>OW964825.1:1207500-1918744 GCA_943142095.1 Ophonus ardosiacus | reverse complement strand
ATCTACGCGTCGAGTGACACACATAAAAGTAATTTGTAGTCCAAATATTAAAATCACAGGAAGGCACGTCGTTCGTCCATGATAACAATACATCATAGTAGTGCCGGTCCGTTCTGCGTCGAAGTTCAATGATGAACGGCAGAAAATAGCTGAAAATACGAACTCAAGAAGCTATGTGGATAGATATTGCTATAGATACACATACTCTACTTCGGAGGAATTGTGATTTAACACGAAACTTTGTTCTACTTCTATGAATACGAAATGCGAGTTGTAGATATCTTTACGGTCGCGGTGATTTAATTGTCAGATAGCTAAAGTTGTGTTCTTCGATTGATGTTGTCTTCATTTTAAAATAAGAAACTGGAGTCATGGACCTATTAATAATAACGTCAATAGTAAGCGATCGTACGAAACATTTACCAAATTTTCGGTGAACAGGAGGCCATCTCTTTTGGGATGCTAAAGGTAACCACCGTCAGTCAAATTTGCTGTTGAATTTACCCTCATTGGCCTTTGGTAGGAACTATAGGCCTTCTAATTATTAGGACTTTCACTTTAAGAAACATTGGGTTGAATTTAAAATAAAGAGAGACATATGCATTAAGAAAATGATGCAAGCTGTTTCCATAGTTACTAGAGATGACCACTACACTAAATAGTGAAGAGTGCTGAATTTGGCCCAATGTGTTTGTACATTTGAATGCATATTTTTACTTCTCGCGAGGTATTGATTTCATGCTAAAAATCACATATCCAGATTTTAGTGAATAAGTACGTTTTACGGTCACTAGATTCCGATTATAACATTTTTACGATGATGTCTACCTATCTGTCTGTATGGCTGGATGTTGGAGGAACAACTCAAATTCTATAAGACTAAATAAAGACCAATTTAACTACGTATTCTTTAATCTGACATTAATTGAAAGAGCTGAAAAGGTTTTGGTAACAATTGGACAACCGAAAGCTGTAGTTTACTTAAAAAAATTCTAAATATTATTAAAGAATATAAAATTTTCTATCCAATACATTGCACATTTTTATTATATTTTCTATAGATGTAGAAATAGAGATTTATAAATATATAAAATAATCCATTATATAATAATAATTTAATATTTCTTATTTCATCATTAATTAAATATTTAAAATTATAGATATAGCTGCCGCACGTTAAGTTGACACTATCATTGAATGCGGAAAACCTGAAATTTGTACATATACACATGAAAATGTAATAGTAATATAATATGCTATTATTGTAAAGAGGAAAAGACTCCGTCAACATCTAAAATTGGTATAAAAACAAAAGGGATTCATTTATAAGCCAAAGTATGTACAGTAGTAGCAGTATCAACTAAACACGCGCTTGCTACACGCATATATTTCATCATTTACCCTTTAGAAATACCGCTAATCACGTCAATGAATTGGAAGAATCGCGACATTTAAAAGAGTAGGAAGAAACTTGTTCATGGAATGAAACAAAAAATGAAGAATAGATGTAATTAGAATTTTTTACCAGAAATATTAAATACAATACTACAGGGAATTTATTTTAAAATGCAACATTATAGTTAATCACTTCCATGGTTACTCACTATTGTCAAAAAATGACAGCAATGTAATATTTGTCCATTTTAAAATGCAACATTATAAATAGTATCGCAGCACAGGAGATACCTCCAAAACACATCACAAATGGTGTCTATTCTTATTACGACCGACTAGGATATTGCTTCAGAGTGATTGAGGGTATTTATTACATGAAAGTTATGAATTTTTGTAAGCTAATGTTTTTTAAGATGTACAACATTCATGCTTTGATTATTTGTTAATCGTATGTAGGCTAATTTATAGGAAATTAATTTTGATAATACAAATCTACAAATTTTGTATGTTGCATTTTAAAATGGACTAATATTACATTGCTGTCATGTTTTGACAATAGTGAGTAACCATGAAAGTGATTCACTATATGTTGCATGTTAAAATAAATTCCCTGTATATAGCCTAATATGGAAATGGCGAGAGGTCTTGTGCTGGCTACAATACAATTTTTTTTTTTTTTCGTACGCCACAGCTGAATGAAATAAACGTTCTCATAAATACAGTTTATTTATTTACACCGGCTAAATTGTTCATTATAAACAGTTTTCCGACTTTTACAGACTCCAGCTTTTTCAGGTTTTTCTGTATTTAGTAATAACTAATTAATTAACAAAACTATATGACTACATACTTGTAAGACACTACATAAGTAAGAACAATTTGTCAAATTACATTACAATAAATGTATTAATTTGAATAAAACATAACGATAATTAGTGACGACTGTCTTAACTGTTTATTAATTAATTGCTAGTACCTTAACAGTAAGATTTAATGTGCATTTATACAGTCCCACTAATATATTTCGTCTGGAGTTTGTAATCAAGATCTCAGTAAATCAGCACAGTATATTATCCGTGTAATTACTATCACTGATCATGAACACCAGTACGTATCCTCAGGGTAAAAATGATACATAGTACTAGATGTGAAGATGTGATTCATATGAACGAAGCAGTTCTGTTTCTATAATGCAATGTAATTTGTAAATATTATTGCTATAAATGGATTATCTTATAGTGACTTTATATACACAGTGTGGCCAAACGCAAACATATTTTGCTTTTACACATAGAAAAATTTTTAAATTCTAAGATTTGTATTTTACATGTATTACCTATATTTTTTTTATCACTCCTTAATAACTGTTTAACTATGGATTCCTCAATCTGACAATCCTGGAACGAGCTGAAAAGGTTTTGGTAACAATTGAACAACCGGAAGTAGTAGTTTCTTAGAAAAAAATCTTCTAAATATATATACTTTTTTGGAAATTTTTGTTATTAAATATTGGAGACCATAAAATTCTCCATCTATTACACTTAAAATTTTTATTATATCTTTTATAGATTTAAAGATAAAGACACTAAAATATATAGAGTAATCTAATCGCAGAGGCTAAGGCACCAAGGAAACCAGTTGACAAATTTCAATGTTTATAACTTAATTTGTAAATGACACATGTCAGTATCAAAAATCAACAGTTTAAGTAACATTCTGGTAGCTTTTTCTGGGAAATATATTCAATCTTTCTTATTGTTTTATTAATTAAATATTTGAAATTAATCTGGTTAATGAATTGGAAGAATCTCTCACATTTAAGAACTTCCTCATTCAATGAAAAATAGATATAATTAAAATTATATGTGCTCAGAAGACATGTTAAATACAATAAAAAACAATATTTGGGTAAAGTTCTGTAATTTTTACCTCCCGCTACCCTAGGTAAGGGAGGTATAGGGATCGTGCTAAAAATAGCATATAGAGATTTTATATAATAAGCACGTTTTGATGTCCCCAGAATCCGATTTTAACATTTTTACAATGATGTCTGTAGGTATGTATGTGTGTGTGTCTGTGTGTGTGTCTGTGTGTGTGTGTGTGTGTGTCTGTGTGTGTGTGTGGATCATGTGGACACGATTACTCAAATACTATCAATCAGAAAAATTTGAAATTTTGTATACCCATTCTATACTAATATGGGAAGAGCTCATTAGTTTTTAGTGTATATCGGATAACCGGAAGTATCATTTATACAAACTTTTAACAGTTTTTCTTGTAAGAAAATCATTGAATATAATTTTTTAGCAACTTTTACTAATTACAATGGAATATAATGGTTTAATCTTCAATTCTACGATAATAACATTTAGTAAATAACTCTAAATAACTTTAAATATGAATATATAATATAATTTATTTCCATGTATCACCTATGCGTCAAACAAAATCATAATTTTAATGACAGGTTTGACATATTTAAACAAATGTCACTGACAGGCATCAATTATATTAAAATTAATAATGAAACCGTGTTAATATAATAGTAAAATATTTTATTAAGGTTTGTAAAAATAATATATTTTCCATCATACATAAATGTTAGATGAACAGGATGATCTGATTTAAATTTGCTAATTGCTATTTTTGCAGCACTATAAATTAATATTAATTTACAACTACACATTTACGAAATGGATTATGTACGGCGAAGAATTTACAAAGATTGCGTTTTAGAGCACCTAGAAGATGATGCTGATTTTTATAAGAATGTACGTGTGTGACGATTTTTCCTTAAAGCCTATTAAAATATGATCCAAAACTTCTCAAATTTGGTATTTAAAACTCATATATAATTTGAAACAACATATTAGATTTTAACCATATATGATAAATCGGATGTAGTGCTTAATTTGGAGCTCTAACAAATTTTTGAGGAAAAACAATAAAACAATCCAAAATTTCGTATTACAGACTTTTCTATTTATTGGACAACAAATTAGATTTTATTTACAAACGATTAACCGGTAATGATACTTTACTTAAAACTCACTGCTATTTTAAAAATGGAATTGGCGGGAGGTCATGTGTTGGCCACATCAGATTTTTTTGTTATAAAACGACGGTTCGAAAGCGAAGTGCAATGCAATACTTATATAGCCTAATATGGAAATGGCGAGAGGTCTCGTGCTGGCCACAATAGATTTTTATCTAATATAGTCAATAATAAATAAATAAATAAATAAATATATAAAAATATACAACTCGATTGTCACTAGAAAACACATCTCGTCCTTTGAACTGTATAGTCGATTATTTTTTAACCTTTTGTTGTATAACTACAAATCATAATCAGAACTTTTTCAAGTTATGTGACTTTCAATAATTCTGAATGACTTTATATTATAGCTAGCTTGAAAATGAAGTGAAAATTATATTTCAATTTTTTTGAAGCTAAACATACTTATTACTAATCAATTGTGAATAAAAGTATTAATTTATTGAAATGTTGCTAAAAAGCATTCGGTACAGGCCTGGAAAAACTTCATAATCTTGTACTATTGATCATCTGCGAGTCTTTCATATAATTATCCCATAATTGAGTGATGACTTATTGACTTTAACTGTTAGCTCATGAGAAAACTTTGTTATACCACGTATCAAAATGCTTTCGCTGCTCGTCTTGTGGATATAACTCATCTTGCACCGTAATTACATTACTTTGTTTTTCACGCAGTTTCTCCTCAACTACCGCGATAATTCTTACGAAATTTTGATTCAATAATGATTTAATGGGTAATTGAAGTTTCTCAACGCTATAATAACCATCAGTTTAAAATCACTTTATAGCTGTAATCTTAACGGAAACGGGTCATAATCATATTACGGGATCACGATCTTTGTTTATATGTTATAAAAATTATCAATACAGGGTGTTAAAAAATAAGTGTCCCAAATTATGAGGGTATATAGTACTGACCAAAATGAGTACAAAAAGTTTAATCAACGTGGGTCCGATCTTCAACTGTTTTCGAGATAAAAGGCAATGAAAAATGAGTTTTTTCGGTGTTTACCTCTGTTATCTCGAAAACTGTAAGAGTTACGACTTTGATTAAATGAGACATTTTGTTTACCTTTCAGAGGTCATCTTAGATACGTGTTTGTTTTTTACAAAAAATCGAATAATTGTACTAAGACAAAATTTGTGGCGCCCTTGGCCAATATTTAGTTTTCAAATAACTTCGTAACTATTAGAAAGTAAAAAAATGTTTCGTATAATATGTTATTGTTTTTGCCTTCCGTCACCCTTAGGAAGGTATTGTCTTTGGTCAAAAAATTCGGTGGTGAGTTTTTAATGAATAAGCACGTTTTAAGATCCCTTGAATACGATATTACTAATTTTACATTGATGTTTGTATGTGTGTGTGTGTGTGTGTCTCTGTGTGTGTGTGTGTGTGTGTCTGTGTGTGTGTCCGTTTGTCCGTGTGTGTGTGACAAATTTTTCTCCGACGATAACTCGCAAACTAAAATTCTAAAAAATATGAAGAGCTGATTAGATTTTGGTTATAATTGGTCAACCAGAAGTACCGTTATTTGAAGTTTTTAACAGTTTTTCTGGGAAAACCGCAGTTAAATATTATTTTTTGAAATTTTGTGATCATTAATATGAAAGAAAATCTTATTCTCTATACAATTTGATTATACATTTTCCTTCATATTCAATAGATATAGAGTTATAGAGAGATTAAGAGAGATTAAGAGAGGTTAACATTCAAAAATCAGTTAGCTTTGCTCAAAATTATAGAAACAGCACATATATTCAAAAAAATTGACAGATGTCAGTGCCAAGTGCAAAACCAAAGTGGAAAGTAAAGGATCAGAAAGTAACATAAGTGACAGAGTGTCCGTCGCATAAGTGACTTGCAGTTTCAATGCCGGGAGTACGAGGAAGGCCAAAGAGAAGATGGAAGGACTGTGTAGCAGAATATTTGAGAGAGGAAGAACCATCTGAAGAAGATGCGTTGGATAGGAATGAGGAAGTGTGAAGTGCAATTTACAGAATGTACATTCGTGTTATAATAATATTGGATTTATAGAATCTTCCCAAAGGAACTTGCAATATGGAATTTGTAAAAAATAGTGTGTTCGTGTTACAATTTTACAGGATATATAGAATCATTTCCAAGGAACTTTTGATATCGGATTTGTACGAAATACATTGAATTGACGGAAGGTTTTGTGCTGGCCACAACAGATTTTTATTTATTAATATGTGAATCGTGTTATTAAATTATTTTGATTTTTTTTAAGTTCATCCATTTTCATTAAAATATTAAAGAAACTGTGCATTTGATTGAACTATAAGATTTTTCGGGCTGGCCCAAAAAGCTCGAATTTTCGGACCGGGTCAAAATCAAAAGTCCGACCCTCCTCGATTTTTGAAAATGATTAGCCCGATTCGGCCCGATAAAAAATATCTTCGGCCCGGCTCGATGACCGACTCGAAATCGAGCCGGGCTTTAGGCCGGGACGGGCCAAAGCTCGAAATCGAGTGCATCTCTAGTTATAGCTACATGTATCGCAGCAAGCATTTGTCTATACATGAATTATTAATGCAAAGTCATAAGCTAATGCGAAGGTAAATTCCTAACCAGCCTTAATTCAATCTGCTTGATTTACTGATTTGCAAAAGGTTCACTTGACATGAGAATTATACCCGTGTGAGAGTTTTCCAATAATGACTGTTCATTGATTACAAAAAGCCTAAGTAAACATATAATTATCATCCAATCCAAACCCCCGTTTGGCAAATTCGCTAATTCTGGAAAATCCACGCCATGTCGGAAACAGTGAAATGAAAGTTAACATTTGCAATTTGCGAGTTTCGCAAGCAATTCTATCTACGAAGTTTGCCGAACTTGACCGAAATCCAGATCGGCTGAGACACCCCACCGCGAAATGGACATCCCGGTATACAAGAACGGATTTTTAATTTGTTCGCTCAAAGTATGCTTTGAAAGTTAATTGCTGAATATGATGAATGGCTGAGCAACGGTTCAAGTTTAATTCTCGCAAAGTGAGTGGGCAGTAGGGCAATAATTGCGAGGTACAAATCAAGAACTCAAGCAGTGGAGGGTTGAGAACTGATGGTGTTTCAACAAAACAGAATCGTATTGTAAGATTTTTACACAAAACGAAGTAATTATTAAAGACTTAATTAAATTATACATACTGTTGTTTTTGGGTTTGTTCGTTTTCACTTACGGTATCAACACAATATTACGAAAGCGAAGAGTATCAAAAACTCTTTATTCAGTTAAAATATTTCTAATGGGGCCTTTTCACAATTTTTACCTCTCGCTAAGAGAGGTTATGGAATCATGCTAAAAAATCGCTTATTCAGATTTTACTGGATAAGCACATTTTAAGGTCCCTATAATCCGATTATAACATTTTTACGATGATGTCTGTGTGTATGTGTGTGTGTGTGTGTGTGTGTGTGTGTGTGTGTGTGTGTGTGGATGTGTGGATGTCGAAACCACGGTTTCTCAGATACTATAAGATTTAATAGATATTTACACACCAAGTGAGCTAAAGTAATGTTTATTCATGAGAAGAAAGTTTAGCTCACGAGTCAGTTAATTTCTTCGAGTGAATAAACATTCTTAGCTCACGTGGTTTGTATAATATTTTATTCAATTTTGACGAAATAGTAATAAAAACCATTATATTATTAGTTTTGACAAAACAAAAAACTAATCAGTTAGTAGACTATGCATGACTATCGTTGATGACAGATGTCAAGTCATCTGTTTAAAAAACTTTATTGTCCGTCATTTGTGGCGTGAACAATAATGAATATAGTTGATGTCTGATAAATACTATGGTAAGTGTTAATTTCGTGCCTGATGTTATTTTAAATGAATTATATGTTGCAAAGTGAATTAAAAAAAATTGAGACTGATTTAAAAAATTTAATTCACTTGTGAATAAAGTGTTACTTATAGTTGTTGCTATGGAGTTAATAATGACAGTTTAAAACGTCAAAATTGAATAAAAAATATGTAACTGCAGTTTCCTCAATCTGACATTCCCCAAAGAATCGTTATTATAAACTTCTGAAAACGAAAAACTCGTTTTAGGATTTCAACTACACAAACGTCAAATTTAGCTTTTTCGCTCAAATTCCACTTTAGAGATACAAATTGACTAATCGCAAACTCATTTGTAGAATAGTTAAATAAAAATTATATATTTTTATTATTTCGTGAATTGTTCTTCGCGCGATATAGATAGCTGTTTCTTGTAAACACAGGTCGGTTCCGTCTCTCGACAAACACAAATTTAATTCAATACTCAGTGTTCCCGTAACTTTCAAATCGTGCGTATGTAAAAAATTAAATTTCGGTGTCTTGAAACTTTAAATTTATAAAGTTTAACATAATATATGTTTCATCTTTAGTTTAAATACGATTTCTGGTGTCTTTAAACATAATTGTAATTGGTGTTAATTAACAGAAACGCGAATGACATTAATTTACTTTAAACTTTTATCGCATGTGACTTTGTTTTGTGATTTGTATGCAGTCAACAGACAACAAAATGGCCAGTAAACGTTGCCGACTTCAATCTACCATAATCTAACAGCCTATTGAAGAATACAAGGTCAGTGAAAGATTATGTTATATTAGGTTATGTTAACTCTGAAAAAGACTTTAAGCTCACAACTGGCGAATACATTCCGTCTTTGGTTTTCGTTAAAAGTTGAAGAAGGCAATCTCATTGCACATGTTTGAATTTAATATGAAATTGATTAGGGCTGAATGTTAACAATATTTTTGCAATATCTAACTATTAATAATACCTATACCGTTATTAAGCAGCAATTTAATGTAAAATTGAACACATATAATGCGGATTTATTTTAAACCACACGAAATTATTCCATTAGAATAAATAATAAATAACAAACGGTAAATTAAAAGTATGTATGTATTATTATAATAATAATTTTATCTAAAATCCTATTATTGAGAATATATGAAATTATTAGTAGTGATTTGAAATTTAATCTAAACTTATCGTAGATATTAAATTGTATTATAAATTTATGCATAGAAACTAATGAAAAACGGTGAATAAAAGATGAATGTAAGTGCTGCAAAGATTAATATTTAGCCGGGATTCAAAAAGAGAATCCTTGAACCACGAAGCAGTATCATTTTCGATTAATTTACGCTGTTCATATCATAATTTTTTATTCGTAAAAATGAATAGATATACCCTTGAAATATGTTTGTAACTTAAAACATTTAAATGTAGTTGCAACCAAAATAATATTTGTTTATTTTTGAATTATTCAACAATACATATAGATTGTTGTTCAACATTTTTCATTTAAATACTGCCTAGTAATTTATTTACAACTACAACACCAGTAGATAAATTGAACTTACCATATTCGCGGTATCCAGTAACAATTCAATATTTCCGTGATTTAAAAGCACACGAACTTATTTTATACATTGAATTACAGTCCACGTTAATATTAATAATTTTACCACGAAAATCGTTTTAAAAAATACGACACTCTGCGTGGATACAAACTGAAGAACTAAACAAATGATAAAAGCGATCGTTAAAACTGGAGCACAGCCTACTGTATCGGTTGAAACCTGTAAATTCTTATAAGTAAATAGCTAGTCATTCAGTGTTCAGAGATATTGAACATTGTTTTTATTCATTATTATTGAATGTTTAAAATATAAAAGATATATTTATTATTTGTGCAATATAATTTGGCAATCAAAAATATTATTGGATAATATTATGTAATTTAAGAAAAAAATTGATGCTGGGACCATTACTAAAAGATACAAAGTATTAAATTTTGAAAAACAATACTGAAAAATTGACTGAATTAAGACAAAATTTTATTGAATCTTACAAATACAATACTACTGGATGCCTTGGTTTATTTAAGCTTCATATACGATCAACTTATGTCATTATTTGATCTAATGAAATTGATTGCATAAACTAAAAATCTGTTGTGGCCAGCACAAGACCTCTCGCCATTTCCATATTAGACTATATATGTATTGTATTGCACTTCGCTTTCGAACCGTCGTTTTATAACAAAATATTACAGAACTTTACCCAAATATTGTTTTTCATTTTATTTAACATGTCTTCTGCACACATATAATTCTAATTATATCTATTTTATATCATTTTCATGTCAGAGATTGTTCCAATTCATTAACCAGATTGGCGGTATTTCTGATGGATATATGCATTTTACCACAATTTTTTAAAACAATAAGAAAAATTAAATATACTTCCCAGAAAAAGCTATCAGAATGTCACTAAAAATGTTGATATTTGACAATGACATGTGCCATGTTATAAACAATGGAATTTGTCAACTGGTTTCCTTAGTGCCTTGGCCTCTGCGATTAGTTTACTCTATAAATTATAGTGTCTTTATCTCTAAATCTATACAAGATATAATAAAAATTTTAAGTGTATTAGATGGAGAATTTTATGTTCTTCAATATTTAATAAAAAAAAACTCCCAAAAAATTATATTTAGAAGCCAGCACAATACCTCTCGCCATTTTAATTTTATGTTATATAAGTATTGTATTGCACTTCGCTATCGAACCGTCGTTTTATAACAAAAAAATTACAGAACTTTACCCAAGTATTGTTTTTTTTTTATTGTATTTAACATGTATTCTGCAACATTTGAATTTGTCAACTGGTTTCCTTAGTGCCTTAGTCTCTGCGATGTATTACATTAGATTATTCTATATATTACAGTGCCTTTATCTCTAAATCTATACAAGATATAATTAAAATTTTAAGTGTATTAGATGGATAATTTTATGTTCTACAATATTTGTAATAACAAAATATTCCAAATAATTATATTTAGAAGATTTTTTAAAAGATAATATTATATAAATACTTTTTAAGTCTTATAGTATTTGAGAAACCGTGGTTGCAACATCCACACACACATCCACATATCCACACACACATCCACATATCCACACACACACACACACATATCCACACACACACACATATCCACACACACACACACACACACACATCCACACACACATACACTCACGGACATCATCGTAAAAATGTTATAATCGGATTATAGGGACCTTAAAACGTGCTTATCCACTAAAATCTGGATATGCGAATTTTAGCATGATTCTAATACCTCTCTTAGCGAGAGGTAAAAAGCTCGGCACAACGTCTTCTCTGTTTCTTTTTAATATTTTCCTTTGTTGTATCACCAAAGAAAGTAAATTAAAACTGTCAGAACGTGGAACAGTCTACAGAGTATAAAGAAAAATAATTTAAAACAAAAATGCATGACAATTTTTCTTTACAGCAAAATCATATTGAAATTACTGTGTCCTACAAACCTATCTCTCTTTAACAGAATTAAAAGAAAAGCTATTGAAACGAAAATTAAAGCAATAATTGGGATTAAAATTTCTGGCAATATTTTAACATTCAATTATTCAGCTCCAGCTTGCGAAAGTCCGTAAGGAAAAATATTCCAGGCCGGGAATATTAGACCTTCTTCTTCCAAATGCACTACAAGGGTGAATTCCAAATTATGGCGACATCTGTAGTTTTTCCCGCTAATACGATCTCACACTTCTTAATAAGAATCTCATAACAATAATGTATTTTTGGCGTTTTTCTAATAAAGCGTTGTTTGGCAGAGTCGCCCAGCTCGACACCGTATCGACAAAAGCCAATTGTTTTCGAAAATGTCACGGCCAAATGTTTTTCCCTTTGTGGCCAACTTGATTTAAATTTCACAAAAGAATAAATTATCTCTAAAAAATTTTTTCATGCATGATTGAGCAAACGAGGTTTTTAGAATTCCAGTAGCTTTTTACCAACAATAAAGATAATTTATTATATTTTGTGGAATATATTTCGCTTTATTAGGACTAGTGGTATAGAATATTACCTAAGAATTCTCCTCAATTGTATTGATTGTCCATTGGATGAAATAGTAGAAGGGTCACGCTAGATTTGTTGAGAAACGGACATATGGTTCACAGTTCAAAACAGTTCTCTTCAACAGTAATATACTTTTTTTCCTTCCACTTTCACTTCTCAAAATCTCCTAACCAAACTTTATTTAGGGTGATTTCTAATTAATATAAAAACTGTCAAAGGTGTCAACAATTTTTAACTTAAGTCAGATCGACAAGAACATCCATATTTAATTATGGGTGCAAGAAAAGTTGTATTGCATTTTACTTTTATTTTATTTATTAACGAAAGTTCTTGACAAGATGTTATTCATGTCTAATATATTTATTATATTTAATATAATTTTTACCTCCCGCTACCCTTGGTAAGGGAGGTTTAGGGATCGTGCTAAAAATCACATATCGAGATTTTAGTAAATGACCAAGTTTTAAGGTCCCTAAAATCCATTATTACTATATTCACGATGATGTATGTATGTGTGTATGTATATGTGTGTGTATGTGTGTAAAAAAAAAAGAAATTCTAGATCACCAAGGCCTTTTTCGCTTTATCCACGATATTCCAGTTGATCCTTCTTGACTCAATGAAAAGAAGAAAGTATAAATTAATTTGAATATAAACAGCCTTAAGGGAAAAAAACAGATACTAAATGAATTTAGAAAAATACCCTAAAAAACTTACTCTATTGCATTGAAACAACTTGCCATTGTAAATTCTGTATCAAAAGAGAAAAAAGTCACCCCTGTTCTCATCCCTGTTTCTTAATTATAAATTATAATTATAACAAGATTTTTTCAGAAATCATCCCCTCATCTTATTTAAAATTTAATAAGTTGCGATTGCTGCTCTTGCCCTGACTCCCTCGTCTCCCTTGCAGAATTCTATTAATTATGTAATGAAATACGAAAAACGCTGACATTTTACAATGCTGTCAATTTTACTAATACGATGGATAAGTATAAGTTTTTCCTTGTCGTATGTCAACTGATTCACTGATTGTCAAATTCTGTACGGACCATGTACTGTTGGCGTGGTAAATTTTAACGTACGTAATCACTTATCACAGACACGTAAATACGAATCCATGGGGTTGCGCCCGTGTGTGTGCGTAAACACTAGCATGGGTAAGCGATGTTGCTAAATCTAAAAGTTTCACTACTCTAGTCAGTAAAAAGCCTGCATCGATTCTTGTTTGACTTCGAACGTACCTGATTAACCTCCTTAAATTTTAACGGCTCATTATCATTGGACGATTCATAATGAAATAATCTTGGTTTATAGAGTTATTCGGACCTCTGGTATGGTTGTCATGTTAAGTAATTTTGACTACTCTATTAAATTTTTCCAAATTTTGTACAACTGATGATGGGAATTAGGTTCTCGAAATATGTATTTAATTTTTATTAAAATTAATTTTAAAGTTAAGGTGTAATTTTAATAATTTCACTCATGATTAAAGTTTTGCTTTAGGCTGTGTCTGATGTTGCACTTTTATCACCCTAATATCTAAATTCTAAATTTATATGCCCTAAATCTAGTGATTATTTAAGATTTTAGGAATTAGATTTCGTTCTCGACCTCAAGCACATCATATGATTCATAGTCGAAACCTCGTGAATTTTCTCTTTTCTAGGGAGGATTTTAGAGAATTTGTAATAACTATGTTGGTATATTCGTAAATTTTAATATTTTTCTCTCAAATCGTATATTTGACATCTACGTAATATGTCACAGGTTACAGTTACATGAGTTATATCACGGATATATCTTCTTGAAGCAACCCTTTTTCATTGTTATTATTAAGGCTTCTTCTACTATGTCTACAAATTTTAAAAATTGTTGATTATCTTCATGATTCATTGTTTAACTTAGATGTCATATGTGATGGAAATGACAGTTTGACAGTTTTTTTAAATATTGATCAAGTCTACCTAATTTTTTTGAAAAAGCATCAATCAGTACTTGAGCATTACTCAAGGATGCTTGGAACTCGCCTCAAGTAAACCTTTGATCGAAGTACAAGTGAAGAAACAAGTAGCGACTATGAAACGAAATCTGGTACTCAAGGCAGACTCAAGTATGAATACGGGCATATGCCTTGAAGTCAAATTTACTGTCAAATAATAGCTTCTTAGCTTCTATTTTATGAAATATAATGTTAATATTTACTCTCAAGCATCAAATTGTATCGAATTGTATAATTCATTTTTGTTGTTCTAAAGCATTGCCGTACAAACCAATGGCCAATCGGAGTCGTATTTATGTGAAGAAGGCCTAAATCCTAAATACTAAATGCTAAAATGTGACATCGGACACAGCCTTAGTAACGAAATTTCAATTGATAAAATGTCGTGCACATTTATTAAAAACACCTTCGCCTATAGGCGAGGGAAGATAAAAATAAAACATCATATCCATAACTAAATTACTCATCCTATCAATTGTATTATGTTCATATTTTATCGGTCATTGATC
Organism: Ophonus ardosiacus; assembly: GCA_943142095.1. Classification (NCBI taxonomy): domain Eukaryota; kingdom Metazoa; phylum Arthropoda; class Insecta; order Coleoptera; family Carabidae; genus Ophonus; species Ophonus ardosiacus. The sequence goes on along the minus strand of OW964825.1, from coordinate 1,903,837 downwards.
GTGATTACATATTCTTCAGTATCTCGCGTCTGCATTCGCGTTCCGCCCTTGTTAAAGATGAATGTCATGTACCCTATTATCCCTCCTATTCACCCTCGATCTCCAATCACCTAATCACCTCCGGCAGGTGATCTAGCACACCTACAGAACTTACAACTCACAACTCACCTCCCGATAATACAAATGACGTGTAGGTCGGTAAACGCTTGTAAACACAGGGCGCGCCGATAACCGCAAGATAAAGCAGAGTATGCTGCTCCCAAAGGCGGTAGCATCCGGTTCCCACACTTCGGCCACTACTGAATTGTACTATAGGATGGATCATCGACTCATAATACTATGCAGTATCCCACACTCTATCTTCAGTGTGGCAGAGATAGCCAATGTTAGTCTTATGGAGGTTTTCTGTACCATGTTGCCAATTTTTCAATGTAATGTAATATTGAAACAATCATAAATTTTCATTGCTATACCAAAATTAGTTAACACTGTACAATTTAAGTTTTATGAGGGTGTTTTATTTACCCAAGGGCTTTTTGTATATACCCAATATTTGTCTAAATAGTTTTATATACAGGGCTATTTGTACCTGTAATAAGTAATATTTCAATACAATAATTTAAAACCGCCCAGCATACTAATCTTGATTAAATGCATTAGAAATTAGAATTTTAAATAAAATAAATAAAATAAATATATCATCACGGCATATTACCCATTTCTGGGTGTGCCAGTATCTACAACACATGTAGACATCGGTAATGATGACGATATATTTTACCGTGTGGGCGCTTACCAGGCGTCACCTCACGGGCACTCATAGCTGGTGTGGAGAGTGCACCACAGGGGTCACTTTTGTGCCATTTAAAATTGGAAATATTTGGCATCTGTCGGGATCGAACCCGGTTCCCCCAGGTTCGCGACCAGACACTCAGGCACGCAGAATTTTAAAATATTATAAATTCAAATTGGAGATTACAAAGAAATAATAAAGACTTATGAAGTATGTAAAATATATGCAGTATTTCTATCAAGCTTAAATATTAGTAAATTATCAAATAAGAAGATATAAATTAAATAAAAAATATGTATTATTAAACTGACCAGTGTGTTATTCAATTTCATTTTTACCTCCCGCTACCCTTGGTAAGGGAGGTATAGGGATCGTGCTAAAAATCTCATATCGAGATTTTAGTAAATGACCACGTTTGAAGTTCCCTAGAATCCATTTTTAACATTTTCACGATGATGTCTGTATGTGTGTATGTGTGTGTGTGTGTATGTATGTGTGTGTGTATGTATGTATGTATGTGTGTATGTATGTATGTGTGTGTGTGTGTGTGTATGTGTAGAGATTTTGTCTTCGCTCTAACTCAAATACTATCATTCAAAAAATTATGAAACCTTGTATTTATACCCTATTCTAATATGAAAAGAAGCCATTAGATTTTGGTGTAAATCGGATAACCGGAAATGGCACTTTACCTGAAGCTCATAATGGTTTTTCTTCAAAAAATACCATTAAATGTCATTTTTTCGCATTTTATGTCTTATGAAAATTAAAGATTATTGAATTTTCTACAGGAATGCATTAATACTTTTTCTATATATTTTACAGATAAATTTAAAAATAATTTTTTTTATTAGTCGTGAAGCCTATGATAAACACAATAATTCGTTTGTTCCACAGTTCATATTTCAAATGAATGTAACTGACAGTAAATGTCACTGTCAAAAAACTAATCACTTCAAATTAATAATAGTGACATTTTAAAAAGAAAATAGTAAATAAATCAATAGTTTTATGCAGTGGAACAGTTTGCAGCGTTAGTAAATACGTAAGTATGTATTTAAATTAATAAAAATGGATAGGGATATGTGTGGAAGGATGATTGTTGAGTAACTATTATTGTGGTCCAGATGCGGTTATTCGCTACCGAAAATCAGTCACTTTAATATGTTCTTATGTATGAATGCTATGATGATTGTGGACAAGGCGAAAGAAGAATATTGTTAAAGAGTGAAGTGAGTTAGCTGAGCTCTTACTCTTATCCCTTTTCTTATTGTTACTATTGTATCCGGGTTTTTGCTAACCCACTAGGTGGGAAACGCGTGATTTTATGTATGTATGTAAAAATTAAATAGCGGGAGGTTTTGTGTTGGCCACATCAGATTTTTTTCTTCGCACCTATGCTATTTTACATCTATATTTTGTACTCGTATATGTATTAATTTTATATCTTTTCATAGAATGGAAATAGGTAACATAGGGAATTTATATTGTTGACGACGTTTGTAAAATGTCCAATTAAGTACAAAAATGTTTTATATTTTTTACTTTAAATTGACTAGAGTTTATATGTTAACTCATTTCATTTATCTACGCTTGTTATAATTTTATATCGTACTTACATTTTGTATTTGTATTATTTTATATTTTTTGTAAATTATTAAACTGACCAGTTCATTATTTAATTTATTTTTTTTTCTTTTCACCCACCTGTTTACATACACTGAAAGTACACCAGTCATAAATACATTCAATGAAGTACCCAGAATATTTCATCTCTTTTTGGGCATCTATTTTGCTCTTTCTATCTTGCAGATTTACAGCAGGTAAATATGGCAACATGGTACTCCATAAGACCCTATACTGAACATAGTATAGGCACGAAGCAGCAGTGTATGTTTCCGCTTAGCAGGTAGCTAGTGTGGTGGTGTCTTACCCGTACGCGTGCGGCGGAGAATTCCTCGAGCTTGTCACGTTTGTATTGTAACTTGTAATTGGATGCAGATAAATTCTGTAATCTGTCACGCCTGACGCGCTCGCCTAATGCGCTGCCTTGTGTCGCCGCCGCTCGTTTGTTAGTGTAGTCCTAACCTACTGCTAGTGATAGTATAAGGCCTAGTATTACTCCGCAATAACAAGGGGAACGTGATCTTTGATTTGTTTAAGAATACACAGCTGTCTAGATTTTGATTTGTACATAAAAGTTGTTGACAGAAGACAAATTGTAATGAGACATCCATTATCATTTTTGTGAACTAAAATTTATATTCCTAATATTCGAAATTCTAGGTTAGAACTGTCAACTGTTGAACTAAATAATTTAAGTGTCAAATATTAGTTTGCAACTATTCATTTACGAAATGATTCATGTACGGCGAATAATTTACACAGATTGCGTTTTAGAGCATGCTGATTTTTACAATAATGTTTTTTCCTTAATTTTTTTAAAATATGATCCAAAATTCCCAAATTTGGTATTTAAAACTCGTATATAATTTAAAACACCATAATAGATTTTGACTATGTATAATAAACCGGATGTAATACTTAATTTGGAGTTATAACAGAGTTTTCAGGAAAAACAATAAAATATAATCCAAAATTTCGTATTACAGACTTCTATTTATTAGAACAATAGAATAGATTTTGTTTACAAACGATCACCCGGAAGTGTTACTTTACTTAGGTTATGTGCGATGTTGGACTTTTATCAAATCTAGTGATTATTTAGGATTTTAAGAATTAGATTTTAGGGTTTTGCAGGAGCACACTAAGCCTTGAAGTTGACACGCACTAAGTGTTGCCACAAGACCGGTCTTGGTCTTGGTCTCGTCTTGTCTTGGTCTTGTCGAGACGAGACCAGTATCAAGTCTTGTCGAGAAAGTCTTGAGTCTCGACAAGACTCTCGACTTCAGTTCAAAGATATTTTTTTGAAACATATATTCTAAAAGTGCTTCAAAAATTGAAAATATTGCTGTAAATACTGTTCGAAAATTCATATAAATAAGAGAGATATTCATTTTTCAAATTTTGTAATTTTCTACTTTCATAGTTGTGTTCCAAAAACATTAATTTATGTAAATATGATGAATTCCTTATTCATCTAAATAATCAAAATGTAACTTTTAAATGAATTTACAATGTAGGTGGGATGAAATGAAAGAAATATAAATTTAGAATTCTTATGTTATTTTAATGCACCAATATTTTAATTAAATTAAAATCAACCTTTATTTTATAACATACATGTTTTATATGTATAAATTTTTGATTAATTCTCAAATAAAATATTGGTGCAACTGACTATATCTTGGAAATATTTCCAATTCTCAAATAGCAAAAAAGTTACATTTGTGGTGCATTCTCCACGTTAGCAATGTACTTCAGTTTTATTTATTAAATTAATTTATTATAACAAAGTAACGTTTCTTTCAAATATACAGTATTTTTCATTTTTAAAGAATCTATTGTGATTCTTAGAATTTTACGGAAATGCAGACAAAGATTTTACGATCCTAGGGAAATTCCCGGTCTGTGTCCGGTTTAAAACAACCATATTGTACTTGTTCAACGGACGTATTCTGCTTCTTATTCGCCTAAATATTTCACTTCATTCAAACATATGGATACATATTGCATATAGAAATAGGAATATATTAAATGCAAATAATGTAAACTATTAATACTAACAAATCAATTCGTAGTACGAACTCTGTAATAATTATAATTTTCCAAACGTATATACTGACAAAAAGTAAATATTATTTACTATCTTAGAATGTCTCGTAAAATAACAATTTATTGCTCCCGCACTTCGATAGCATAAACAAAATGAAAACTAAAACATTTTTATGTCCACCATTGTTATTCCAACTTCATATCCAATATTTGCAATCCACAGTTGCGTAAAATTCACAATAAACCGTGCAGGTAATACTAAAAAGCGCAAAAATGTTTCCAGCAGACGCATTTTATAGCCAGACATTAAAACACGAACGATTCTACAGCCATGAAGCGAAGCAAAATTTAACTTGTAAAATCTGTGATGAAAGTACGTTTGCGTTTCATAAAACTTAGTAAGTTGCAGCGAAAGTGATACGAAAAAGCAGGAAAGTGAACCTCCCTTGCAGGTTAAAGTTTTAATAAGCAATAGGGGCCCGAAGAATGCACCCCTCTCTAGGGAAAAAGGCGACAGCTGCCGAACTTACCCGAAGAGCCATCGGATGAATGGCTTCGTATAGAATTTATGCAATTGAAATTTAGATTACTTGGAAGTAATGGACATATTGCGATGTTAAATCTACTGAAATAATAAAACTTTGTGTGTTTATTTTTCAAATGGGGGTACAGATTTTTTATTGGACAAGAGCATTAGGAAGGGAGAAGTGTAATTTATAATTTATGTCGGCAATTTTCAAGAATAGGTGCTTTAGAAATGAATAATAAATATCGATTAACAAGGAATACCAATTTCAAAGAAAATGCAGACATTGAAATATTTAACATTTTTGGCGGAAGGAAAAAGAATTCACAATAGGGCCAACGTAGGTATAAACATCACAATTTTATTACAAGGATAATTTGTTGTAGCTAATTCCACCATCGAATTATTATGCTAGAGAATACAATAGGAATATTGTTGTGGCCAGCACAAAACCTTCCATCAATTCGATGTATTTTGTACAAATTCCATACGAAAAGTTCCATGAAAAAGATTCTATAAATCCAATAAAATTATAACGCAAACACACTATTTTTTACAAATTCCATACCGAAAGTTCCTTTGAAAAGATTCTATAGATCCAATAAAATTATAACAAGTACGTACACTATGTAAATTGCACTTGACACTTCCTCCTTCTCCAGTTTCTCCCTATTTTATTAGGGGTCGCTGGTTCTTACTCTTCTCTTCTACTCATTCCTGTACTCCTCATACTCTAAAAATGCGTACACTTACGTAACATTCTCTTTACAATCAAATAATATTACTACCAAGTTTATATCTCTACTAATTTTTAAATTATTGCCCCAAAAGTCAATATACCCCACATTTAGATAAAAACTTTAAAATTTTCAAAAATCTAAATTTTATGTATACTTCTCAATGCGCTGATTCCAAATTTTGAAACCGCAAGTCGATATCTCTTTCCGTTCTCGAGATATTTAAATTCAAAGTTTTGCTCAAAACTACCCATTTTTGGGTAATAACCCAAAAATGGGTCGAGATATGATTTTGGCGACAACACCATTCGATTCTACGGGTAAAATTACATAAGTATACCAATTTTCAGAATTTTTGAACACCGCATACAATCTCTGAAGCAAAATAACTGAAAATGACCAAAAATCGCAAAAATCTTAAGGGGTACCCCTTAGGATTTTTTCAGATTTTGGCCATTTTTAGGGGTTTCCAATCTTTTATTCATAAAAAATGAACTGGTTGGACAAAAATTATGAAAATTGCTATACTTATGTATTTTTGTCTATAGAATCGAATAGTGTTGTCGCCAAAATCATATCTCGACCCACTTTTGGGTTATTACCCAAAAATGGGCAGTTTTGAGCAAAACTTTAAATCCAAATATCTCGAGAACGGAAAGAGATATCGACTTGCGGTTTCAAAATTTGGAATCAGCGCATTGAGAAGTATCTAGATACATTCAAATTAGATTTTTGAAAATTTTTAAGTTTTTATCTAAATGTAGGGCATATTCACTTTTAGGGCAATAAATCAAAAATGGGTACAGATATAAACTTGGTAGTAATATTATGTGATTGTATAGAGAATGTTACGTATTTAACGTATTTACGTATTTAAACAACTGTACGAATTTTTAGAAATAAAAGTATTGAAATAAAAATGGATAAATGCTATAAAAAAGTTCCTTGGCAAAGATTCTATATATCCAATAAAATTATAACACGAACATATACTATTTTTTACAAATTTCATACCAAAAGATGTTAAACAATTCATGTTCGTTGCTACAATTTGTGCAAAATGTCAAATTTACTGTCAAAGAATAGCTTCTTAGCTTACATTTTATGAAATATAATACTAATATTTAATCTGAAGCATCAGATTAAAACAAAGTGTATAATTCATTTTTGTTATTCTAAAGTGTTGCCATACAAACTAATGGATATTATTAGTGTGCCATTAGAAGTTTTATTTATGTGAAGAAGACCTAAATCCTAAAAACTAAATGCCAAAATGCGACATCGGACACCTAAGGCTACTTATATGATATGCTTTTAATATACTTTATCAAAACAACATTCAAGTATGACAACTAGTTATATAATATATATATTAAATAGAAGCTCAAAACTGTCGGGTATAGTGTGTCAGTTTAATAAAACGTAGTTCAAAGCAGTAAACTACATGCATGTGTAATAAATAACCGAACTATCAACCAATTACTCACGAAACAAGAAACTCCTTCAATTCCACACGGAATAGTATATCATACTTACATGCACCTGCACACATCCGCGTTAAGCGCAGGTCCGGTCCGAGGATATTTGATACCGGGGGTATTTGGCCGGCAATAATTTATACGAGATAACCACTTGGATCTGACATGATAAATTATAGGCAAAGAAAATTTGACTGGACAACAAACCTATATCAAAACTGGGCAGCAATACAGCGGAGCTGAGCTTACGGTAGAACGGAACATGGAGAAGGACAAGTCGACGACCAACGACCGCTTTATTGAATCGAAAAATGTGTCCCTAGTTCGGCGTTTCTGGTAGGATCGAGACCTTATTATTACAATAGGACTATTGCAAGAACTTATACAGGTGTCAATAATTAAAAAACCGATAAAGTTTTGAATAAAAGTTATAGTTGTAGATAATTAAATTCTTCGCCTGAGTGTCTGGACACGAACCTGGGGAACCGGGTTCGATCCCGACTGACGCCAAATATTTCGAATTTTAAATGGCACAAAAGTGACCCCTGTGGTGCACTCTCCGCGCCAGCAATAAGTGCCCGTGAGGTGACGCCTGATAAGCGCCCGCATGGTACAAATATGTCATCATTACCGATATCTGCGATAAAGCAGATTGTGGCACACTCAGAAATGGGTAATATGCCGTGATGATATATATACCGAGAGTTTTTTTTATCAGTGAACATGGGCGATTGTCATTACCATAGTTACATTTAAAATGATTGACAGCAATGTATTATCGCGTTTTTTTTTTCTTTTAAACTAGACATAGGACGTGACATTTAGTATATATTTATTTTGTCACCATTGTAAATACAATTTTGTAAATGGCCCCAAAGAAAAAAAAAATCGTTTGGTGCAAGATCTGGTAGCATTGCAGGCCACTCCACTTTTCCACCAAGTCGTATCCAACCTGGTGCAGATATAAGTGAAAATTTTTAAGACTCCAATACCTGCAATTTTGTGAATTTACTTCCCGATTAATATAAAATGTCGCTTCATCCGTAAATAAAATTCGATCCCGTAATATTTCCCCACTATTAATTTTGTTCATCATATCTTCGCAAAAGATATTTCTTCGTTCTATATCGTTGTGTTATAACTCTTGGTGATTTTGATATTTAAAACTCTTAAAATGTTCTTGTTTTAAAACCTTGTATACTAGTATTCTTAATTTCAGAAAAAAAATTGTTGACAGGGTGTTGTCACTTTCAATTAATTGCATAATTTCTTGTTTCTTTCTATTAACTACAGTACTTGGTCTGATTTTCTTCTTGTGCTGTTTATTGACGCATCCTTTAGTTGTGTAGTCATTGTAAATTTTTCTTATAGTTGTTGGACTGGGTCGCTTATTAAAAGTTAATGCACATAAGTCAGAAACTTGTTGTAGACTCGTTATAATTACTCCAATTTACAATTTGAACTTTTCTTTAACTGTATACATTTTGAAGTATGACAATTTGATGACATTGACAGATGTCACGTCCTATGTCCAGTTTTTTAAAAAAAACGCGATAATGCATTGCTGTCAATCATTTTAAATGTAACTATGGTAATGACATACGCCCATGTTCACTGATAAAAAAAACTCTCGGTATATATTTTTACCTTGTAACTTCTAAAATCTAATTTGAAATTTGTAAATCTAATGGCTGGTTTATGGTAGAGATAATTTATAAATTTGGATTTACAAATTTAGATTTAAAATTTACGATTTACCTTGATTACTCAAAAATTATCAATCAAATTTTGAAATATATAAATATATTCTATACTGTGGGAAGAGCTATTAGTTTTTAGTGTATATCGGATAACCGGAAGTATCATTTATACAAGCTTTTATCTGTTTTTCTTGTAAAAAATTCATTGAATATAATTTTTTAGCAACTTTTACTAATAAAAATTGAATATAATGGTACAATCTTTAATTCTACGATAATAACATTTAGTAAATAACTAGAAATAACTATAAATGTTAAATTATAAAATAATTTGTTTTTGTACATCATCTTGCCTTTGCATCAAACAAAAAAATAATATTTTAATAACAATTTTGACATATTTAAACAAATGTCACTGTCAGGAAGCAATTACATTAAAATTAATAATGAAACCGTGTTAAGAAGTTTGCATTGAGTCTAATGAAATTAATGTTAGTAAAAATAATATATTTTCCATCACACATAAATATCAGATGAATATTTTGAAAAACGTGAAACCGAATCATTGTAAAATTGTAATTATTAAAGTTTCATCTGTAATTATAATTACACCGTTCAAGTACCAGTGAGCGAATATGAAAATTAATAATTAGTTATCCAGATAATCCTGCTGGAATAATATTAATGGTACTGGTTGCATATAAAATTTTTAATACAGACTTTTTTAGGTATTATAGTATTAAATTATGATGGATGATGTTTGGATGAGTTATTATATGTATAACTGAACTCCGTAATCACCAATATAGGAATGAAACAAAACAAACACATGATATAAAACAACAAATAACATTTGTATAAATTATTTGCTTTTATTCTCGTTTCAAAATAAAATTAATATTTAACTATTAATATTTTGTTTGTGTATTGTATTTATAATTATATATTAAATTTTGTTATTTTATGTACATTACGCTTTATACAAAATGGCATAGGGTAGTTTCAAGAATTTTGATTGTCATACAAAAAAGTCTCCGTACGACAATAGTTTTAATTTTCTTTTAACTTAAAATGAAACGCAGTATATTATGTTATTAGAAATATAAAATAAACAAATAATATACTTAATTTATTTATATTATGGGGTAAACATTGAAAGTACTTATGTTTAATATAGAAATATAATATTTGGAGGGTTTTTTTACCTCCCGCTACCCTAGCATATAGAGATTTTAGTGAATAAGCACGTTTTGATGTCCCCAGAATTCGATTTTAACATTTTTAAAATGATGTCTGTGGGTATGTATGTGTGTGTATGTGTGTGTGGATGTGTGGATCCTGTGGACACGATTACTCAAATACTACCAATCAGAAAATTTTGAAATTTTGTATACCCATTCTATACTAATGTGGGAAGAGTTTATTAGTTTTTAGTGTATATCAGATAACCGGAAGTATCACTTATACAAGCTTTTACCAGTTTTTCTTGAAAAAATTGCATTGAATATAATTTTTCAGCAACTTTTACTATTAAAAATATAATATAATGGTACAATCTTCAATTCTACGATAATATAACTTTAAATAACTTTAAATATAAATTTATAAAATAATTTATTTTTGTACATCATCTGATCCATGCGTCAAACAAAAACATAATATTTTAATAAAATTTTGACGTATTTAAACAAATGTCACTGTCACATTTACATTAATAATGAAGTACATGTTTTCAAAATGTCAAATATTGGTTTACAACTACACATTTACAACATGGATCATGTACAGCAAAGAATTTACACAGATTGCGTTTTTAGAATACTTGGAAGTTGATGATGATTTTTCGAGGATTATCTTTTTCTTTGGCGAGGCACATTTTCTCCTCTTTGGGTATGTTAATAAGCAAAATTGCCAGATATGGGCAGAGGAAAATCTTCATGTGATTTACGAGGTATCATTACATGTCCAAATGAGACTGTTTGGTGCGCACTATGGTCAGGTGGCGTCATTGGAACTTACTTTTTCGAAAATGATGAAGGTCGAATTGTTATAGTTGATGGTGAGCGCTATAGGCCCATGATAATCGATTATTTTTGGCATAAAGTTAATTTCGTATTACAGACTTCTATTTATTAAAACAACAAATTAGATTTTGTTTATAAACGATCAACCGGAATGGAAAAAGATACTTTACTTAAAGCTCATTACTATTTTAAACATGGAATTTGCGGGAGGTCATGTGCTGGCCACATCAGATTTTTAAAAATATAAAACCGGCTTTTTTTTTAAAGAAAATAATTTATAAATATTTTATATATGAAATTTAATTATGATCTGTACCGACCATGCAGCGTATTTGATTAATAGTATTGTTGAACTACCATATTGAACTTGAAGCTTTCGATTTTCATTAAGTAAACATATTCCCAACAAAACATTAATCATACTCTGAATTCCAATACTTCACGTGCACCGTAATTCATTATAAATAAATATCAATAAAATCAATCATTAACTAACAAACATACAGACCCACCGTTAAACTGCTAACCACTCCATCGTTTAACACGTCTGTTTCCGAGCTTAATTCGTTGCAGACATATGACTGACGTTTCTATACAAATAATCAAACACAAATCATTTGTTTCGCTATTGGCCTATTACCGCGCGTGTTTAAGCCATTGTTTCATGTCGGCGGCTCTAAAAAGTTAAATGGCTTGGAACGCCCTGACAGCCGTCAAAAAATCTCCACTTAATTATCCGTGTTAACCGCAGTTGCTGCTCTAGGATTTTTCTCACTGGGACGAGATTCTTGAAGCGCCGAGCAATCTTCGGATTAAAGAAGAATCAGGTTCACTGGAGCTTCAAGCTCGAGCTTGCGAGCTTTGGCAAACAGAAAAACTCTGACACACAACAGATTACGACCAATGAATACTGACAATGAATTTTTCTGGAGTTGAATGGCTTTTGTAATAAAAATCTGGAATACAATGTGTTTTCTCATAACCAAAATGAAAAAGCCATAAAGGAAAATTATCTGTAGTCTGGCGGACTTATACACTGAGGGTATTAGTCTATAGTGAGAATGAAATTGAGAGTCCAAGTTTCTTAGAGAAGAACTATTAATAATAACGAATCATTGACTTTTGCTTAATCCATCAATGAACTCAAATTCTTTCTCTAATGTAATGTTTTTCAATCTCAAGTTAACTCTCAGACGTTTATCTAACTTATCTGAATACATAAGAGGGTTTCTTGACCCAAACTTCCACGGCTTTCTCCTTCACTTAGCCCACTCTTCGGCTTCTTAGGTTCAGCTTCCAGTCTTCTTTTCTGCTTCAACTACTTCTTTTATTATAATACTTCTTTGCTTAACATACGTTGTGGCTAATTTCAAATATTCTTTATTCTTTCTCTACTTTTTTACTCCAAAACTTACCACCGTCTTTCTTTCACCTTAACATCTTACGTGGTGGTACAGGCGGAAACCATTTTTTTTTTTAATAGGCTATTCCACGATATTTTTTTTAATTTTTTTTTTTTTTTTGAAGTACATAAAAATATAAGATACGTATGAAAGTCCGAGTTAAAAATTCCTCCAAATAAGCGAGATATTAAGGTCCGAATTTTAAATTAGCTTTGTGACGTAGGTAATGTGGATACACCAGAAGTAAACAAACAGTGGTTCACAAACCACGAAAAAATATTAAACAAATTACAAAATAATGTATATTATAATTGTAATATTATAATTCATTATTAGAGACATAAAATAAATTATTGTACTTAATTTATTTCTTTTTTTCTCATTTTATAAAAACAAAGAAATTAGAACGTCACCCGAACGGCAACCGAACATATCCGACACACCCGAAGAAGTATATTCTTAGTTAGGGCGGGGCTTCTCAAAATCGGAGGTCATACTTGGATCCTATTTGCTCAAACACTCGTGCACATGTCCTGCATCATCAAAAGCAAAACTCCCAGTGTCTTCTAGAAGGAATAATTTATGATAAAAGAAATATGGTTTTCCTTACCCTTTAAGTATTATCATTCTTATTTTCAATAAACTTTTACTATTTTTGGTTACTGTGGAGTAGCCTATTGAAATAGGTGATGAAACATCACGAATCGTGAATGGATTTAAATGTGAAAGCACCACAATAACTAAGAAGCAGCAAGCCATGAAAATAGTAATATATGCAGTAATCTTTAGAATACTGGTATTTTTAGATTTGTATAATACTTTAGATATTACCCCATTATAATATACTATTTTCTTTACCAAAATAAAATATCTATTTGATGAAATTAGATGGATACGCATTGGCTGCTACCGGAGATTTATAAAGAGTGCACCACATACATAACTTATACAGGTGTCTCACAACTCGCGCCCCAGACGAAACTGACACTTGCCGACGACAATAGATTGCCAACAAATAGAAGAAAATAATTTGCGGCAGCTTGCATAATGGAGTTACAAGACTTTTTAATCCACCAATCCCGGAAAGATATCTTGATATTATTACAAAATAAAACTGGTTGCTAGGTTTTAAAAATACTACTAGTGAGTTACAAAATTTGTTTGACTTACTGTAATTTTGACATTTTGGAGTTGACTTTTCACTGACAACATATTTAGGTTAGCGAAGGTGTCATCTGAGATCATCACAAGATTTCTATACGGAAAACGTTCCGAATAGACACGTGCTGCCTCTCTGGCGTTACGTCCATATTCTCCGAAAATTATAATCATTTCTAAGTAATCAGCGGCTGAATACATGGTAAAAATTTGCCTTTTTTATTTAATCTGACACTGGCATTTTTCGAAAACTACAGTCGCCCACATATTTTAAAGAAGATTTGATTTGTATAAAACAATAGTAACGTAAAATTACGGCAAACACACGTTAAAGGTGTAGGTCTCTGATTTTAAGACGTCTTTTCTCTAATATCTTTTAAGCTAGATTTTTTTTTCTTCGAAATTACACATCCGAGTGCAGTCTCGTGTTTCCTCATTCGCTCTAGGGCGCGAGTTTTTATCATTACACAGGGTAATGATAAAGTATATTATTGGATTCGAAGTCAAGATGTCAGAACCATAACTGGTCACTCAACGTACTCAGAAAGGTATCTCATAAAATCTAATTTTATTCTTAAACATGGAAAAAGCAGCTATTACAAATATTTATTATTCCTTTATTCTGAAAAATAAGGCAAGAACATGCTACCAGTATATGTTCTGTATTATGAATAGTACTAGTTTTTCTCGATTCTCCGGATGGATACATATATTAGAAAGGAACAGAGTGCTTGAAATAGGTACGACCGTTAGTTGAATAGCTCCTTCTTTGATCATTGCATTTTCATTAAAGTGCCTTATAGCTATGCAGCTTTGCACTTACACCAATAAAACTGTGCATTTAAAGCGTTTGAATACAACTTTTCACATTAGAGCGGAAAGCAAACAAACGAACGAGCCTTGGAATGAATTTTCCGGTGCTGCTCGACTATTCTCCTCTGGCCCGGGACATCTTTACCATGATTTAGAAAAACAATGCACTTATTAAACAAAACTTAAAAATTTTCATAATAATTGAACCCTGTGGATGCCACTTTTTATTGTTTACCAAGTTAGACTCGTCACGATATACTAGACCTCATTTCATAAGGCTTGTTTATACTTTATATTTTTTATACGATAAATAACATTCCTGAAAGAAATTCGAAATTTGACAGATGAGCAGACGACAATTCTGAAGTTAAATACTGTAGTACTCAATCAATATTGCCAACAAGAATGTTCAGAAAAAACTAGAGACATTTAAAAGCCACACGTGTATTGATGGTGGAAAATCTCTAATGTATAAATAAAATAAGAAAATTGTGTGTGCGTGCCACAGGCGGCGTAAGTGAACAGGGAGAACGCGGACAAAAAAACGGGATTGACAGTACTAAAACGGTGGTCCGGTGCGACACACGCTATTACTATTGATAAGAGCCAACAAAGTATCTGACATCTGGTGGCGAAATTAAAGATGCGAGTCGTGGGGAAAACATTGCGGCATGTGAATTGTATTAGCATAAAAACCAAGCAAAAGTGAGAGAAATGTCTAGCAAATGTAAGCAATATTTACGTTAGTGCATAAATGTCATGCACTGCTTCTCGAAGAACAAAGAAATGCGAAAAAAATGGGTAATTGCATTAAAAATAGGAAAGAAAGTGACACGATATGAATGTGTGTTCTGCTCATTTTCTGCCTTCGGATTATTATCAATTATTATCATCATATAACTGTTTCAATATATATTTTTAATAATATAAAAAATATTTACAGGAAAAAATTCAAATAAAAGATCTCTTTTGAAAAAGAATGCCTGTCCTACTAAAAAAAATATTTCTTTTTAAATTAAAGACGAATAATACACTTAAGGTAATAAAGTGTCATTTTTAATTTACCATATTCAACTGTTAGAATATATTTTTGGGAAATGCTAGAAATACTTTATACAATTTTAAAACCAATTATTTTCATACCTGATAAGAGAACAACACATTTTAAATATTCCGAAATATTTTTTAAAAAATCAGAAATGTTATAGTGTTTGAGTGTACTGAAATTGATATTCAGAAATCAAAGTGTTTGAGTTGCAGGTTAAGATCATATTTTAATTATAAAAGAGACACTTTAAAATATCTTATTGGGGTTACACCGGCAGGCGTTATATGTTTCGTAAATTCTGCTTTTGATGGCAGAATTTCTGTTAAAGCAATCGTTAGAGAAGATTTTTTTTGGATCTCCTAGAACCATACATGGATGCAGTTATATAATAAATAATGATTTTAAAACCAATAAATTAAAAGTGTCTTTCCAAATACAATATAAGTACAACAATATGTTTGCACTTAGCACCTTGTCATGCTTTACAGCTGCACATACACATTCCTTTTAAATTAAATGTTTGTAAACAAAGACCGTGAATTTCCACATTGTTTTCTTTAATAAATTGGAAACCACACTTTATTATATGACCAGCTAAAATATTAGAAATTTTCAATGTTACCTTACTTTACCTTTATCTTTAAATGTTGCTTCTTCTTCCACTATTGGCCTTACTGCACCATTTAAATATATGTAGATATCTCCGAGTGAGATAAACATCTTATTTTAATTAATTATTTCACGTAAATAAAAAGATCTAAATCAAAAATTCGAAATTACTCCTATACCATCAATGTACAATGTTTTCCCCACTATGAATATGACAATAATAATATATGTTTATTATTCAACAGGTTATACCCAATTACAGAATAATATCATGACTACATATGTATATAAGTAGTACAAAATAGTATGACACAAAAAACAAAAAAGAAAAGATAAATATAATACTAAGAATGTAATAAAGTGCCTAAAGTGGACTTAAAAACATTTATGCTTAATGCAAAATCAAGATTAGAACCATATAAATTATAATAACGACACATAGAGTTAACTGGCGAATTGAAATGGTAAGCAGTACGAGAAAAATCACACAGAAAAGTATTATCACACCTGGTATTACATGGATTAACATAAAAATTTAATCTACTAAGTAATTCACTATCATCGATATAGTTATTCACAAGTTTATACAAAAAAAATAATTTGTTGCTTGATTCTTCTATATTCTAAGGACACAAGATTAAATTCAACTAATAATGTATTATATTCTAAATTTGGCCAAGAATTATTCAATCTAAAATAAACTGTTTTGCAAAATTTTTTTTGAATATTTTCAATAGAATGTATTACATATTTTTGTGAAGGATTCCAAATTGTCACACCATATTCAATTTTACTTAATACCAACGAAAAGAATAGTATTTTATAACTATTTAGATTTTTAAAATCAGAAGTAGATCTTAAAATGAAGCCCAAAGTTTTATATCCTGAATTAATTAATGAATTTACATGATATATTAAAGTTAATTTAGAGTCGAGGAACACTCCTAGATCCTTTATTAAGTTTACACGATTGACAATTAAATTATTCATAGTGTACTGAAATAAAAGCGATTCTTTTTTTTTACTAAATGTAATTACATTGCATTTGTTAATATTGAATTGTAAATGATTTGACAATGACCACTGATATATAGAGTTTAAATCAAGTTGTAACTGATGGCAGTTAGAAATATCGTTTATAGTAATATACAATTTAAAATCATCAGCGTATAAGAGACATTTTGCATACTTAACGACATTAGTAATATCATTTACAAAAAGTATAAATAATAAAGGGCCGAGTACCGAACCCTGTGGGACACCAGAAGAAGCTAAAAAAATTGATGACTTATATCCATTGCATTGCACAAACTGAAATCTATTACGCAAGTATGATTCGCATAAATTAAGTAATGAAGTAGAAAAACCAATCAATTTTAATTTATTTAGTAAAATACTATGAACAACAGAATCAAAAGCTTTTTTGAAATCCGTGTAGACAGCATCAATTTGTACTCTATTATCAAATGCATCATAAACGTATTGAACAAAATTCATTAAATTTGAAATAGTGGATCTTCCTTTTACGAAACCATGCTGAACTGGATTTATATAATTATTTGTTTGATACTGCATAGATTTAAATAAAATTACTTCAAAAATTTTAGCGACCGAATTTATGCATGATATGGGACGATAATTTATAATTTTATTTCTGTCTCCACCCTTAAACAACGGAACAATTTTAGATTTTTTCCATAAGTCTGGAAAAGTTTCTGTTTGTAAACTTAAATTAAAAATTAAATATAGGGGATAAATAAGAAAATCGGCACACCCTTTAAAAATATAAATTGGAATATTGTCAGGTCCCACCGATTTAGTAGTCTTCAGTGATTTAATTGCTGATGTTATCTCATCATACGTTATACTTTGAATTGTTATCACATTGTTGAAAAAAATAGATGAATAATCTAAATTATTTATATTCACTGCACCATTGTTATAAACAGATTTAAAATATGAAGCAAAAATTTCAGCAATTTCTGATCCATCAGAGAACGATTGATTATTGTGGCACATTGTAGGTGGATACTTATTTACTGCCTTTTTCTCATTTATAAAATGGAAGAAACTTTTTGCGTCATGCGAAATATTGTTCTCCACGTTTTGAATATAATTTTTGTAACATTCATTAACTAATAACTTTGTTTCAGAACGCAAAATTTTATAATTATTTAAGTAATCAATAGAACTATATGTTTTATATAATTTCCTATAATGTTCTTTTAATTTTATTTTCGATATAAGTATAGGAGAAAACCATTTAGGATATTTGTAATTACGAATAGTTTTCTTTGGTATGCAAGTATCCATAATTGAATATAAAGATGAATAAAAATTTTCTACAGCTAAGTTTACATCAGTGCACTCCTCTAAAAACTGCCAATCGTGATCACTCAATAAATCATAAAGTAAAGCGTAGTTGCCATGCTTAAAATTATACATTGCTGTATTATTTACTTTAAGTTGGTGGTTTGACTGCAAATATTTAAATTCGATTATTAAAGATGAAATGCTGCCATCTATTGACCGTGGTTACCGCGGATACACATGTTTAAAATTTACATGATAACAAACGATTGAAGGTACTCGATCAGTGGGACCGCCGCCTTAGCAAGAGGTAAAAATGCATACATACCGAATTTTATAATTCTGAAGCTAACTATATTTGATTTAGAGTATATCTTGAAAAATACATAATACTCATAAACCTTGTTGCAATGACAGGACTATTTAATGAGTTGAATACAATCTCAGCAGGGAATCGAAACTCGAAATGGACATAAATTCAGTTCTCATATTTAACCAAATAGTGTAGAATCCCCGTGTACGCCTCCATATTCGTTAGCGAAGCATCGGCGTAAACCTGCGATGACATTCAGTCGACTCTGGACTCTGCAGCCATTAATCTTGCACAGGAAATGAGACGCGCGCGTACCGCTCTCCGTACATCCAAATACGAATCAATTATCTTCCGAGATGAGCTCGCGTCGGTAATGGTCGTCATAGTTTGTTTATTTCCTCGTTTTTCACCGGCCGAGTGGTGAAATTACAGAGCGAGTCGACAACTGGTCACAGCAGCGAGGTAGAGTCAGATAAAGAACAAATTGTTTTAGCCTAATTGTAGCTTGTTCGTTTGGATTCAACGCGATATGATTTAATGATAGGATAAAGGTGAGTGTGTAAGTCAGCAGATGGAATAACTTATCACACTAAACCAACATTTAGGAATTATAAATGAGAAACTTCCAGGGTTGGATTCAAAAGTATTATTATGTGGATGGGATTTGATTTATGCTAAAATATGATCAAGTAATGAGCGGATTCGATGACGACCAGAGGGGCAGAACTTGTTGAGGGAATACGAAAGAAATGCTCTGGATCAGTAATTTTATGTGTTTATAAGAATTGTCTGGGATATAATGAGTGTACAGCTAGATTAATGAAGAAGATTCCTGAAATAGGACGGCGAGTATACAGGTGTCTCAGGACGAGCTTACGCTATCTATATTTTAAATACTATTTAATATAATTTAACGAAATTTGGTATCTAGGGGTTATCCAACATGCCCGTTTTAACTAAAATATTTTCAAAGCAGTAGCACTTCCGGTTTGACCGGAAATTGACCTCAACTTTCTTATTTTAAATGGAATACGCTATATTTTATTTTACCATTGAATGCAGCGGAAAATTTTACATATGAAGCAATAAAAACATTTTACTCATGATCAACTACTTCTGGCGTTATTCAACTTTTTTTGATTTTTTGTCTGAAATCCGGCACATTTTCAAAACTCTGTATATCGGGAACGAGATCGAATTTTTATAATCTGAAAAAAGCCTTTTATAAAGGAGACTTTAAGCTACATTAACCATTGAAGAATCCTCGATTATTTATAAAAATGTGACGGGTACGTTACACCAAAATTACAGTTGACAAACTTCAATTGAATATGGATATGTCGAGGAATCGCTGAAAAACATTATTAACTTGTCTTATCACTTTATTTCTAAATATTCTTACCGTCATTAACAACATGTAAGTCTGCTATTTTCTAATATGTTATTTCGTTAAATATGAACTGTTTATATTTCAATTTGTAGATTATTAAGTTAAATTTGACAGCTGTTGGAAGTTTTTAGTAACTTTATTCTTAGGACATGACAAGTTTCTATTTTATAAGTTACTTCTTATTTGCTCATTTTATATAGTTGCTATGGATATTTATTTATTTATTTCATTGTGAATCAAGTCACAAAAGATGCCATTCTTATGACGTTTGAAGGAAAAGTCTTTTATTTTAGCAACAAGAGACAACAAAATTATGCAACAATAATTATAGAGCCTTTGTTGGTTTTGTATATTCGTTGGTGAAATATGATTCAGACAAAAGTGCACAAGATAAACATGTAATAAGCAAGTATTAAATCCTTATGCTATTGTATGCATATTACATGTAATGTACTTTCCATTAGCTTGTTGCAAGATGAAGAAATATGTCTTAGTTCGTCTCTGTTGTAACTTATGTAGCAATGCGCTTGAGGTCCCTTGTTTAGATAAGGTAGGTTGGTGTTTTATTGGGTTATATTAAACTGCTTATTATTGCATTATACCTCCACTATCCTATCTTCTATCTCGTGAGCAGTGAAATATGCATGCCGTGAGGTTATTTACAGCAACGGGACTAACATTTTTCCTAATCAATTTTGAATCTATTATACTCGGTTATATACGACTATGCATCTCGAATAGGGGAAGGCAGAAGATGTTAATGTTGTTTAACTTGTGTTGAAATGAGATTTCTGACAGGGGGGTATACGGACTATATTAGATACACACGCAGAATGAAAAATGGGATGTTAAAAGGAATATTATTAAAGATTTAGGTTTATTTTTATTCATATTGTTCTGTATGTAAAATAAATGGATTCAAACCAGATTAAATATACATAATTTAATGAGATACCGTATCGTAAATACAGATAAAAATCAAGGTTTTATTACCATATAGAAAATTTTAATTTATAAGATCCGTGTACTGATAAATTTATCAATTTTCGTCATGCTATGAATTTCAAATTAAATTATTTTTAGCTTCAGTCACTAATGGTCTAAAAAAAATCGATAATGAGTTTCTAATTAATAAGCACGTTTTGAGGTCCCTACAATACTATTTTGCTATTTTTACGATGATATCTGTATGTGTATGTGTGGGTGCATGTGTATGTGACGATAATTTCGGCTGCGATATACAATTCCAAAATTTTGTTCCAATTGGTCAACCGGAGGTACCTTAATTTCAAATTCTTAACAGTTTTCTTATAAAATGCAGATAAATATCATTTTTTTGACATTTTATGTTGTTAAATATTAAAGAATATTTTAATCTGTATCAGCCAGATTCACAAAAAAGTTTAAGCTAATCCTCATTTTTGGATTAGTGAATTCTGTTCTATTCCGGTATTTAAAATTTAAGTTTCATGATCAATAAAGGTAGATACTCGGAATAGATTAGACTACATTTTAAGATATAAACTGTCAAAATTAGAGTAGAATTCACTAATCCAAAAATGAGGATTAGCTTAAACTTTTTTGTGACCCGAGCTGTATGTGTTTTAAATTTACAAAAAAAATATTATTAATAGGGCTATTGCAAGAATTTTTATGACTTCTAAGTACTAAATTTTAAAAGATATTATTTTGTATAGAGCCATTTTACAATTAAATATTGAAAATTGTTTAATGTTTTTGAAAAGTCACGTGATCTGAAGCAGAATGTGACGTCAAAGTATATACAGTTTAACATGTGACAAACTGTAGCCTACTTTTATTTATATAAATAACGTAAACTGTTTTCTTATTGGCTGTGAATGACCTGATATATGTACTTCATAGGAGTGGGATGTTGATTTTCAGGGCTAATTCTGTAGCAAATCTTTTTAAAAATAATAATAAATTATTATTACTATAATAAATATTGCATAAATTCTCATTTAAAATACTTTTCAAAAGTCTGAAACTGCGCTTATTGTAATTAAAAATAGATTAAACTTTCTCATCGTAGAAAAAAAATCCACAAACTTTAGCAAAATTCATTATTATTCAACTTAAAATAGTGAACAAACTAGCATGTTGAATCACAAGTGAGAAAAGTAAATAACTTTCTTCACAAGTGAGGGAAATACACAAGCCTATAATAATCTACGTCAGGAGTCATAAATTTTGATGGAGTTACAAATTTTACAATAAATATCCACCATTTTACATGAAGAATAATATTTTTTTTGTAGTTAACTTTACATTAAGTTCAGTACTATTGAGCTTTTCATTCATAAAAAAGTACAATGTTTCGTTTTTCAAAACAATTATATTTCAAGACTGTAGAAAAAATCATTGTTAGCACACGTGAGCATGTCTTTTTCTCACTTGTCCAATTTCCGGACGCGTGAGAAAAAGACATATTTTGCTCCCTTGTACTAAAAATAGCTATTGTGTGCACCTCTGATTGAAGTTACCTTTGCACACCTGAAATAGTTACAGTCCTTTATCTGCAAAGAGCTACTTTCAATCCTTGTTATATAAACAACTTTTTCATCTCCTAAATTTGATAAAAAAAAAGTAGTACATTAACAAATTTGATGTCTAATTTCTTATTATTAATGCAGTAGGTACTCGTAATAAAGCATTCAATCTTAATAAAAGATAAAGAATTTTTTTCCCAGGAAGCATAATTTTATCTACATCAGACTTGAATAATATGCTGAGGACCTGTTTAGAAAATTAGTTTTGTAAGAAAAGAAAATTCTCTTGAAATTCACAAATAATATTCATCGTTTTCAGCAGATGCCAAAAACTGAGGATTCTGTATTTGAAGTTGTACGTCGGTTTAACATCAGCCCTAGGCTACTAAATACTTTCCTTTAGAATTTCGTTTGTATCTCCACAAACTTTATCAAGTATTTAAGTATCAAACTGGGTTACTGCTGTTTCACGAAACAACTGAATTTCATTTCCCAATTATGGGTTAATGAGAACAGGGAACATGATGGCGCTGGTTAATGAGGGTACAAACTTTTCTTTTAATATCGTGTAGCATTGATTACTAACGTGTTTCCATTATACTATTATCTCTTCGTCCCTTTTGTGTTATGATACAATAACACTTCAAACAAATAGTATCGTGATGGAATTAATACAAATATATAGTGTTTAGTAATTTATTCTCAAGATGTTGAATATTGTAACGTTTTTTATCTCCCGCTACCCTTTATAAGGAAGGTATAGGGATCGTCCTGAAAATCGCATATTGAGATTTTAGAAAATGACCACGTTTTAAAGTCCTTAGGATCCAATTTTAAAATTTTCACAATGATGTCTGTATGTGTGTGTGTGTGTGTGTGTGTGTGTGTGTGTGTGTGTGTGTGTGTGTGTGTGTGTGTATTGGCAGTTGATCAGTACAATGGAGCAATTTATAGTATTAAAAAATCTTAATTGTTCCTAGTTTAACAATATTTTATTTTCGAGAAATTAGTGTGACGTCACATTTCCCCTATACTTGTCTTTCTTACACACACTGCGCTGAGTACGCTGCGAGAGAAAGATGACAATTATATGACGTCCATTTTCCCTTTTAGCAAATGTGAAATATCTCGTAAAGTAAATATTTAAAAAATGTTTTCAAAACTGAATACAATAAAAAACAATATTTGAGTTGGCTTTTAACCATGTAGTCTTTAAATTCATTGGTTTTTTACAAAATCGTTTATAATTAATATGTAATATTTTCAAATGTTTTAATAATTTATTTATTGCTTGAAAATGGTTCTAAACAGAACCGAAACGTCACATTGGTGAAATTTGTAAATTTTAATTATGTTGAAATAAATGAAACATTCATCCAAAAACCTCTTCGTATAGATAAACTAAAAAGGTAGTATTCCAATTATTAATATGAGTTCTGAAAGATATTTTAATAATTTAAGAGTTATCTGTTACATATTTGAAAAACGTATTTCAGATTGTTTTATTAATTAAATATTTAAAATTGTAGATAAAATCCATATATCCATCAGAAATACCGCCAATCTTTTTAATAAATTGGACGAATCTCTGACATTTAGGAACTCCTCACACAATGCAAAATAGATATAAATAAATAGAATAATAATTGTGCAGGAGACATGTTAAATACAATAAACAACAATATTTGTGTAAAGTTCTGTAATTTTTTTGTTATAAAACGACGGTTCGATAGCGAAGTACAGTACAATACTTTATATAACATAAAATGAAAATGGCGAGAGGTATTGTGCTGGCCACAACAGATTTTTTTGGTATGTTTCGTTGTGTCAAGTGGCAATGTATCAGTAATATATGAAAACAAATTTTGAAATTCGTTCGAAAATAAGTTTATGGCGGCCTTTTCAAAACACCGTCATTCTCTCCCGCACTTTGTACAACCTATTTCCGTAACAGAATGAAATATATGCAAACTAGGGACAAGGAAGAAGAACATCATTATAAAAACAATTATTCAAAACAGAAATAAATTCCCTGAACAACTTAATCTGCAATGTTTGTGTGCTATCTCGGTACAGGTATGGGACATCACACATCACATATTACCAGCAAATTAATCGGAGTCCCTAATCATCCAGGCACAGCTCAAGCCAGCAGCTGTCATTGCCTATTTAGGCAATGGAACAAACACAGTGACAGCACCATCTCTATTGCGCAAGCGCACACTCGTTCAGGCGCAGGTGGTGTATCCCACTGAAATGTGTCAGAATCGTGAGCGGAGTTGCTGAAACTCGCTCTCAAATTATGAATAATTCAATTACGCACGATAGTTTAGTTCTCTGTAACTTACAATCAATTTCAATGAGTGTTACGGATACCTTCAGCGACATCTGTGACACGGAGACTGAGACAAACTCGACGACCGCAGATTACAGATGATAATGGAGGTTGTTCATTAGGGAACATTAAACACAAGAGTTTTTTTGGCAACATCATTTTTTATCTGTGATGAAATATCACATTAGAGTGAAGTGCATGAAAATTAAATTTGCGTTTATGTTTTATATAAACTTCAGGAGCTATTGCTCTTTAATGTACGGGAGATCTCATTTTCGATGTATTTTTAAGGTATCTCGAGTAATATTAACAAAAGAGCAAAATCATTTGCACATTCCACGGTCAACTTTTTGAGAAAAGTTTAATAGTCACCGCTGGAATTTGCGATTTTCTTTTCTGAACTACAGGTAAAAATCTTTTTTCACTCATTTTGAAAATATCTCATATCTTATGTATGATAGTTTGAGAAAAATTGTTTTAACAAAATATGGAGTATTAATAATTCTCGAGATATAACACAGGTTTATGATTTTCTAAATTGGAACCTTTATTGAAAATAGTGTAATCTTTTCTTATTTTATAAGCTTTACAATGATATACAGGGTTAGTTAAAAGTATGGAGACGGCGATTTATTGTCGTTAATATTCATTTTAGGAAATTATGTTCAATACAAAAGTTTTTTAAGAAATTTTGATCTACATTTGAGAATACTTGAATTTTTTTTTCTTCAGTTGTTTTTGAGTTACGCTTGTCCGCGTAATTTTTTTAAATGGGAACCTATTAATTTTACTCTACCATTCGATAGTGTTTTTCAATTTATTTTAATAACATTTTTACAAGGAAAAACACCGGTTCAAGTATTTACGAATAGTAGGTTGATCTAAGATAGACAAAATTATTTCCAATAAAGTTGTCGGCCACAATCTTATCATTAAAAGCAAATTAATAACTAAGTAAATTACATCGCTCGAGTTTGTTTATCGCTTCGCTTTTGTCTATCTTAGATGTACCTACTATTCGTAAATACTTGAACCGGAGTTTTTCCTTGTAAAAATATTATTAAAATAAATTGAAAAAAAAAACAAACATACTGTTGCAAAGAGAAAAAAACGCTCTATCGAATAGTAGAGAAAATTAACAGGTTCCCATTTAAAAAAATTACGCGGATGAGCGTAACTCAAAAACAATTGAAGAAAAAAAAATTCAAGTATTCTCAAATATAGATCAAAATTTCTTAAAAAAAACTTTTGTATTGAACATAATTTCCTAAAATGAATATTAACGACAATAAATCGGCATCTCCATACTTTTAACTAACCCTGTATAACAAATTTATATATATATATATATATATATATATATATATATATATATATATATATATATATATATATATATATATATACTAGATAAGTTTCAATAAAAAAAGTTATATTTACCATACGTATTTCGGTCGACTAGACCATCATCAGGAAATAGTAACAGAAGAATTATTTTGTACATTTGTTGAAGTCTTATAAATAGTAAAAACATGTAAAATCAAACAGCAAAAGGGAAAGTACGTCTATTTACAAAGGTTGTAAGGGAGTATAGATCAATTTGTTCGTTCATTAAATTTCTGTTGATATCCAATGATTCTAAGCAGACCAACTATAATCCCTCTTTACATATATGTTTAACCCCCAAATTATTATTGTGTAACTTTAACTTATGATAATTATCAAGACAATGTTTAGCCACGTTTGAAGTCAACTTATTATTTAATAAAGCTTCTTTATGTTCACTGAATCTAATATTCAAATTACGACCGGTTTGACCTATGTAAATTGCTTGGCAATCACTAGAACTAATTTCATAAACCCCATTGTTTCAAAGAATATCTTTGTTAATTATTTTATTATTTACAAGCACATTTTTAAAAGGGTGTGGGGTCTAAAAAAATAACTACAAAAACTTTGTCGTTTCCTGAATTATAAATTAATTTAAGTATTTTATTTCTATTATGTTTTATATTCCTTTATTTTAAATATCAATAAAAACTAAATTATTAATTTTTAGGGATGAAAAATTGAAAATTATTGAAACATATGAAAAAATCTATTACAGCTCATCAATTGTTTATTTATTATGTTCTCAAAATTATTCCTAATTATTTTCGGTTTTCAATTCGAAAAAATTGGTTTAATATGCCTTTGAAGCAAATAAATATAAAAAATAGCTATTTGTGTATTAAGAGCGCAAAATGCGACATCTCGAAATCGACAATGTCCATTTGCGCTCGAAACACACACAAGATTTATTCTACAGTCGCCATAATGGGGTCCTCCACCATAACAAAAAATAATAAAATGTACACTTTATACTTACAGTACTGCTCAATAAATAACGATTGGCTAATACAAAAGATCCGGTTTAAACTTAAAAAGGCTTTTAAATGATTATATCGTTACATTAGCCATCTATTCCATAAAAAAAAAAAAAACAAAATTAGAGCGTGGAAGCAAGGATTTGTGATGATTTGATGAGTTTTTGTAGCAAAATGTGTGGTCAGTTGTCACGCCTGTCACACTGAAAAAATTAACAAATATTTCAAGGAATTTGTGATTATATTGACTTCTCGCAATTATTTAAGTAACGAAATAACTAATAACTTTATTGTAATCAAAATAAATAGTTAACTAGAGATCAGATGTCAGTGCGACTCGCAACTATCCTACCGCCATCTGTGTACAATCATTCCTATTACTAAACATAATTGTTCACACAATTTATTTTATATTTAATTTTATTTTATCGTTATTTTCCATTCTTCTTGAGTTTTTATTCAATCTAATCTAAGCATTTTATACTTTCGTTTTTGTAAATGAATGCCCTATTTCATTTTCACAGCAGTGTGGCATTTTGTTAGGTTATGTTAAATACCGACAGAACATATGTCAAATTTACTTGTGAACGTGATAAATGTGTAATTACAGTGCCATTAGTTCCTAACTAAACATTTTTATTAGGAATGTAGACAAGTGACATTTCTCAACATTGTATACTTAGAAATTTGGACAGCGAGCGTTTTTTCTACTTTGTCGCGCATGAGCGGCAAAGTGACATTTTGCGTTGACAAAAGAGAGCGCAAATGGCTACTTTCTATAGTGACTGTAGAAAAATAAATATTCCTAATCAATATTCATAAATTAGAAATTGAAATATTGAATAGTTTTAAATAATTTTCGACAAACAAACCAAAATAAAAAATATCGTATATTATACGCGTTTCATAAGACAAATAAAATGAAATTGTGATTAATTTTAGTTTCATATTGTTAGTTTTTAATTCTGAACAACTTTTTTTATTTGAACTTTTCTCTAAATTTTATAGGTCAGTAACTAAAGCAAAATGAAAAAAATAACATTATATTCCTTATATTACGGATTCCAGGTAGACACCTGGTACCACCTATGTTCATTTCATAACATGGATGGATAAATTACGAATCGAATATTTCAAATTTTTACAGAAAAATAAAAATAGTAAAACAAATAAACTTTATACTTGTGTACGTAAACGGCGTAATGGAAACGCCTAGAATGAATTTCCATTCCTGCTATGGAAAACATACGCACACGGGCGTATTTATCCAAGAATTCCATCGCGCGAAAACCACTTATCACGTGCAATAAAAAACGGAGCGGTAGACACACATAACTGTTGACCTAATCCTTTATTTCCTCTCTCATTATATTTAAAAGTCACGTGCAGAGGCAGAGAAACGGCTGGTTCATGTTTGCACCTTCGTCAGTTTTAATCCTCTGCCGGCGTATGGTGATGGCTGCACACAGAGGAGATAAGGAACGCGGTTCTGATGGATTAAACGGATTTGTGGCAAAGTAAACCTATTGTTATTTGCTACCGTATTGTTCTTGGTATTTCCCTTCTAGCTGTCCTGAGATTTCTCCTAATTTTCGTAAGACTTTGCTAGGATTTGGAATTCACAAAGCGAAATGCACCACTGATATTAAATTTATAGCAAGAAATTTTAAAATATTATTTTTAAGTACAAGGATTGACAATAAAGTATTTAGGACTTTTTGATAAATAAGCTTCAAACGATGAGTTAATGTTTAAGTTCAAAATGACGACGTTTCGATCGTGGTTACGACCATTTTCAAGTCAAAAGTGAAAAACAATGGGGTATTCCACCATAACAAAAAAATTAAGAAAATTTCAATTTAACATAAAGTATAGCTCTATAAATAATAGTTAAAACAATGAAAACATTTTTTAAATAATTACTTTTCGAAATATTTCATATTTGCTAAAAGGGAAAATTGACGTCATACAATTGTTATCTTTCTCTCGCAGCGTACTAAGAGCAGTGTGTGTGAGAAAGATAAGTATAGAGGAAATGTGACGTTACACTGATTTCTCGAAAATAAAATACTTTTAAACTAGGAACAATTAAGATTTTTTAATACTATGAATTGCTTCAAAACTGAATGAAGTTATATTTAAAATAATAAAAAAATTGAGTGGAATACCCCATTGTTAGAAAATACTGAATTGTCAAAATTTAAATTACCATATTGTAAAAAATTAAATTTTTATAAAATACAATTCAGCCTGATTGGGCTGAAGAGTTAAACTTGAGAAACTAGAAAACTAGACACTTCTTATGCCTCTTTCACACTATAGGTTTTCAACTTCAATATCAGAAAAAGTAAATACAATTTCAAACTTCAATTTTAGATAAAGGACATTCAATTCCAAAAAATGTTGCTACAGCCAGCACAAGACCTTCTGTTAATGTTATGTATTTTGTACAAATCCATACCAAAAGTTCATTAGAAAAGATTCTATATATCCAGTAATATTGTAACACAAACATAATACAATTTTTTACAAATTCCATACAGAAAGTTCATTGGAAAATATTCTGTAAATCCAATAAAATTATCACATGAGTATACATTATGTATACTCATATATAAATACTCTTTACAATCAAATAATATTACTACCAAGTTTATATATCTACCCATTTTTGAATTATTGCCCCAAAAGTCAATATACCCCACATTTCGATAAAAACTTCAAAATTTTCAAAAATCTAAATTTTATGTTTCTAGATACTTCTCAATGCGCTGATTCCAAATTTTGAAACCGCAGGTCGATATCTCTTTTTGTTCTCGAGATATTTAGATTTAAAGTTTTGCTCAAAACTACCCATTTTTGGGTATTAACCCAAAAATGGGTCAAGATATGAATTTGGCGGCATCACCATTCGATTCTACGGACAAAAATACATAAGTGTAGCAATTTTCATAATATTTACCCAACCGGTTCATTTTTTATAAGTAAAAGCTTGAAAACACCTGAAAATGGCCAAAATCTGAAAAAATCCTAAGGGGTACCCCTTAGGATTTTTGCGATTTTTAGCCATTTTTAGTTATTCTGCTTTAGAGATTGTATGCGGTGTTCAAAAATTATGAAAATTGGTGTACTTAAGTAATTTTACTCGTAGAATCGAATGGTGTTGTCGCCAAATTCATATCTCGACCCATTTTTGGGTTAATACCCAAAAATGGGCAGTGTTGAACAGAACTTTAAATTTAAATATCTCGAGAACGAAAAGAGATATCGACCTGCGGTTTCAAAATTTGGAATCAGCGCATTGAGAAGTATCATAAAAATTAGATTTTTGAAAATTTTGAAGTTTTTATCTAAATTTGGGGTATATTGACTTTTGGGGCAATAATTCAAAAATTGGTAGAGATATAAACTTGGTAGTAATATTATTTGATTGTAAAGAGAATGTTACGTAAGTGTACGCATTTTTAGAGTATTTATATATGAGTATACATAATGTATATTCATATGATAATTATATTGGATTTATATAATATTTTCCAAAGAACTTTCTGTATGGAATTTATAAAAAAATGTATTATGTGTTATAATTTTACTGGATATGTAGGTCTTGTGCTGGCTACAACAGATTTTTTTTTTTATTGAAATAATTTATCATCATGAAATTAATAGGTCCATTTTGAACAAATGTAAGTCTTACAGATCTGTAAATTTGTAAAAAAAAAAACTAACAAAACTATTTAAATTAACATTAACTTTTATATTATGCCAGACAGACGCCAAATATTTCCAATTTTAAATGGCATAAAAGTGACCCCTGTGGTGCACTCTCCACACCAGCTATGAGATCTCGTGAGGTGACGCCTGGTAAGCGCCTACACGGTAAAATATATCGTCATCATTACCGATGTCTACATGTGTTGTAGATACTGGCACAGCCAGAAATGGGTAATATGCCGTGATGATATATATATATTTATTTATTTATTTATTTATTTATATTATGCCACGCACTTCAGAAATTAAAGATTTTTCATGAAGGTATGCGAAATAAATATCACATGAATCAATTTACGGCTATGATATTAATCAAATGTCATGCACCTGTCATCGTCTGTCATGTGTGGAATATAGTATTGATGAATTATGAAATATTGAAATATAATTTTGGCAATATTTTGGAACAAAAGTTACCACGTGACTTTTAGTCTTTTTTGATCACTCTGTTCATATTTTAAACTGGCCGAAAGAAATTTGCAGAAATTATATTGTAATTATAATTGTTATTACAAACGAAAATAATAAGAATGTTTGACTTATTGGTTAAACTTTTTATTATTTGCGTACGTTTTATAATTTGTTTGTTGAAAATATAAACTGGCCGAACTACTATCTCTTTTGCTTAATTTATTTGATATAAATTAAAATATCCGCATCCTTTCGCTTGATGTGACATCGGTAAAAAGACCAACGGCCGCATCTGCAGCATCCGAAGTGCACCCAGCATCTCCAGACCGCATGAAGGCGTCACGCTTTGCCTGGCATCGCGCTCACGCTCACGCCACTCACGCTCACATGGCACGCAGCCACGCGTTTACGCGGAACAGTTGAGGTAAAATCAATAACTGTTTCGGTCCGAGACAGTTCCCAGTTCAAGTGAGACACATTTTACCTTCACGTGACGGGAATGAGTTCCTACCACTTTTGCTTTTTATTTCCTGCCAACTTTTTATGCTACTTTGTCTCAAGTCATGAAGAAGGAGGTCTTCTTTAGCAAGGTAATATTCGCTCAGTTGTCTTGTGAGTTGTGGTGCAAAACATGGCTTTTAATTACTCACTTTCTAACAACGCTGCTGTGCTGCTGTTGTTTCTTTCTACGAGGACTCTTTTACAGACTTTTTGTTTGTAAAAATACTTGCTTTATAATTACAAAGGGATATTTTCTTTGAGAAGAACCTTTTCTCAATGGTAGATATAACTACCTTAGTGCCTTAGCCTCTGCGATTAGTGTACTCTATACATTATAGTGTCTTTATCTCTAAATCTATGCAAGATATAATAAAAATTTATGTATTAGATGGAGAATTTTATTTTCTTCAATATTTACTAAAAAAAAAACTCCCAAAAAATTATATTTACTTCCGGTTTTACAATTGTTACCAAAACCTTTTCAGCTCTTCCCAGGAATGTAAGATTGAGGAAACTGCAGTTAAATATTTTTTAAGTCTTATAGTTTTTGAGGAATCGTGTCTACAACATCCAGACATACATACATACATACACACATCCACACACACACAGAGACATCATTTTAAAAATGTTATAATCGAATTCTAGGGACCTTAAATCGTGCTTATTCAATAAAATCTGGATATGCGAATTTTAGCATGAATGCAATACCTCTCTTAGCGAGAGGTAAAAAGAATTTTGATTGATTTTAGTCTTATATTGTACAGTTTTTAATTCTGAACAAGAACATTTCTCTACGATTAATGTATAACTACAACAACTATAACAAAAAATTACAGAACTTTAACCAAATATCGTTTTTTATTATAATTAACATGTCGTCTGCACACATATAATTCTAATTATATCTATTTTTCATTGTATGAGGAAGTTCCTAAATATGAGAGATTCTTCCAATTCATTAACTAGATTGGCGGTATTTCTGATGGATATATGCATTTTACCTATAATTTCAAATATTTCATTAATAAAATAATAAGAAAGATTAAATATACTTCCCAGAAAAAGTTATCAGAAAGCCACTAAAACTGTTGATTTTTAACACTGACATATGTCAATTTCAAACTATATTATAAACATTTGAATTTGTCAAGTCGTTTCCTTAATGCCTTAGCCTCTGCGATTAGAATCTGCTATATATTATAGTGTCTTTATCTCTAAATCTATACAGGATATAATAAAAATTTTAAGTGTATTAGATGGAGAATTTTGTTCTTCAATATTTGTAATAACAAAAATTTCCAAAAAATTATATTTAGAAGAAATTTTCTAAGAAACTACTACTTCCGGTTGTTCAATTGTTACCAAAACCTTTTCAGCTCTTCCCAGGAATGTAAGATTGAGGAAACTGCAGTTAAATATTTTTTAAGTCTTATAGTTTTTGAGGAATCGTGTCTACAACATCCAGACATACATACATACATACACACATACACACACACACACACACACACACAGACATCATTTTAAAAATGTTATAATCGGATTCTAGGGACCTTAAATCGTGCTTATTCAATAAAATCTGGATATGCGAATTTTAGCATGAATGCAATACCTCTCTTAGCGAGAGGTAAAAAGAATTTTGATTGATTTTAGTCTTATATTGTATAGTTTTTAATTCTGAACAAGAACATTTCTCTACGATTAATGTATAACTACAACAAAATAAAAAGAAATTAGCATTTTACCCCTACATAACAGATTTCAATAGACACCCTTTATATTCTTTGATACCTATTTCAAAGTTACTATTCCAAAATCTATCCATTGTGATTTCATATACCAACAAATACCATTACCTCATTACCTCTCCCTACCCCCCTTCCCCCCCCCCCCCCCACGTACACTCATTACCACCCACGACTTCTTCATTACACCATCTTGTTCTCGGTGGTTTCCACCCTCGGCGACGTGTTCTCGCAGGTTCGTATGAGATATGACGTCGGCGTGCCTCTGTCTCTCACACATGCAAACGCCTCTACTGCCAGTAGCACCCCCTCCCCCTCACGTAATTCAATGTGCTCCCTGGGTAGGTTAACACGTATGTGTGATGTTCCACGTTGTATCCCACCATCCACAGTGTGAAGGAGGAAGAGGGGAATTTGTAAGCGGATGAGGAGATGGGTTAATTTTTAATGTAGCAAGGGGGGCTACAGGTAATTAAGATGCTGTAATTATAGGTACCGAGCGGGGTAGCATAGTAGTATGAAATGAGGGTGCCTGGATATATTCGGTACCTAATACTGTTGTGGCCAGCACAATACCTCTCGCCATTTCCATATTAGGCTATATAAGTATTGTATTTAAAATTTCTGGTACCCACAAAAAAATTCTAATTATTATATTTACGTTCTTTACTTTTCAATTCATTCTATGAACAAGTTTCCTCCTACTCTTCTAAATGTTCGAGATACTTCCAATTCATTGACGAGATTGGCGGTATTTCCGAAGCGGTATTTCCAAAAGCGAAGCGATAAACAAACTCGAACGATGTAATTTACTTAGTTATTAATTTGTTTCTAATGATAAGATTGTGACCGACAACTTTATTGGAAATAATTTAAATAACATTCGTAAATACTTGAACCAGTGTTTTTCCTTATAAAAATGTTATTAAAATAAATTGAAAAATAAAAAAACAAACATATTGTTGTAAAGAGAAAAAAACACTCTATCGAATGGTAGAGTAAAATTAATAGGTTCCTATTTAAAAAAATCTGATGTGGCCAACACAAAACCTCCCGTTATTTCATTTTTATTAATTTAAATACATACCTACCTACGTATTTACTAACGCTGCAAACTGTTCCATTGCAGAAAACTATTGCTTTATTTACTATTTTCTTTTTAAAATGTCACTATTATTAATTTGAAGTGATTAGTTTTTTGACAGTGACATTTACTGTCAGTTATATTCATTTGAAATATGAACTGTGTAACAAAGGAATTGTGTTTATCTTAGGCTTCGCGACTAATAAAAAAAAATATTTTTAAATTTATCTGTAAAATATATAGAAAAAGTATTATAATATATTATATATAAGACATAAAATGCGAAAAAATGGCATTTAATGGTATTTTTCGAAGAAAAACCATTATGAGCTTCAGGTAAAGTGCCATTTCCGGTTATCCGATTTACACCAAAATCTAATGGCTTCTTTTCATATTAGAATGGGATGGAAATACGAGGTTTCAGAATTTTCTGAATGATAGTATTTGAGTTAGAGTGAAGACAAAATCCCTACACATACACACACACATACACACACATACACACACACATACACACACACACACACATACATACAGACATCATCGTGAAAATGTTAAAATTAGATTCTACGGACCTTAAAACGTGGTCATTTACTAAAATCTCGATATGTAATTTTTAGCACGATCCCTAAACCTCCCTTACCAAGGGTAGCGGGAGGTAAAAATTACGCGGACAATCGTAACTCAAAAACAATTGAAGGAAAAAAAAATCAAGTATTCTCAAATGTAGATCAAATTTCTTAAAAAACTTTTATATTGAACATAATTTCCTAAAATGAATATAACCGTCTTCATACTTTTAACTAACCCTGTATATTTATAATTCAACCTATTTCTAAATCTGTAGAAGATATTAAAATGTTCAATGTATGAGATAGAAAACTTTATACTCTTTAATATTTGTAATAACATAAATTCCCAAAAAATAATATTTAAATTAATGTCAAATTAAGGAATAAGTAGTTAAATTGGTATTTAGTCTAATAGATTTTCAGAAACCGTGTCTACAACACACACACACGCACGCACGCACGCACACACGCACTCACGTACACACGCAAACACGCACGCACGCTCGCACGCACACACACATACACACAAACACATTATTGTAAAATGTTTTTCGATATATTATTTTGAAGAGTAAATAAATTTGTCACTACATAAAAAGCTAGAATAGCTATTCTATACATGTCATATCACTTGAAAGAAACCAGATCACACTTACGTACTCGTATGTAAAATCTTTTTCACGGTCGGACAATGGCCGCCGTTTTATATTCGTGAAGACGCTTGGCATCGCGAGATCCTCCTAGTTGTGCTTTCAAGCCACGTAACCAGCCGTGAGTACGTAAATACGCTAATGTAGTGCATTATTGAAATTCAATCTCCGGATACAATTTTCCATATCCATTAAAGAAAAACGCTGGGTAAATAAACTCTGCGCGAGGATTTGCCGTGCGGAATTGTGTTTTACATATGGATGTGAAATACGGTGCGCGCGATTGGATGAATGTGTTGGTGTGTGGTTTTGTTTGACACAGAGACTTCATTGACAATGGAGCTTGTTTTCCGTTGCGAATTGGTTATTAAAAGTAAATATTGTATGAGGAATTACGGGAAGCTTCGTATTTTTATACAAAGATGTTATTCAATTTATAAAATAGATACCTATCCATATTTAATTTTGATGTTGTTTCTACAAATACAGGATACTTCTAGCACTCCATTACTGGTATTTATGTAGTAAGGCGCAAAATGGGAAATTGTAGATTGAAAGATTGTTGTTTCGAAATTGCCACCGTCCATTTGCTTTCTAAACCACACACAAGATCTTTTCTACAGTCTCTACAATGGTAGAGGTAGGTACAATACTACTCAATAGATAACGATTATATTTTTACCTCTCGCTAAGAGAGGTATTGGAATCATGCTAAAATTCGCATATCCAGATTTTAGTGAATGTCTGGATGTTGTAGGGACGATTCCTCAAAAACTATAAGATTTAAGAACTGTTTAACTACGGATTCCTCAATCTGACATTCCTGGAAAAAGCTGAAAAGGTTTTCGTAACAATTGAACAACAGGAAGTAGTAGTTTTTTAGAAAAATTCTTCTAAATATAATATTTTAGAAATTTTCGTTATTACAAATATTGAAGAACATAAAATTCTCCATCTAATACACTTAAAATTTTTATTATTTCGAGATAAAGACACTATAATATATAGAGTACTTTAATCTCAGAGGCTAAGGCACTAAGGAAACCAGTTGACAAATTCCAATGTTTATAACATAGTTTGTAAATAACACATGTCAGTGTCAAAAATCAACAGTTTTAGTGACATTCTGATAGCTTTTTCTGGGAAGTGTAGTTAATCTTTCTTATTGTTTTATTAATTAAATATTTGAAATTATAGGTAAAATGCATATATCCATCAAAATATACAATGAAAACAATATTTGGGTTAAATTCTGTAATTTTTTGTTATAAAACGATGGTTCGAAAGCGAAGTGCAATACAATACTTATATAGCCTAATATGGAAATGGCGAGAGGTCTTGTGCTGGCCACAAGAGATTTTTAAATTTTAATTTATCGTTATTTTCCTTTCTTCTTCATCTTTCCTATGCGTCAAACAAAAACAATACTTTAATAACAATTTTGACATATTTAAACAAATGTAACTGTCAGGAAGCAATTACATCAAAATTAATAATGAAACAGTGTTAACGAGAATATAGTAGTAATATATTTAATTTTAAGCAATATAAGGTTTGTAAAAATAATATATTTTCCATCATACACAAATATTATAAATATAATATTGATTTGCTTCATTGTCTAGGGTGCGGCCTTTGTGTAAAGATATAAATACTATTTTTTCTATTAGTTTTGACAATATTTGTGAAATTTATTTTGTGTGATATATTTGTTAAATGTAAAATTAGGTTTTTATGAGCGATTATAAAAATATTTGAACACAATGATTTTAGACATATTTTATAATAAAGTTGACGTATTTGTAAGATTATTGGTTTATATGTACATAAAATCTCTTGTCTAGAAAATTAATTAATACTTGAGGATAATAAAATATCATATTACGCTCCCATTTATCGATTTTGAATAATAAAATAATAATTAATTATATTTGAATATCCGTTTAACGGTAATACGATAACATTTTTAAATTGCCTCTTAAATTAAAATCCATCTCGTCAAATTAATGCTTTATGAAATTTTTATGACTATGTATAAAAGTTTTTGTGCTGTCTCTTCTTCAGCAAACATAAAAGTGAACAAGACTTTCATATAACGACGTGTTTACTTTATCCAAAATTCCGCGCATGCTACATGTGTGCCAAATTCAACATAATTTAATTACGTACAAAAAACTTTGCCACGCACTGTGAATAATTCATTAAGTAAATTTCAACATTACACAGAGGTAGCGTTAACAATGAACAAAACCGTTTCATAGTTACACAGAACAAACATAAAAAACTCATCTATGTATTATTAATACATATTTTATAAATCATTGCTGTGATTCTTAAAGTGTGGGTTTTGACAACTTCTGAATCGTTATAAATTTTAAAGTATAAGATTCGACTTTAAAATGGAGCGCCGAATCACGAAAATTATTGACTGAATGTCATATCTTCGCTCGTTTTGGCAATATTAGGTTCAACCATATACCTATTAACTAATATATTGCGGATCCTCACACAAACACCCAACCGCGAATTATGCGCATGCTTGGAAACCTTCACTACTATTGGCTAACGAGGAAATCATGATCACTTTTTGCGAATCACAGAGTTCTGTTTATTAACGACTAGCGCGAGAAATTTTAAATTTAAATTTGAGAAATTAAACAATGTACCTACTATTTATTTTGTATGTAAATTCTTGAATATAAATATTAGTAATAATAAAAAACATTGTCATATTCTAGTGCTAAATTTGAATTAAATAATTTACTTTGGTGTACTGTAAAAATAATAGGAATACAATCTGGTCAGGATTAATTTATTTAGGTGACAATAAATTACTGTATGAAACACAAAGCAAATGTTTTCGAAGTGCAACTACAAACAGAAATGAAATCAAACGTCAAAGTCAAACCATGTGCTTGCTGCATCACCAGGACTGCGTTCCAAAACCAAGAATACCAAGTTTTGGCTTATAGTATGATGTGTTGTGTTTTGGAATGAATGAGAGTTTGTTGAAGTAAAAAATTGAAGCTAAATTAAAAATAATTTTATAAAACTAACAAAACTACTTATAATTACAACATTAATGTCAAGCCCGTAATAAAAGCGCTTTTATGGAGCACTCTCCTCAATATAATGTGAAAGTACGCTCCATAAAAGCGCTTTTATTATAATAGTATGCTCGTAATACACGCCAACGTATTTACTTATGTTTATTTTCAAC
The DNA here is from genome assembly GCA_943142095.1 of Ophonus ardosiacus. Taxonomy (NCBI): domain Eukaryota; kingdom Metazoa; phylum Arthropoda; class Insecta; order Coleoptera; family Carabidae; genus Ophonus; species Ophonus ardosiacus. The sequence continues at coordinate 1,864,689 of OW964825.1, read as the reverse complement.
CAAAAGCATGTTATCTTCCTCAAGAAGGTAAATTACTTTCATATGTTGAGAATCGTGAGCATCTACGTTTGAAAATATTGTGGAGTAATTTCTATACCCTCCTTGTTAGTAGAGTAAGTAGAACATCACTTTGGAGTAAACTCTGGCTGTTTTGGAACAGGTTGAGTAAACTCTGAGAGTAAGGTTATTAATTTTGAAACGACATTGAATAATTTCGTACTTTAAGAGTAGGATTTTGGAACGCAGCTCAGGCAGCGACGCTGTCAGCGTTAGCCAATAGTAGTCAAGGTTTCCAAGCTTGCGCATAATTCGAAGTTGGGCGTTTGTGTGAGATAGACTTATGCAGAAATGATATTTCCATTTCACAGTGTTTCCTTCAGCTACTCTTATGGGAAAGATACGAGCATTAGCAATATATTAGTTAATAGGTATATGGGTTCAACAAACAATAGTGGAGGACCCTACCGATAAAAGTTTGGAAAACGTTGTATCATTTATAATTACAGTATCAAAAATGTATAACGTCCCAGTTATAGTACCCAATGGAACGCCTTCAATCTTGTATGTTAACATGGCACCGGTGCATACATGGGAGGCCCTGTAGGCAATGTTGCCATATCGCAAGAACACGTCAAACTGTATTACTTCATTTATTATGTATGAAGTGTTTGAAAATGAAGTTTGCAGTTGACAAAATAACCGTCAACTCCAACCGTTGATCAGGACTGCGTCAAGTTCCGCTGAAAAAAGTTGCCGCTCGTAAAACCAAACAACTCGTATTTTTTCGAAACGTTGTTTCCCGAACACATGAAATATAGAAGCATTTTTCAGGGTAAATAATAAAGTATGTTTATGGACATGATGGATTCCTCACCACCGCGTGGAGTATATTATTTCTTGTTCATACGAGTGCAATGCGCAGGATATCAAATTAATTGTTGTACTTAATTTTCTTGGAAATGCAAGTATAAAATTCGAAGTAGCATTACTTGCAATATGTTCATTTTTACGTTTCCAGAGCGATGAACTAAGTAGTTTCATAATAGTGGTACTGATGAGAGGTCATATATTATATGAAGGAAAATTCGATTGCATTGATCCTAAATAAGATGAAAGCTGCATTTCTGGAGATATGACTATTACTATGGGAGAATAAAATCAGGAATTACCTTTGCAAGGTATTTAATGAGTCTATTCATTAATTAGCTTTGTTTAAATAATATGAAAGGGTTGTTTATTTATCGAATTTCAGATGCATTAGTTAAATGATGGGCGATTTTCTTTATTCAACAAATATCCATGCGCTAAATTCCATCAGAAATTGAGAATGACGTCACGATGAATAGCTGATGGATCCGATGGTTAGCCGCTGCGACCGAATAAAGAAACGGGTTGCTGAAAAATGCGATGAATCTCCTAACCTTACACGGTAAATAAAAACTTTGTTGTGATTACCAAAAATAAGTTCCAGTAGCAATTTTTTTTTGTCAATATAGGACCAGCAAATATATTTGTTACAATTACCAAGGTAAATTTGCTGGTAAAAAATTGTTGTGGCAACAAATACAGTTTTGTTATATATAACAAAAGATATTTGTTTTACGAACAAATAAAATAAGTTACCATTAAGAAGTATACATTTGTTATGCGAACAAATAAATTAAGTTACCATTAAGAAATATAAATTTGGTATTCGAACAACTAAAATAAGTTACCATTAATAACTATAAATTTGTTTTAGAAACTAATTAATTTTGATTGATATGTATAATGAGGTAGTAATGTAAAAATTAAATACATGCGTATTATATTATTTTTATTTATTTATAATTATAATCTATATACATGTAACAAATATTATATAAAAAATAACATATGAAACAATAGTCACTTAAATTATATAGATTTATCAGTAATCTATACATACTTCAAATTTGTCAATAAGACACACTAATTGCCATTGTTTTAAAATATCTTTTACAAAATCATCCAATTTTATTGACGGGCACAAGAAACAGGCACTTTTAAAACACAATTTTCGACAGGCTAAACTTAACTGCGCAAGCAAATGCGACACGACGTAGTATAGTACACGAACAGTGAATTATGCTGTATACCAGGGAATACCTTGTCTAAACAAAAGTTTTAGTTACCTGTACAAAGTATATGGCGAGAAAATAAATAATTTGTAATCTTTACAAAATATAATGTCACCAGAAAAAAAAAATAAAATTTGTCCCAGTAACAGATGAAATATTTTTAATTGTTGCAAAATGATTTTGTAATCGGAACAAAGTAACAAAATGACTGCTTAATACTACTAATAATAATTGCTGCCATGACAAATATTTTGCAGCAAATAATACTTTTTATATACAACAAAAATTGTTTAGTTTTGAAAACTTAAAATACAAAGTTCTTCGTATACACGGCAAAAACTTATTGTTGAAATAACAAAAAAAATGCAGCTAACTAAATTTTGTCCGGAATATCAATGTAATTTTTTACCGTGTAGCCAGCGGTGAAGAAAGAAACTCGCCCAGTTATGAAGAAATAATATTTTATAAATTAGTCAGCTATGCCATAACCATGGAAACAGTTTCTATTTTAAGATAATTCCAAGGAATAATGACAATTCTGTTTGACATATGTCACTATCAAGTGTAATTAACGTGGTATGTTCGTGAAATAATTTCACTGGAAATATTTAATACTTCATATAATCTTTTGCAAGAACTTTCTGTTTAGACTTTGTACAAAATGGTAATGGTAATGTCTTGGTCAGATCGGATTTTTTATATTAAATTTGTAAGTTGAAAACTTTTGAGAGTGCAAATCTATCTACCGAATGATCACCTTCTATTTTCTTTTACATGGACGACGTTTCAAAGCAGAAACTAGAGTGAACACTTGTCCTTCCAATAAATCAAAATCAGTTATCTCTTCAAGAAGCTTCGTATATATCCTTTGGACGATCCAATACGTTCAGTAACAAAAATAATCTCCTTATTTGTCAACTCAGGTTTACTTCACCCAAATATCGCATCACAACCACAACTCAAACCTTTTTGAAATTCTGGAAGCTTTGTGGTGATCTTAGAACCATATTTTTCATTCACGCGCCATCACAAGCAGGACCATATTATCCTTCATGTACGACTAGAGGATAAGACACATGCCTATGGGTACTTATTTGCAAAGGACTACAAAACTTTTTCAAATAATATGCTCTGTAATTAAATCAGCCATTTGCGAAGCTTTTGTTTACAAAATTTTACTAATGCTGTTTTCACATTAGATGTTTAAGATAGGATATTAAGATCTAGACCTTTGTTATCGCCTATCTTTAAGATAGAAATTTGCGTTTTACCGGTACGGTCGCTGCAAATATAAAGCTGCGAACTATACGTCATAGTATTAAAAGTATTTTTTTTTTTAAATTTATTTAATTATTCGTCTCCAAATTGGTATAAAATAATAAATAAGTATGTACATGTAATAGTTACTTAAGTATTAAGGACAGTGCTTCCTATCAGTTGAGGATAAGTTGGGAAATCGAGACGAAGTCAAGATCTCCAATACATTCGACACCGGTACAAGAGCACTTACTGGCCGTAATGCTTATTACGTTTTTCATTATCAATGCACAAAATTTAAATAAATAAGATTTAAAAATTAATTTGACATATTAAAACAATTTGATTGTGTTTTTAAAGTAAGCTTTCATCACTGTTTTTAATGTTAATTTTTGAATTATTGCCCCAAAAGTCAATATACCCCACATTTAGATAAAAACTTCAAAATTTTCAAAAATCTAATTTTTATGTATCTAGATACTTCTCAATGCGCTGATTAAAAATTTTGAAACCGCAGGTCGATATCTCGTTTCGTTCTCGAGATATTTAGATTTAAAGTTTTGCTCAAAACTGCCCATTTTTGGGTAATAACCCGAAAATGGGTCGAGATATGAATTTGGCGACAACACCATTCGATTCTACGGGCAAAATTACATAAGTACACGAATTTTCAGAATTTTTGAACACCGCATACAAGCTCTAAAGCAAAATAACTGAAAATGGCCAAAAATCGCAAAAATCCTAAGGGGTACCCCTTAGGATTTTTTCAGATTTTGGCCATTTTCAGGGGTTTTCAAGCTTTTACTTATAAAAAATGAACCGGTTGGGCAAAAATTATGAAAATTGCTATACTTATGTATTTTTGCCCGTAGAATCGAATGGTGTTGTCGCCAAATTCATATCTCGACCCATTTTCGGGTTAATACCCAAAAATGGGCAGTTTTGAGCAAAACTTTAAATCTAAATATCTCGAGAACGAAACGAGATATCGACCTGCGGTTTCAAAATTTGGAATCAGCGCATTGAGAAGTATCTAGATACATACAAATTAGATTTTTGAAAATTTTGAAGTTTTTATCTAAATGTGGGGTATATTGACTTTTGGGGCAATAATTTAAATTCATTATCTAGGGTAGCGGGAGGTAAAAAGTTTCTAAAAATTAGTACTGAAACTAGTAGTCAAAAAAGAAATAAGTTTGAAATACAAAATCTTCTTGAAGATTTTAGTTGATGGCTGTCTAATAACAAGGGGTTATTTGATACGGCATCGTCTCCAATATCAGAGCCCGGACAACTCTTGTCTACGGCTAATGGAACTACTCAATGTCGCTTCTATTTATTCATAAACGTCAATTATTATGAAAGCTTGGAGCGAGTTCGTTCCGACTACCCTAATACTGTACCCAGCTTTCATACCTGTCTGATTTACCTTAAAATCCATAAATTCTTATTTATTCTCTTTTTGTACGCTTTTATACTCGCGAGTCCTCTTTCAGTGGCTGTTCGTTATTTTAAATTTTAATACACTCTTTTTGTGATTGCTTTAAATGATTTATTATTCATATTGGTAAAAGGGAAAATATTCAATATACGAGTAAGTTAACAAAAAGAGAAAAACTGTGCATATTAAAATTTTGTTTTTGTATTTGATAAATGACGCACAGAGTATTTCAAAAGAGGCGCACAAGCGCTTAGGTTTTGAAAAAATGTACGAGGTGTGGCAATTAAATAATAAGATTTATTTTTTTCCGGCTTCTTTGTATATTTGGCAACATTGCAGGCTATGTCATATTAATTTGTCATCTTTCCTCCATCCACTGTTAAAATTTCAAGATAATTAGGCAAACCGTTCGGCAGTAGCTTTTGATTGAAGTTAACTACTTTCTCGTACTCCGCCGGAATTATGTTAGTGTCAATATGGAATTCTGTGTGAAACTTAAAAAACCCGCTACAGAAATGTACGAATTGTTGAAGAATGTTTATGGTGATGAGGGTCTATCTAGTACTCAAGTTTTCGATCAGTTTAGAAGATTTAAAGAAGGAAGAAAAGAGATCGGAGACGATTAGCGCCTCGGCCGTGCACTGACTGTTTTTCTACCTTCCGTCACCTTTAGGTAAGGGAGGTATTGTCTTTGTCAAAAATTCGGTGGTGAGTTTTTAATGAATAAGTACGTTTTAAGATCCCTAGAATACGATTTTACTAATTTTACATTGATGTCTGTATGTGTGTGTGTCTCCGAGTGTGTGTGTGTGTGTGTGTGTGTGTGTGTGTGTGTGACAAATATTTCTCCGACGATAACTCCAAAACTACAATTCTAAAAATTATGATTCTTTCGTATTCCTCTTCTTTACAACCATATGAAGAGCTGATTAGGTTCTGCTTATAATTGGTCAACCGGACGTACCCTTATTTGAAGTTCTTAACAGTTTTTCTGGCAAAAACGTAGTTAAATATCAATTTTCGACATTTTATGATCATTAATATGAAAGAAAATCTTATTCTCTATACGATTTGATTATACATTTTCCTTCATATTCAATAGATATAGAGTTATAGAGAGATTAAGAGACGTTAACTTTCAAAAATCAGTCAGCTTTGTAGAAATTTAGGAAACAGCAGATATATTCAACAAATTCTAAGTGCAATTTACATAATGGTCGTCCGTGTTATAATTTTATTGGATTTGTAGAATCTTTTCAAAGGAACTTGCAATATGGAATTTGTAAAAAATAGTGTGTTCGTGTTATAATTTTACAGGATATATAAAATCTTTTTCAAGAAACTTTTGGTATCGGATTTGTACAAAATACATCGAATTGACGGAAGGTTTTGTGCTGGCCACAACAGATTTTTCGAAATATGTTTGTTCACATGGATTGGATGCCTGAGGGGTACTTCGTTAATCAAGTATATTACAGGAAGGTTTTGATAACTCTTCATGCACTCTTGAGAAGAAATAGGGCTGAAATGTGAGAAAACGAATCATGAATTCCCGGCAAGACATTTATGACGAAATACAAAATTATTGTGTTGGTACTTGACCTAGTGCTATGTGACTTACTTTTATTCTCAAATTGTAATTCTACGTTAAAAGGCATCAAATTCGGGGCCGAGATGTAGTTATAGAAAAAGCGGCAGAGCTTATGAACAACCTAACAAAAAAGGCCTGCAGGCATTGCTTCCAACAATTGAATATTCGCATTCGGGCGGTGTAGGGTTCGGGAGGAGAGTACATTGAAGGTGGCAATATTTGTTTTGGGTAATTTTATACATTGTCAATGTTCTAAGATCAATCTTGTTATTTAATTGCCACACCTCGTATTTTTGATATTTTTAACGAAATTGCATTAGAAATTAATAAATATAAATAAAATAAATATATCATCACGGCATATTACCCATTTCTGGGTGTGCCAGTATCTACGAGCCCTGCGTCAAAAGAATTCGCCCACATCTATTTATTATCATTATTCATATAAAAGGAAATTGTTTACACTTATTCAATTATTATTCCTAAACTTACTTTTATGTTATTAGAGTTAATTAATAGCTTACATAAAATGCGCTATCATAATTAATAAATGTGTAGCTACCTTGTACAGAGAAGGGATGTAGGCGAATTCTTTTGACGCAGGGCTCGTACAACACATGTAGACATCAGTATGATGACGATATATTTTACCGTGTGGGCGCTTACCAGGCATCACCTCACAGGCACTCATACTTGGTGTAAAGAGTGCACCACAGGGGTCACTTTTGTGCCATTTAAAATTGGAAATATTTGGCGTCTGTCGGGATCGAACCCGGTTCCCCCAGGTTCGCGACCAGACACTCAGGCACGCGGTCACGAGACCCCATTAGAAATTAATTATTCATTTAATGGAATTTTGTTATACTTGCAAAGCTTTTTTCAAAAATGAAGGCAAATTAAATTTTAAGATAAAATTAACAAATAAATTAAACTATTGTTCCCGTGCAAAGAGAAAAGAAATGTACAACCACTGCATTTCTTTGTTAATTTCTGGAGTTTTTGTTCTACCTTTGTAATTTATTTTTCCATTAATATCCAGGAATCTTTGTTTATTCGTTTCTTTCCCATTTGAGGTACTCATTTAAATTTCTGGTCTGGAACCATTTGTCAAGGAGTGCATGTTTTTCGGGAGACTTCCCTTATTTAAATGACTGCGCAGGGCAAACTTGATGTATTGTCCGATTTAATCTTGTTTCTTGAATTACTACCTGGGCCCCTCAGGGTTTTATTTTAGGTTTGCGGCAGTTTGCACTTTACTACGGCATTGGAATTTTTAAATTGTTTCTTGCAAGGTAATGGTTTGCACCAAATTACATTTTGTATTAATTTGTCACTGTATTTTAATTAAGTTGAAAACATTTCTGTTTTTTCCAAAAAGTAATTGCTTTTGTTTTTGTTGCAGATTGCCCTTTTGAACCAGGACTACTGCATATTTTATCTTAGTAAGTACTTTAAAATAACATAGTAACCTATGAACTTTATTTGAAAATAATTTTTATTTGTCAACTGACATCTGTCACATTATCTTGACTAAAAATGAGTGTCATTAAAAAAGATGCCCAACTAATTAAACAATATACAGGGTGTTACACAACTCACGCCCCAGACGAAACTGACACTTGCCGACGACAATAGGTTGCCAACAAATAGAAGAAAATAATTTGCGGCTGCTTGCATAACACAGTTACAAGACTTTTTAATCCACCAATCCCGGAAGGATATCTTGAGGTGTAATGATAATATTACAAAATAAAACTGGTTGCTAGGTTTTAAAAGTACTACTAGTGAGTTACAAAATTTGTTTGACTTACTGTAATTTTGACACTTTAGAGATGACTTTTCACTGTCAACAAATTTAGGTCAGCTGTGTAAAATGTGTTAAACGAAAATATTATTGTCCACATTCTCCGAAAATTATAATCATTTCTAAGTAATCAGCGGCTGAATATATGGTAAGAATTTGCCTTTTTTATTCAACTTGTCAAATTTAATTTGACACTGATATTTTTCGAAAACTACAATCGCCCACACTTTTAAAGAAGATTTGATTTGTATAAAAACCATAGAAACGTAAAATTACGGCAAACACACGTTAAAAGTGTATGTCTCTGATTGATCAATTTTAAAACGTCTTTTCTCTAATATCTTTTAAGCTAGATTTTTTTTTCTTCGAAATTACACATCTGAATACAGTCCCGTGTTTCCTCATTCGTTCTGGGGCGCGAGTTGTGAGACACCCTGTAGATATATTTATAATATAAAAGACCTGCCGATTTTACAAACTGTGACATTATCGGCCTGCTCTTATTGGTTTTCTCTAAGAAGTACATGAACCGGACAGCTTAATGTAAAGTTTAATGCTAATGCTAAGGTAAATGCATAAGTTACTGTTTTACTTTCACATAAAGTTATATTTTTTGAGGAAATTTGTAAATTCAAAAGTTAAACTTTCTGCCTGTTAAAAATATCTAGATATTAAGTACCTGCATTATTTTATTTTGTCGGTATTTTATTTTCGTGAAGCAATATCCTTCTAGGGCTTTATACTTTGGGGGTCCAGCTGGACGTCTGGTGCACCCCTCTGAGCAACTCAATTAAACCATAAATCTAATGAAAGCACATTTAACAGGGGAAGGGCACACGACCCTTATGACTTTCGTCGTCGCAATACTTGTACAGCTGAGGATAAATACGGTTTTTCAACTCATGTAACAAAGACCATAACCTCATGAATCAAACTCAAATTTTTAACTAAGTTTATTGTTTAATTTAGAAAACGCAAATACGGAAATCAAAGTTTTGCTGAAAAAAAAAAATGGTTCGCAAAGTAATAGAATTCAGTAGCTACATTTGTATGTATGTATACATAAAGATTATTCCTTTTAGAAGAATATTCCAACACTCAAGCCAGATTTATAATAATGGAGGCTCCTCCTTCCATAAAGTAAAATGATACTTACAAGTCTGTATCCCTACTGTTTTTGAGTTGCTCCCTAAAACTCCTATACACCCATGGTGATGAAGGTCTATCTAGTACTCAAGTTTTCGAGCAGTTTAGAAGATTTAAAGAAGGAAGAAAAGAGATCGGAGACGATTAGCGCCTCGGCCGTACATTGACATTGTTTTTTCCGAAATGCGAGTGATTGTTCACATGGATTGGGTGCCTGAGAGGCATTTCGTTAACCAAGCATATTACAAGAAAATTTTGATAACCCTTCATGCACGGGTGAGAAGAAAAAGGGCTGAAATGTGACAAACGGCTCATAGATTCTCCATGAAGACAAAGCGCCGGAACAAAACGCCCTGTATGGCAAGACATTTTTGAACTTTACCCAAATATTGTTTTTTTATTGTATTTAACATGTCTTCTGCGCACATATAATTCTAATTATATCTATTTTTCATTGTATGAGGAAGTTTCTAAATGTCACAGATTCTTCTTTTAATACATTAACCAGATTGGCGGTATTTCTGATGGATATATGCATATTACAAATATTTAATTAATAAAACAATAAGAAAGATTAAATGTACTTCCCAGAAAGTTATCAAAAATTAAAACTATTGATTTTTGACACTGAAATGTCATTTACAAATTATGTTATAAACATTTGAATTTGTCAACTGGTTTCCTTAGTGTAGTTTTGCCTACTCTATATATTATAGCGTTTTTATCTCTAAATTTGAAGAAGATATAATAAAAAAATCTGTTGTGGCCAGCACAAGACCTCTCGCCATTTTCATATTAGGCTATATAAGTATTGTATTGCACTTCGCTTTCCAACCGTCGTTTTATAACAAAATCTTACAGAACATTACCCAAATATTGTTTCTTTCTATATTTAGCATGTCTTCTGCACACATGTAATTCAAATTATATCTATTTTTCATTGTATGAGGAAGTTTCTAAATGTCAAATATTGTTCCAATTCATTAACCAGATTGGCGGTATTTCTGATAGATATATGCATTTTACCACAATTTTACCTATAATTTCAAATATTTAATTAATAAAAGAATAAGAAAAGTTAAATATACTTCCCAGGAAAAGCTATCAGAATGTCACTAAAACTGTTGATATTTGACAATGACATATGTCATGTTATAAACATTGGAATTTGTCAACTGGTTTCCTTAGTGCCTTGGCCTCTGCGATTAGTATACTCTATAAATTATAGAGTCTTTATCTCTAAATCTATACAAGATATAATAAAATTTTTAAGTGTATTAGATGGAGAATTTTATGTTCTTCAATATTTAATAAAAAAAACTCCCAAAAAATTATATTTAGAAGAATTTTTCTAAGAAACTACTACTTCCGGTTGTTCAATTGTTACCAAAACCTTTTCAGCTCTTCCCAGGAATGTCAGATTGAGGAAACTGCAGTTAAATATTTTTTAAGTCTTATAGTTTTTGAGGAATCGTGACTACAACATCCAGACATACATACATACATACATACACACACACACACACACACACACACATACATCCACACACACACACACACAGACATCATTTTAAAAATGTTATAATCGGATTGTAGGGACCTTAAATCGTGCTTATTCAATAAAATCTGGATATGCGAATTTTAGCATGAATCCAATACCTCTCTTAGCGAGAGGTAAAAATTAAATGTATCAGGTGTAGAATTTTGTTCTTCAAAATTAGTAATATCAAAAATTTTCAAAAATTAATATTTAGAAGAATCTTTTTTTAAAAACTACTACTTCAGGTTGCCCAATTGTTAACGAAACCTTTTCAGCTCTTCCCAGGAATGTCAGATTGAGGAATTCATAGTTAAACAGGTCTTATGTCTTATAGTTTTTGAGGAATCGTCCGTTCAACATCCAGCCATACACACATACACACATCCACACACATCCACACACACACATACACAGACATCATTGTAAAAATGTTAAAATCGGATTGTAGTGACCTTGAAACGTGCTTATTCATTAAAATCTGGATATGTGATTTTTAGCATGATTCCAATACCTCTCTTAGCGAGAGGCAAAAAAGGCCTGCAGACATTGGAATATTCGCATCGGGCGGTGTAGGATTCGGGGAGGAGAGTACATTAAAGGTGGCAATATTTGTTTTGTGTAATTTTATACATAGTCAATATTCTAAGATCAATCTTGTTATTTAATTGCCACACCTCGTATCTAGAATCTAGTAATTTGTCGTAATGCTTTAAGCCTTACGCACTTATCATTATGCATTAAGCAAGAAATCATTCAATGAAAATAAGGCTTCACAATCACAACTCGCAGTCGCATTGACAAAAGTAATTAACGCTTACAGCCAGAAATATTTTGGTATTATTAAATTAATTTGATAATCTATTTCTAAAAGTAAATAACAAAATTTGCAACCGCGTGACGGTGTCTTAGAGACGACGTAATCCTGCCATAGGCGCTCATTGTTCATTCTGTTTCATTATGCGGCCTCCGTGCTGCCCTTATCTCTAATCTCCGTCGGAATATTTTATACCGCATTCGATGAAATTAATTTTGGAAAAAATGTTTAAACTGAGCAAAGATAGGGTGTTGGCGGGGTGGAGAGGAGCGAATGAGAGAATTGAAGGTAAACACAGAACGAGTTTTGGAATGGTTTGTTGATTTATGGCGTTTGTGTGTTTTGGGTAGGCGAATTGCGAATTGATCTGCTGTTCAATGTGGATGTGAATTGATGTATGATGTATGTGTTTGCATTGCAAAAATGCGGCTGATGAAATATTGAATATTTGCATATTTCTACTACTTCAATTCATTAACGATTCTTTTCTTGTTTTTGCCGTAACTTTCAAAGAAAACTTACTGTAACAATAAAAAACAAACACTCTATAATCATGTTCACTACTTATTTGGTCTATGAAACTTGGATGAAAACTATATCTTTTCAACTTCAATTTCAGTAAAAATAAATTCAATTTCAAAAAAGTAAATTCAATTTCAGAAAAAGTAACTTCAATTAAAGAAAAAGTAACTTCAATTTTAGAAAAAGTAACTTCAATTTTAGAAAAGGTAACTTAATTTTCAGAAAAATAATAATAATATATTTTTTGTCCTCCTGAAGTGTAATGGGAACTTGACAATTGTATACACAGCAAGTGCAACCTACTTTTTACGCTTACTGTGTTGTAACTTGTCTAACTATGTGGTAAAATAATTAAAATACACTGGACGTTTATGGACATTTATAAAAGAAATCATCTTTACTATAATAAAGTTCATGTAAAAAAGTACTACCTACGTAAGTTATTTTTTTTACTTTAGCATTTCCTATATTTAAAACTAATTTATAGAACCAAAATCACGGTAGCAACATCTGTCATTATCATAAAAATCTGCCGGTACCGACATAGTCACCGATCGCTATATCTGTCAAATACGTGAGGCGAACATTGCTGAAATGTCAAATATCGACACCTACCTATTATTTATTACGAAGAAAACATGAGCAAATAAATATATTATCAGTCATAAACAACGTCTATTATTACAAATAAATTTTCGCTAGAAGAAGTACTCTAATGAAGGTAAGGAAAATCAAATTTGGAAATTGACTTAACCCCAGTATTTTAAACTAACCCTTTTCAGAAGTACAACCTATCTCATTATTAAGAGTAATTTTCATTATCGTCGGCCAAAAAATTTGATATAATTCTCGTGCATCAAGTATTTTACAGCGCTCCAGCTAATAACAAAGCTGTCGCGCTGTAAAATACAACTTACACGCACTCGAATGTAAATAACTATTATAATGTTGCATTTTAAAATGGATAAATATTACATTGCTGTCATTTTTTGACAATAGTGAGTAACCATGGAAGTAACCATAATGTTGCATTTTAAAATAAATTCTCTGTATTTGATTTATAATAGTGTTTTATTGTGAGTGTGAGTGTGTATTTTATTATAGAGAAGCGTTATTTTCACTATCATACCGTCAAAACATCATTTTCAAATTAAAACTATTTTTAATTGTCTCCCTTACCAAGGGTAGCGGGAGGTAAAAAGGATTCTTACATATTTTACCTACGAACGCCTGAAGTTCAAGGTATGTCATATTTATCACAAGGCAACAAATGTGGTTTTATAAAACCATCAATGCCTGCTCATTTTTACTTTTTGCTACAATGGAATCTTTTTTTAATATATATATTTTTTTATAAACGACTGTATATACTTTATGAATATATATTTAAATAAATAGGAAATTCAGTCATATAATGTAAATGTTTTATTTTCTTGTCTACGTTTCGGAAACTATTTTTCCTTCATCAGGACACTACAATAAATATATAAAATACAATAATCAAATACATAAAGGGTAACTATAATACTTACAAAAAATTACAACAGGAAACGGAAAAATGTCATATAGGAAAGGGAAATGTTTTTTTTTTTAAATGTTTGTAAATGTCATTAAAATATGTAACGATGGTAACAACAAAAAATTTATTAAATTTATATATATGAAAAATAGTAGCTAAATTGGCTTTGATTTTATTTATTTAATTTACATATTCTGTTATAAATACTACTAAAATTTTGAATGTCCGTTCTGAAATTAACATTATTACTATTATTTTGAATATGTACCATTTCCAAAAAAAGTCTTTTAGATAAATTGCTTTCCCTGTCCAAAATTTTGACCCTATCAAAATCAAATGTATGATCAAACTCTATGCAATGCTGGGCCAAAGCACAATTTCCATTTGTCAGGTGTTTGTTAATACTTCTTTTATGCTCTGATATTCTTGTTTTAAGAAATCTTTTCGTTTGCCCAATATAAGCTTTGCCACAGCAATTACATAGAATTTGATAAACTACATCCTTATTTTCAGAAATATCGTATTTATCTTTTAATTTGCTATAAAGTTGTCTGATCGTTTTAACAGGTTTTAATGTTATTTTAACTGCTAATTTTCTTTCCAATAATTTTTTTAAATTTTGCGTCAAACCAATGACATTTGGAATTGCAAAAAATCTTCTGTCATTGTTATTTTTATTTTTAATGTCAGTAGTAGTACTGTCAAATTTTTCATAGTTGTTCCAAATCTTATTTATTATTCTTTTCGGATATTCGTTATCCATCAATATTTGTTTTATAATTTTTCTTTTTTTAATGGTAAGCACATTTTCCCAACAAAAGATCGCAGAGTTTTTTTAGGAATTTGTTATTTTGACAATAATTCTTGTAGGCAATCTGATGAAAGTGGACGAAATGAATTGCGTAGGCGTTTACAAAACTAAAGTCATTCAAACACACCTTGAAGAGCAATTGTAAGTGGAGGAAAACGGTCGAAGCTAAAGATAAAAATCAGTTATTTTGCTTACACATTGGAAACAAACGACATTCCAACAAGAAACAGCCGAGTCACGAAAGCAGGCTGAAGAGAGAATGGAAGGAAAGAGCGGGTGGGAAGAGTGGGAGGCTGAAAATATCAATCGCATTGACGTGGTTTCCCGCAGAATAAAATCAATTTACGCAAACTGCCCTCGGCGTTCGACGCTCACGCACGCGGCACGCACATCTTCGGCCGCAATCTGTCACACCGACATTGACTTTTAAATGTGATAACCACGCACAACATTAAACTAATTGCTACTAAACGCTCATTCTTCTATAATTTGCGGTTTTTCCACAATAGTTATTTATATTGCTTTAGTCCAGTAGTGGGATTTGAAAATAAGGCTTTGTTTCACAAAAGTCAGTTATTTTTACTTCCTTGTACGCACGGCATCGAACCCGCCAAAAACTGGGTTCGGTTTAGGTTCAGGTTAATTTGTTTGTTGAAAGATGGGTTCGGGTGCGGTCCTGGTTCAAGCATTAAAAAAATTTGCGGTTTTGTTCGCGATTCAGGTTCGAAATAATGTAAAATGAGAGCCGGAATTTACGCAAAACGCAACAAGAAACGAACACAATTTTCACGAAAAGTCAGCCCAGACAGCAACGCAGAGGCCTAAGACGTCGATTATCGGCTGTATTTACTTGTCGAACTAAAAATTAACCTGAACCGGAGTTGAACCCCGAACCTGAATTTTAATACTAGGTTCAATTAAAAATATATCTGAGGTTCGGTTCTCGGTTTGGGTTCCCTAAAATGTTACGGTTTGGTTCCGATTTGGTTCGGTTCAGGTTCAGGTTCGATGCCCTGCTTGTACGAAATATTGTAATCGCGAAATGTTTTCGGATTTCAGTGGAAATATCTATTTTGATCATCACTTAATCTATTTTGATTAATTTCGTCGTGACGTCTGTGCGGACGTATTTCGCAAAAAGTTTCTTTCGTATATTCCATTGGTCATTATTGGTGTCCCGCACTATAATTATATTTGAATTTGTAATGCAAAATCGATAGAAAAAATTTTAAAAATCTGTTGTGGTTAGCACAATACCTCTTGCCATTTCCATTCTATGTTATACAGCGAATTTATTTTAACATGCAACATATGGTCAATCATTTCCATGGTTACTCACTATTGTCAAAAAATGACAGCAGTGTAATATTTGTCTATTTTAAAATGTAACATACAAAAATTTGTAGTTTTGTATTATCAAAACTAATTTCCAATAAATTAGCCTACATGCGATTAACAAAAAATCAAAACATGAATGTTGCGCGTCTCAACAAACTTTAGCTTACAAAAATTAATAACTTTCATGTAATAAATGTTAGAAAAATACCCCCATTCACACTGAGGCAATATTCTAGTCGGTCGTAATAAGAATTGACACCATTTGTGATGTGTTCTGGAGGTATCTCCTGTGCTGCAATGCTATTTATAATGTAGCAATTGACAAATATTACATTGCTGTCATTTTTTGTCAATAGTGAGTAACCATGGAAGTGATGAACCATAATGTTGCATTTTAAAATAAATTCTCTGTATAAGTATTGTATTTCATTTCGCTATCGAATCGTCGTTTTATAACAAAAAAATTACAAAACTTTACCCAAATATTGTTTTTTATTGTATTTAACATGTCTTCTGCACTTATGTAATTCTAATTATATCTATTTTTTATTGTATGAGGAAGTTCCTAAATTTTAGAGTTTCTTCCAATTCATTATCAAGATTGGCGGTATTTCTGATGGATATATGCATTTTACCTATAATTTTTAATATTTAATTAATAAAAAAATAAGAAAGATTAAATGTACTTCCCAGAAAAAGCTTTCAGAATGTCATTAAAACTGTTGGTTTTTGACACTGCCATCTGTCATTTCCAAACTATGTTATAAACATTACTATACTATAAACATTTGAATTTGTCAACTGGTTTTCTTAGTGTAATTTAGCTTTAGCTTTAGCTTTTGCTTTTCAGATTATTCTATATATTATACTGTCTTTAAATCTATAGCAGATATAATAAAAATTTGAAGTCTATTAGATGGGGAATTTTTTGTTCTTTAATATTTGTATTAACAAAAATATTATATTTAGAAGATTTTTTTAAGAAACTACTACTTGCGGTTGTCCAATTGTTACCAAAACCTTTTCAGTTATTTCCATAAATGTCAGATTGAGGAATTGATAGTTAAACTGGTCTTATGTCTTATAGTTTTTGAGTAATCGTCCTTCCAACATCCACACATGCATACACACATACACACATACATACATACATACATACATACATACATACATACATACATACATACATACATCCATACATACATACACACATCCACACACACACACAGACATCATCGTAAAAATGTTAAAATCGGTTTATATGGACCTTAAACTGTGTTTATTCACTTATATCTGGATATGTGATTGTTAGCATGAATCCAATACCTCTCTTAGCGAGAGGTAAAACTTATGGAGCACAAAAAAAATGTGTTTCTGTATACACTAGTGATAAGTACAATATTAATGCATCTTTTCTGTATTTCCATTCCGTTAACAACATTCTCTATTCTATTCTCTTGGAGAAAAGTTTGTTATCATAATGCTAACATCCTCGCGGGAGCAGATCGGTTTTATCACAGTTCCGCTTCCTTCCATTCGTTTACCGGTTGGTTAATCCGATTGAAGGAGCTGTATCTGTCTGCAGCAGCTGTCAGCAGTCATGTGGTGGATGCGGCGCGCCAGCAGGAACTGCTGCCAACTTCCTGCTGTCTGGATGTAGAGCCTCGTCAGTCGTCACTGCCTCTCCTGCTCCTGCTGCAGATTGCCAGTGCCTTGGTGCAGATGCTTCCCACTTAGTTTCTGTACTTGTTTGATTTTGTGGTCGAAGGAATGATGGCTGCTGACAGCAGGGCTAAATCGGTTTTGAGATTTGGAGGAAGGATGACAAGGATATGTGGGTTCTAAACTACGATTTAATTTTTCCTAGAATCCGATTATAACATTTTTATAATGATGGATACGTGTGTATGTGTGTGTGTGTGTGTATGTGTGTATGTATGTGTGTGTGTCTGGATGTTGGAGGGACGATTCCTCAAAAACTATAAGACTTAAGACCTGTTTAACTATGAATTCCTCAATCTGACATTCCTGGGAAGAGCTGAAAAGTTTTGGTAACAATTGGACAACCGGAAGTAGTAGTTTCTTAGAAAAATTCTTCTAAATATATATTGTTTTGGAAATTTTTGTTATGACAAATATTGAAGATCAAAATTCTCCATCTACCTAATACACTTAAATTTTTTTTTTAATATCCTGTATAGATTTGGAGATAAATACACTATAATATGTAGAATATTCTAATCGCAGAGGCTAAGGTACTACGGAAACCACTTGACAAATTCAAATGTTTATAACATAAATGTAAATGACATATGTCAGTGTCCAAAAAACAACAGATTACCGTTTTCTACATGTGTTGTAGATACTGGCACACCCAGAAATGGGTAATATGCCGTGATAATATATTTATTTTATTTATTTATTGTTTTATTAATTAAATAATCTGGTTTAATGAATTAGAAGAATCTCTGAAATTTAGGAATTTTCTCATTCAATGTAAAATAGATATAATTAGAATTATATGAGTGCAGAAGATATGTTAAATATAATCAAAAACAATATTTGGGTAAAATTCTGTAATTCTTTGATATTGACATCTGTCATTTACAAACTATGTTATAAACGTTTAATTTGTCAACTGGTTTCCTTAGTATAGTTTAGCCTCTGCGATTTATTACTTCCGATTATTCTTTATATTATTGTCTTTATATCTAAATCCATAGAAGATATAATAAAAATTTTAAGTGTATTAGATCGAAGTTTTATGTTCTTCAATATTTGTAATAAAAATTTCTAAAATATAATATTTAAAAGAATTTTTCTAAGAAACTACAACGACAATTGTTACCAAAACTTTTTCAGCTCTTCTCATGAATATCAGATTGAGGAATCCGTAGATGAACAGGTATTATAGTTTTTGAGAAAACATCCTTTCAACATCCACACACACACACACACACACACACACACAACACACACACACACACACACACACACACACACACACACACACACACACACACACACACACACATACACAGACATCATCGTAAAAATGTTAAAATCGGATTCTTGGAACCTTAAAACGTGGTTATTCACTAAAATCTGGATATGCAATTTTGAACAGGAATCCAATACCTCTCTTAGCGAGAGGTAAAAATATGAATGTAAGTACAAAAATATAGGGGAATCAAATCAATTATTATAGAACAGAATTATTAATATTTCAAAGAACTACCATGTTTTGTCTGTGCGCAAATCTATCTATATAATATGTAATTTTAGCGAGGAATTTGCATGACAACAAAACAACCAATAAATAAAGCTGTAGTTCGAAAATGTTCGAACAGAGATGGAATTTAAAACACCGGTCAAATGAAGCTATTTCGAAAAATAATGTCCGTGGAAAAACGAGGCAGAGACATGATTGAATATTTTGCGCAAATATATCCGTAGCCTGGTAATATAGTCAGTGTACATGAACAAGTACTCTTGTTGTGAAGCTCTCTCCACAGTGGTGTTTACCCGCATTGTGGATAAAACAGCAAATTTTAATCAATAATTTAATATCACATTATCCTGTTTCATTTGCTCACAGGGAGTGATCGATTTGGTTTGCGAGATGCAGTAGAGTACAGACTGTTGTGTTAATCATTCAGGGCCGGAATTAGGACGAATTTTAGATGATGTAGTTAATTGGGGTCTGCGGCCTAATTACGTAGAATGCTTGATTTCGGGTTGTTTTATTGAGTGCTTCCATTTTCATAGTAACGCTGCGCATTTTTACTACAAAGTGGACCATCCAATTTCCAACTCGCCATCAATTTCCCGCAAAATATTGGCGCTAATTTTGGTAATGAATTTGGTCGTTTATCACAAAGATTTTGGGCCAGTGAGCAATATAGTCAATATATCAACATTATAAAGGACACTACAGCCAAATGGGAGTCTGGTTTCATTATTTTGAGCTCTACTGAGTGCTGCAAACTTTTACATTATATAAATATACATTATATACAGGGTGTTCTTCAGATACGGTACACTTCGATTATTTATTGAAAATACACAAAATTTCGATGAAAAATCAAACTTCAAAAAGCTGTAACGCGAGATCCGATGATGTGAAAAAATCATGCATGACATGAAAAGAAAGAATTTCATGCAGAATTTAGACATTCATCGTCCGTCATTCTACAGAGAATTTATTTTAAAATGCAACATTATAGTTCATCACTTCCATGGTTACTCACTATTGTCAAAAAATGACAGCAATATAATATTTGTCCATTTTAAAATGCAACATTATAAATAGTATTGCAGCACAGGAGATACCTCCAAAACAGATCACAAATGGTGTCAATTCTTATTACGACCGACTAGAATATTGCCTCAGAGTGATTGGGGGTATTTTTTTTAACATTTATTACATGAAAGTTATGAATTTTTGTAAGCTAAAGTTTGTTAAGATGTACAACATTCATGTTTTGATTATTTGTTAATCGTCTGTAGGCTAATTTATTGGAAATTTTGTATGTTGCATTTTACATTGCTGTCATTTTTTGACAATAGTGAGTAACCATGGAAGTGATTCGCCATATGTTGCATGTTAAAATAAATTCCCTGTATATTCAACCGTGCATGAGTGGTGCATGAAAATATGAGAAATAAGCTAAATAATTTTGTTCATATTTTCATGCACCACTCATACACAGTTAGAGATAGAATATCGGATGATAAATTTCCAAATTCAGTATGAAATTCTTTTTCTTTTCATGTCAGGCATGATTTTTTTACATCATCGCATCTCGTGCTTCAGCCCTATGGTTTTTCGCAACAAAGAGTAGCCTATGTCCTTCTCGAAAAGAGTGTGATCAGCTATTTTTTCGCAAAATGAAACCAGATTATTAGTTGATATTTGTATAAAACATGCAAATATAATAGAGAATAAAAACACTGAATAATTGTTCTAATCAAATTCAGTTATTGTTGTAATCAATTGTTACCAAGTTTAGTTATTGTTGTAATCAAGTATCTATAATCAATTGTTACCAAGTATAGTTGTTGTTGTAATCAAGTACCTATAATCACTTTTATACTCAAGTTTATTCATTGTTGTAATCAAGATTTATCATTGCTGTAACTTAGAATTTGGAATTTTTAGCTCATAAATAAACACGGCCTTGAATAAAATAAAAACATACCTACCTACCTGACACTTTTATGTTCGATTTCGGCGCTTATTGAATTTAGAATATATAGTACAGTTTTACGAGACAACCGAAATCTGTTAAATTCTGTGTCATCCTACTTTTCAAAATTGTCCATTCTAACTTGTACTGTATATCTAGGTCGCAATTTCATAATTCTATTTTCTGCCTCCTATGCTTCTGTGAGATTATCTAATTCTTGTATGTAAATCCATTTTTACACCTCAAAGTTCCTATTAGTTTATTCTGCTAATAACTAAATTTAGTAGCAAGATAAATTTTATTAAAAATACCCAAAAAATATTTATTATACTTGCCGTCAAATAATTATGGGCTGCAGATTTCTACACTGATGCCAAATTTTTAAGTATCTACCTGTACAGATATCTATAATCTGTCAATGTCATTTTATATTCTGACATTTTCAATAATACTTGCGCGCGCCTTTTATTCCCAATCTTATAAATTATATAACAATTATTGCCGATGTACACAATTTTTTTAAACAAGTTGGCGTTATCCTGAAAAAATTTATAATTTATTAAATAACAAGAAAACTTTGGATTGAATAATAAATTATTCTTACCTTTTATTTAGATTTCATATGTAATCTTATTTTAACGCAAACGCGACCTTAGCTTGATGTGTGGAAACTTTGGTCAAAATATAAATATAAATTTACCACAGAGACAATTTTTATATTTTATATTAAGTATTATTGTCTTACCTTACTTTTTTGTTATAATATATTCTTCATTTACCATGTATTAAAAAATTTAATTAGTTTTAAATGTATTATATGACATTTGCGTTCATTCCTGGTCATGTCAAGTTACAAGCGGCAACACCGCAAGGCAAGGGACAGAGTGCGGAAAGGGATAAAAGTTGAACATCAGTCCATAATCATTTGACGGCGAGTATAGTAGAATAAATTTATTAGGAACTTTAATAGGAGGTGGATATCACGGCCCTAAGTTTAGGATATAGGAATCCAAACTTGAGACCTGATATAAACAAAATATAAACTTTTTAGAGTTTTAATTCTGCAAAAAGAATGTGAGTTACGTATTATACAGGGTGTCTCTTAAATAGGGGGACATGGCTTAACCACAGATTCCTGAGGCTAAAATAAGACGATTTAACCAAACTTGCTTCTACCGGAAAGTGTACAATTTAGCCAGAATTCAGCTTCAAAGTTCTTCGAAAAAAAATTAATTTTGCTTATAATAATCGGACGCTTTATTCGATTTGGATAAAATTTGGTATGACAGTTTATATGGTTATAAGCCATCTTCTAAGGTGATACTTGTTATTATTAGTGAACCACTAGTATATGAAACTTAGGTCTCCCAACATTAATTAGACCGTAACTTTTCAATGGCAATGCCGAAGACGTGAAATTATTTTTCTTCAGAAAGATACATTCAATAGTAAACTTTTGTCTCTCCGTGTAATTTGTGATATCTGTTACGGTTCACACAGAAAAAAATAAAATTTGAGTGTCTGCACTGCTAAATTTTTAAAATAAATTTAATCTAGCAGTCTATCCAAATGTCAAACAAGTATTTTTAATTACAGTAACGAGTTGTCAATCTTCACAACTTATTTAGGAGTAAGCTGAGATATGTAATCGTCTAATTTATAATAATGGTAGTAAAATACTATTAGGCCGAACAAACGGATGTTACCAATTTTACAATATTGCGAAGAAAAATTTTGAAAACTCGTAAAACAATTGTTACTGTCATTAAAAATTACTTGTTTGACATTTGGATAGACTGCTAGATTAAATTTATTTTAAAAATTTAGCAGTGCAGACACTAAGATTTTATTTTTTTCTGTGTGAACCGTAACAGATATCACAAATTACACAGAGAGACAAAAATTTACTATTGAATGTATCTTTTTGAAGAAAAATAATTTCACGTTTTCGGCATGGCCATTAAAAAGTTGCGGTCTAATTAACGTTGGAAGACCTAAGTTTCATACACTAGTGGTTCACTAATAATAACGAGTATCACCTTAAAAGATGACCTATAACCATATAAACTGTCATACCAAATTTCATCCAAATCGTATAAAGCGTTCTGTTATTATAAGCAAAACTAATTTTTTTTCGAAGAACTTTGAAGCAGATTTCTGGCTAAATGGTACACTTTCCGGTAGAAGCAAGTTTGGTTAAATCGTCTTATTTCAGCCTCAGGAATCTGTGGTAAAGGCCATGTCCCCCTATTTAAGAGACATCCTGTATAAAACTGAATAACCCATTACTAGGATAAATACCCTTTAAACTAGTTGAAAACGAGTATAAACCATCTAAAGTGGATGCGTAGAATGTCGCTTGGTTCGAGCGACCATCTTTAAAGCCACCTAGCAACTACCCGTTGCATTATGGACGCGTAGTAAAAAGTCAATGACATATTATGCATTTATGACATCCGCCAAGACAGCGGAACGCAAGCCATATAAAATATGCGATGTTTTATTTGTCTGATACTGTAATGTGAAAAACGGGAATACATAGTGGCACATGGGCGTCGCACAGAAATTTATTGAACCAGATGAACGGTCATATTTATACAAAGTCGAGTTTATGGATCCTTGGAGACAAGACTACCCTGTTGCGTCTGAAGCCACGGTTAAACTATTAATTGATTGATGCTAACTTCGTGTTTTATAGGAAAACTTCAAGTTTTTATTATTGTACAGCTGTGCAATGAAGATGTAATAACAAGAATATAATATTGGTTGTAAAATAAAAACATAAGCACAGTTTTAATTTCAAAACCTTATGTCACATCGTAAACATACAAGTTCAACTTTAAAGACACATTACATGCAACTACAAGGTGATTACAAAAATAGAGACATGGCTATTTGATTCATTATTAAATTACAAAGTTGAGGGCGAACTAAATTGCTACTTTTTGTAGGGAAAGGTTGGCTAACTTAAGTTCGTAAGGATTAGATCTGTAAGTCTGTAAATAATGAACAAAATCGCAGCGATACCAGACACTCTTATGTATAAATTTTTATTAATCAACAAAACTAGATGTTTTTGTCAGTTAATTTCAGATTATATGTAATACGAGGGTCACGCCAAAATTAATGAGATACAAAAATATTATATGATGGAGAAGCATGTAGTTTTACTGGTGTTCAAAGTAGTCCCCCCCCCCCCTGCTTCAATACACTTTTATAATCGAATTTTCCAGAGATGGAAAGCTTTGAGCCATTCATTTCCTGGAATCGTATTAAAATACTCCATTATGGTGTTGTTAATCTCCTCTTCTGACGTAAAATGACGACCACGTAAATGTTTTTTCAAATTAAAAAATAGCCAGAAGTCACACATTGCAAGATCAGGAGAATACGGTAGATGCTCAATGACTTTAATACCATTTTCTATTAAAAAATTAACAGTTGTCGCAGCGGTATGGGAGGACGCATTATCATGGTGAAGCATTAAACCCTTAATTTTCACACTGCGAAGAACTTAAGGTAGACATTTTTGTGTGTACCAATTGGCAGTAACAGTCTTCTGTCCCTCTAACCTAATGGGGTATTCCACTCAATTTTTTTTATTATTTTATATAAAACTTCATTCAGTTTTGAAGCAATTCATAGTATTAAAAAATCTTAATTGTTCCTAGTTTCAGAGTATTTTATTTTCGAGAAATCAGTATAACGTCACATTTCCTCTATACTTGTCTTTCTCACACACACTGCTCTGAGTACGCTGCGAGAGAAGGATAACAATTGTATGACGTCAATTTTCCCTTTTAGCAAATGTGAAATATCTCGTAAAGTAATTATTTAAAAAATGTTTTCATTGTTTTAACTATTATTTATTAGCCATACTTTATGTTAAATTGAAATTTTCTGAATTTTGTTGATATGGTGGAATACCCCATTGCTTTCAGAAGACCTGTACTTCTGAAAAATACAGCGTACATAACTTTTTTAAGTGCACGTTGTTTTTTCACGGTAACTGGTGTTGAGTCATCTTCAAACACCCATACCCTACTTTCTTGACTCGTTGGAACATCATAAAAGGGTATGTAAGTTTCATCGCCAGTTACAATTTTAGAAAGAATACGATGACCGCCTTATTTAACAATTTTAAAGTGGCGCGACTAATTGTAACACGCTTGGCTTTTTGTTCTTCCGTTAAGTTGTGTGGCACCCAACGAGAAACAATTTTTCTAACACGAAGTTCTTCATGCAAAATTTTTGCTATTGCTGCGGATCCAATACCAAGGGCATTTTCCATCGTTTGATAGGTGACACGATTGTCATCCTTTATCATTTGTCTAATGGCAGCTACATTTTCTGGCACTATCGCTGTACAAGGTTTCTCATCACGCAAGAAATTACGGCCTCTTTTGAATTCTGTAAACCAGCGAAATATAGTTGCTCGAGATGGAGCTTCATCTCCAAATGCCAATCGTAGACGTTTCTCGCACTGTTCTTCACGTAATCCAATTTTAAAGACGTAGTAAATCATAGCGCGATAATGCTCTCTTCCTAACTTCATGTTGCAGTTTATTTCCACTTCGAATTCCACCACAATAAATCACTTCAACCAGATGTTATTATTGGATAGATATTTTAAATAAATTGTAGTTTGACATTTGTGCACAAAAAAATTTCCAAAGTCAACTGTTTCCCAGCATCTCAATAATTTTGGAGTGACCCTCGTATCTGAAATAAATATTCAAAAAATTGAATCATTTGTAGATTTCTGCTTGAATATAAGTGTCATAAATCGTGCGGTTCGGAATGTTTTTCTATTGTGTTATGCCATATGCCATAAAAGATAGTAAAATCCCTATTTTACTTTTAACGCATTGCGGTATCTAAGAAAAAGTATATATTTAACATACCGCATCGTAGAAATTGTGAATCGACCTGTATTCCTAAGGCTTGCCAAGATAAATCGTCCAGACTATACTATTCTTTTTCACATCCTATCTCTCGAGAAATCATGTTTCAATGTATCAAC
Organism: Ophonus ardosiacus; assembly: GCA_943142095.1. NCBI lineage: Eukaryota > Metazoa > Arthropoda > Insecta > Coleoptera > Carabidae > Ophonus > Ophonus ardosiacus. Next base: position 1,838,595 of record OW964825.1, on the reverse strand, counting down.
AATTTATCACAATTCCACAATAAACAAAGAAAACATTTGGTGTAGTTGCATTTCCAGCCGGTACTTGGTGCCACCGCCTTCGCCTTCGGCGCCAATAAAAGCAATTACAGAGTGCGGTAGCCCAACGTCTGGCGTCCCGACGCTGCTCGATGACCACTTACGTGCGCTGTCGCCCCACAACAAATTACAAGAGCTCTCTACTACAGCTTCATACATAATAGCGAACGGAGAAGAGCATGGTTCCACGCTCCTCGAGTACAGAACGCTAATATGCAGACATGCTGGTACCGAGCTATCTCTATATTTCATATATGAGAGCAGAGTATGTCTCGATGAGAGCAATTATGTGTGAAATTTAATCATTTAAATGTATATTCATGAGCTGAGCATATGAGACAATAAATAAGATGTTAGCGAGAAGACTAATTTGTATTAATATTAATATTAGGTCATATGAATATGTTAAATGATATAGCAGAATAACTAAAAATTCTATTCTTATTATAAATTATACATTACTAGACGAAATTTAATAAAAGATATTATATATATAATAACGTAATTTAAAAAATGTGTTGTGGCCAGCACAATACCTCTCGCCATTTCCATTTTATGTTATATAAGTATTGTATTGCACTTCACTAACGAACCGTCGTTTTACAACAAAAAAAATTACAAAACTTCACCCAAATATTGTTTTTTTATTATATTTAACATGTCTTCTGTACACATATAATTCTAATTATATCTATTTTTCATTGTATGACGAAGTTCCTAAATGCCAGAGATTCTTCCAATTCATTAACAAGATTGGCGGTATTTCTGATGGATATATATGCATTTTACCTATAAATATATATTTTAAATATTTAATTAATAAAACAATAAGAAAGATTAAATGTACCTACTTCCACAAAAGAGCTTTCAGATTGTCACTAACACTGCTGATTTCTGACACTGACATCTATCATTTACAAACTATGTTAAACATTACTATGTTATAAACATTTGAATTTGTCAACTAGTTTCCTTAGTGCCTTGGCCTCTACGATGTATTACATCCGATTACTGCATATCTTACAAATAATTTTTTTTAAGTGTATTAGATGGAGAATTTTATGTTCTTCAATGTTTGTAATAACAAAAATTTCCAAAAAATAATATTTAGAAGATTTTTTTAAAGAAACTATTATTTCCGGTTGTCCAATTGTTATCAAAATCTAATCAGCTCTTCCTAGGAATATGAGATTGAGGAAACTGCAGTTAAATATTTTTTAAGTCTTATAGTATTTGAGAAACATCATCGTAAAAATGTTATAATTCGATTATAGGGACCTTAAAACGTGCTTATCCAATAAAATCTGGATATTCTATTTTTAGCATGATTCCAATACTTCTCTTAGCGATAGGTAAAATATCTGTTGTGGCCAGCACAGTACCTCTCGCCATTTTCATATTAGGCTCTATATAAGTATTGTATTCTAATGCACACAAAAAATTCTTACATCTATTCTTTATTTCCAATTCATTCTATGAATAAGTTTCCTCCTACTCTTCTAAATGTTTGAGATTCTTCCAATTAATTGACGAGATTGGTGGTATTTTTAAAGGTTACATATGTACATAAGAAAAAATCTGTAGCTTTCGTAAATAGTAACTAAAAAGGGTGTTTAGATGCTTTCTCAATCACCACGATTGTGGATACTTTTTGACGCTACTTCGTTTATCTAATGGGGAAATACTTTGAAAGTAACGATATGAATATTGACGAAAACATTGCTTTTTGCAAATTCTCGTTATTTTTTATCTAACTACTTACAGAATATGAGCTATTTTGTCGTCAACATTCAAGTTCTTTCTGCATTTAAGATAGAATACATCATCAGTTCCATTTAAAAATAGCTTGTAGTACATTGCAAATTATAACAAAAACTACGAAGCAAGAAGTGTACACCAGATATATTTACATAATGCATTTAGAATTTTCTTAGTATTTTCAAGTAGGTCTGTTAAATTAATGATACATTATTCATTTCAATTCTGAGAATAAATTTGCGACTGGTTGTCAAGCGGAATAATAATATCACGTGGAATTGTGACAGCTGTATTATTATCACCATATGAATGACAAAATTAATGCTGTAATGTTCTATTTATCTGACGGATAGTTATCCCAAACTACAGCTTCCAAAAGTGACACATTAGATATAATTAACAAGGTACGGGGATTATATTATTTGACACGATAATTCGGCGATGTACTGCCGCATCTACTTCTGCAAAAATATACGGTACACACTTTGCAACAATACCAATCATTGAAAATCAATTAGTCTATTGCATATTAACAATGCAATAGTCGAGACAGACGACGAATGTTAATGATAATTAACCCATAAGTATTCGGGAATAATCGCCACACTGTTCTATCAGAATCTCGTTATAATTTATTGTAACCTCAAATTTATAAAATGAAATCATATTGCAAACAATAGTTGTACTATTCTTATGTTGATTACAATAATGGATACTGTGATTACAGTCCAAGAACATTGATTACAACAATGAATCCAATTTAAACGGGATAAAATCTGGAATCAAACATATGACGTCAAATCAATCACGGCGTGTTTTGAAATTTGAATATTTTATTATTTTATTGACTCATTTTTACAAAAATGGCAGAATTTATTTTATGACATCGTATAGTTTATATTTAAAAAATAATTTTATGGAGTTTTTAAAGGAAATTAAAATTTATGAACTTATTGACCTAATTTTAAAGTAAAATATATAACCAATAAAATCAGCTACTTAAATCTTATAAATAATCTTGTTGAATATCAAACATAATTGCAATTTGTTGCTTCTGTGTCCTTGGTAGTTCAGCAAACTCTTAGACCGTCCCGTGCGTCCTCCAAAACTTAATCACCGACGCTGCAGATTGAATTAAAGGTAATCGATGAAGAAGCAGCACAATAAGTTACCCACTTGAGCACGAAGACCGAATCGTGCGTCCTGGAAAGGAATGGAAATGGAGAAGCGTAGCAAACTCCTGGAAGACGAAAAGGGTTCGCGATTGCGAACGGACTGGATCAGCTTACACAACACCAACTAAGCGTGTGGCGTTTGTTTCACGCTTCTAGGTTAAATCTCTACGGTTGGTAACACTACACTAATGTCAGCGCGATAAGAAATGGCTTGTGATGCACTACATGATTTTGTTTTGTCATTTAGTAAATTCTTTCTATTTATCCGATTTGATCCATTCAAGTTTAGTTATATATTGTTTATTTATCAATTAAGCTTGAGAAATACATAAAAACACTCGAGAATTTTCCATTTCTTTTTTACCTCTCGCTAAAAGTGGTATTGGATTCATGCTAAAATCCGCATATCCAGATTTTATTGAATAAGCACGATTTAAGGTCCCTATAATCCGATTATAACATTTTTAAAATGATGTCTGTGTATGTATGTGTGTGTGTGTGTGTGTGTGTGTGTGTGTGTGTGTGTATGTCTGGATGTTGTAGAGACGATTCCTCAAAAACTATAAGACTTTAAAAATATTTAACTGCAGTTTCTTTAATCTGACATTTCTGGGAAGAGCTGAAAAGGTTTTGGTAACAATTGAACAACTGGAAGTAGTAGTTTTTTAAAAAAATCTTCTAAATATAATTTTTTTTATTAAATATTGAAGAACATAAAATTCTCCATCTAATACAATTAAAATTTTTATTATATCTTGTATAGATTTAGAGATAAAGACACTATAATTTATAGAGTAAACTAATCGCAGAGGCCAAGGCACTAAGGAAACCAGTTGACAAATTCCAATGTTTATAACATGACACATGTCATTGTCAAATATCAACAGTTTTAGTGACATTCTGATAGCTTTTTCTGGGAAATATATTTTACTTTTCTTATTGTTTTATTAATTAAATAAAAAAACAATATTTGGGTAAAGTTCTGTAATATTTTGTTATAAATTGACGGTTCGATAGCGAAGTGCAATACAATAATTACTTATATAGCCTAATATGGACATGGCGAGAGGTCTTGTGCTGGCCACAACAGATTTTTCTGCAATGCAACTATAAATTTTAGCAATTAATGTTGTGCCACATTTCAGATAATCAATCATTAAAATTCATCTCCAGTTATGATTAGAATTAGTGCATTTAGATAAAACTAGTATTTGAACAAAAAACGTAAAATGATAATGAAAATTATCTTTATATTCTACTGAATAGAAATATGTTGAAAGCTTCTTTCATATTAAAATAGATTTTGTAGCATCTGGAAGACTGGTCCGTTTTGATACGAATTCTTATTAAAGGAGAGACACTGCAAAAGAATCTATAAGCCGATTAAAGCATAGAGTAGCATAATTGGTAATAGATTCATCTTATTTTCGCGGATTAAATGATGTTTCCTTTCAGTTTGAAACTTTGTTATTTACTTGATAAAAGATAATCAACACGAGAACTTTATAAACAAGTTTATTCTTTTCAAACTAATTTTTGTAAAACGTTCACACTGCATTACGAAAATTTGATTTGTAGCTTTGTAAACAATGGGAAACAAGTTTATTTTTAACAAGGCTTGGACACAAATTAAGAAAGACTTTTGAGAAAAATTCTTGGACTTCCCTCTTCACTGAGATTTGAACCCTAGGCCTTTTGTGTCCAGATCTATCAAGAGATGAACAAATAAGGTTTGGAGTGGTGGATACATTTAATTAGAAATAATTTCAGTAAATTACCCATAAACTATGTAACATTTTGTCACACAACATTGCTGAAACATGTTCAATGTTCAGTAATTTTATTATCTGGACACAGTAGCCGCAAAATCCTAATGTATCTATGCGAGACAGTTATAAATGGATTATGAGAGGAGATGCTATGCATATAATATCTGGTTTATATTCATTACTCCGTTTATCTAATTAAAAGATGTATCTCACTGACTCAGAATGAAATTCGGTCACACCAATAAAACTTTTTAATCTCATTATCGCTACAAAACTTTACTTCATACTATTTTTCTCAAACTTTGTCATTGGAAATTTATCATATATTTATAAAACTTTACAAACCACATAATCAGAACACGCCATCGATTTCAATTAATGTCAAGATCTTATAATTATAAGTAATTAGTTAAACATAGAAATGGCCTTCGCGATAAAGGAGAATTTTTAAATAAGCCTGTGTCCGATGTTTCATTATTATCATCCTAATATCTAAATCCTAAATTTATATGCCGCAAATAGCGTTATTTTTGTGATTTTAATTTTAATTTTGGGTGGGCATATTGCGTGGGCAGGTTGCGTGAGCAGTTTGGGTGGGCAGGTTGCGTGGGTGGGAAAAAAATATTTTGAAAGACTCTTAGTGTTAGCACTTTGCGTTTAAATTGATCCTAGATGGATTGGACGTACGTATAACTATCGGCGGAGTCCTAGGGAATACTCGGCGTAGCCCTAGGGAATACTCGGCGTAGCCGAGTGTTCGCTAGTAAATTTACTAACGGGCCTATTCCGTAACTGATTCGTTTATTTTTTAACTACAGGTTTATTTTTTTAACCAATCAGGTAGATTTTTAGTTGTCAAATCAATATCTATTGGATAATTTTTTAACATTTGTTGACAAATTAACCAGTTAGTTACAGAATAGGCCCATAAGAAAATAAATTTATTCTGCCTGTTATAAAATCGGAGGTTAATTTATAATAATTTATAAATATATAAATAAAATTGAGCCAAGTGGAGACGGGCAAGCAAATTAGCAGAATAAGCACAAAGAAGAAGACTAATTGCTGCTAAAAACAGGCAAACCCTACGGATAATTATGTCCAGGAGCTTGAATATGCTACATGGATCCTATTTAACGAAATAATCTGCGGTATTCGGAGCCAGGATGCTTTTTGCGAAACTAAAAGCACCGGCAACAGCAACAGCATCGGCTTACAGATAACTGCAGGGCTCCACTTCTAACCTATTCACAGGCAAGCCGATTAGCGATTCGCGCACATCATCGTCAAGTTAAACAATCGGATAACGTTGCCAGGCAAAAAGCTCCTAGATGGAGCAAAGATCGCGCACAAGCACACGGCTGTTAATGATTCTTTTTGCTGTATCGAGGCTTTTAGATCAGGCGCTTGCTACTCCCGTCAATGGGACTGCTTGTAACTTGACCCGGGAGAGAACAATGTCTGACATTTCCTTGTTCAACACTCGATGCTTCAGAAATTGAATACTCTGAACTGTGGGTCTTAAATATGCTGTTTGTATTGTGCTGTATCCAGCAAGGGTTTCTGTTTTGCACATATGTTTATTCACAGTGAGTTCAATATGTCAACAACAATATGTTACGATTTGAAGATATATATTCAAATTTAAATATCATTTTGACACTCACTAATCAAATTTCGATACACCGGGTGAATAATTTAACATAATGTATGAGTTTTGTATTTCAACAAATACTCATGTGACTTGGAGAAGAATTTTTGTATGGCTTTATTCAGAAATAAGGTAATTTCCATTATATTCATGATATAAACTTAACGATAATAAATCTGAACCTTAGAGGTAAAGAATCGCACCTAACTTTTTTGTCAAATATGAGATAATAAATTATCATACTCTAGGAACTTAAATTATTGAAAAATAAATTTGTTTTATATTAGGTACAATAAATATTGTACAGCCCTTGTATGTGTGCTTTATTTTTAGTAGGCAAATAATATGAAATAAATAATAATAATTATTATTATAATTATGGCTATAACAAAATTATGTTAATATTTTATATTGTAGTAACTTTATATTTAATTGTTACGAAGATAATCTTCCGTTAGCTTTATCTATAATATGATATAAATATTTAGATGATAAAGCAGGAACAGATAGAATGACTAATCCTGGAAAAACAGAAGAAGAAGAAGACATATTTAGATGTAACTGAAATCCAACTAAATATGTTCTTGATGCAAATCTCTACAGACGGTTTATACAAGTAAATACAGTATAGCTGACATCTTAAGAGCATTAGAATGTAATACGAAATCCCAGTGCACGATCTATAATCCATATATCCCTTTACATACGTCTTCATCAATTAAACGACTGTGTCTAGTCTAGCTCCTAGAATAATGGAGTTCATGAAGAGATATTTTGGTTTAGAAATAAATAAATAAACACAGTTTGTCTCTGAAATAGCGAGACATGACTTAACTAGAGATTCCTGGGCCTAAAATAAGATGACTTAACTTACCTAAAGTACACCGTTTAACCAATATTCTTCTTCAAAGTTCTGCTGAAAAAAATAATTTTCATTACAATATCGAAAAGCTTTGTCCGAAATATGTTATATCAATCCATAGTGATATAGCTCTTTCTATGATATGGTACATATATGTTATTGTTAGTGAAACTTGGGTGCCACGATCATGATTAGACCATAACTTTTTAATGGCAACGCCATTAACGTAAATTTATTGGGTGAGATTCATTGGGTTGTATTAGCGTGTTTTAAGCTAAAACAGTCCTTTGTCAAAAATATTTCGGCAACTTTGTAATACCTGGCAGAAAAAAATGAGAGACCAAAGGATCAAATAAAGAAAAAAATAATATTAACAGAAGTAAGAGAAAAAGGAGAAATGTCAAAATTGATCAAAACGAGGGTTGAGATATCTTAAATTTCATTAACATTCAAGTATGACATATTTGACACATAAAATTTGACATATTTCTAACCTAATTTTGCAATAATGAGTTTCCTTTTACAGCTTCCATTTACAATAATACTTCCTCATTTGAATAAAGGATATCTGTATTACTTTTCTCTGTGGTAAAATTTCTAAACCATAATTGAATCTTATTGATGCATGTGGAAAATATTACATTGTTGCCATATAATCAATACAAGTTTTAATACAGACCTTAATACAACCCACTGAATTTCACCCATTATTTTTTAGAAAGATACATACTTAATGACAGTAACAATTGTTATCCATATCTATAACTACCATATTTACTAATGACGGCTTAATAGCCGAAAATGCAGTCAAGAATAAAAATTAATTTTGTAAAACTTCAACAAGTGTTTTTACCTTCCGTCACCTTTAGGTAAGGAAGGTATTGTCTTTCGTCAAAAAATTCGATGGTGAGTTTTAAATATATAAGCACGTTTTAAGGTCCCTACAATACGATTATAACATTTTTAAAATGTCTGTATGTGTGTGTGTGTGTGTGTGTGTGCGCCCGTGTGTGTCCGTGTGTGTGTGTGTGTGTGTGTGTGTGTGTCCGTGTGTATGTGTATCCGTGTGTGACAAATTTTTCTCCGACGATAACTCCAATACTACAATTCTGAAAATTATAATTCTTTCGTATTCCTCTTCTGTACATCCATATGAAGAGTTGATTAGATTTTGGTTATAATTAATCCACCGGAAGTACCCTTATTTGAAGTTTTTAACAGTTTTTCTTAAAAAAACGCAGTTAAATATTATTTTTCGACATTTTGTGATTATCACTATGAAAGAATATCTTATTCTCTATAAGGTTTGATTATACAGTTCCATTCATATTCAATAGATATAGAGTTATAAAGACATTAAGAGAGATTAACTTTCAAAAATTAGTCAGCTTTGTTAAAATTATGGAATCAACAGATAATATATTCAGAAAAATTTAATTGACAGATGTCAGTGTCAAATGCAAAACCAAAGTTGAAAGTATAGGGTCAGAAAGTTATGTGTGAATGTGATAGAGTGTCCCTCCAAAGAGAAGAAGATGGAAGGACTGTGTAGCAGAAGATTTGAGTAAGGAAGAATTGTGTGAAGAAGATGCGTTGGACAGGAATGATTAAAAGAGAAGAGTAAAAAACAGAGACTCCTAATAAAATAGGCTAATGAACTTTCTGTATAGAATTTGCAAAAATAGTGTGTTCGTGTTACAATTTTATAGGATATACAGAATCTTTTTCAATGAACTTTTGGTATGGGATATATACAAAATACATCGAATTGACGGAAGGTTTTGTGCTGGCCACAACAGATTTTTTTAAACATCATTTCAAAAAAGTTGCACAGAGAGTCTACAGTTTCCTCAATCAAATTTTAATACCACGTTTGAAAGCACATTCGTGTCGCTAATAATTCGCTGAAGTATATTTATATTCCATTAAATTGGTCAATATTTTCCGATAAACCCATACGAATTACAACAACAGAGCAGTAAACGAACGACCACAACAATGTAAGCCAACAGTGATGACAACATGACAGTTTGATTGTTTTGCGGTGGATCCATTCAATTGACAGTGTAATACCGTGATGTGTTCATCTCTACTCACTAGTTCAGCGCGGGTTTTAACTCTGAATTCTGAATGGCGACCACTCACACACGCCCTAGTTACGGCACCAGTTCCCATCTCTGTTGCTGCAGTTATTAAAAGCTCTTCATGGCAAACCGACTGTGAACGAAAAACGCGACAAATTAGCCTCAAATTGTTAGTTTTGTTCAGTGTAATCGCTGCTGGAGGAATTTCTCTTTATTTTTAAACCCCGATTAAGTGTATCATATAAATGTTACACGAGCATAGTTATTAACTAAAACTTTAGTAATTAAGGATTTTTTGTCGTCGAAAAGAACTTTCAATTAACAAGCGTAAAAAATATTTAAATGCAACAAATTCTTCGGGAATTTTTTTGCGGGAGAAAAAATAAAATATAATAGAAAAGGATAAATAATACGGATACGAAAAAGTGAACTATACAATAAAGCAAACCAAATAAACAACAATATCGCCAACTATCTCTCCGACAAAGTACGAAATAGTTTGACAGTTCGACTTACTGTCAGAATATAGTCGTAAATACTCAATCTGTTGTGACCAGCACAAGACCTCTCGCCATTTCCATATTAGGAAGTATTGTATTGCACTTCGCTTTCGAAATTCGAACCTTCGTTTTATAACGAAAAATTACAGAACTTTAACCAAATATTGTTTTTTATTGTATTTAACATGTCTTCTGCACACATATAATTCTAAATATATCTATTTTTCATTGTATGAGGAAGTTCCTAAATGTGACAGATTCTTCCAATTCATTAACCAGATTAGCGGTATATATGATGGATATATCCATTTTACCTATAATTTCAAATATTTAATTAATAAAACAATAAGAAAGATTAAATATACTTCCCAGAAAAAGCTATCAGAATGTCACTAAAACTGTTGATTTTTGACACTCACATGTGTCATTTACAAAGTATGTTATAAACTGAATGAAATGAATTATAATATATTGCTGTCAAAATTTCGATTTGCATTTTTTTGTTTAAGCATAGCTTAAAATTTAAGCCTAGCTTAATATTTAAGCCTTGTTGGTGCAAATGGGCATTAGTGCCTTAACCTCTGCGATTAGATTACTCTATATATTATAGTGTCTTTATCTCTAAATCTATACAAGATATAATAAAATTTTTAAGTATATTAGATGGAGAATGTTATGTTCTTCAATATTTAATAACAAAAATTTCCAAAAAATTATATTTAGAAGAATTTTTCTAAGAAACTACTACTTCCGGTTGTTCAATTGTTACCAAACCCTTTTCAGCTCTTACCAGGAATGTCAAATTGAGATCCATAATTAAATAGGTCTTAAGTCTTATAGTTTTTGAGGAATCGTCCCTCCAACACCCATACATACATACATACATACATACATACATACATACATGCATACATACATACATACATACATACATACATACATACATACATACATACATACATACATACATACATACATACATACATAGATACATACATACACACACATATCCACACATCCACACACACACACACACACACACACACACATCCACACATATACACATATCCACACATACACACAAATCGTGCTTCTTCAGTAAAATCTGGATATGCGATTTTTAGCATGAATCCAATAACTCTCTTGACGAGAGGTAAAAGACTATGTCGACCACTGAAATATATACTAACTGGAATGCGCGTACGAACCGTGACTGTGAAGCATATTGAAAGCCTGCTGCTGGAGTAGTCGGCAAACATCGAGACAGTTCGTGAGTAGACAGAAATTATTTCGTGTGGCGCATGTTTAAATAAATGAAGCATAATATGAAAACAAAGCGATCAGCTATGATACGAGTTATTCGGCTAGATTCGGTTCGGCACGAACGAGCGCGAACAGGACCAGCCATTACTGTTCAATGAGCTTCAGTGCAGCGTACGCTGATAGGTAGAGTATGCGAGTTCTAGTTAGTATATATTTCAGTGATGTCGACCCTTCCAGAAATGCAGGACTAAGGAAAAGGCAAAATAAAAAGTAATCCTCATAAACAACAAAAATTAACCTAAAACTCGCACTCGAGCATTTAGCTAACTTCTGATTTAATCTCTTGCATATTTTACCGTGTCATTTTATGTAGAATTTAATGCGTTGGCTTAGAACAATAAATCAGTTGTCATGATCCCTGGAGTCCATCAGCAGATGAGCACACAGGTGCTGCCATCTCTACTCCTCTTCCTCCGTCGACGCAGCGAACCACGCGCGCTAATTTGTCAAAAGCAATGGCGTGTGTAAGCGGGCATTGTGATAACACTTACAGCGATTGCTATTCAATTTCCCCGCGAATGCTGTGTATATGGATGTCGGCGAGCGATGCAATGGAGAACGAAGATCCCTGGAGAACGCACGCGTGCTTACTAAGCACTGTTCAGTGATGATGACTATTCGTCAGACCCTGCAACGTGCAACCGATGCGTTTTGGCCAAAGGTGATTAATGGGTACTGCACACAAGTGATAATTTGCTTTACTTAATTTTCTAAGTGGGTTGTATACTGTGTATGGATGGACAAAGGGGCAATCACGGAATAGGATGTATTTACCGTTTTTACCCTGAGTATAAACTGAAACAAACTTTGTCCGTTTTGACTCTTGCTTCGTCCTTTCTTTTTATTTGTTTTGGTTGTTTGATCGTCCTCACCTCAGTACATCCTCTGACAGAAACCAAGGCTGTAACTTGACTTGATATTCAAGTTACTTGACTTGACATGAATAAGCCAAGCTCAAGTCAAGTTAAGTCAAGTGAAGTAGTTACAATTTCAAGTACTTAAAAAATCAAGTACTTATTTTTTATTTAAATATTATTTTTTGAAATTTTTTTATTTCAAATATGGAAGAACATAAAATTTTCCATCTAATACACTTAAAAAAATTATTATATCTTCTATAGATTTAGAGATTATAGAAAATATAATATATAGAATAATCAGTTGCAATAAATCGCACAGTCCTGACTACACCATGGAAACCAGTTGTCAAATTCAAATGTTTGTAATTGAGAGATAAATATCAGTGTCACAAATTAACAGTTTTACTAACATTAATTAAAGCTTTTCTGAGAAGTAAGTACATTTAATATTTTTTATTGAATTATTAATTAAATATTTATAATTTTAGATAGGTAGGTATGTATATTAATAGTAACAGTACATATATCATTAAGAAATACGGCAAATCCCGTCAATGAATTGGAACCATCTTGAACATTTTAAAAGAGTAGGACAAGATTCCTTATAGAATGAAAGAATATTTGTGTGTACAAGAAAATAAATTAATTAATGTTAAATTCTATACTTATGTAACAAAATGAAAATGGCGAGAGGTATTGTGCTGGCCACAACAGATTTTTTTTTTTGTTGTTGGCCAGAGCCGATATTATAACAATAAATTGCTGGTACCCGCAAGTCTCTCTCTCTCTCTCATACATTTTTACGCGCTGATTCTAAATTTTCAAACCGCAAATTAATATCTCTTTTAATTCCGGAGATATTTGCGTCCAAAACAAAAAATGGGTGGACACATATACAGACGACTTTGCCATTAAATTTTTGAGCAATGGATATACAATTTCTAGACAAAAGTATCTGAAAAACGGACAAAATCGCAAATAATCCAAGGAATACTCCTTGATTTTTTTTCAGAATTTGCCAGTTTTCAGTTTTTTTACCTCTCGCTAAGAGAGGTATTGGAATCATGCTAAAATCTCATATCCAGATTTTAAGGAATAAGCACGTTTCAAGGTCACTAGAGTTCGATTTTAACATTTTTACAATGATGTGTGTGTGCGTGTGTGTGTGTGTGTGTTTGTGTATATGGCTGGATGTTGGGCGGACGATTCCTTAAAAACTATAAGACATAAGACCTGTTTAACTATGAATTCCTCAATCTGACATTCCTGGGAAGAGATGAGACAAGGTTTTGGTAATAATTGGACAATCGGAAATAGTAGTTTTTTTAAAAAATCTTTTAAATATTATTTCTTGAAAATTTTTGATATTACTAATTTTGAAGAACAAAATTCTACATCATACATTTAAATTTTTCAATATATCTTATATAAATTTAAAGAAAAAGACGCTATAATATATAGAATATCGGGATATAATAAGTCGAGTAGGTGAAACTACACTAAGGAAACCAGTTGACAAATTCAAATGTCTATAACATAGTTTGTAAATGACATATATTAATGTCAGTGTCAAAAATCAACAGTTTTAGTGACATTTTGTTAGCTTTTTCTGGGAAGTATATTTAATCTTTCTTATTGTTTTATTAATTAAATATTTGAAATTATAGGTAATATGCATACATATATCCATCAGAAATACCGCCAATCTGGTTAATGAATTAGAAGAATCTCTGACAATCAGGAACTTTCTCATACATGTTAAAAACAATATTTGGGTAAAGTTCTGTAATATTTTGTTATAAAACGACGTTTCGATAGCAAAGTGCAATACAATACTTATATAGCCTAATATGGAAAAGGCGAGAGGTCTTGTGCTGGTCACAACAGATTTTTGTTCTAGAAATTGTATTCATTGTTTGTGTGCGCAAATACTCCTAAGTGCTGTGTGAATAATAATTTGAATTAATGTTAACACCTAAGATACTCTACAAGGTTTAAAATAGATAATACAAAATTTTAAAATTTTGAGCATTGGATACAATTTCTAGAGAAAAATATTTGAAAAAAGGTAAAAAATCTCAAATAATCCAAAGAGTACGTCTTGATTTTGAGCAATGGGTACAATTTCTAAAGAAAAGTATCTGAAAAGGGCACATAATCGCAAATAATCCAAGGTACTCCCTTAATTTTTTTCAGATTTTGGTCATTTTCAGTTAGTTTGTTCTAGAAATTGTGTTCCTTGTTTGTGTGCACAAATAAATGTTATATGAATAAGAATTTGTGATATATGAATAAGAATTTGAATTAATGTTAATTCCTAAGGTACATTACAAAATTTGAAATAGCTAATTTGTAACAATAACTGCTTTGTGAACACATTAATTAACTTTTCATATGTCAAGTATAATTTACAACATTCATATGCTGTAAGAGGTGAGTAGTGATGACCAACATGGTCAGGCTTGAGGGTATTACCGCTCCGTGAGTAACTTTCAGGATAGTGGCTAATAACTGAAATGAAATTACTCTGTGAGATTTACGCTGCTCGTGGCGAATGCGTGCGCCAGTTTTGAACTTTGTAATCCTCCCAATGCAGCACAGGGACGTCGTCTGGTCTCCTCTCGTCTCCCTCGCCTGCAGCGAAGAGCGGATTCCCGCATTAGGCGTTCATTTACTCCTACCATCCACAACAGATACTACTGCACATGGAATTAATTTATGTTGCTCTTAGGGGTGTTAAGGTTCGGCTAATTATTTGCTTTAACGTGGCTCCGACTAGTTAATTATGTACATATTATCAACTTTATTATATTACATAAAATATTAATACGGATCTACTTTCTTGTCCTTTCTGACAGATACTGTTAGAGATGCAATCGATCTTGAGCTTTGGTCCGGCTCGATTTCGAGTCGATCATCGAGCCGGGCCGAAGATATTTTCTATCGGGCCGAGTCGAGCCAATCATTTGTAAAAGTTGAAGAAAATCGGACTTTTGATTTTGACCCGGCCCGAAAAATCTTACAGTTAAATCAAATGTATATTTTCCTTAATATTTTAATGAAAATGGATGGAGTTAAAACTATCAAAGTGATTTAATAACAACATACTTCACATCTTAATAAATAAAAATGGTATTTTACTTCAAGAATTCAAGGTTATTCATTAAAGCATAATAATAAATAAATAAATAAATATATCATCACGGCATATTACCCATTTCTGGGTGTGCCAATCTGCTTTATCACAGATATCGGTAATGATAATGACATATTTGTACCGTGCGGGCGCTTACCAGGCGTCACCTCACGGGCACTCATTGCTGGCGTGGAGAGTGCACCACATGGGTCACTTTTGTGCCATTTAAAATTCGAAATATTTGGCGCCGGTCGGGATCGAATGCTATTGTGATATTATTATTGTTACTACTCGTATACTTAAAAGTGATTTTTGTTTGCATTAAACTTTACATTACGCTGTCCGGTTCATGTACATATTTCTTAGGGCAAATCAATAAGAGCAGGCCGGTAATGTCATTTTTTGTAAAATCGACATTTTTTTAAAAAATAAATATATCTACATTGTTCAATTAACTGTAGTAGTTGGACATCTTTTTCAATGAAACTCATTTTTAGTCAAGACAATGTCACAGAAATATTGAAAAATAATAAAATGAGGACAGATGTCAGCTGTCGTAAATATCGCCAGAATCAAGCTGTCGTCCACGAATATAATATTCTTCTGATTGGTTGGCTTAAAATTTAGAAATTGTCATATTGTAGGGTTACGACATAATGCTAAGGTTAAAGTTATAGCTATGTTATGATCTAGCAATCTTGTAATGATCGAACATCAAGTATGTTCGACCAAGAAAAAAAAAACAAGTTATTTAGAAAAAGCATCCATCATGGTAGACGCTTCAGACACAGGAGTCGGCGCAGTTTTACAATTTTCAAATTGTTACCTTTCGTCACCTTTAGGTAAGGAATGTATTGTCTTTGGTCAAAAAATTCGGTGGTGAGTTTTTAATGAATAAGCACGTTTTAAGGTCCCTACAATACGATTTTACTGGTTTTACGATGATGTATGTGTGTCCGTGTGTGTGTTCGTGTGTGTGTCCGTGTGTGTGTGTGTGTGTGTGTGTGTGTGTGTGGGTGTGTGTGACAAATTTTTCTCCGACGATAACTCCAAAACTACAATTCTAAAAATTATGATTCTTTCGTATTTCTCTTCCTTACAACCCTATGAAGAGCTGATTAGATTTTGGTTATAATTGGTCAATATCTTATTCTCTATACGGTTCGATTATACATTTTCCTTCATATTCAATAGATATAGTTATAGACAGATTAAGAGAGATTAACTTAGAAAATCAGTCAGCTTTGCAAAAATTATGAAAACAACAGATATATTCAAAAAAATCTAATTGACAGATGTCAGTGGCAAGTGCAAAGCCAAAGTGGAAAGTATATGATCTGAAAGTGATATAAGTGACAGAGTGTCCCTCGCCAGTCACTTGCATTTGCGGCCTCGCCTCAAGATAGGAACTTATAATGCCAGAAGTACGAGAAAGGCAAAAGAGATATGGAAGGACTGTATAGCAGAAGATTTGAGAGAGAAAGAATTGTGTCACGAAGGTGCTTTGGACAGGAATGAGTAGAAGAGAAAAGTAAGAAACAGCGACTTCTAATAAAATAGGGAAAAGTTAAAGCAGGAGGGAGTGTTAAGTGCAATACATAAGGTACGTTCGTATTCGTATTAAAATTTTATTAGATTTTAGAATCTTTTCAAAGGAATTTTCAGTATGGATATGTAAAAAATAGTGTGTTCTTGTTACAATTATACAGGATATATAGAATCTTTTTCAAGGAACTTTTGGTATAGGATATTTACAAAATACATCGAATTGACGGACGGTTTTGTGCTGGCCACAACAGTTTTTCTTTTATAACATTAAACATTTATCCTGACGATGTTCTCGTATACATTACACATTTTTGTGAATAAATGAAATAATGCCAGTTATATTGATAAAAGAATAGGGGTTCCTTAAGCGAACCATAGATTAATTTGCATGAATAGTAGGAGAGAATGTATGTAGTTAGTCGGAAGAAGTAAGTTTGATTAATTAAGCAATACAAATCCAGTCATAATGTGAGACAGACAACAAATTGTAACTATATTATGTATACATACACACAATAAACAGCAACAGAGGACGTGTACACATCCCTCCGCAGAGATTAGTCCGTTCTGTGTTGGCGACGCCTCTCGCTGTCTCAGTCTGCGCCCGATAGCGTCAGTCACGCGTACCGGAACATCATCAACCGGACTGCATTTCCGGTCGAGCGTCGCAGAGATTCGCAAGAGGCAAGACGCCCGGAGTCACGTACAGGTACAATATCTTCCGACGGTCTCCGAGCAGCAATGCCCGAGTTTAATTGCAGCAGCGAGTTGGAGTCGGAGAGTTTAATTATTCTATAGCTCGTTCTCCCGACAAGGAGTTTCATTACAATCACTCTACTGTATACAACGTGGCAACGTTTCTGCGTTTGACGCTAACAGTAACCGTTTGAAATATGAAGCGGTCGTCCTTTGAAATTAAAGTGTTGCGATGCGTCCGACTATCTCGGGTGTTACAAGCAGACGGTCCTAAAGTATAATAACTTGTTGGTACAAGTGTTTGTCAAATAAGTGGACTGTTCAATAGAAACCCAGGATTAGAGGCAGTAATGCATTTTTAATTCAAAAATTTTAAAAGAAAACTCAGTTAGCATTAAGGCATGAGTCTAAAAATGCGTACACTTAGGTAACATTCTCTTTACAATCAAATAATATTACTACTAAGTTTATGTAGTGGATGAAGGACTCTAGGCTGTTCTGCATGTTGATAAGGGTAGAAAAAAGAAAAAAATCCAAGGTTTTTTCGTTGCAGAATGTATAAAGAAGTGGAAAGAAATTGCAGTTTCTTTCCTGGACGTATTCAAACGTTATTTTTTCAAAATTCTTTTATCGATGTAATCAACAGTTTTCTATTGAATTTTCATACGTCTCAGGACAACAATGTATTTTTCTACAGCTACAATTTATATATTTTAACTTATTTAGACGCGTCGGCCTGATGATGGACTTTTAAGTCCGAAATCGATTGCCACTTAAATAAATATTTTTTATACATTCTGCAACGAAAAAACCTTGGATTTTTTCTTTTTTCTATCCTTGCTAAGTTTATATCTCTACCCATTTTTGCATTATAGCCCCAAAAGTCAATATACCCCACATTAAGACAAAAATTAAAAATTTACAAAAATATAATTTTTATAGATCTAGATACTTCTCAATGCGCTGATTCCAAGTTCATGGAAAAGATTCTATATATCCAGTAAAATTGTAACACGAACATAATACATTTTTTTACAAAATCCATACAGAAAATTCTTTGGAAAATATTCTACAAATCCAATAAAATTATCACATGAATATACATCATATATAAATACTCTAAAAACGCGTACACTTACGTAACATTCTCTTTACAATGAAATAATGTTACTACCAAGTTTATATCTCTACCCATTTTTGAATTATTGCCCCAAAAGTCAATATAGATACCCCAAATTTAGATAAAAACTTCAAAATTTTTAAAAATCTAATTTTTATGTATCTAGATACTTCTCAATGCGCTGATTCCAAATTTTGAAACCGCATGTCGATATCTCTTTTCGTTCTCGAGATATTTAGATTTAAAGTTTTGCTCAAAACTGCCCATTTTTGGGTTATTACCCAAAAATGGGGCGAGATATGAATTTGGCAACATCACCATTCGATTCTACGGGCAAAATTACATAAGTACACCAATTTTCAGAATTTTTGAACACCGCATACAATCTCCAAAGCAAAATAACTGAAAATGGCCAAAAATCGCAAAAATCCTAAGGGGTACCCCTTACGATTTTTTTAGATTTTGGCCGTTTTCAGGGGTTTTCAAGCTTTTATTCATAAAAAATGAACCGATTGGACAAAAATTATGAAAATTGATATACTTATGTATTTTTGCCCGTAGAATTGAATGGTGTTGTCACCTAATTCATATCTCGACCCATTTTTGGGTTATTACCCAAAAATGGGCAGTTTTGAGCAAAACTTTAATTCTAAATATCTCGAGAACGAAACGAGATATCGACCTGCGGTGGAATCAACGCATTGAGAAGTATCTAGATACATAAAAATTAGATTTTTGAAAATTTTGAAGTTTTTATCTAAATATGGGATATATTGACTTTTGGGGCAATAATTCAAAAATGGGTAGAGATATGGTAGTAATATTATTTGATTGTAAAGAGAATGTTACGTAAGTGTACGCATTTTTAGAATATTAATATATGAACTTTCTGTATAGAATTTGTAAAAAATTTTGTATTATGTTCGTGTTACAATTTTACTGGATATATAAAATCTTTTCCATGAACTTTTGGTATGGGATTTGTACAAAATACATCCAATTGATGGAAGGTTTTGTGCTGGCCACAACAGATTTTTTTTATGTAATAAAATTATCAAGGTATGTTTATAAAAAGAAGTTGATTCCATGTCATAAAAATAAAATCAATGCAGGCGATGGTTTATTCAACACCTGGCGGAAAAACCACACCCTTGCCGTGCTGTAGCAGAAGCATGTGATCACTGGACTCGATTTCTATCTGTGTTCTGTGATCAGATGAACGGCATGAAAGCTAAACGCCACGCTTTTTGCTAGATTGCTTTTATGATTCGTCCGCTGCAGACAACACACACAGACACAGACACGCTCAGGAGTAATTATAATCAGTGACGGAACTGCAGGGGTGGGGCTAGGGGCACTTTATTACATCTGCATGATATGAGAGTACCAGGGAAAGGGTTCAACTCAACCGAACTAATTTTCGGGCGGTTTTTTTGTTTTGTTTGTAGAGATTTACGTTTCAAGTGGAATTGATGTAATTATTTCAAAATTGGAAAAATCAAATTTAGGATATAAATGTCTGAGCTTAATTGAATTACAAGTAAAGTAGGCGTGGAAATTGGTCCTACCATTTCCTCGTTTTACAGGAAACTATGTCTCTCCCGATAAATATAAATAAATAAATATTTCGTCACGGCATATTACCAATTTCTTAGTGTTTCAATCTGCTTTGTACACAGATTTCAGCAATGATGATGATTTATTTTTATCAAGCAGACGTCTACTAGGCGTCATCTCACGGGCACTCATGGTTGGCGTGAAGAGTGCACCACAGGAGTTACTTTTGTGCCATTTATGGTGCTATTCTGTAACTTTGCTCTATAACACTGTAACTCTATACGCTCTGTAAACTATAGAGCTCTATAAGATCACACCTTATAGAATAGTAAAATTACTTATTCTGTAACTCTCTCTGTATCAAGTCTGGCTATAGAGTTGTTTTGGTTGTTATTCATGTCAAACTGTCAAATATTCTATAACCATATTTTTGACAAGACGTTAAGGAATCATGTATAACTCTAATATTATGTAAGTATATATTTAATTATATAATTAAATTAATGTTTATTGTCATATACATTTTGATTATTGTAATTCTTGTTGCTGCTGTGATATAAATAAATAAAATAAATATAGCATCACGGCGTATTGCTGGGTGGGCCAAACTGCTTTATATGCAGATATCGGTAATGATGATGACATATTCGTACCGTGCGGTCGTTTAAGATTCGAGATATTTTGGCTTCGGTCGGGATCGAACACGGTTCCCCAGATTCGCGACCCAACACTCAGGCGCTATCATAGAAAATGTTTTAAAATCGCTTTAATTATTCCTTTATGTAAATCTAACACGAAACGAAAAAGGATTCCAAACACAAGTGAAGAACAGTATGAAATTTTTTTAAATGAAATAGAAACTGACTATGTTTTTCGGAGTGGTACAACAAATTCTTTCATTTTCCATTTCAATATTTCGTAACATTTGAAAATATTTTTTTTAATATAAATATTTTGTGACGTTTCACTATGCTCTATAAATACTTTACAGTCAAGATTTTGGCGCTGTAAGATTTATAGAAATTTCTATAAGACTATAGCCCTTATAGTACTGTAACCTAGTTACAGAATAGCTATTTCCTTACAAACTATAACGTCGGTTGTTTATAGAGCCTATGGAGCTTATAGAAAGTTACAGAATAGCACCATTAAAATTCTAAATATGCCGCTTTTCTATAACAACAACTCGGCCCTGAATTTGGTGCCTTTTAACGCAGAATTAAATTTTGGGAATAAAAGCAAGTCACATGGCACTAGGTCAAGTGAGTACGGTTGATGTACCAACACGGTGATTTTGTATTTCGTCAAAAATGTCTTTCCGGACAGGGCGTTTTGTTCCGGCGCGTTGTCTTCATGGAGAATCCATCACATTTCAATCCTTTTTCTTCTCACCCGTGCATGAAAGGTTATAAAACCTTCTTGTAATATGCTTGGTTAACGAAATGCCCCTCAGGCATCTAATCCATGTGAACAATCACTCGCATTTCAAAAAAAAGTGCACGACCGAGGCACTAATCGTCTCCGATCTCTTTTCTTCCTTCTTTAAATCTTCTCAACTGCTCGAAAACTTGAGTACTAGACAGACCCTCATCACCATAAACATTCTTCAACAATTTGTACATTTCTGTAGCGGAGTTTTTTAGTTTCACGCAGAATTTCGTATTGACACTAACATAATTCCGGCGGAGTAGGAGAAAGTAGTTAACTTCAATCAAAGGCTACTGCCGAACGGTTTGCCTAATTATTTTGAAATTTTAACAGTGGATGGAGGGAAGATGACAAATTAATATGATATAGCCTAGAATGTTACCAAATTTGGAGGAAAGCCGGAGAAAATAAATTTCGTTATTTAATTGCCACACCTCGTAGTTAGAAAATACAGAAATTGCAAGCTATTAGCAGATGTCGATATCATCGATAGAAACCAAATCCATTTACACATGATTATGGAGTAGTAGATTTGTTCGGCACATAACGAAGTAATACGTGACAAGAAATTTGCTCCGACCAAATGGCACAGCAAAGCACAACAAACAGAAGAAAAAAACAACGCTACATGAACCGTTACCATTTTACAGCAATCGTTTGCATATAAATTAATCCTATAAACTACTGAAGAGAAATACAAGAACGTAAAATTCTAAACGCGTTACCAAATTTAAATCTCTTTCGGGAAACTATCGCAAGCATTATAAAAATGTAAAACGAACGAGGATTACGTCACAGTGACTTTAAGACAAAGCGAAATGAAGGCAAAAACGAAGCATAAACACAAAAAAAAAAACACATTTTAATAGGAGGATTAAACGGAGAAGTGACAGATTCTCAGCCGTTATTACGAGTGCGAGAGCGTTCATCGTTTGGAATACTGCAAAAGGGAATGTGAAATGAAATGCGTAAGAAATGGAAACTGCCAACATTCTAAATGAGCGCTCGAAAACAACAGACAACCGTACGGTAACCCATAAACAAAGAAACAACGGCGGGCTTTCATTCAAAACCGTATGCTTTACAACCTGAAATACTACTTTGCCTGATTAAAGGCTTCCGAAAATATTCATTCTACTAATAAGTCTAATAAGTAAAACACTCAAAGGAAGTTTCTCAGTTTACAAATATAATATCTGTTATTTCATCTATTTTAAATAGGCCACGAAACTGTTTTTATACAATTGAAAAAATTGGGTTTTTCGAAAGTCATTTGTTTACATCTTACAAATATTGTAATGAGGAGCAGAAATTCAAAAGGTAACTTGAAGAGAAAAAAACATTTTAAATTTCTGTTCCTCATTGTAACATATTTAAGATGTAATTAATCGCTTAATACTGTATCATGTTAATGAAAAAATTTTTATGTTTAGAAAAAAAAAAAGTTTAGAATAAATCTGATGAAACTGCATTTTGAGAGTAAAATTTTTTTTATAAAAATATAAGAACTTTATTTTATACAATATCGGAAATATAAAATTTAAATTGTTTTATTACACTCTTAAATAATCAAATTAGAGTACATAAAAAATTAAATGAAAATAAAGAAAGCTCAATAATTCCATTTCAGTTAGTTTTATTTTAATAACGATACAAATTGTTTCTGTAACAATAACAATACTATACTTGTGTAAGAACTTATTTTGTTAATTATTTCAATCGAACAATGAAGATTTGCATTCTGTAAGTTTTTTCATACTTTGGTAAAAATTTTGAATTTATGCTCATCATTTATTATATCACTTATTTTCAATAGTCCACAAGAGAGTTTTCCTACGATTGTAAACAAATCCAAACTAAAACATCAAAATATTATACTGATATTTAAATAAATAAATAAATAAATAAATATATCATCACGACATATTACTCAATTCTGGGTGTGCCAGTATCTACAACACATGTAGACATCGGTAATGATGACGATATATTTTACCGTGTGGGCGTCACCTCACGGACACTTATAGCTGGTGTGGAAAGTGTACCACAGGGGTCACTTTTGTGCCATTTAAAATTGGAAATATTTGGCGTCTGTCGGGATCGAACCCGGTTCTCCCAGGTTCGCGACCAGACGCCGGACCACAATAATAGTTACACAAAAATCATCTTTCGCTACACATTCCTGTACAAACATACTCCGTTTTTCTCGTCCACATAAAAGTTCTCATAAAACATTCTTACTAACCATACATCTTCACACCACAATAATTACGAAACAATCATCCTTCGCTACACATTCCTATCCAGGCAAACTTCTTTCGCCTCAGCCACATTCATAATCGTATTCATACATGCTCTTCTTCTCTTTCCACTCGGAAACTTACGCTCCTTCAAAACACTACCAATCACATCCATCCACTTACACACTGGACGGCCACGCAATCGAACACCCTCAACTTTACCAACGTATATGCGTTTTACAAGTCGTTCACTCATCATTCTCGCCACATGACCAAGCCATCTCAAATGACCTACTCCAACTGTCTTAACAACATTCTTCCTAACCATACATTCTTCATACACCAAATTATTCCTCACGCGATCCCGTCTTGTATACCCACAAACACCACGTAAATACCTCATTTCCACAGCAGTCACTTTCCTTTTATTCTTTCTCGTCCATGCCCAACATTCACTTCCATACATCAAAATGAATGAATGTTATAATATATTTAATAATAATTTATAAAAATCGGAGCACTGTCTGCAGAATCATTATTTTGAGGGTTATAATCCAGGAGGCGGTGGAGTGAATCGTAGTTCGGATTACTGAATTCATAATTCAAAACGGACGTTTTTGTGTTTCTTTTTGGCAGGCTAATATAGCTACAGGATTGTCTACCTTGTTGCCTCTTTTATGGAGCGATCCCGCTCCGCCAGACGCTATAAATCTAATGAAATATTTTGTAGGGCGTCGTGACGCGAGCCGCGCCGTTTTATTATTGACATTCCTCGGAATATGGCCGCCGCCCCCGCCGCCGCCGCCGCCTTCGCTTGCGTTGCACGGCGCATCTGTTTAATGCCTCGTGTGTTACGTTTGTTATTGCTCTGTTGCCTGGTTACTATGCCACTGTAGTTTTGTTGCAGCCGTATCTGCTCCACTCGGACGACAGGTTTTTTACACCGCCTCTGAGATTCTGTTATTTCAAATTGAAATTATGTCTACAAGGGGAAATTGTACTAGCTATAAAGCGAAATAAGTTTTCTAATTTTTCTTATCTATATAAATTTGCATGGTTATTGTTGCTTTTCTATAATTGGTGCTACAGTTGACGGCAGAAAGATTTTTTGCGAAAAATTAATAGATATCACCAAACCCGTCTATTTAGAGCACTGATTGACGTATTTTAAAATCCGTCGAATTGTAACCACAGATGAGACCTGGATTCATTATAGAATTCTCGGTGGGCATCGATTTTCTTCGGATGATGAATAGAAAATTACAGTAAACAACTATTATAGATATAAAAGAACTGAGACTGCGATAGAACATGTATAATGAAGTTCTTAGTGACCGTATTGAAAAAAAATCTGATGTGGCCAGCACAAGACCTTCCGTTAATTTGATGTATTTTGTACAAATCCCAAACCAAAAGTTCATTGGAAGAGATTCTATATATCCAGTAAAATTGTTACACGAACATAATACAATGTTTTACAAATTCCATACAAAAAGTTCATTGGAAAATATTCTATAAATCCAATAAAATTATCACATGAATATATATTATGTATACTCATATATAAATACTCTCAAAATGCGTACACTTACGTAACATTCTTTTTACAATCAAATAATATTACTACCAAGTTTAAATTTCTACCAATTTTTGATTTATTGCCCCGCATTTAGATAAAAACTTCAAAATTTTCAAAAATCTATTTTTTATTTATCTAGATACATCTTAATGCGCTGATTCCAAATTTTGAAACCGCAGGTCGATATCTCTATTCGTTCTCGAGATATTTAGATTTAAAGTTTTGCTCAAAACTGCCCATTTTTGGGTAATAACCCAAAAATGGGCCGAGATATGAATTTGGCGACAACACCATTCGGTTCTACGGGCAAAATTACATAAGTACACCAATTTTCAGAATTTTTGAACACCGCATACAATCTCTAAAGCAAAATAACTGAAAATGGCCAAAAATCGCAAAAATCCTAAGGGGTACCCCTTAGGATTTTTTCAGATTTTGGCCATTTTCAGGGGTTTTCAAGTTTTTATTCATAAAAAATTAACCGGTTGGACAAAAATTATGAAAATTACTATACCTATGTATTTTTATCTGTAGAATCGAATGGTGTTGTCGCCAAATTCATATCTCGACCCATTTTTGGGTGAATGCCCAAAAATGGGCAATTTTGAAGAAAACTTTGAATCCAAATATTTCGAGATATCGACCTGCGGTTTCAAAATTTGGAATCAGCACCTTGAGAAGTATCTAGAAACATAAAAATTAGATTTTTGAAAATTTTGAAGTTTTTATCTGAAAATGGGGCATATTGACTTTTGGGGCAATAATTCAAAAATGGATAGAGATAGAAATTTAGTAGTAACATTATTTGATTGTAAATAGAATGTTACGTACGTGTATGCATTTTTAGAGTATTTGAACAACTGTGTGAATTTTTAGAAATAAAAGTATTGAAATAAAAATGGATAACGGAACGTAAAAAATAAGCTCAACCCGAAAACTGTGTTTTCATTATTATAGAATCGAATATTCATATACCTACCCATTGAAAAAGAAAAACAGACTTCGTATCTGAAGTTAAAAGACTAATATAATTGAAAATTAAATTAATTCTGGTAGTAAAACCTGGAGGAGTTAAAGAAACAAAGACTAAAATCTGAATTCCGCGATACACCCAAACAAGACTCACTTTCCCTTTTACAGAAACCATAACGAGTACAGCATACAAGTTCCAATTAACCCATTACTGCATATAGTATCTTATAAAGGACGCCAACATTTATTTTTTTATGACGTCACTTATGCAAGTATAAACAATTTTATACGCGAAATTTCTTCCAACACGAGTAAAGAACAATATATCATCAGTAGTTAAATAGATTTTGAATTGTGAAGTGCTTTATTAGCTCGTAAATGGATCCCAGTTGGTACTCTACGCGACATGGAGGGTAAGTAATTTTTTTCAATATGATAAAATTAAATTTTGTAATATTTGTTTGTGCATTTGGTTTTATATGAGTGTGTAGCTAATTTCTATAAATTTTATTTTAAAAAATATTTTGTTTTTCTTATATAAAATTACAATAATTACTTGCGTCCTTTATAATGGACGCTATGCATTGTGGCTATAAAACCTTTTTTCTTTTAGATTATCTTTACATCAGTTACTAGAGATTTTGGAGGCGGATGACGATGCTGACCAACCCTCTATAGTTTATATAACGCCTCCTGATGAGAAGTCAGCGGAAACGGAAGAAGATAGCGACAATTCCGATGAAGAAGCAGGAAATCCAAATGGCATATCGAGAGGAATTTTGAATCAGCAATGCGAAGTTCGGTATGAAGAGTCGGATTTTAGTGAGGATGATGACAATATTTCTCTATCTATTATAAAAAGTAATTTAATTGCGGAAAATAATGCCACGGCGGGGCCATCAACTTCGGCTACGCATTATGGGTCCCATATAGCAAATCTTCCACCACGTAAACGTGCTAAAAACTCGTCGAAATGGTCAAAAAAATTGCCGGCTTCTAACATGAATAAAATATGTTCCCCTAGACTACCTTCAGTAGAAGCATATCAAGCTGAGACGCCATTAGATTTTTTCAACCTTTTTTGGGATGAAGGCATCATACATAACATTGTCACACAATCAAACATATACGCGCAACAAAGAAACATAAACCTAAATCTAACGAAAAATGAATTATATGTAGTTTTCGGGGCAATGTTATTATCAGGCTATACAAGATGTCCGAACAAAAGGATGTATTGGTCCAGTTCGGATGACGTTCCAAAAATATTGTATAATAGCATGAGACTAAATAGGTTTGAAACAATTTTACGAAATCTACATTTTAATGACAATTCTTCTAATAATAATTCTGATAAATTGTACAAATTGCGCCCAATTTTATGTCATCTGAACGATAAGTTCAAAGAGCACGGTGGCTTAGAGGAACATATTTCAATAGATGAAAGTATGATCCCATATTATGGCAAGCACTACGCAAAACAATATATCAAAGGCAAACCGATTAGGTTTGGGTTTAAAAATTGGGCCTTATGCACAAGTTCAGGTTATTGTGTAGCATTTGATCTATATACAGGGAAGTCTGGAAATGGACATGAATTTGGCCTCGGTGGAGATGTAGTTCTATCACTTTTGAATAAGGCAGAAATTGGATCTAATTTGGGTTATAAAATATTCTTTGATAATTATTTCACAGGAATATCACTACTTATTCATCTTTCTGATTTAAAAATATGTGCGACCGGTACTATTCGAGACAACAGAACAGAACAATGTCCATTTCCAGATAAAAAAGTTTGGAATAAAGAAAAAAGAGGAACTTACAAATTTTTGGGAAGTGAAGAACTATCATTAGTCCAATGGAAAGACAACAAAGTTGTTACAATGGCTTCTAATTTTTCCGGTAACAACATTGTTAAAACAACTCGCTGGTGTCGAGATACCAAATCAAGAAATCTTATTGATCAACCAGAAATGATAGCAGTTTATAACAAGGGAATGGGTGGAGTCGATAAGATGGACGGATTAGTAGCAGTATACAGAACGCGAATACGGCAAAAGAAATGGTACTGGCCTATTTTTGTTTATCTGTTTGACGTTACTGTTACAAATGGTTGGCTGCTGATGAAAAGGCTAAAGCCTAAACACCCTAATTGTGCCAGCCTTTTGGTATACCGTAGATATTTGGCTCAAAGTCTGTTACAAATGTATGGAACTCCTACTGCAAGAGGACGAGTATCCACAACTACAACAAGTGATACTCGATTTGATAACATGGGACACATTGTTGTCTATTCTCAGACACAACGAAGATGCCAACATTGCACAAATAAATGTAATTTCATTTGTGAAAAATGTAATATAGGGCTACATCCAAAGGATTGCTTCAAAAAGTATCATTCGAAATAAATTTTCATTAGCTTAACTTTTTTCTAATAGCGTGTAATAGTATTTTTATGGTGGTTATTAATCTTGTTTTATTTTTATTGTAATAGTTGTTTATGTTTATTACTTATATCAATAAATACGGTACATTTATTTGACAATTTTTTTTTTCGAAAATGTCCGCTATGCATAGCGTCCATTTAAAGGGACGGCCCGTATTGGCAAATCTGGCAATTCAAAAAAATTTTTTTTCATAAATAATTTGTTTTTTTACTCTAATGAATAGATATCTGCAAAAATAATATTAAAATTAAACACAAAATCACTTCATGCAGTAATGGGTTAAACTCCACGGGCGTAATTTATATATCTCTATTCATTTGATACTTTTAATTAGGAGGAACTTTAATTATCGTTTAATTACGAAATTGTGTGTAATGTTGGATGCGCGCTTCGTACAGTGTTCACCTGGCCGCCCCAGGTAAACAGCCGTTCGGGGAACATCGCCTGCTGTCGCCCTTAATCGGCTGTTTCCGGAAGTAAGCAGTGAGTCAGCGGATGCGCACGCAGTACCTAATTAAATTGTCTTACTTCCGTAATAACGCATCTCTGTGCATCCAAGATCCAAGACGCTGGAGAAACGAATGCTGAGCAGACAACTTTCCTTTCTTCAGCCCCTTGGTTACGAATTGCAAGAAATTACAAATTGCTTTTGTTTGCGTCGTTAAGTCAACGAGACGTTTCTCTTTCTAGTTTTTCTCTATTCAACAACATTGTTCGAAGTGATAATTAAGTTTATTCATGACGGCGAAGAGATACTGAAACATTAAATGGAAACATCAAATAATTCTACTACCAGCCAACAACCTCCGTATGTCAAATTTCATGTTGTATTAACTTTAATTTCTAAAGCTTTAATAGCAGTACTGAAATTAATGTTTTTCTCTTGTTTCAGGTTTCCCATAAATATAATAAGATTCTTCTTATATCTTTTTTGGTAAGTTTTTTTTTTATCATTTTGATTACATTTGGTATGGAAGGTATAGGGATCGTGCTTAAAATTGCATATGGAGATTTTAGTAAATGACCACGTTTTAAGGTCCCTAGAATCCAATGGGCTACTTGCGTATCTTTTTTTATTTAATATTTTTGAAGAGCAGGTAAAAGCTTGCTACCCATATTTTTTTTTGACAAAATTTTTATTAATTAGCTAGAAAAAAAATAATGAAATTTGATTATTTGAATTCCCGCCATGTATGAAGCAGAATTACGCCGCACCAATGAATGGTCGTAAAGCTATATCGTTTGTTTATACGGGTAATGTAGATCTCATGTTTGACATTTCAACAATAGTTTGGAGGTTAGTATTTTAGCTTGTCTTTTTGGTATCGATATTTTAAATTACATGTAACTACCTATGTGTTTATTTGTGAAGTAATTAATATATTTGAGAGCCCAGAGAGAGAGAAAAATGAACTAATGTCAAATTCAAATTAAAAGTTTCTCGCACGCAGTGCCATCTAAACGTTACATTTTTAAACAGTTCCAGTTCAATATAATGACGTCACAGAAAATTTTCTTTCTTAATTTACTAAAAAATAAATAATTATTTAAAAATAAAATTTATATTTTTATATATATTTTCAACATAACATTACGTATATAATGATAGAAATCAGATTTTCAGTACCACGCAAGTAGCCCATTATAACATTTTTACGATGATGTCCGTATGTGTATGTGTGTGTGTGTGTGTGTGTGTGTGTGTGTGTATGGATGTTGGAGGCACGGTTTCTCAAATACTATAAGATTTAAAAATATTTAACTGCAATTTCCTCAATCTGACATTCCTGGGAAGAGCTGATTAGATTTTGGTAACAATTGGACAACCGGAAGTAACAGTTTCTTTAAAAACTTGTTCAGAGAATGAATTTATAAATAAAGAATAAATGTAATTTTAATTTTTTGTGTGTACCAGAAATGTTAAATACAATATTTATATAGCCTAATATGAAAATGGCGAGAGGTATTGTGCTGGCCTTAACAGATATATTTTACAGATATATTTAAAAATCTTTTACTTTTATAAATCCCGAAGACTAAGGTAAACACAATTCCTTTGTTACACAGTTCATATTTGAAATGAATGTAACTGACAAGTAAACATCACTGTCAAAAAACTAATCACTTGAAATTAATGATAGTAATATTTTAAAAAGAAAATTGTTAATAAAGCAATAGTTATATGCAATAGAACATAATATATTTTGCAGCATTAGTAAATACGTAGGTATGTATTTAAATTAATAAAAAAATAAATAGCAGGAGGTTTTGTGTTGGTCAAGTCAGATTTTTATATTTCTTGTCGAGGGGCGATGAGAAAGTCAAGCCCCCCTAACCACAAGTATGTATCTCTACCTATTTTTGAATTCTACCTCCAATAACTTACATACAGCCACCTTTAGAAAAATGTTTAAAATTTTCAAAAATCTGCTTTTTATACTTCTAGATGGATTTACTACCACGCTGATTAAAACCGCAAATTAATATTTCTTTTAGTTCTAACTTGGTCCTCAAAAAATCCATTTTTGAGCAATAACCCATAAATGGCTGGAGATACGATATTGGCGACATAGCTATTCAATTCTACGGGCCAAATTACATAAGAATACAATTTTTCAAAATAATTAAACAATGAGTACAATATCTAGAGCAAAATAACAAAAATGGCCAAAAATCGCGAAAACCCTTGCAATTTTTTCCATTTTTAAAGATTTCGTCTCTTTGGTTGGGCAAATTGAACTAATGGAACAACGTCCTATAGTAAATGAAAGATATGATTAAATACCTGTTGATTTCCTTTAAATATAGTACCTATTTTAGAGTTTCAAAAGTCTCTAGTCCCCGGATAAAGTAGAACTGAATTTTAGCCCTAAAAGTTTTTGTGAAATGCCACCAAAAAACAATTTCCCTTAAACTGATTTATTTCCGGCATCAAATCTAGTTAGCGTCACATCACAAGTAAAACAATAGAACACTTTAAAACAAAAATTGCCGTGCGTTTGTTTGGCGACACATTGTGCTGTGTTTTAGTTTAATTTGTTTAGTGAAGTTAGAAAACGTCAGACGGGTGAGCGTGAAATTCAAACTGATTTGCGAATGAGCGAACGAGCTGTAGCTTCCGTTGTCGGCGCTGGAGAGAGAGCTTTGTGCAAGAGGAGGCGACGCTTTTAATTCCATCGTCCTCTGACCTCGTTATTTACTTACTAAGATCAACTCCAACTACATACGTACGGGGAACTTTGCTGACAGTTCTTGCGGTTTTATGCCTATCACGTTATTGTTGTTTACAAACAGAATCAAAACACAATTACTCTACTTTGTTTTGTTG
The DNA here is from genome assembly GCA_943142095.1 of Ophonus ardosiacus. Classification (NCBI taxonomy): domain Eukaryota; kingdom Metazoa; phylum Arthropoda; class Insecta; order Coleoptera; family Carabidae; genus Ophonus; species Ophonus ardosiacus. Next base: position 1,806,505 of record OW964825.1, on the reverse strand, counting down.
GTTTCATTATACCACTACATAAATGGATTTTCTATTCCAACAATAATTATCTTTTACAAATGATTTGTTCAATAATAGGGCCTCGTGGCCGCGTACCTTAGTGACTGGTCACAGAATAGACATTTATGCAGAAGCGACACTCGTCGCCACCATTATTGTTGCAAATTGACGTTTATGACGTTGAACTTTAAATTTACGCGCGATATTTAAATTATGTTTTAAATTATAAAAGAAACATTAGAACAAAAGTACTAAATTTTTAATTTCATGAACGAATTAAAAAGAAATCAGATAAAATAAACTTCGTTCTTTTAAGAAAATTATGTTTCAATAAATGGAATAATTATCTTTTACAAATGATTTGTTCAATAATAGAGCCTCGTGGCCGCTTGCCTTAGTGACTGGTTTGGTTTGGTTGCAATTTGACGTTTATGACGTTGAACTTTAAATTTACGCGCGATATTTAATTTATGTTTTAAATGATAAAAGAAAAATTAGAACAAAAGTACTAAATTTTTAATTTTATGAACGAATTAAAAAGAAAACAGATAAAATAAACTTCGTTTTTTAAGAAAATTAATTTTCAAGAAATGGAAAAAATCATGTTTAGCACACGTGAGCATTTTTACCTCTCGCTAAGAGAGGTATTGGAATCACGCTAAAAATCACATATCCAGATTTTAATGAATAAGCACGTTTCAAGGTCACTACAATCCGATTTTAACATTTTTACAATGATGTGTGTGTGTGTGTGTGTGTGTGTTTGTGAGTGTGTGTGTGTGCGGATGTGTGTGTGTATGGCTGGATGTTGGACGGACGATTCCTCAAAAACATAAGACCTGTTTAACTATGAATTCCTCAATCTGACATTCCTGGGAAGAGCTGAACATTTAAAATTTTTATTATATCTTTATAAATTTAGAGATAAAGACGCTATAATATATAGAATATCGGGATATAACAAGTCGAGTAGGCGAAACTACACTAAGGAAACCAGTTGACAAAATTCAAATGTTTATAACATAATTTGTAAATGACAGATTTCAGTGTCAAAAATCAACAGTTTTAATGGCATTTTGATAGCTTTTTCTGGGAAGTAGATTTAATCTTTCTTATTGTTTTATTAATTAAATATTTGTAATATGTATATATCCATCAGAAATACCGCCAACCTGGTTAATGAATTGGAAGAATCTGTGACATTTAGAAACTTCCTCATACAATGAAAAATAGATAGAATTACATGTGTGCAGAAGACATGTTAAATACAATAAAAAACAATATTTGGGTAAAGTTCTGTAATATTTTGTTTTAAAACGACGGTTCGATAGCAAAGTGCAATACAATACTTATATAGCCTAATATGGAAATGGCGCGAGGTCTTGTGCTGGCCACAACAGATTTTTTTAAAAGTATTTTAAATTAAAGTTTATGCAATATTTTTCATAGTAATAAAAAATAATAATTTATTGTTATTTTCTTGAAAAATACAATAAAAACAACCTCCCACTCCTGTGACATCGGAGTATATACAGCACGTCATTCATAGCCAATAAGAAAACATTTTACGTTATTTATATAAATAAAAGGAGGCGATAGTTTGTAACATGTTAAACTGTATGTACTCTGACGACACATTCTGTTACAGTTCACATGATTTTTTCAAAATATTACACAATTTTCAATATTTAATAGTAAAATATCCCTTGCCCGCGTGCCTGAGTGTCTGGTCGCGAACCTGGGGGAACCGAGTTCGATCCCGACAGACGCCAAATATTTCCAATTTTAAATGGCACAAAAATGACCCCTGTGGTGCACTCTCCACACCAGCTATGAGTGCCCGTGAGGTGACGCCTGGTAAGCGCCCAAACGGTAAAATATATCGTCATCATTACCGATGTCTACATGTGTTGTAGATACTGGCACACCCAGAAATGAGTAATATGCCGTGATGATATATTTATTTATTTATTTTAAATATCTAATGGATATTTCGAGATATTTTCAAATTTGAGGCTCTTTAAAGAACAATATCTATTTTATCCTCCTGAAGTGTACTGCGAACGTTATGATTGTATGCACAACAAGGGTAAACTACTTTTTACGCTTACTGTGTTGTAGCTTATCTAACTATGTGGTAAAATAATCAAAAAACACTGGATGAGTATGGGCATTTAGAAAAGAAATCATCTTTGCTATAATAAAGTTCATGCCTTAAGGGCTCGTGCCTTAAACAAAGCTGTCGCGCTGTAAAATACAACACACGCACTCGAATGTAAATAACTATTAAAATTTAGTACTTAGAAGAGATATAAAAATTCTTGCAACAGCCCTATTGAGGGGACAAATTTAAAGAGGAACGCAATTAAGGAGAAAAAGTTTAATTAATTTATGATGTCGGTAAGTAAGCCGAGGATAACGTATTATATTCATGAGAGTACATGGCAATGTTGATTATCATTTCTTGGGTATGATATCTTGCGGGCGGTCCCTGGCGACCGGAGTCGGTCTCCCGGACTCTCCAGGCCACACCGGATGCGGTAATAAGCCGACATTGCCTGTTTATCTTGTGACTAATGGAAAATGACAATCCATTTTGATTAGCACTCAACCACGCTTGCCGTATTTTATATCCCGGGAGAAATTCGGTCGCGTTTTCACATTTAAACAAGCAATTTATTTCCACGTCGAAGATATATGAGCGTTTATATAAGAAAAGAAATTGAGTTCTCTTAAACATCCCTGAAGAATACTGAACGTGCCGACGCTAATGCGGAAATATGGTATTGCAGTGACATTTCTGACGTGGCGATTCGTTTATGAATTTCCGGAAAAGTTGCTGGTGATATTTACCAGAGCACATCAGCTGTTTTGCTGCGAGTAATCAACGTAAAACTTTTCAAGCACTGATTTATCACTAAACATTCATATTGACGCCTTTTGTCACTTTTGACATTCATATAAATTGTTATTAACGAAGAAGGATTTGTGAAAATGAATCTCATCCTCCTATATCTAGAAGGATGCTCTACTTACTACCTATATTACAAAATCCTGTTAATGTCACAGTTGTTAAAAATTAGCCATTTTCTTATAGGCCAGAATGTAACGATTAGTTTTTTTTTTACCTTCCGCTACCCTAGGTAAGGGAGGTATAGGGATCGTGCTAAAAATCACATATAGGGATTTTAGTGAATAAGCACGTTTTGATGTCCCCAGAATCCGATTTTATCATTTTTACAATGATGTCTGTAGCTATCTATGTGTGTGTGTGTGTATGTGTGTGTGTGTGTATGTGTGTGTGTGTCTGTGTGTGTATGTGTGTGTGTGTGTGTGTGTGTGTGTGTGTGTGTGTGTGTGTGTGTGTGTGGATCGTGTGGACACGATTACTCAAATACTATCAATCAGAAAATTTTGAAATTTTGTATACCAATTCTATACTAATGTGGGAAGAGCTCATTAGGTTTTAGTGCATATCGGATAATCGGAAGTATCATTTATACAAGCTTTTACCTGTTTTTCTTGTAAAAAATTCATTGAATATGATTTTTTAGCAACTTTTACCAATACAAATAAATATAATGGCACAATCTTCAATTCTACGATAAGCATTTAGTAAACAACTTGAAATAACTTTAAATATTGAATTATAAAATAATTTATTTTTGTACATCACTTTTCTTCTGCGTCAAACAAAAACAATACTTTAGTAACAAATTTGACATATTTAAGTAAATGTCACTGTAACGAAGCGATTACATTAAAATTAATAATGAAACCGTGTTAAGAAGAATTGTAATGAAATTAAGGGTTGTAAAAATAATATATTTTCCATCATACATAAATATTAGATACACAGGATAATTCGATTTAAGTTTGTTGTTTGCAGCATTATATATCAAGCAGCTCTCAATAAGAACGTGATTTGAAAGTGTCAAATAATAGTTGGTGCTGATTTTGACAATAATGTGTGTGTGACGATTTTTCTTTAAAATATATTAATGATCCAAAACTTCACAAAGTTGGTATTTGCTCACAGATTTTTCAGGAAAATCATAATAAAATATAATCCAATATTTCGTATTACAAACTTTTCTATTTATTGGAACAACAAAGTAGATTTTGTTTACAAACAATCAATCGGAAGAGATACTTTACTTAAAGCTCATTGCTATTTTAAACATGGAATTGGCGGGAGGTCATGTGCTGGCCACATCAGATTTTTTTTGTAGGGTTGAAACATTTGTCTGATGATGACCGAACTGGTCGAAACTAGTAACAAAATATTGAATAAAGTAGTGATATTAACAAAGTAACAAATATATTTTTATTTCTTGATTAGGTGCTCAATTTTAGCAACTTCATATAATAGTGAATTGAAATTTTGAACTTAGCAATTGACATTGAATTTACAACTGAATATTGTTAATTTTAACAACTTTTCTTGATGAATTAGACCGATAAACTGTTAACTCTTTGTAAATTATAAAACATAGGACCACTAGTAAATTATGGCATATTCACAAGATGTTGAAATGCAGGGATAATCCTACCCCACATCTAATAATGACACGAATAAAAGTATCCATCTGGCAGTGTTGTATAGTATTTGAAATAAGTAATTGAAATAAGTATTTGAATTAGATAAAATATTTTAAGTAATTATTTGAAATACTTGAAAATAACAGTATTTTCTATTTTTAGTTTAAATACTTTTCACAAGTATTTTATATTTTAATACATTAAAATACTATTATTTGTATGAAATACTATTTTTCAATATTTGAAATACATTTTTGTATATAAAATACACAAGTAATTGAAATAGATGTATGTACTTGAAATAGAAACCCTCCGTCATGTGTTGTCTCGCAGTAACATAACACGGAATAATTCTCCAATTTTTTTCTTAAATAAACACTTGCCTATGTTAATGTAGGAGTATCTTTTTAATATTAATAAAAATATGCGAACAAGTTGATCACGAAAAACATTTTTACAATACCCTAACGTATCTTCTTTATTCTCAAATAATTAAAAGTAAAAGTATTTGAAATATTTGAAAGTATTTGAAATATTGGTATATTTGAAATACTAAAAAAATATTTGTACTTTACCAACATATGAAATACTTTTGTTCAGTATTTTGTATTTTCTATTTGAAATACATTTTTGCAATTATTTTATACAACACTGCCATCTGGTATTGAAATCAGCAACAGATAATATTTAATATACAGCAGAATGGTCGTTCTATTATTAGTAAAGCTAACACAATTAAGCTTATCATGGCTTATTTTCAAAACGAGCTCATCACGATGTAAACAGAACAATTTGAAATTTTTTAAATTCATACAAAGGGCGCTGATAACTTCATAAAGCACTCCAATACAAGCTAATTAACCCGCAAACAGAATTCGCTACGTCAAAAAACTCTATAAATAAATAATTACTCAAAGACACAAGAATTAAACGCAAATTAGCAATGAAACAATGCCACTAAATTTATGAAACCAGCTGAAAACTAATTAACCCAGAATAATTAATTATAAGAAAAAAGTGACGAGATGAAAGTAACAAAACGCTGTAGCTTGCTCAAAGCTCCAAAAGCTGCAAAAGTGGGTTGGTGTTGGTGGCCTCATGGCGGTGAAAAACTGCAGATTAACAGGATTAATGCATAATGCAGACTAATTTCATCCTGCGCGGAATTAAGTATGAATAAGTAATAAGTCAAATTTCCCGGTTGTCAAAGCCTCAGCAGGGCTTGCAGGATGACGATTGGCCACACCCACCCCCTTCCCACTCCCGCTGTACAGCAGGACATGCATGTTTAATTAACATTCTCCCGTTATATTGTGGCCATGCTGCAGGAATTTCGCTGCTGGAACCCGGACTGTGCTACGAATACATCACGTTTAGCTGTGACCTCGTGCATATGAGCGACCGACGCCCGCACGTGTAAATATATATGCTGCTACCGTGATGAATTTTGATGCTTGCTTTTTGGGAATGATCAACCTTGCAACTACTGCACTAGCTTCATATTCCTAATTAACGTCTGTGTTTAACAACCCAACAAACTACTACGAAATTCAGGTTTTCATTACGCTTTTACGAACTCAGTATAAGAGAAGAAGGTAGCACATGGTCTGAAAATAAGTTAAAATAAAATAAATAAATATATCATCACGGCATATTACCCATTTCTGAGTGTGCCACAATCTGCTTTATCGCAGATATCGGTAATGATGATGACTTATTTGTACCGTGCGGGCGCTTACCAGGCGTCACCTCACGGGCACTCATTGCTGGCGTGGAGAGTGCACCACAGGGGTCACTTTTGTGCCATTTAAAAATTCGAAATATTTGGCGTCGGTCGGGATCGAACCTGGAACCCTCAGGTTCGCGACCAGACACTCAGGCACGAAAGAAAGACAATACAAATTTTATAAATTAATAAAATATTTTTGATCTTGAACTATCCAATTTAGTGCATCTTTTGTTAAATGATGGAATCCGGAAAAACCTTACTGAAAATTAGATAAAGGACATTCTTCTACAATATATTGGTTTGTTTCTTTTTCTGCTCCACATTCACAATTTGGACTATCACGTATTTTCCAATAAAATAGGTTACGTACTGTTACATTAACCATGGTATGTACAAAGACGATTTAGCTTACACCAAAAAGCCCTTGTTTTATTTTAACCTGGAACTTCTTTTGTGGGATCTAAAATTAAATAAATAATAAACCAATAAGATTGCTTGATTTTCTTTAGTTACCACGTATTACAGAGACTATATCATCCATTAAATTATAAGCCAATAAAAATGCGTGATTTTTCTTAGGTACCTACCATATATTACAGAGGCTATTATTAAGTAACCATGGTGAATGAATATAAAAAACTATTTTCGCGATCGCCCAGAAAATGAGCTCTTTCAGATCACTATTTAGACCGGAAAGTCCTTCTTTGCTGAGCTAGCTCGGAAAGTCTATAAGGGATCGGAAAGTACTTTACCGATCCCAGGACCGGTAAAGCTAAATGTTTCCATGGAGATCAGTTGTTTATTTATTTCTTATTGCTCACAGTAAAAAATAAAATAATACTTTTTACCTTCCGTCACCTTTAGGTAAGGAAGGTATTGTCTGGTCAAAAAATTCGTTGGTGAGTTTTTAATGAATAAGCACGTTTTAGGGGCCCTAGAATACGAATTTACTATTTTTAAGATGATGTCTGTATGTGTGTGTGTATCCGTGTGTGTGTCCGTGTGTGACAAATTTTTCTCCGACGATAACTCCAATACTACAATTCTAAAAATTATAATTCTTTCGTATCCCTCTTATTTACATCCATATGAAGAGCTGATTAGATTTTGGTTATAATTGATCAACCGGAAGTACCCTTATTTGAAGTTTTTAACAGTTTTTCTTAAAAAAACGCAGTTAAATATTATTTTTCGACATTTTGTGATTATCAATATGAAAGAATATCTTATTCTCTATACGGTTTGATTATACAGTTTCGTTCATATTCAATAGATATAGAGTTATAGAGACATTAAGAGAGATTAACTTTCAAAAATTAGTCAGCTTTGTTAAAATTATGGAAACAACAGATATATTCAGAAAAATTTAATTGACAGATGTCAGTGTCAAATGCAAAACCAAAGTTGAAAGTATAGGGCCAGAAAGTTATGTGTGAATGTGATAGAGTGTCCCTCCAAAGAGAAGAAGATGGAAGGACTGTGTAGCAGATGATTTGAGAGAGGAAGAATTGTGTGAAGAAGATGCGTTGGACAAGAATGATTAAAAGAGAAGAGTAAGAAACAGCGACCCCTAATAAAATAGGGAAAGGAACTTTCGGTATAGAATTTGTAAAAAATAGTGTGCTCGTGTTACAATTTTATAGGATATACAGAATCTTTTTCAAGGAACTTTTGGTATGGGATATATACAAAATACATCGAATTGACGGAAGGTTTTGTGCTGGCCACAACAGATTTTTTTACTTGTATTTATTTTATATTCAGTTTATTTACTTTTAAGAAAAGAAAATGTTTTTATTTTGTTCATTTTATATTACAATATATTTTATTTAGTTTTAACAATAAACTAATGGTATTAGCCTTAAGTCATATTACCTATTTTTAGGTGTGCTAATCTGCTTTGTCGCAGATATCGGTAATGATCATGGCATATTTGTACCGTGCGGGCGTTTGCCAGGCGTCACCTCACGGGCACTCATATATTCTGCAATATTAGAAAACAATAAAACGAAAATGTTGTAGTGACTTAATTTACAACTCTTCATATTAGAAAACAATAAAACGAAAATGTTGTAGTGACTTAATTTACAACTCTTCAGAGTCAAACTTTGAGCTTAGGGTATATAAAAAGTCGTTGAAAACAGATTTAATTAAAACGATCAATGACCAATCAATCAGAACAAAAATTAATAAATTTTGATTCTGATACCCGCCGAAGTATGAGTCCCAGCAAAAAGCATCCAATTTTGAAATGTAATGTATCCCATCTTGGTAGTTGTTTGTGAGCGGCATGCGTGTTCTTGTAAGAAAATAATTAATAACGCAATCATTTTGGTTGGAATGGCATCCGGAAGGTTGCGGTCGGACGCATTAAGGCAATCTTCGAATGAAACTCCGTGGAAAATTCTTTGAAAACTCTAGCATGACGTAGCAAAATTTATTGCTTGGTCCGTCCACCGCGCCTTGTTCTCAAGAGCTACGCACTTATGCTGTCATCCTTTTCTTCTTCATCGATTTGTGCCGGCATTACTTTCATCTGGAAAATTGTAACCCAAACATGATTTATTTTTGATACACGTTCAGCGACGCGTTCGCAATTCGATAAAACCGCTCGCTCCGCACTAGAAATTTGTAGATTATAATCTGGTGGAAAGCTTTACAGCCTGTGTCTTTGCTTCCACATACGCTAAAGATTGCCTTCTGTGATTAAAAATTGTTTGTTTTACTCTCTGAGGAATGAAATATTGTAGAGAGCTTTTGTTTCGCTGTTTATTCGTAACCACACGCAATTGAAGGCGAGATGATCGTTTCGCGTGAAGTTGCTGAGTAATTGCAGAGCGATTGAATTTGTTGCTTCTAGTGTTGTAAGTTGTTTATGTAGCATTCAATATTCTCTACTTTTTAAGTTTTGTTTCTTTTCCAATCTCCAAGCAGTTTAAAGACTTAGGAGTTCTATTCGATACAAAACTGAAGTTTAACGAGCACATATGTACTGTAGTAAGATCTGCATATAAAAACTTGGGATTCATAATGCGTTGTTCGCAGTCGTTTACTAAAATATGTACAATAAAAAAGTTGTATTTTACTTATGTACGATCGAAATTAGAATATTGTATTCAAGTTTGGAATCCAATTTATAACAAATATGTTGATTTAATTGAATCTATCCAACGTAAATTTGCAAGATTTTTATATTTGAAACTTAATAAACAGTATCCTACTTTTGATTTTGATCACAACGTCTTACTTCGTGAACAGCATCTTTTACCTTTAGTTACTGGTAGAAAAATTCATTCCTGTATTTATCTGTACAAACTACTGCACAACAGCATCAATGACCCAGTCACTCTCGCTTCAATTTCTATATTTGTACCTAGAATAACTTCTAGGAACACCCGTACATTTTACTGTAGTACATCACGTACAAATTATGAACAAAAATCTCCTATAAAAACTATGTGTTCTACTTTCAATACTGTCTCTAGTACTCTTGACATCTTTGGTGACTGCATGGCTAAATTTAAAAGTGGCTTAATTCAGGAATTATTATTAATGCAATAAATGGTGTCTTCTGTTTAAATACTGTTTCATTTAAGCAATTATTATGTATTTGTAATTTGAAACAACATACTTTTTTATTATTTGTATTATTTGTATGTTTACATTAAGTGTTCTTTCGTGCTTGTGACAATTTTTATTATAATTGTGTGTATTTAAAACCGACCTGTAATTGGGATCTTAGTATCCTGTTGGTCTTGCTTAATTAAATAAATAAATAAATAAATAAATCTCCTTAATGGTAGACGTATCTATATTTTATAATTGGTACATACTTTTATTGTTTGAATCAAATAGATAAATTAAATTTGTAAATAATTTATTTTTATACATCATCTTGCCTATGCGTCAAACAAAAACATAACACTTTAATACTTTTGACATATTTAAACAAATGTCACTGTCAGGAAGCAATTACATAAAAATTAATAATGAAACCGTGTTAAGAATATTGTACTGTTTCTAATGAAATTAAGGTTTGTAAAAATAATATAATTTCCATCATACATAAATATTAGATGTACAGAATGATCCGATTTAATTTGGTTATATTTGCAGCACTATAAATCAAAAAGCTGTCAATAAGCACCTGTATTCAAAGTGTCAAATATTAGTTTACAACTACATATTTACGAAATGTATCGTGTACAGTGAAGAATTTACAGAGATTGCGTTTTAGAGTACCAGAAAGTTGATGCTAATTTTTCAAGGAAAATATTTTTCCTTAATGAGGCACATTTTTATCTCTCTGGATATGTTAATAAACAAAATTGCCACATAGGGGCAGAAGAAAATCTTCATGTGATTCACGAGCTATTATTACATGCCAAAATGAGACTGTTTGATGCAACTGTGGTCAGGTGGCGTCATCGGGAGGTTATGTGCTGGCCACATCAGATTTTTTATGTCGCAGTCAGATTATAAAATCTTTTTTGTCCTCCTGAAGTGTAATGGGAACTTTCAATTGTATACACAGCAAGTGTAACCTACATTTTACGCTTACTGTGTTGTAACTTGTCTAACTATGCGGTAAAATAATCAAAATACACTGAACGTTTATGGGCATTAAGAAAAGAAATCATCTTTACTATAATAAAGTTCATGTACAAAAGTACTACCTACATAAGTTATTTTTTTACTTAACATTTCCTATATTTAAAATTAATTTATATAAACCACAATCACGGCAGCGACATCTGTCATTATTATAAAAATCCGCTGTTACCGACATAGTCACCGATCGATATACCTGTCAAATACGAGAGGCGAAAATTGCTGAAATGTCAAATTTCGATACCTAAGTACCTATTATTTATTACGAAGAAAACATGAGCAAATAAATACATTATCAGTCATAAACAACGTCTATTATTACAGATAAATTTTTGCTAGAAAAAGTACTCTAATGAAGGTAAGTAAAATCAAATTTGGAAATTGACTTAACCCCAGTATTTTAAACTAACCTTTTTCAGAAGTACAACCTATTTCATTGAAAAAATTGATTTTCATTATCGTTGGCCAAAAAATTTGATACAATTCTCGTGCGTGAAGTATTTTACAGCGCTCTAGCTAATAAGGCACTCGCCTTAAGGGCTCGTGCCTTCAACAAAGCTGTCGCGCTGTAAAATGCAACTTACACGCACTCGAATGTAAATAACTATTTGATGACCGCCTACTCATTTTTACGAATAATTGAAAAGTTTCGCTTACAATTTTTTTTAAACATTAATTGAACCTAACCTAACTCCCGACCGCAAATTTTCTACGGTTATGTAAGGTTATGTTAATCGCAAAAAAATATAATTGTGGCACAATTACTAGTATTATTCTTTTTAATAAATTTAACTTGGGGGGTACAAGTTCACTTATCCGATAAATTATAATTCGCTGAAAATGGAAATTTAAAAAAAATATTTTAAATTATGTACGTTTTTAACCCAAACGCAATAATTGAAAAATCTATTAATGACCATTTGTTCCGGCCGTTGAGAAAAATAATTATAAATAAAAATTAATATTAATGAACAATGAGTTCAATAATGCATTATATTGTACAAGTTGTAAAATTATTAAACATTAATTACAATAAATTTATCATTTAACAGTAATGGCAATACTGCCGAAAGGCGTATCACAATATACATCTATTGCAATTATAATTGAAATTAATTAGTTGTTATTGCTACCGGCCATGAAATATATAAATATATCAATATAATAGTTAACAATAATGGATATCTATATTCAAATTAATAGTGAATTATGTACATGACTGCATTCATAAGTTGTTTAATGCACTTAATCAGCTACACTCGATTAAATAAATTCTCTTCACATAACTACCTACTCCGCAACAATGTACATGTACATACATATTATACATTTTTGTAGATTTATGCTTATGCAAAATATTAACAAAATTATGATCGTAACAAACGGGCTTAGCACCACTGTACAAATGGAAAATTGTATTTTACAAATTTCGGATAAACCAAAACCTCAGATTGTATTAATTATAGTGAGAGTATATACATAGTGTGGCCAATAGGGGGATCGATTTTGATTGGTCGATGTGAAAGCGGCAAAATATGGCGAATATTATGCCAACCTCGAATGTTATTTATATGTATTTAAGTGACATTTTAAGATATTGTTTGTGAATTATAACTGAATTTTAGTGGGCCGAATTCAGATTTGTCATTGATTTGGAAATCGTCTCTAGTAACCATGGAAACATCTTGAATCTTTTTCTTATTTATATATTACTACCTGACCCGCCCCGGCTTCGCACGGGTAAAGCTAAAATAACGATTACCTACACGTGTACCAGTAATTTTTCACATTTACTTCGGAGACATGCGCTGCGTAGGGAGCCGGCAACCTGCCTCGCATCGTACATGTAACAGGCTCCGCCCGATCTCCGCACCCACCTAAAAACGCCTTTTCTAAGCATGTCTCGGGTACCTTTACTTATGAACATATGATGCAAGCTATCTCTCCGACAAATATCGAAAATCTGCTAACGATTAAAACTTTACTATAGATAAAAAAAATAATTGAAATCATCCCCTATCGTACCGCCTTGATGGATGATTATTTAAAAACGCTAAAACACTTTATTTCTTACCAAAAGCATAAATAAGAATTTTTATATCCTTTATATCCTAACTTGAGAAATGATGGGTTCTCCATACAAACTTTCATCCCCTATTTCAGCCCTTCAAGTTTTATTTTCGCGACAAAAGGTAGCCTATGTCCTTCTCCTAGGTCCAATCTATCTCTATACCAAAATTCATCAAAATTGGTTCAACGGTTCAGGCGTGAAAACGTAACAGACAGACAGAGTTACTTTCGCATTTATTATATTAGTATGGATTTAATATTAACAATTAAATAAAGAAAAAATCAAAATTACAATTAATTTTTTTATTACAATAATCAATATAGTTAACAATGATGACAATAATTTGTGTGATAGTTATTTTTATTATTGCAATCAGATTTAGTCTACGGTAGGTGAAAATTGTTGTAATCAAATAAAACTACATTGTTATTAACTGTAAAACTTTTCATTGTTGTAATCAAATTTAATCTTTTGTATTTGAACGTTTATTTGTTCTAATCAAATAAAACTACACTGTAATAAACTGTAAAAGTAATAGATGTGAGAAAGAATATGAGAAATACCTGGAAATCAAAATTTTCAATTTGGATTACTTAAATTTCTTTCTGTTTTCAGCTAGAATCCTTTTTACTGTACTTTGTGAAATATTTATTGTAGAACCTTGCTTATGCTTTCGATTCATTTTGATTATTAAATTTTGATAATTCAATTTTTTTCACGAAAGTTTTATCTTGCACTACACGCCAATGACAAAAATTTCATTGTCCAATTAACCATAGAATTACTCATCATGCGTCAGAGACGTTCAATTCATTATTCACTTGTGCAACTGTACTAATAGAGCGGTACAAACTTTCATCCCTTTAAATTTTATTTTCGCGATAAAAACTAGCCTATGTCAACAAAGAATATTGATTACAACAATGATACTAATAATAATTACTGGGAGACAAATGAATTTTCAAATTAATAATAATAAAAAAGAAAACGCTCTCCCGATTTAATGGAGGCAGTAACTTACAAGACCTCCAATTTATCAATGTGGTGTAAAAATACAGGTTTTCATAAAGGCGCTAATCAAATACTCGAACTCGCGCGACTGAACATAAACACAGTGCTTAATATTTATCCCAAGCGTGTAGGGCTTTCAATGCTGCGTATGCTGCGCGTTCACATTTCGCTGCGGGCGAAACAGTTATAATGCGTTCTTGTTCATTCGTTAACAAGAATATGTGGGTTCAGTAAACACAGTCTGTGTTTGTAACGATCGCTGGATATGTCAAAATGAATGCTTCCAGCTCGTCTATTTGACAACGTAAATTGATAGTTAAATTATAATCCAGTTAAATATGATTTGATATAATCATATAGGAAATTTATTTATACAAATTGTTCCTTCTGGTCATTTTAACTTTCTATATTAGGCGCCTTGGATAACATAATGTATAATTATGTAGGCGACTTGAAAACAAATAAAATATTAAAGATATATTACAGTTTGTTCGTATTTGTACTGCTAATATAATTATAAGACATAAATGGAGTTATTATCAAGAATATTTATGTAGTTTAACTAGGAGAAAGGAAATACGTACCTACTTATATAATTTTTGAGAAAATAAATTTACATAGAAATACAGTCTGTAGACCCTAAGGCTATATCTAATGTCGCATTTGGTATTTAGTATGGTTTAGGTCTTCTTCACATAAATACAACTCCGACTGGCACACTAGTGATATATACAACAAAAATGAATTATACAATTCGATTCAATTTGACGCTTGAGAGAGAGTAAATGTTGTGTGTGTGTGTGTGTGTGTGTGTGTGTGTGATTATGATTATTAAATCTACAGGTTTACATTAATATTTTTACCTCTCGCTAAGAGAGGTATTGGATCCATGCTAAAATTCGCATATCCAGATTTCAGTGAATAAGCATGATTTAAGGTCCATAGAATCCGATTATAACATTTTAAAATGATGTGTGTGTGTGTATGTGTGTATGTGTGTATGTCTGGATGTTGTAGAAACGATTCCTCAAAAACCATAAGACTTAAAAATTGTTTAACTATGGATTCCTTAATCTGACATTCCTGGGAAGAGCTGAAAAGGTTTTGGTAACAATTGAACAACCGGAAGTAGTAATTTCTGAGAAAAATTCTTCTAAATATAATTTTTTGGAAATTTTTGTTATTAAATATTGAAGAACATAAAATTCTCCATCTAATGCACTTAAAATTTTTATTATATCTTGTATAGATTTAGAGATAAAGACACTATAATGTATAGTGTAATTTAATCGCAGAGGCTAAGGTACTAAGGAAACCAGTTGACAAATTCCAATGTTTATAAGATAGTTTTTAAATGACACATGTCAGTGTCAACAATCAACAGTTTTAGTGACATTCTGACAGCTTTTTTCTGGAAAGTATATTTAATCTTTCTTATTGTTTTATTAATTAAATATTTGAAATTATAGGTAAAATGCATATATCCATCAGAAATACCGCCAATCTGGTTAATGAATTGGAAGAATCTCTGGCATTTAGAAACTTCCTCATACAATGCAAAATAGATATAAATTAGAATTATATGTGTGCAGAAGACATGTCAAATACAATAAAAAAAACAGTATTTGGGTAAGTTCTATATTTTTTTGTTATAAAACGACGCTTTGAAAGGGAAGTGCAATACAATACTTATATAGCCTAATATGGAAATGGTGAGAGGTCTTATGCTGGCCACAACAGATTTTTTAGTTTAAGTTCTGTATTTTTTATTAATAAAACCCAAGATTTCGGCACCATAAACTGGTGCCTTCTTCAGGGGAAATTGACACAAAAATGTGAAAAAACAAAAACAAGTAACTAAGGTAACATGAAGAAGTACGTTAATGTTACCTTTTTTATGTATACAATTTCTAGACAATATATGCATGCCCGGCAATAATTTCAAATTGTTAATGGTAACGTTTTAAAAATATAGTAAATAGAACAATATAGTTATTTGGAAAGGAACTTAATATAGTTTCAGAATTCGTAAATATGTCTTTAAATTAAAAAAAATTAAATAGCGGGAGGTATTGTGTTGGCCACATCAGATTTTTTCTATTATTGCATTCACATTAAATTTGGTACCTAAAATGTACAGGTAAACCTATAAAACCGTATTTATTGAAGATAAAATAGAATTTGCTTTATTTACAGCTTATTAAGCTGCTTAAAGTTTACCCAAAAATTGATAAGTGTACTTCATATGCATGGGCGCCCGCAGACTTTTTTGCAAGGTGGGTCGAATTTTCGGAAAATTGGCAAATTATAAAGAATATAATAATAATAAATTATATTTCATAAACAAAACAAAACAGACTACTTAGCTATACATAGGTTATATAATAAATATTAAAAAAAATATATATACAGAGTGGTGACTCGAACACCTGAACATAAGACTTCAACATGCTTAATTTTCTGCTTTCCTAATTATTTTATATAAAAAGCTTCAAATAAAAGTTGTAGAGCTTAAAATTCTGTATATCTGAATTAATAAGCAAAATTAATTTTGCATGCTTTACTTTATTTGTTTGATTTTCGACATTTTTAAACTCAATGTGATATTCAACCATTACAGAGAAATATTTATTAAATTTTATTAATTATAAGGCAGCATACCTCAATCTAAGAATTTTAGTAAAATGAAAATGATGAAATATTACTTCCTTATAATAAAAATGCTTAATTATTGTAAACGCAACGTCTCTAATCGGTTATAATTATTATTTATTAAAATCTGACTCGTGCGGGACTCGAACGCTGTCCCACACAAGCAGCCTTGTGTTGCCAGGCGAGCACTCTAACCGCACGACCACAGATGACCGTCTAATCGGTTATTATAGTAAAATTTCGGATAAATTCGAGCAAGCTAGACCTACAATTTCGTTGCTTTTGTTTGAATTCAAGTTAAGAACTATAGCAACACTACCGTCATCCTAATGACGTTCTCAAAATGTTTCATGAAATAGATTTAAATAATATTTATTTTAAATATTTTATTAAATGTTTGGGTGTTCGAGTCACCACCACCTCATAAAAGTGTATAAAAATACAATAATTAATTATTTAAATAAAAATTGCAACCTCCTCGAATCTTATCAAAATTAAATAACATTTTGAACTAATATGTCTAGGGTTTCTTAAATTTCTTTGCTGTGAACATTTCAGCTATTTCGTATTTACATATCTATAATAATAGACAGTAATTAATTTTCTATTAAAATATAAGAAAAATGTGGTTATCAATATGAAACATTGAACCGAAAAAAAAATTAATTACTTATATTTTTAATTCAGAAAATTGATACATCCAAAAATGAAAGGGGGGTCCGTCGACCCGTTCGACCCCCCCTGCGGGCGCCCATGTTCATATGTTTGAAATGAAAATTCTGCTGTAGCAATCAGTAAAAAATTAAAATAATTAGATTTCGATGGTTTTACAAAACCGTATTGCATCTGATGTTGATATTGTCGTTCAAGTGTTGTTGCTTTGTGAAAGAAAATCCACACCTTAAAACCCAGGTTAAGCGATATGTTGATTCAAATATTTTTAATCGTATCTTACTTCTACATAAAACAGTGTCAACGCCGACGTTTCAAGAAATGCAGCACTCAATAAAGAAGAAATAATTTCTTTGAAAATGATGGATCATCAAATTGCTGTCCATCTAAGTGAAACCTGATACCAATATTTTCTTACTTTGTAATAGAAATCCACTGATACTTCCTCCCTTCAAATATTTATTTCCCGGAGATAATTGAGTTGATATTAATGGTAAGGGTTCGAGAAAAAATCTCTTCATAATGAAGTAAAATAGTTAGACATTTTCCGGTTTCTTCGCGTGGTGTTTAATCTTCACTTCCGGAATCCATCATAAGAAGTGGGGCGCAGGCCTAGGGCTCTGCACCTTGCTCGGCGGTGAAATATGAGCGCTCTTTAGGGCTAATCACGCACTATAAATAAAAAAGGGAAATAATGGATTGTTTTGAAGGAAATGTATTTCGCTTCTTCCATTACGCTTTGCGTTACGAATGCGGCCGTGTGATGCTCAGGTGTTATTCTTACTTTGTTTTTCTCCCCCTTTGGAGTTTTTCGCATTTGAATTAGAAATGGTGATATTACAGAAGATTGGAAGTTTTTGAGTGAATTGCAGTTGGGAGTTTTTTCTGCAGACATTCAGGGGAATGCAATTCGGCATTATTTATTTGTTTTTTAGATAAAAGTAATAACTAAAAAAATTTGATGTGGCCAGCACAAAACCTCCCGCAATTTAATTATTATTAATTAAAATATATACGTACGTCTTTATTAATGCTGCAGACTGCTCCATTGCATATAACTATTGTTTTATTTACTATTTTCTTTTTAAAATGTCACTATTATTAATTTGAAGTGATTAGTTTTTTGACAGTGACATTTACTGTAAGTTACATTTATTTGAAATAGGAACTGTGTAACAAAGGAATTGTGTTTATCTTAGGCTTCGGGACTAATAAAAAAAATTATTTTTAAATTTATCTGCAAAATATATAGCAAAAGTACTAATGTATTCCTGTAGAAAATTCAATAATCTTTAATTTTCATAAGACATAAAATGCGAAAAAATGGCATTTAATGATATTTTTTGAAGAAAAACCATTATGAGCTTCAGGTAAAGTGCCATTTCCGGTTATCCGATTTACATCAAAATCTAATGGCTTTTTTCAGATTAGAATAGAATAGAAATACAAAGTTACAGAATTTTTTGAATGATAGTATTTGAGTTAGAGCGAAGACAAAATCCCTACACATACACACATACATACATACATACATACATACACACATACATACACACATACATACACACATACATACACACATACATACACACACATACACACATACAGACATCATCGGAAAAAGGTTAAAATTGTATTCTAGGGACCTTAAAACGTGGTCATTTACTGAAATCTCGATACGTGATTTTTAGCATTATCCCTATACCGGCCTTACCAAGGGTAGCGGGAGGTAAAAAATGATTTTTAAATTTATCTGTAAAATATATAGGAAAAGTATTAATGTATACTTGTAGAAAATTCAATATTCTTTAATTTTCATAATGACAAAATGCGAAAAAATGGCATTTAATGTTATTTTTTCAAGAAAAATCATTATGAGCTTCAAGTAAAGTGCCATTTCCGTTTGTCCAATTTACACCAAAATCTAATGGCTTCTTTTTATATTAGAATAGGATAGAAATACAAGGTTTCAGAATTTTCTGAATGATAGTATTTGAGTTAGAGCGAAGACAAAATCCATACACATACACACATACACACATGCACACATACACACATACACACATACACACATACACACACACATACACACTTATAGACATCATCTTGAAAATGTTAAAATTGGATTCTAGGGACCTTAAAACGTGGTCATTTACTAAAATCTCGAAATGTGATTTTTAGCACGATCCCTATACCTCTCTTACCAAGGATAGCGGGAGGTAAAAATCTGATGTGACCAACACAATACTTCCTGAATTTTACTAACAATTGTGGAAAAAATTATAAATTTCTCGCCATTTGAAGTTTTATAATTTGTTTGTTGTAAATGTCCACCGGCGAACTATTATGAGCCCGGTCTCATATGCACAAATTATTTGAATGTACATATTGTAATTATGCATTGTCTTTTATTTATTGAAAAATGATTGAAACACCTCATTTATCAATTACCATGAGTGATAAAAATAAAACAATAAATTTGTTGTGACGATTTTCAATATTTTTTGTCCAATTGGAAATTAATTTGTCACAATTAGTCATCATAATTGGGATATAATGATATATTGCCAAATTTAAATTTAATGGTCTTGATATATGCACAAAAAGGTACATTAGTATAATATATACGGATTTCTTTTCTGCTGTCGCTTTTTTGTCTAGTTTAAAATGCACACGAGATGAATTTTTTACAACGCCACATAATCGAAATTAAACGATTTGTGAATTAATTATAATATTTTCCACGGCATAACCGGCACCAGTATTTGTTTTTCTTGTAATTTATTATGCATTATACACAACATATGAGCAATATCCACTTTTCCAGAACGGAAAATTAATAATAAATATAATCTGGCGAAATAATACTATGAGAGAAAGGCAAAAAGTAGAGATATTTAGTCTCCAATAGGTGATTGGCAGCACTGATTGCGCCATTATTAATTAACTAACTAAAAATAAAAAGATCCAATAAAATCACAGATGTCAGTGTCAAAAATCAACAGTTTTAGTGACATTCTGATAGCTTTTTCTGGGAAGTACATTTCATTTTCTTATTGTCTTATTAATTAAATATTTAAAATTGTAGGTAAAATGCATATATCCATCAGAAATACAGCCAATTTTGTTAATAAATTGGAAGAATCTTTGACATTTAGGAATTGCCTCATACAATGAAAAATAGATATAATTAGAATTGTATGTATGCAGAAGACATGTGAAATACAATAAAAACAATATTTGGGTAAAGTTCTGTAATTTTTTGTTATAAAACAACAGTTCGATATCGAAGTGCAATACATTAGGTACTTATATAGGGTGTCTCACAACTCGCGCCCCAGAGCGAATGAGGAAACACGAGACTGCACTCGGATGCGTAATTTCAAAGAAAAAAAAATCTAGCTTAAAAGATATTAGAGAAAAGATGTCTTAAAATTGACCAATCAGAGACCTACACCTTTAATGTACGTTTGCCGTAATTTTACGTTACTATGGTTTTATACAAATCAAATCTTCTTTAAAATGTGTGGGCGACTGTAGTTTTCGAAAAATGTCAGTATCAAATTAAATTTGACAAGGTGAATAAAAAAATTCAAATTCTTACCATGTATTCAACCGCTGATTACTTAGAAATGATTATAATTTTCGGAGAATGTGGACAATAATATTTTTGTTTAACATATTTTACACAGCTGCTACAACACGTTGCACTGTACAATATAAATGATGATCTCGGATGACACCTTCGCTAACCTAAATTTGTTGACAGTGAAAATTCAACTCTAAAGTGTCAAAATTACAGTAAGTCAAACAAATTTTGAAACTCATTAGTTGTATTTTTAAAACCTAGCAACCAGTTTTATTTTGTAATAATGTCATAACACCTCAATCCTTCTGGGATTGATGGATTAAAAAGTCTTGTAACTCCGTTATGCAAGCAGCCACAAATTATTTTCTTCTATTTGTTGGCAACCTATTGTCGTCGGCAAGTGTCAGTTTCGTCTGGGCCGCGAGTTGTGAGACACACTGTATAACATAAAATGGAAATGGCGAGAGGTATTGTGCTGGCTACAACAGATTTTCTATCTACCATTCAAACACCAGATATAGTAAAATAATGTTTTAATCAGTGGTACTCGTTTGTTATATCCATTTTGCTTATAATGTTAAATTATTTACTATTTATTTATTTTTATTTTTATTTTTTTATGGGGTCCCGTGGCCGCGTGCCTACGTGTCTGGTCGCGAACCTGGGGGAACCGGGTTCGATCCCGAAAGATGCCAAATATTTGCAATTTTAAATGGCACAAAAGTGACCCCTGTGGTGCACTCTCCACGCCAGCAATGAGTGCCCGTGAGGTGACGCCTGGTAAGCGCCCACACGGTAAAATATATCGTCATCATTACCGATGTCTACATGTGTTGTAGATAATGGCACACCCAGAAATGGGTAATATGCCGTGATGATATATTATTATTATTATTATTATTATTATTATTATTATTATTATTATTATTTACTATTTCTAATCATAAATTCGAAAAATTCGAAACTCCGAGTCGAGATCTAGAGAAAACAAGGAAAAATAGATAGAGACGAGATTCAGTAAAATCTCATCTCGAAAATTCGAGACGAGACAAGAGTGGATGGTTTCTCGCCATTTCTCGTCTCGCGGCATCATCAGCTAAAACTTATGGGATATACCTACGTTAACTTATTTGTTTTATTATTGTTGTGCATTTGACTTGTTACACTTCTTATATTTACTTAGTTTTCTTTTTTATATTGCATAATGCACAAAACATCATAATAATCAGTATAATCCAAAATAGTTGTCCAACTCAGGCACAACAAAACAATCAACGCCGTATTGTCAAGCGAGCTAACACCAAACAGCAAACAGAATGCATTCACATGGTCTGATTAATTACCAGCCAATACCGCGCATAGTTTAGATTTTTGCTAACCAAAGTTTAAACACCAAATTCCTCCAGACACTCAGACATTGACTCGTGCTCGAGTAAACTTAGAGGGTGCACTATGCCAGCAAACTCCACTATAGCTGCATAACAATTGAGTGTCTACTACCCCACCAATAGAGAAGAGGAGAAGCACAATAAACCGGCAAAAAATAATCTGAATTCCAAACATGTTCGCGTAATGCAATAAAAATTTAACTGTGAAACATTATATTGGGGTAAAAAGTTTTTTCCATTTTTGTTCGATTAACATTTTTTGCTTTGTCTGAAAAATGAGCTAAGAGAGTAATATTTCTTAAGAATAAATTTAACAGACATGTTTGTAATTTTTAGAGAGCTGTGGGAAGGGTGCATATAAAGTTTATTATTTTAAGGGAGAAATGCAATTTATAGAAACGATTATCTACAGTCGAAAGTAGTTTTTCGTGTTGGAATATGAAATTCGTATTTGTGTTATACTTGCGCAGTTATATAAGAAAAGAAATTGAAGAAAAAGTTAAAGTTGTATCTTTTAAGACATAGTTATTTGTGTGTCTATATATGAAGTGGCGTGGCCGTGTGTGTATAGTGTCTGCTTGCCAATCTGGAGTCCCGGGTTCAATCCCGGCCAGTGCAGATTTTTAATGGCACAAAAGTGATCCCTGTGGTGCACTCTCCACACCACCTATAAGCGCTCACACGGTAAAAATGTAATATCACAATGACTCACAACTCGCGCCCCAGAGCGAATGAAGAAAAAAAAATCTAGCTTAAAAGATATTAGAGAAAAGACGTCTTAAAATTGACCAATCAGAGACCTACACCTTTAATATGTGTTTGCCGTAATTTTACGTTACTGTGGTTTTATACAAATCAAATCTTCTTTAAAATATGTGGGCGACTGTAGTTTTCGAAAAATGTCAGGGTCAAATTAAATTTGACAAGGTGAATAAAAAAATGCAAATTCTTACCATGTATTCAGCCGCTGATTACTTAGAAATGATTATAATTTTCGGAGAATGTGGACAATAATATTTTCGTTTAACACATTTTACACAGCTGCTACAATACGTTGCACTGTACGATATAAATGATGATCTCGGATGACACTTTCGCTAACCTAAATTTGTTGACAGTGAAAAATCAACTCTAAAGTGTCAAAATTACAGTAAGTCAAACAAATTTTGTAATTCATTAGTAGTATTTTTAAAACCTAGCAACCAGTTTTATTTTGTAATAATATCATCACACCTCAAGAAATCCTTCCGGGATTGGTGGATTAAAAAGTCTTGTTACTCCAAGCAGCCGCAGCAGACTACCAAATTTTTAAAATAATTTTTATCTAGCAATCTGTCTAAATGCCAAACATTAACAGCCTGATTCACAAAAAAGTTTAAGCTAATCCTCATTTTTGGATTAGTGAGTTCTATTCTATTCCGGCATTTAAAATTTAATTTTCATGATATATTCAATATAGGTAGATACCAGGAATAGATTAGACTATATTTTAAGATATAAACTGTCAAAATTAGAGTAGAATTCGCTAATCCAAAAATGAGGATTAGCTTAAACTTTTTTGTGACAGTAACAATTGTTTAATGCCACATTTCGTATTTGTCAACTCAATTTCAAATTTTATAATAATATTTAATATCTACGTATGTAATTAAATTACCGAACACAGCTCTAATTTTATTGTAATTAACAATTTCATTTAAAACAAATAAGCTTACAAAATATCTTTTGGCTTATCTCATTGTATTTAAAAGATAATGTGAATTTGATAACCGTAATTAAAGTAAAATGAAATTCATATATAAATTAAATACAATGTTTCCTTCTCACATCTCCATTCCAAAATTTGGAACACAATTTATAAAAATCTGATGTGGTCAACACAATACCTCCCGCTTTTTAATTTTTATTAATTTAAATACATACCTACATATTTACTAATCCTGCAAACTATATTAAGTTCTTTAGCATATATCTATTGCTTTACATGATCCATTTCGTTAATGTGTAGTTGTAAATTAATATTTGACACTTTTTCATGAATAATTCCATATAAATGTTCTGATTGACATGTCAAATAAACGTTCTTCGTCTTAAAATTTTCATGGAGAACGCAGATATTTTGTTTCAAAAAGCCAAAATTCGACCTTTAAAAATATTTTACTCAAAAACTATGCACTGAACAGAAAAATGACCTATTACCAGGAAATCAAGTTGAGTTATTCTCTACAACCTGCAAGAATTTTCATTAAAATCGCTTGTACCGTTTAGGCTGTACTATATATATATATATATATATATATATATATATATATATATATATATATATATATATATATATATAACGTACATCATCGTCACTTTTTATTAATATCACAAACATTTTGTCGTTCTCATGACACGTAGCACGATATGTTTTCTAAAATATTTCATTTTTTAATATAAAATAAACTAATCGGTACTTAGAACCAAAAATTTAAGAAAAACAAAAAAAAATAAACAAAATTCATAAAGTTATTAGGTTTTCTTAAATAAAATGTCTAAAAGAATTACAGAAGTAATTTAGAATAAAGAGCGATGTTACCCAATATTGATAAATAACGTGAAAAAAATACGTATATCGATTTGTGTTACTATTATACCGTCAAAATTTTAATCTTTAGAAAAACATTTAATTTAGCGTTGCGATATTTTGAAAATCTTCATTTTAAATAAAAAGTAAAGATTTATTTAATTAATATTACAAACTCTATTAGTTAAGTAATGATAAAGGAATATTTAAAAAGTGGGCTAACTGCTATGAGACAGGGCTCGTGTATATATATATAGTGAATTTACCTGTTTAGTATGAAAGATGTGTATACAAAATTTCAAAATTTTCTGACATACCTACAGACACCATTGTAAAAATGTTAAAATTGGATTCTGGGGACATTAAAACGTGCTTATTCACTGTATGCGATTTTTAGCACCATCCCTATACCTCCATTACCTAGTGTAGCGGGAGGTAAAAATAATCGAGCAAATAAAGCTTAAACTTCGGAACAAAATATCGTAGATGGAGTAATTTGAAAGCCATTACTCGTTTGTCCAAAAACCATCAGTATTGAGCTAAAAAACTCAACAGAACATTTGCTCGTGTCGCTAACCCATCAGCTGAAACAAATGCCGCCGGCAAAAAACAGTTCCATCAATCACGCACATATCAAAATCCATTTCCAATGTGTTAATTTCCATTTACAGCGAGCAATACGCCATTTGTAGTCTGGATAACGCGATGATAGCCGGAGGCAGTCTGTGCAACCTACGCCGGCAGGAGGAAAAAATCCCTGCCCATCGACGCATGGGAGGAATCGAAGCGAGTGGACATGAGTTAGGATCGATTTCACATTATGCACTAAATACTGCCCGAGGGAACCACCCGGCTAGCGAACCGACCGATTATTCACAATGACAATAATCATTTGATTAATCACATTTGACGGAGGTCCTACGGAATGCTGCATTCTCTGCACATGTGCACGCAAACACGATGACAAACTACCCGAATAAATGACATTTCTTTCTTTTCATAACAGAATATGCGGAAAAGAAAACACAAATTGAAATATTCCAATATTTTTACCTCCCGCTACCCTAAGATATGGGAGGTACAGTCCACGCGTTTAGAGAACACACAAATCGGCGCAGTAGAACCTAAAATGTTGACTGTTCAAAAAACATTTAAATGAATATTATTTAAATGTTATTTCTATTATATCCTGTATAAAATAAATCTTTGAAGAAGGATGTAAAACATCAACCGGTTGTATTTGTATGCTTGATTACAATATGAAAAAATCTGTTGTGGCCAGCAGAAGACCTCTCGCCATTTCCATATTAGGCTATATAAGTATTGAATTGCACTTCCTTTTCGAACCGTTGTTTTATAACAAAAAAATACAGAACTTTACCCAAATACTGTTTTTTATTGTACTTAACATGTCTTCTGCACACATAATTCTAATTATATCTATTTTTTATTGTATGAGGAAGTTTCTAAATGTCAGAGATTCTTCCAATTCATTAACCAGATTGGCGGTATTTCTGATGGATATAAGCATTTTACCTATAATTTCAAATATTTAATTAATAAAACAATAAGAAAGTTTTAATATATACTTCCCAGAAAAAGCTATCAGAATGTCACTAAAACTGTTGATTTTTGACACTGACATGTGTCATTTAAAAACTAAGTTATAAACATTGGAATTTGTCAACTGGTTTCCTTAGTGCCTTAGCCTCTGCGATTAAATTACTCTATATATTATAGTGTCTTTATCTCTAAATCTATACAAGATATAATAAAAATTTAAAGTGTATTAGATGGAGAATTTTATGTTTTTCAATATTTAATAACAAAAATTTCCAAAAAATTGTATTTAGAAGAATTTTTCTCAGAAACTACTACTTTCGGTTGTTCAATTGTTACCAAAACCTTTTCAGCGCTTCCCAGGAATGTCAGATTGAAGAATCCATAGTTAAACAATTTTTAAGTCTTATGGTTTTTGAGGAACACACACATACAACTATACACACATACACAAATCCACACACACACACAGACATCATCTTAAAAATGATATAATCGGATTCTAGGGATCTTAAATCGTGCTTATTCACTGAAATCTGGATATGTGAATTTTAGCATGAATCCAATACCTCTCTTAGCGAGAGGTAAAAATCTGTTGTAGCCAGCACAAGACCTTCCGTTAATTTGATGTATTTTGTACAAATCCCATACCAAAAGTTCATTGAAAAAGATTCTATATATCCAGTAAAATTAGAACATGAATATAATACAATTTTTTTACATATTCCATACATGCAGAAAGTTCCTTGGAAAATATTCTATAAATCCAATAAAATTATCACATGAATATACATTATGTATAATCTTACGTAATATTCTCTTTACAATCAAATACTATTACTACCAAGTTTATATCTCTACCCATTTTTGAATTATTGCCCCAAAAGTCAATATACTCCACATTTAGATAAAAACTTCAAAATTTTTAAAAATCTAATTTTTACGTATCTAGATACTTCTCACTGTGCTGATTCCAAATTTTGAAACCGCAGGTCGATATCTCTTTTCGTTCTCGAGATATTTAGAGTCAAAGTTTTGCTCAAACCTGCCCATTTTTGGGTAATAACCCAAAAATGGGTCGAGATATGAACTTGGCGACAACACCATTCGATTCAACGGGCAAAATTACATAAGTACACCAATTTTCAAAATTTTTGAACACCGCATACAATCTCTAAAGCAAAATAACTGAAAATGGCAAAAAATCGCAAAAATCCTAAGGGGTACCCCTTACGATTTTTTCAGATTTTGGCCATTTTCAGGGGTTTTCAAACTTTTATTAATAAAAAATGAACCGGTTGGGCTAAAATGATGAAAATTGCTATACTTATGTATTTTTATCCGTAGAATCGAATGGTGATGTCGCCAAGTTCATATCTCGGTCCATTTTTGGGTTAATACCCAAAAATGGGCAGTTTTGAACAAAACTTTAAATCTAAATATCTCGAGAACAAAACGAGATATCGACCTGCGGTTTCAAAATTTGGAATCAGCGCATTCAGAAGTATCTAGATACATGGAAATTAGATTTTTGAAAATTTTGAAGTTTTTATCTAAATATGGGGTATATTGACTTTTGGGGCAATAATTCAAAAATAGGTAGAGATATAAACTTGGTATTAATATTATTTGATTGTAAAGAGAATGTGGACAGTGCAGTAGACACTCCTTAAAATTAAAAAATAAATATAAGGGAACCGGGTTCGATCCCGACAGACGCCAAAAATTTCCAATTTTAAATGGTACAAAAGTGACCCCTGTGGTGCACTCTTCACACCAGCTATGAGTGCCCGTGAGGTGACGCCTGGTAAGCGCCCACACGGTAAAATATATCGTCATCATTACCGATATCTACTTGTGTTGTAGATACTGGCACACCCAGAAATGGGTAATATGCCGTGATGATATATTTATTTTATTTATTTAAGTATAAGGGAATGTGAGTTAGGTTACGAACCCTCAAGGCTGTCAATATAAATGCGAGTAAATAAAACCAAATTATACCATTTGATATGTAGAGAAATCTTTGACAAGTGCAACAATTTTTCTTTCGAATGGCATAGGAAACCAACAAATTGTGGAAATTACTAAGGTAAATGACTATACTAAAGGTAACCTATTCTGTGAAATGGTCAATCCGTATTTTTCCAAACTATGGACACTTACAAATGAAAGTGCACAATGACAAAGACGAATGTTCAATAAAATTTTTTGTCTGCGCTTGACAAGAAGATTGCAATTCATATGATATCTGCAGGACGGATTATAAATGATTAGAAATAGTTTAGCCCGCGCCCTCCCAATACAATGACACCTTCGGATTTATTGCGTGTTTCGATTCCAAATGAAATATCCTTTTAGATTAATGCGCTGTTCAATCAAAGCAAACAATGTGTTGTCATGGAGATAAAAACATGCAATCCGAATAAAAAATGGCTTTTCAATCCTTGATATACCAGTATGTTGAAGCATTATATTGAAAACGATTATTTTCACTTTTTTTATATAGTTTGAGTCTGTTAGTTTTCGATAAAGATTTAATGGGTGAAATGGTACTATTGATGGACGGAAAACAGACATTTTGTCCGATAAAATGAAATAGTGCATGTTCACGTAGAATGAATGCTAGATAAAGTTATGTCATACACATATAAAAAAATATGAGTGAAAAATCTGATGTGGCCAGCACGTGACCTCCCGCCAATTCCATGTCTAAAAATCTGTTGTGGTCAGCACAAGACCTCTCGCCATTTCCGTATTAGGCTATATAAGTATTGTGTTGCACTTCGCTTTCGAACCGTCGTTTTATAACAAAATATTACAGAACTTTACCCAACTATTGTTTTTTATTGTATTTAACATGTCTTCTGCACACATATAATTCTAATTATATATATTTTTCATTGTATGAGGAAGTTTTTAAATGTCAGAGATTGTTCCAGTTCATTAACTATTTTTTTATTTCTGATGGATATATGCATTTTACCACATTTTTACCTATAATTTCAAATATTTAATTAATAAAACAATAAGAAAGATTATACATACTTCCCAGAAAAAGCTATCAGAATGTCACTAAAACTGTTGATATTTGACAATGACATGTGTCATGTTATAAACATTGGAATTTGTCAACTGGTTTCCTTAGTGCCTTAGCCTCTGCGATTAGTGTACACTATAAATTGGGCCGAATTCAGCACTCTTCTTTAACTAATGAAGCTTATCTAAAAATAACAAAATAAAGAGAGACTTATGGAATAATACATTAATAAGAAAAGGATGCAAGCTATTTCCATGGTTACTAGAGACGATCACTAAGCTAAAGAAGAGTGCTGAATTCGACCCAATGTCTTTATCTCTAAATCTAAGTTACAACATTTCACCAAGTATTTACTATTAATTATTAATAATTGTTGTGTTTTTAGCATTTGTTATTTTACTCCTGGTTATGTTGGTTACATAATGATACATGTTTAACTAGTTTGCGTAATTATAATTATATATAAATATTAATTTCATATATTAACTATAATTATATTGAACTTTGAACTAACTAGATTTTCTCGTACGTATATAGCTTGAGGCTAATTTTAAATTGAAATATATGCATCTAACTATTCTTCCTCATTACATTAAATAAATGAGTTTCATGTAAATATGAAGGTATGTATTTAGATTAATAAAAATTAAATGCGAGAGACCACATCCCCCCAGACGGATTGAGTCCACTCAGCCCAACAGAAGCGCCCTTTTTACCTCACGCTACCCTAGGTAAGGGAGGTATAGGGATCGTGCTAAAAGTTACATATAGAGATTTTAGGGCATGAGCACGTTTTGATGTCCCCAGAATCTGATTTTAACATTTTTACAATGATGTCCGTAGGTAGGTATGTATGTATGTATATGTGTGTGTGTATCTGTGTGTGCGTCTGTGTGTGTGGATCGTGTGGACACGATTACTCAAATACTATCAATCGTATTACAAACTTTTCTATTTATTGGAATAACAAAGTAGATTTTGTTTACAAACGATCAAACGGAAGTGATACTTTACTTAAAGCTCATTGCTTTTTACCTCTCGCTAAGAGAGGTATTGGATTCATGCTAAAATTCGCATATCCAGATTTTATTGAATAAGCACGATTTAAGGTCTCTAGAATCCGATTATAACATTTTTAAAATGTGTGTGTGTGTGTGTGGATGTGTGTATGTGTGTGTGTGTGTGTGTGTATGTATGTATATCTGGATGTTGTAGACACGATTCCTCAAAAACTATAAGACTTAAAAAATATTTAACTGCAGTTTCCTCAATCTGACATTCCTGGGAAGAGCTGAAAATGTTTTGGTAACAAATGAACAACCGGAAGTAGTAGTTTTTTTTAAAAAAATCTTCCAAATATTAATTTTTGAAAATTTTTTGTTATTACTAATTTTGAAAAAGAAAATTCTACACCTGATACATTTAAATTTTTTATTATATCTCCTATAAATTTAGAGATAAAGACGCTATAATATATAGAATATGGGGATATAACAAGTCGAGTAGGCGAAACTACACTAAGGAAACCAGTTGACAAACTCAAATGTTTGTAACATAATTTGTAAATGACAAATTTCAGTGTCAAAAATCAACAGTTTTAGTGACATTTTGATAGCTTATTAATTATAGGAATATTTAATCTTTCTTATGGTTTTATTAATTAAATATTTGAAATTATAGGTAAAATGCATATATCCATCAGAAATACCGCCAATCTGGTTAATGAATTGGAAGAATCTGTGACATTTAGAAACTTCCTCATACAATGAAAAATAGATATAATTAGAATTACATGTGTGCAGAAGACATGTTAAATACAATAAAAAACAATATTTGGGTAAAGTTCTGTAATATTTTGTTATAAAACGACGGTTCGATAACAAAGTCCAATACAATACTTATATAGCCTTAATATGGAAATGGCGAGAGGTCTTGTGCTGGCCACAACAGATTTTTTTCTGTGCAGGAGTAGCCATTTCTCTTACGGTAGTCAAATTTTAATAATTGTATAATAATAAAAAATTTTTCAATATTCTATATTTTAATTTATATTGTTACAAAATTGTAATAGAAACAAAATACATAAAAATAAATTGTTTCGCATTACTGAAACATATTGCAATGCTTTTATTTATTGTGCATGCATTGTTTCGAATAAGTAAACAACAAAACAATGTTAATTTATCAAATAATATTAATTATACATGTAATCAATTTTGAAATAAATTATAAATATCATATATATCATTAATCATATAAGTAATAAATTAGTATACAAACACGTACATTAATCATTGGATTAACCTCAAAAGAAGTGAGCATCGTATCACTCCACAAGAGAAGCTATTAAATATCTATTGTATTATGAATGTGAATAATTAGCAGACTGGTAGCTTATATGTTGTGTATGGTATTACACAGAGATGGCGGGTAATGTTTCAGTAAGTGAGTAAAGCTCAATGTTATTACTTCTCACAAGTTCTGGAACTAGTTGTAACAGTAGTCGCCTACGCGGAATTCCGTAGAGAAGCTACAACTCCGAGCTTCAAGCTTCAAGCTTCGAGCTACGAGTTTGAGCTTGAGCTTTCCTCCATTTTCAAAGTTTCACACATCAACCCTAGTATCTACACTCAACACTTGTGTTATTTTACCTAATTATACGAGTCAAATAATTTGTGCATGTACTTTGTAATAGTGAAATATCACATACTACACTATGAGACTCCAGTACATGAGCTGAGAGAACTTGACATACTCGTATACGACAAAACTGCATTTATCTTCAAAATGAAAACGTTTTGTTTACAAAAAAAAATCTGTTGTGACCAGCACAAGACCTCTCGCCATTTCCATATTAGGCTATATAAGTATTGTATTGCACTTCGCTTTCGAACCGTCGTTTTATAACAAAATATTACAGAACTTTATCCAAATATTGTTTTTTATTGTATTTAACATGTCTTCTGCACACATATAATTCTAATTATATCTATTTTTCATTGTATGAGGAAGTTTCTAAATGTCAGAGATTCTTCCAGTTCATTAACCAGATTGGCGGTATTTCTGACGGATATATGCATTTTACCACAATTTTACCTATAATTTCAAATATTTAATTAATAAAACAATAAGAAAGATTAAATATACTTCCCTTGGGGTCCCGTGGCCGCGTGCCTGAGTGTCTAGTCGCGAACCCGAGGGAGCCGGGTTCGATCCCGACAGACGCCAAATATTTCCAATTTTAAATGGCACAAAAGTGACCCCTGTGGTGCATTCTCCACACCAGCTATGAGTGCCCGTGAGGTGACGCCTGGTAAGTGCCCGCACGGTAAAATATATCGTCATCATTACCGATATCTACATGTGTTGTAGATACTGGCACACCCAGAAATGGGTAATATGCCGTGATGATATATTTATTTTTTTAAATATACTACCCAGAAAAAGCTATCAGAATGTCACTAAAACTGTTGATATTTGACAATGATATGTGTCATTTACAAACTATGTTATAAACATTGGAATTTGTCAACTGGTTTCCTTAGTGCCTCTGCGATTAGTTTACTCTATAAATTATAGTGTCTTTATCTCTAAATCTATACAAGATATAATAAAAATTTTAAATGTATTAAATGGAGAATTTTATGTTCTTCAATATTTAATAAAGAAAAACTCCCAAAAAATTATATTTAGAAGAATTTTTCTAAGAAACTGCTACTTCCGGTTGTTCAATTGTTACCAAAACCTTTTTAGCTCTTCCCAGGAATGTCAGATTGAGGAAACTGCAGTTAAATATTTTTTAAGTCATAGTTTTTGAGGAATCGTGTCTACAACATCCAGACATACACACACACATACACACATCCACACACACACAGGCATCATTTAAAAAAATGTTATAATCGGATTCTAGGGACCTTAAATCGTGCTTATTCAATAAAATCTGGATATGCGAATTTTAGCATGAATCCAATACCTCTCTTTGCGAGAGGTAAATATACCTGGAAACCGAATTTGACTATATCTATGTTTTTTCAAAAAGTGGATTTGTTACATTTTAGTAATCAGCCGACGAAAATTTGATCAAATTTAAAGAGAAGAAACCTTGAACATTTTAAAAGGAGTAGGACAAAATTGAATAAAAGAATAGATAAAATTATTTGTGATTACAAAAAATGTTAAATACGATACCTAACTTAAAAAGGAAATAGCGAAAGATATTGTACAGATTATTTTTTTTTTAACAAACATAGAGAGTTGTCAAAGTCATCAAAATGTAGTTTCATATAAACTGAATTTTATAAAAACAATTTGAAAGACAACCGACAGATTTTTAAGTTACATATGTCTGGTAAAATATATCGTCATCATTACCGATGTCTACATGTGTTGTAGATACTGGCACACCCAGAAATGGGTAATATGCCGTGATGATATATTTATTTATTTTATTTATGTCTGGCATCAGAATTAGTTCGAACATTCTTTCTTGTGAGCAGTGGGTCTTTATAAGATTATTAGAGTTTTCTGATGTAATGGAACTAAACGAAACGCTCATCGTGCGATAATAATGTCAATAAATTAACAAAATTAAAAGGAGTGCAAGAAGTTCGCATGCAACTTTCCTACTTATGCAATTAGATTCGCTTTAAAAGCTTTTCTTTTCTAAATAGGTTTGAAGTTTTTGAAAGTAAAGAAAAAAATCTCATTCTCTAAGGTTATTCAGCAACGCTAGAAACTCTCCGAGTTGAAATGAGATTTTCTGTCGTTGTTTCTTTTTCCTTTTTAAAACATGATTATTGGCGTGTTATGACGCGCATTTCAAGTAGTAACTACGCCTTGAAATCTTTATTAAAGGATAACTTTAGCGGATTGACAACTTAATTGTTTCCTTCCTAATTTATTGTTGAGCACTTTATTGATTTGTAATTGCGCCGTCTGTTTTTGCTCTCCTACTCACTCCTTTGTTTCTTTTTTCAACAACGGAAGATTGGATAACAGTTACAGTCCAGTATATTGCATTTCGATATGTGATACTTTTTAATTGCTGAGTGGTTTGAAAAAATTGTTGAACCTGGCGTCTGCCTACTTTTTAATTTTGAAAAATTCAAAATGTTGATATCTGAGAGTAAATGATCTGTTTTGAAACTTTATTATAAAAAATCTTGTATGTAATCCATTGCGAAATGAGTGTTTTAGGCACTTGACATGTTGTAACACTCGCTTATGCTTGTGAGTACAAATTTCACGTCGCGTGCCTAAGACACTATCAGTTCGGAACTTATTACATAAATAGCTATTTTTTAACAGCATGGGTAAAGTACAAACATTTTTATTTAAATTTAATTAAATATGTTATTAGTGTTTCACAAGAGTCTTGCATTTTTCTTGTTCTTGTCTTGTTCTAGCAGAAAATGCAAGACAAGAACAAGACAAGAGTTGTATAGTTTATTGCAAGACAAGACAAGAATCTGACCTGCAAGAAAAGTGCAAGAATAGCAAGATTTTTTAATATTTTCTTGCATTCTTGCACAATATTATATTATAATTCAGCATATCAACATTTTATTATTGGTTTTACCTCTTGCTAAGCTGACATTAATCGGAAAGGCTAAAAAGGTTTTAGTAACAATTTGACAACCTGAAGTAGTAGTTTCTTAAAAAATCTTCTAAATATTACATTTTGAAAATTTAGCATTAAGTACTCAATCTGACAAATTTAAATTTTCTTATTATATCTTCCTATAGATTTAGAGATAAAAAATCTGATATGGCCAACACATGACCTCCCGCTAATTCGATGTTTAAAATTGCAATGAGTTTGGAGTAAAATATCACTTCATCGTTTGTAAACAAAATTTAATTCGTTGTTCCAATAAATAGAAAAGTCTTTAATAAGAAATTTTGTATTATATTTTATCAAGTTTTGTTTCTGAAAATCTGTTAAGAGCTCTTAGTTAAGAACTACATCCGACTTATCATATATACACAAAATTTAATATGTTGTTTTCAATCATATACGAGTTTTAAAACCAAATTGAGAAGTTTTTTTTATATATAATATATTTTTTCAAGGCAATCAGTCCAGAGCTTCAAGTAAAGTACCACTTAATGTTTATTAATTTTAGCAAAAATCTAATATGTCGGTCTCATTAATATAAAAGTGTTAAATACCAGATTCAGTTTCACTGTACATGATAATATATTTACTATTATAATTTTAAAAACAACTAGCTTTTGACAATGACTGCACAATATAACAACCAACGGTTTGGCAGCTAATAGGGGAACCCCAAACAAGTCTAAATAATGTAACACTACGCGCACGCGCGAAAAGCAAGACAAGAAATATGCAAGAGTCTTGCAAGCAAGACAAGATTTTTGCTTGCAAGAGTAACACAAGACAAGAGTTATATAAATTTCTTGTCTTGTTTTGTAAGACAAGACAAGAAATAGCCTAGCAAGACAAGAAATCTTGTCTTGTGAAACACTATACGTTATAAACTTTGACGGTTTGTGTTAATAATAATATTGTGTTATTAACTTTACCAGATAATCTATTCTCGGAATAGAACTACAGTACATTAATTTAAAATAAATAAAATTTTCATAAAATCCTAAATAATCACTAGATTCAGGGCATATAAATTTAGGATTTAGATATTAGGGTGATCAAAGTGCAACATAGGACACAGCCGATAACAACAAAATTTAATTATCGGCTCTTGAAAAATAATACTCTCACGATGAAGCACTCGTAAATTAAGACTTTCCACTCGTCAGTAAAATAGAATTTTGTTGACGAAATAATAATATTTAAATGAATGATTTGTCTGAGCCTTATATATATTTTTTTTTTCAATATCTTCGGCAACTGGGACAGATTAATTAAAAAATGGGATCATAAAATATATTTGTGAGTAATAAGAGGATTTAATATATAATCTTATTTCTATTTTATTCTCGCTTTTAAATGGGCTTTTTCACAGCTACTTACATTCCTTTTTCTGAATAATCTCTTCATAGAGGTGAGCCGCTTCTCAGCCGTCTAGGGTTGCCGCACGATAAATAAAAATTATTAGAGCTTTATAAAAACGTGCACGAATACTTTATGTGTTTTTCTTTATTTTATTTTATGCCCAATGTGAATTATGAGAACGTGATTGGTAGAAATTAATACAGAATTTAGTTTATCTTAAGCTGTTTCATATAGTAAATTACCAATGAAGTATTGGCATAAAATTTATATCCTGAAAGAATAAT
Source organism: Ophonus ardosiacus (assembly GCA_943142095.1). Lineage (NCBI taxonomy): Eukaryota > Metazoa > Arthropoda > Insecta > Coleoptera > Carabidae > Ophonus > Ophonus ardosiacus. Next base: position 1,769,808 of record OW964825.1, on the reverse strand, counting down.
TACATACCTTATTTTTTTTTTTCAGATAATAAATATGTAGGTGCATTGGTGAAAACGTGAAGTTAAAATTCTCACTAATAAGTGAGATGAAATATTGAATGTCTGATATTATTAGTGACGTCATAGATCCTAGTTTCACCAACAACAAATAAATCTTCGAATAACTCATTCGTCGAAAAGTGAAAAATATAACATCAAAAATATGACAGCTAGAATAAATACCATCATTTGTGTTATGGTTTCGATGCGATATTATTGTCTTATTCCAAGAATAAGGTATTCGATGGCATTAAACAATTAATTCTAGGAGTATCTGTATTGTTTGCATTAGGCATAGATTTTTTTGTTTTTATTAAAACTTCCTTTCCTTGCCAAATTAGGTACTTTTTTACCTTCCGTCACCTTTAGGTAAGGAAGGTATTGTCTTTGGTCAAAAAATTTGGTGGTGAGTTTTTAATGAATAAGCAAGTTTTAGGGTCCCTACAATACGAATATACCATTTTTAAGATGATGTCTGTATGTGTGTGCGTGTGTCCGTGTGTGTGTGTGTCCGTGTGTGTGTGTGTCCGTGTGTGTGTGTGTGTCCGTGTGTGACAAATTTTTCTCCGTTTTAGGGTCCCTACAATACGAATTTACTATTTTTAAGATGATGTCTGTATGTATGTATGTATGTATGTATGTATGTATGTATGTATGTATGTGTGTGTGTGTGTGTCCGCGTGTGTGTGTGTGTGTATGTGTGTCCGTGTGGGACAAATTTTTCTCCGACGATAACTTTAATACTATAATTCTAAAAATTATAATTCTTTCGTATTCCTCTTCTGTACATCCATATGAAGAGTTGATTAGATTTTGGTTATAATTGATCCACCGGAAGTACCCTTATTTGAAGTTTTAAACAGTTTTTCTTAAAAAAACGGAGTTAAATATTATTTTTTGACAGTTTGTTATTATATATATTAAAGAAAATACTCTTCTCTATACAGTTTGATTATACATTTTCCTTCATATTCAATAGATGTAAATTTAAAGCATTATAAAGAAATTAATTTTCGAAAATTAGTCAGCTTTGCTATTTATCATGGAAACAGCTGACATAATTATTCAAAAAAATTTAATTGACAGATGTCAGTTGCAAGTGCAAAACCAAATATGGAAAAAAGTATAGGATCTAAAATTGGTATGTCATAGTGTTGCTCGCAAGTGACACGCAGAGAAAGGCCAAAGAGAAGATGGAAGGACATTACTTAGTGTAGTTTATGTTATAATTTTATTGGATTTATAGAACCTTTTCAAATGAACTTTTGGTATGGAATTTGTAAAAAATAGTATGTGTTCGTGTACGATTTTACATGATGTTATATAGAATCTGTTCCAAGGACCTTTTGGTATGGGATTTGTACAAAATAGATGGAATTGACGGAAGGTCTTATGCTGGCCACAACAGATTTTTTTTTATTATTTTAAATAAAACTTCATTCAGTTTTGAAGCAATTCATAGTATTAAAAAATCTTAATTGTTCCTAGTTTCAGAGTATTTTATTTTCGAGAAATCAGTGTAACGTCACATTTCCTCTATACTTGTCTTTCTCACACACTCTGCTCTGAGTACGCTGCGAGAGAAGGATAACAATTGTATGACGTCAATTTTCCCTTTTAGCAAATGTGAAATATCTCGTAAAGTAATTATTTAAAAAATGTTTTCATTGTTTTAACTATTATTTATTGAGCCATACTTTATGTTAAATTGAAATTTTCTTAAATTTTGTTGTTATGGGGGAATACCCCATTGACAATATTATTATGGATTGTTGTCAAAGTTACGATTTGCTTTTTTTGATTAAGGATCTCTTAAAATTTAATGCAACTAGGTCACAGCTTTGGATCCCATATGGAATTACAATTTTTTGGTTGTGTGGTGTTATAAATTTGGAAAATTGTTACACAAGCAATTAGCATGCAGTGAAATTGTTGATTAAATTAATGGCTGCCCTTCCAATCCTGGAATCCGTCAGTATAAACGAATGATGGCAGATCCCGTCGGCCGTCCCGAGCTCTGCGTACGTTTTTATTTACAGAGTAACTCATTTTAATCCTTTGTTAGCTCGTGTGTACCCAACTGCGTGGCGCGAACAACATGTGTGTGCATACCAGCAAATAAATATTAGGCAAATTGCTTTATAATCCTTTTATGAATTATATTCATATTTCAGGGTACGGACTTCAGGATATGAATCTGTTTGAGAATACGGATTTGTTTTCTCTTTTTTGTTAATAAAAGTTTGAGGAATGCGCTCGCACTGCCTTTCGGGGAATTAAATGCTTAATTAGACAGAAAAATATTCACTTGAAAATTACCAAGCTCGTATATGCTTACAATCAAATCTATTTCCTTGCCCCTTCGTCTTGTACTTCCGGCAGGATCGGTATTGTTTCACAAGAGGGGCACTGTTAAAATTCGCAGAATCGGGTACTCCTAGTATTGCCCGCGTTCCTAAAAGAGATATTTGAATCTTGCTAAAAATCGCATATCCTGATTTTAGTGGTTAACGCGTTTTAAGGTCCCTATAATCCGATTATAATATTTTTACGATGATGTCCGTGTGTGTGTATGTATGTGTGTGGATGTAAGATACTGTAAGACTTAAAAAAATATTTAACTGCAGTTTCCTCAATCTCACATTCTTGGGAAAAGCTGATTAGATTTTGGTAACAATTGGACAACCGGAACTAATAGTTTCTTTAAAAAATCTTATATTTTTTTAATTCATTCTATTCGCTCTTATTCTTCTAATGTTCGAGATTCTTTCAATTCATTGATGAGATTGGCATTATTTCTGAAGGGTGTATATCTATAATTATAAATATTTAATTAATAATAAAATAAGAAATATTAAATGTAAATAAATACATATAAATAAATATATCATCACGGCATATTACCCATTTCTGAGTGTGCCAATCTGTGTTGTACACAGATTTCGGTAATGATGATGACATATTTCTACCGTGCGGGCGTTTACCAGGCGTCACCTCACGAGCACTCATTGCTGGCGTGTAGAGTGCACCACAGGGGTCACTTTTGTGCCATTTAAAATTAATATTAAATATGTACTTCCCAGAAAAATCTTCAGTAATGTCTCTGGCTTTTTGTCATTCATTTATCTGTCAATTACAAACTTTTAAATTTTTCCAATTGTTTTCCTGGGGCTGCGAGATTCATTTACAACTTATTATTTTATATATTTATATGTTTCTATCATTAACTCCATAGAAGATATAAAAATTTTAAATGCATCGATTTTTCTATTCTTTAATATTAGTAATAACAACAATTTTCAAAAAATAGAATTAGAAACTAGTATTTCCGGTTGTCCAATTGTTACCAAAATCTAATCAGCTCTTCCCAGTAATGTCAGATTGAGGAAACTACAGTTAAACATGTTTTAAGCCCTCTATTATTTGAGAAACCGTGGTTTCACCATCCACACACACACACACACACACACACACACGGTCATCGTCGTAAAATGTTATGTTCGGATTCTAGGGACCTTAAAACGTGCTTATCGATTAAAATTTGGGTATGTAAAAATATCCTCTGAACTATATGTGTATCTATATAGCAAATTAATATTATAAATGGATAAAAAATAATAACGGATTAAGGGGCCTATTCAGAACTCAATATTTGTGTTGTCGTTATGATCTTTATGGTTGTTATGTACTGTAAAGATTGTTAAAATCAAATTTGGTATTCTCAGAACTGAAGGTGGTTACCGTCAACAATTGTTACGTGTTTTGACAGTCTTTATCATAACGACTGCTAAAACAAAGTATTCATGGTTGTTATCACGTTGTTATTTCTAATATTTGACATATGACAGATTATTACATCAATCAAATATTATTAATAATGGCCTTTCTGCTAAATATTAGTAGGATGCAGTTGATTATTCGCATGGATCCTGCTTCGACTTAAATAATGATAATAAGAACGATAAAAACCGTCGTGGACGAAAGTTACTTTTGACGTAAATACATATTTCTTCAGTGGTAGGAATTAACATACCCGTTCTAAATAATTTAGAAGTTTTCAAATATGACACAAATGTCATATTCTTCTTTAGTTGTTTTGGCAGAATGTTTGCATTTTAAATATAATTGGCAACACATTATTAAAAGAATAAAGCGTTGACATATAAGGTTAGGTTAAGTTTATATATGCATAATGAAGTTAGCTATTGTCAAATAATCTGGTTCATTCACAAGTATTATTTTGTAAAGATTGTCAATAATACCGACGTAGGTTCTGAATTGACAAATTCATAAAGATTGTTACAAATGTCTTTATGATAACAATCTTTATATCCGTAACAACCTTTATAACTGTGTTTCTCTGAATAGGCCACTAAAATGGTTTCATTACTATGAATTTATTATTTACCGATATTAATATATCAAATGTCCACATTAGCATAAAACATCAATCAATCATTTGATATATCCGCATCACAATTAATCAAGCATATTAAAATAAAAACCACAACATAAATCCCTTCCTATAAAAAGACCGCGCGCGCCGCTGTATTCGCCGTCGCAATGCATACCACAATGTCGGGCGCACTGGCGTACGTTTGTCAGATTAATCATCACATGAACATAATTGCGTTTCCGTAAGTGTCTGCGTTCGCGTCACCCCTAGCCCTCCCCAGTGGGACGCCGCTGTCGCACTCCCTCGCCTGACCGCCGTGTAATTAACAAGGCAATGCATCATGCCCGCGTCATACCTTTCATTGATATCTGAACTAGATGTGCACCAGGAATTGGATTTTATTTATACATTTTTTTCTGTCGGAGAGTGAAAAATGTTCGGTGCGGTTTTATTTTATTGGTTTTTTTTTGGGCGTCCGTCGACCGTCCTGATGAAAAGGCTGCGCGGGAATTTAATAGTTCGGGCGATCCAGATAGATGTATGCAGGTGTTCTATCAGTTGTTTTTCAGCTAGCTTTTTCGGCATTTTGTTTTAGTTTGAGTTATTGTTTTTGTGGTCCAACTGTGGAGTTGTGAAGTTGTCTGTCTCGCTGTGTTCACTACACTTTTTATGTAGATTTTCACGTAATATGCATGTTGATTTGTTTACCTGACAGCAGACATACTACCAATCATTTCGGACGATCATCAATCCTTTTTAGTTGAATAATATAATGCAGCGTTATCTCATTCATGTAACCAAATTGTGACAGCTATTTTGGCAAGCCTGCTACAGAAAAAGAATCCTGCTGCTAGGTCTATTCCAGTGGCGTAACTAGGATAAACGGGGCCCGTGTGCAAAAAAATCTGCAAACACTTTTTATATAAGATTTGTGAAAAAGTTGTTTAAATTTTCGAACGTCTTTGGTAAACTAAGTGTTAAGTACTCGTAGGTCTGTAATTTTTATAACAAACTTACACTAGAAGGGTCTCTTTTTTAACTACTTATGTTAACTAATGTTGAAAGTTATAAGAATGTAGAGGTTTTTTATAAGTTTGACACGAAAAAAGTTAAACATTTCGCCTTAAGGGGATCGTCTTCGCTCTCCCAAATGAACGAAAAGACGCTCCAAAACAATGCTAATTATGCAAAATCTGTTACGAATTTGTAATTTATTTTTATCATATTTATTAAAGAAAACTTGATATTATGTCTGTAACTTTTTATTTTTGCAATATCATTGTTCTTATATCTGTGACAAAGCTCTAAAATTGTTGATTTTTGGTTCATTTTAAAGTGAATTTTTCGTGATAAAGAATATTTATTTTAAAATTTTAAAAAGTTACGTACTTAATTTCATGTTTTCTGAGAACGAGTAATTACATTTTATTGTAAATGAATGACAAATACAGCCATAATAAGTATTGGACTGAAACGTGTTTTGCGTATTTTCAGCGCTACAGAATTTACATGCCCTAGTACAGGCGAGGGTGAGCACGCGGCGGGAGGGTATTTTGTCATCCAATAGAATTTATCTTGTATTCTGGCGGTCGGTATGTAGAGATATGAAATTTCTATAGACAGAAAATTATTGAAAAATGCATATAATTAATATTTTAAAAGTGAAAGCTAACTATTACTTTATTATAAATTTTCTTTGAAATATAATTTAATTAATCTATTAAAGATACAAAAGTCGTTGATCCGACAAAAAAATTTACAGATAATTCTACACAGATGTGGATCATTAGAAATAGGATAAGTATGGATTAAAGATTAAAGAAATTTCCGAACGATTTGAAATTCCGATAATTGAAATAATATGAAATTAACGTAAGTTTAGGCGTTTACCACACAAATTCCAAATACTTGGAATACGGATAATTAGCTCGCAGAGCCACATATTTAACTTTTAGAGGGGATGTATGAAGGGTATATAAGAGAAAACTTTGATTTTTTCTTATTATGTTGTTAAGTGTATACTTACAATTTACATTTGTTAGCGATTGTTGTGTTCAGTTCTTATTAGGTGTAAATATAAATTGTTAAGTGAATACTTACAAGTAACATTTGTTAGTGATTGTCGTGTTCTGGGTTTGATTTGATCCAGGATATTTTTTATCGCCAGGTAAAAATTTTTTTCAATTTACTCTTAAATTTTGAAGAAACGATTTTCAATATTCCCTTCTTTAATTTAAAGCTGTTTCTAACAACTTTATAGTTTTTTACTCTAGTCTCTTTATGTTTCAAGACAAATTATAAATGTTTTATATTTTCAATCAATTCTTATTGTATGTATATATAAGACACGGAAAATAATTGCTTTCAGTTCGGTGTATTTAAACGAATACTCATATGAATTATTTTGTCTAATAAAGCAAAACAAAAATTGGCTAGTTTCAATTTTTTTACTTTAACTGTTTTCTGATTGAAAAATATATATTGTTTTTCTATAGCAGATTTTAAAGTGTGTTTTGTTCAACTCGAAATAGTTGACGAAGTGACATTTTAACCGCAAAAGTAGATAAAATAATACTTAAACAGCAAGGATAGATAAAGAACTTTAATTTTTATTTAAATAAAAACACATTATATATTTTGTCGAATCATATTATATATAACTTCAATTGTATAAACATGAATAAAATGAAATTGTTTTCAAACAAATTCTATAACTACCACGATACTGATATTTTTAAATTGTTCTTAAATAATTTAATTTATAATCGGTTTTTCTAATTTTTGATCTGCTATAGAAACAAAATAGAATTTTACACGACGATATATTAAATTATCGACTCGTGAATTAAACTTTCCGCTCGTCAATAAAATACAATTTTATCGTCTTGTATAAAAAATAACTATTTATTAATTATGTTTATAGATAAACATCATTCACCTGATATACAGTGTGTCCCAAAAAGTTTTATACAAATAGAGAAAAAGTTTATCTTACATTTCACAAAAAAAAATATTCTTGACAGAAAGCTCTGCATGACTTGTAGATCTATAATCAAGTACAAAATTTTTAAAACATTGGCCGGAATACAGGGAAAATCAAAATTATGATTTGGAGTGCCTGATTTTGTGTTATTCATCCTTATTAAACACGTTCTGGATAGAGTGCTTTAGAATATCTAATAACTGTCAACAAATGTCAAATGTTACATCAGTGTGCATTTGTAATAATTAGAAATGCCAGTAAAATTGAGTATTAAAGATAAAATTGAAATTGTTCTCATTGTTGGAGAAAATTATAAAACATGTAGGGAAGCAGCAGAAATCTTTAATAATAGACACCCTGATAAAACAATACATTTCACAACTGTCAGATATGTAATAAATAGGTCAGCTCCGTATCGCTGGTCTAAGTTATTGTATTTTTGCAGTTTGGACACCATTAGGAATTGTTTTCGAAAAAATTTTGTATGATCCCCAATTTTGGCATGAGAAAAAAAATTTGAATATTTTTATATGAAATGCATATTACCAGAATTAATTGATCCTTGATTTATCTGAAATTTACCGCTACGGGATCCAAAAGAAAGTTAAATTTACATATGTACATATATATAATTTTTTGTAGTTCATATAAAACTTCCTAGATTTATTTTCATAAATTGCATTTGTATGTATACTTTTGTATTTATATCATTGTTAATTATATTATATATTTAGCATTTCTCATTATTATTTTTCCTTTGCTATTTTATTCCAGAGAACAAATAATTTACATATGTGTATGTACGTAGGTATATGTGTCATGAAAAGTTAAAGAAATTTAAAAAAATCTCACAATTACTTTCTTTTGTATGTGTATACAGGTATCCTTCCGTCATCTTCCATAAATTGAACAGCCAGTATATTAATTATTTATTTAGCTTATTTATTGATATAACCATTTGCGTCGCTGAAAATAATATTTACTATATGAAACTGGTTACTGATAACAAATATAGATCCTTGGTATAGATTTAAAAATTTTCGCATAATTTGTTATTCAGTTATATAGATTTTAAAATTTTCACATAATTTCTTATTCATATTTCAATATTTTTAAATTTTCTTGTTAAATAGAGTAAAAAATCATTATGTTCTAATCCTTGTACGGACGAAAGAAACAGAATAATATTTTCTTTTAGCATTTTGTGAAATAAAATAACTATTTCCGTACATTTATTTCACTGGCCAATTGCAGTAGGTACAAAAAGGATAGAGATATTGTAGTACACTAGTAAGAAAGAGAAAATACATTTGAACATTCCCCTTACCCCAACCACACTTCATGTCAACAGATCTAGGTAAAGAAGTTCAATGCTGTACGGACGATCCCCTTAACATAAAAATCAACATTAGGAATGCCGCATGCACCCAATTTCGAGCTTTGGCCCGGCCCGATTTCGAGTCAATTTTCGAGCCGGGCTAGCTAATTTTTTTGTCGAGTCGATCTTCGAGTCGGGCCGGTAATTTTTATTTTCGGGCCGAGTCGATCCAAACTTCAAAGCCCGGCCCGCCCGGCCCGAATGCATCTCTACTCTTTAAAACTTGCTATACAAAAAATAAAATTAAAATTAGCGTCGTTCATGTTAGAAATGTATGATTAATGGCAAAGAAGAAGAAGAAGCAACCTTTATGTGCATGTATTTTCCTAATAATAATAGATGCGTCCATATTATCCATTTGAATAGTTGACAAATTGCGGCATATTTTACGTCATTGGATTTATTTATTTATTCTACACCAACAGTCAAATTTCTTCCAGAACATTAAGCAGAACCGAAATAGAATCAGAAAAACATATTTGTTTGAAGTACAATGTGACCTCTTTCCCTACATATCACCCTCGTGTTCATCCCTTAACATATTGTCATGAGGGTAGGGTGTAGTCTGACACCTTTGATTAACCCCCTCTTGTAGTACAGCCAGTGCCGGCTCAAGTGACTTTTCTAGATATACAACTCACCGGAAAATAGACTAGTCAGATGGCTCAATTTTTCTTAGTTACGGAGTCTATCTATAAATCTATAGAAGATATAATAAAAACGTTCAATTGGATATTGGATAGAGAATTTTACGTCCTTCAATATTTCTAATAACAAAAATTTCCGAAAAATTATATTTATGCCCAGTTTTATAAACATCGAATAACTTGCTGAGTTATTACTTTGAAAGTAAATTTAATCGATGAGTAAATAAAAATGTCTGTTTTATAAAATAAGTTGCAGAGTAAAATAAGTACTTGCAGAGTAAATATTTTATTCTAGTGATTTACCGACAGAGACTTAGTTTATTAGTATTCAAACGTCAAAATAAAGTGTCATAAAGTGTCAGTTCTCATTAAAAATGGAAAAAAGAGAGAATGGCGAAAGAATTATATTGAAATAGATATATAGCGAACATGTTAGAGATAAAAGAAAAATATTAGTATAACAAGTAGACAGACATAGCAAGCGTCAAAAGCAAAAATAGTGCTTGGGATGAGATTTGTAAAGAATTTAATGCAGTTTCACAAATAGGTACCCGGAATAGTGTTCAAATGAAACTGTTATATATAACACACATATATGACACATTGTATTTATGTTGGCTTGGAATAGTTGGGTTTTGTACAGGTGTTAATAAGTAATTTTTACAAAGGTATCCACTATCCCCTAACAAGTAGCAATTACCAAATTCTCCGTTTTCAAGCCTAGCTCTTATTAATGAATTGTTAAATATGTTGCTGTCGTGTGCGGAACCAGGCCATCTAGCAACAACATATGTTATTTTTAGATTTGCTGAACATACTATTTGGCAATTCACAGAAAACCATCCTTTTCGGTTTCTATCAATTTCTGCGTTCTCTATAAAATAATTAATTTTGACATGTGTCAAATTTATTCTACAGAATAAAATTTACTTCCTCGAAAATCAGTGGAGTAATTTATTCCAAAGATTTACTTAGCTAGTATTTTTATTCTTGCTTTATAAAACGAAAATCTCTGGAATAAACTATTTTACTTCGAGAATAAATTTTACTTTGCTAGTAATTTACTTATCCATCTTTTATAAAACTGGGCATAAGAAAAATTAAATATACTTCCCAGAAAAAAGTATCAGAATGTCACTAAAACTGTTGGTTTTTGACAATGACTGCTGTCATTTACAAATTTGTCTACTGATTTCCTTAGTGTAGTTTAGCCTCTGCGATGTATTTCATCCAATTATTCTATATATTAGTGTCTTTATCTCTAAATCTGTATAAAATATAATAAAAAATTTTAATGTATTAGATAGAGAATTTTACGTTCTTCAATATTTGTAATAACAATTTCCAAAAAAATATATTTAGAAGATTTTTCAGAGAAACAACTACTTCCGGTTGTCCAATTGTTAACAAAACTTTTTCAGCTCTTCCCAGGAATGTCAGATTGAGGAATTCGTAGTTAAACTGTTTTTAAGTCTTATAGTTTTTGAGGAATCGTCCTTCCAACATCCACACGTACACACACACATACACACACACACACATCATCGTAAAAATGTTATATCGGCTTCTAGGGACTTTTAAACGTACTTATCTACTAAAATCTGAATATGCGATTTTTAGCATGATTCCAACACCTCTCTTAGCGAGAGGTAAAAATGAACAAAGTTTCTGAAATTTTCCTACTCCGTCTCTGTCAGTAGAAATCGTGTGTAGTCCCAACAATACTACATTCTCATGTCGGATGAGATATTGCCTGGCCATGAAGTAATAGACTAATTCAAATAATAATAACTAATGAAATATTTACACGTTACAACTCGTTTTGTCTGTACTCCCCCTGGGACAGATGCAACTTCGCCATTTTGTGCACGGGTAATTCCATTCTCTGTTGGCCAACACAGAATGTTTCATTAGAAAAATTAAACTAGGGATGAAATTTTAATGAGTTATCCGTGATATTTCACTGAAGTTATACAAACAATCGTGTGTGCACTTGATAGGGGATATGTGCAATTCTCAGTGATGTCAATAAATATTAAATGATCAATGAATGTTTTATTACTTTGTATGATACCCCTCATGCAAATATTTGTTGTTTGAGAATATTTTATGTGTAGCAAACCTTCATTTAATTGTATCGAAGGATTATATTGACAGAAACTTTTATTCAAAAACATACAAACCAAATAACAATTAAATTGTTTTCATATTTACAAAATATCTCTAGATACGGAATTTCCAAAGGTAAATTTTTTATTAATAATATTCTAAAAACCCTGTTTGGAAATAAATTTCACTAAATGACAAATAATAAATGAGAAATGGAGAACTTTCCAGTTAGTATTTTCAAAGTAGGATTAGGAAACATTTGCCATTTTTACCTCTCGCTAAGAGAGGTATTGGATTCATGCTAAAATTCGCATATCCAGATTTTATTGAATAAGCACGATTTAAGATCCCTATATATCCGATTATAACATTTTTAAAATGATGTCTGTGTGTGTGTGTGGATGTGTGTATGAGTGTGTATGTATGTCTGGATGTTGTAGACATGATTCCTCAAAAACTATAAGACTTAAAAAATATTTAACTGCAGTTTCCTCAATCTGACATTCCTAGGAAGAGCTGATTAGATTTTGGTAACAATTGGACAACCGGAAGTAATAGTTTCTTTAGACTAAACGTCCAATATCATTTTAAAAAGATTTTAAAAAGCGGACAATAACAATGTGACAGAATATGGAATTTTGTCGAGCAAAAAAAAAATTCTTCTAAATATAATTTTTTGGGAGTTTTTTTTATCAAATATTGAAGAACATAAAATTCTCCATCTAATACATTTACAATTTTTATTATATCTTGCATAGATTTAGAGATAAAGACACTATAATTTATACAGTAAACTAATCGCAGAGGCCAAGCACTAAGGAAACCAGTTGACAAATTCCAATGTTTATAACATGAAACATGTCATTGTCAAATATCAACAGTTTTAGTGACATTCTGATAGCTTTTTCTGGGAAGTATATTTAACTTTTCTTTTTGTTTTATTAATTAAATATTTGAAATTATAGGTAAAATTGTGGTAAAATGCATATATCCATCAGAAATACCGCCAATCTGGTTAATGAATTGGAAGAATCTCTGATATTTAGAAACCTCATACAATGAAAAATAGATAGAATTATATGTGTGCAGAATACATATTAAATACAATAAAAAACATTATTTGAGTAAAGTTCTGTAATTTTTTGTTATAAAACGACGGCTCGAAAGCGAAGTGCAATACAATATATCCTAATATGGAAATGGCGAGAGGTCTTGTGCTGGCCACAACAGATTTTTATTAAATATTGAACATAAAATTCTCCATCTAATACACTTACAGCCTGATTCACAAAAAAGTTTAAGCTAATCCTCATTTTTGGATTAGTGAATTCTATTCTATTCCGGTATTTAAAATTTAATTTTCATGAAATTATCAATAAAGATAGATACTAGGAATAGATTAGACTATATTTTAAGATATAAACTGTCAAAATTAGAGTAGAATTCGCTAATCCAAAAATGAGGATTAGCTTAAACTATTTTGTGAATCGGGCTGTTAAAATTTTTATTATATCTTGTATAGATTTAGATATAAAGACACTATAATTTATAGAGTAAACTAATCGCAGAGGCTAAGGCACTAAGGAAACCAGTTGACAAATTCTAATGCTTATAACATAGTTTTTAAATGACACATGTCATTGTCAAATATCAACAGTTTTAGTGAAATTCTGATAGCTTTTTCTGGGAAGTATATTTAATTTTTCTTATTGTTTTATTAATTAAATATTTGAAATTATAGGTAAAATTGTGGTAAAATGCATATATCCATCAGAAATACCGCCAATCTGGTTAATGAATTGAAACAATCTCTAACATTTAGAAACTTCCTCATACATTGAAAAATAGATAATTAGAATTATATGTGTGCAGAAGACATGTCACATACAATACAAAACAATATTTAGGTAAAGTTCTGTAATATTTTATTAAAAAACGATGGTTCGAAAGCGAAGTGCAATACAATACTTATATAGCCTAATATGGAAATGACGAGAGGTCTTGTGCTGGCCACAACAGGTTTTTTTTTTTTTGTAATTCAGAATAAATGATTCGGAATTAAAATGACCAATTCTATCACACATATTAGTTCTACAAAGAGTGTCATTCTTAAACTATTTTTGGTGACATATTGTTATTTATGATTTATAAGACTGCACTAAATACATAAAATATCTTGACAACGAACAGAACAAAAACACAAATCAGTGTTATCAGCCTAACTATTCTGTCTAAAATTACCTTTAGGGGAAATTGCCAACTATTTTTATAAGCAGCAATATACCTGTTATTCTTTCCTTCATATCCAAAACCACAAAACCAAGTCCAGCGAGATTACAAAATGTCACCGTAGGTAAATGTATCGCCTTCGCGTCAAAAAGCAATATAAAGAGCAGGAATACGAGATGCCAGGCTTGTGTTTGGATTGAACGGGCCCATAGGATTGCGCATTCCGTGACGCGGGCACGCACATTCCGGAATCCAGGCGACCGGAGCGAAGACGAAGACGAAACGGGCAGGAAACAACGGAGGGTTGCTGCCACCGCGAAACAGACAACTGCCAATTCGAAAGGAGGAGATTCGCACGAAAATGGATTTAAATACAAATTTGATACAACGGTGTTGAGAAATATATAAAGAATTTTTTACCAAAACCTGCTTTTACACAAAAAAAACATATAAATTGTAGTTAAATTAACTAAATGAATTCCTTATTTTTCAGCCTACTAATATGTTTCATTAAACTATCTAAAGTGATATAGTTAAATTTTCTAAATTTGTAATCACAAATTATAGTAAAATGAAATACAAAATTAGATGAAATGATTACATTTATACCGTAATAAGTATTGAACTAAATATAAATAAAGAAATTAACTAAATATGTATTTAAATTTTCTATGTACGTAATTCATTAGATAAATTAGCGAAAATTGAAGGACAAAAATAATTAAGCCAAAATACAATAAAATTAAATAAAATAAGTAATTAAAGTAACCATTTGTATATTTAAATTAACGATTTTTTACAAAATATTTATTATCTATTACTAAAATTTCAATTTTTTTTACCTTCCGTCACCTTTAGGTAAGGAAGGTATTGTCTTTGGTCAAAAAATTCGATGGGGAGTTTTAAATGAATAAGCACGTTTTAATGTCCCTACAATACGATTTTACTGGTTTTACGATGATGTCTGTATGTGTGTATGTGTGTGTGTGTGTGTGTGTGTGTGTGTGTGTGTTTGTGTCCGTGTGTGTGTCCGTGTGTATGTGACAAATTTTTCTCCGACGATAACTCCAAAACTACAATTCTAAAAATTATGATTCTTTCGTATTATTCTTCCTTACAATCCTATGAAGAGCTGATTAGATTTTAGTTATAATTGGTCAACCGGAAGTACCCTTATTTGAAGTTCTTAACAGTTTTTCTTGAAAAAACGCAGTTAAATATCATTTTCGATAATTTATGTGATTATCAATAGAAAGATTATCTTATTCTTTATATGGTTCGATTATACATTTTCCTTCATATTCAATAGATATAGAGTTATAGAGAGATTAACTTTCAAAAATCAGTCAGCTTTGCAAAAATTATGAAAACATCAGATATATTCAAAAAATTCTAATTGACAGATGTCAGTGTCAAGTGCAAAACCAAAGTGGAAAGTATATGATCTGAAAGTGATATAAGTAACAGTGTCCCTTGCCAGTGACTTGCATTTGCGGCCTCGCCTCAAGATAGGAATTTATAATGCCAGGAATACGAGAAAGGCAAAAGAGAAGATGGAAAGACTGTATAACAGAAGATTTGAGGGAGGCAAAACTGTGTCATGAAGATGCGTTGGACAGGAATGAGTAGAAGAGAAGAGTAAGAAACAGCGACTTCTAATAAAATAGGGAAAAGTTGAAGAAGGAGGAAGTGTTAAGTGCAATATATAATGTACATACGTTCGTATTCGTATTATAATTGTATTGGATTTTAGAATCTTTTCAAAGGAACTTTCAGTATGGATTTGTAAAAAATAATGTGTTCTTGTTACATTTTTTCAGTATATATAGAATCTTTTTCAAGGAACTTTTGGTATGGGATATTTACAAAATACATCGAATTGACGGAAGGTTTTCTGCTGGCCACAACAGATTTTTTCTGTGTAAAGTTATACTTATCTAAATAATTGGAGCAACATTTTAATAATGTAAATGAATAAAATAGTTGTATATTTATACTTCTCGCTAAGAGAGGTATTGGATTCACGCTAAAAATAGTATATCCAGATCTTTGTGAATAAGTACGTTTTAAGGTCCCTACAATCCGATTTTAACATTTTTACAATGATTGTGTGTGTGATTGGTTGTGTGTGTGTTTGTTTGTGTGTATGTGTGTGTTTGTTTGTGTGTATGTTTGTGTGTATGTGTCTGTCGAGAAACATTGTGCTGCCCAAGATGTTTTATTTAATTACCATATTTGACATTTTATAATTAAATTTATATTAATATAATCAATATCAATATAATTGTTATTTATTGTGAAGCGCATTTTAAATGTTATGACCCATATTATACATTTAAACCAAATATATCTCTATAATAATTATAAATATGTACATACGATGTCAAATTTATGCCAACATATAAATAAAATTATTTTAATATGACAAACGTACAAAATAAACATCAATTATTTACACGTAGACAAATATGTTCAAAATATTTTGCTCGACAAAATTACATTTTCTGTCACATTGTTATTGTCCGCTTTTTAAAAGCTTTTTAAAATGATATTGGACGTTTAGTCTAAAGAAACTATTACTTCCTGTTGTCCAATTGTTACCAAAATCTAATCAGCTGTTCCCAGGAATGTCAGATTGAGGAAACTGCAGTTAAATATTTTTTAAGCCTTATAGTATTTGAGAAACCGTGGTTCCAACATCCACACACACACACACACACTAACACACACACACACTAACACATACATACATAATGCGTGTTTTTTTAAGCCCGATAGAACTTCAAATTGTAAAAAGTAACACAAAAAATTAGATATGGCCACCGCGGCTGTTCTTGACAAAGCGCATTCTGGACGTCCAATTTTGAGCCACTTTTTCGAGCACTGCTGGCCGTATGTCACGAATAACACGGACAATGTTGTCCTCCAAGGCGTCAATTGTTAGTGGTCTATCAGCATAAACCAGTGACTTCACGCAGCCCCACAGGAAATAATCGAGAGGTGTCAAATCGCACGACCTTGGAGGCCAATTGACAGGCCCATTTCTCGAAATCAACTTATCGCCAAATTTTGATTTCAATAAGTCGATGGTTGCGGTCGCCGTATGGCACGTAGCACCATCCTGTTGAAACCACATCTCGTTCGGATCAATCATCCATCTTTTCAAACCAAAAATTATTGATCATGGTACGATAACGATCTCCATTGACCATAACGCGAGCTCCGACCTCATTTTTGAAGAAATAAGGTGCGATGATACCACCAGCATGTAAACCGCATCAAACGGTGCATTTTTCTGGAGGTAATGGAGTCTGTAGGGTCTCTTGTGGATTGGTCTCACTCCATATGCGGCAATTTGGCTTATTAACAAACCCGTTAAGCCAATCACGAAGTCGTCTATAAGTTGCGCGAATCGACAACTGATTTTCAAAGTAAATTTGGATAATTTAGTAGCGTTGTTCAAGCGTGAGTCTATTCATGATGGTTTGCAAGAGTCTACCGATCATAAATATCAAAAAGTGAACACAGTATAACAGCTCGTTTCACAGTTAACCCTTTCATAAGTTCTATCTAAGCAAAAAAAAAACACCCATTACATACATACATACACACACACGGACATCATCGTAAAAATGTTATAATCGGATTATATGGACCTTAAAACGTGTTGATCCACTAAAATCTGGATTTGCGAATTTTAGCATGATTCCAATAGGTACCTCTCTTAGCGAGAGGTAAAAATGTTGCTTTTATGCCGCACAGATCAAGTATATAGTTTATATTTTATGCATCCGTGATAAAACTTTTCTATAACTACAAAGTTTTATAAACCGAAGTTTATAAAATGTTTCATGATGTGCAGTAGATCTCCGTTGTTGTTAATATGACACTAGATAGATCGCCTACATCCCAACATTTTAAACCAACAGTCATACATTTATTTCTCTGGACAACAACATAATTTGTTACTTTTCTGTGTACTTAGTTTAGGTGATCTACAACTCTTGTACTCTTTTGCTCTAGAGAGTCTACAGACTTCGGAGAAAAATTGCAGGAACTCTTTTGTTAAATGTACAAACATCTTAAGGATCCATGAAGCTAAGAAACTGTTGCACGTAATTAATTTAACTACTTCTAGTTTTGAAGTAGAATTTAAGTTGAAAAGTGTTTGGGAATATTCGTCCAAGTGAAAAGATCTTGATGGTAAGTAGTTTCTTTTACTAATGTATTCGACTCGAACAATAAAATTAGGAGATTACATAATTATTTCTACTTGTTTTCCATGGGCTGAGAAATAAATTTACACCTTATTATTTTATATATTTATATGTCTCTATCTTTAACTCCATAGAAGATATAATAAAATTTTGTACATGTATCGGATAGAGATTTTTATATTCTTTAAAAATTAGTAACAATAGAAATTTTCAAAAAATAATATTTAGAAGATTTTTTTAAAGAAACTATTACTTCCGGTTGTCCTGTTGTTACTAAAATCCAATCAGCTCTTCCCAGAAATATCAGATTGAGGAAACTGCAGTTAAATATTTTTTAGGTCTTACAGTATTTGGAAAACCATGGTTTCAACATCCACACACTCATCCTTACACACACATACACACACAGGCCCCGGGTCCTAAAGGGGCCCCAAGATAAATCTATTTAAATATATCATTTTTACCTCCCGCTACCCTTGGTAAGGGAGGTATAGGGATCGTGCTAAAAATCACATATCGAGATTTTAGAATCCAATTTTTATATTTTCACGATGATGTCTATATGTGGTGTGTGTATGTGTATGGATTTTGTTAACGCTCCAACTCAAATACTATCATTCAAAAAATTCTGAAACCTTGTATTTCTACCCTATTCTAATATAAAAAGAAGCCATTAGATTTTGGTGTAAATCAGATAACCGGAAATAACACTTTACCTGAAGCTCATGTCATTATGAAAATAAAGATTATTGAATTTTCTACAGGAATACATTAATACTTCTTCTATATATTTAACAGATAAATTTAAAAATAATTTTTTTTATTAGTCCCGAAGCCTAAGATAAATACAATTCTTTTGTTACACAGTTCATATTTCAAATGAATGTAGCTGACAGTAAATGTCACTGTTAAGAAACTAATCACTTTAAATTAATAATAGTGACATTTTAAAAAGAAAATAGTAAATAAAGCAATAGTTTTATGCAATGGAACAGTTTGCAGCGTTAGTAAATATACGTAGGTATGTATTTAAATTAATAAAAATTAAATAACGGAAGGTTTTGTGTTGGCCACATCAGATTTTTTTTTTTTTCATGCTATTACGGTAAGTTATTTTGAAAATTATATTGTTACATAATTACTCACAATCCTAACCAACTGAATATGTATACACTGTTTTATTTTCTTTTCGAATTCTAAAACCGCTTTAAATAAAGAGGGCCCCCAAAAATACTTGCGGGCTGGCCGCCGAACTCTTAGTTACGCCACTGCACACAGTCCCACAAACACACGGACATCATCGTAAAAACGTTATAATCGGATTATAGGGACCTTACCGAGAGGTAAAATGTGAACAGACTCATTTTTATGAAGAAAAAATATGAATATTCGTTCAATGATTTTAGGTTTAATCAAATATATTTCTCTTAACAATATTCTTCTTCCTGCTCTGTCATTTATGTGAGATCTAGAATTGCAGACGGCTGATTATGACATGGCGTTTCGCATGAGGGATAGTGACGTGACGTATGACGTGTGACGTGTGTCAGTCGAGGAATTTGGAATCATAAGAGGGAGTCACTTTCTCCGTTTCCTTTTCCTCTTTTATCCTTTCCAATCTTACGCTGTTCTTTGCCGCTTGCGGTATTTCGTATTCGGGTTGAAATGGACTTAGGAGGATATGGATGCTTGACAATTGATCGTTCGATTTACGTTTCTATATTTAGACACTTTTGGAAAGATACGTTTTTGGCACATTTCAATATTTTTGATTTATGTCATACAATAGCTCATATCAAAGTTACTTTTTAACTGTAGGAAATATCTCAACTGTGGTATTGATTAGGTGTTAACAATTACTCTAAATTTCAATCAAACAGCATTTATTTTCTCATACAACTAATATTTCTCATATAACCGCGTAGACATTTGTTGTGCAGACAATTAAGGATATAAATTATTGCTGTGCTACGTACAGTGTTGTTATTTAGCTATAGATGCTGGATGATAAAGCATCACCCCTCATCAGATGTGCTCTACTGAAGAGATAACCGTTTGTTGTAAAGAAGCATAGTAGAAAGACATGTAGTAAGTCAATTAGATTTGGATGCGTGTTTAAGGTTACAATGTAACAGTTTAGTGTTGTTTAATTAGTTTCATGTAATCATGTCCAGTTTAATAATTAATAAAATAGTTTAAATGTAATTATTTAAATAAAAAAATCTGTTGTGGCCAGCACAAAACCTTCCGTCAATTCGATGTATTTTGTACAAATCCCATACCAAAAGGTCCTTGGAACAGATTCTATATAATATCATGTAAAATCGAACACGAACACATACTATTTTTTACAAATTCCATACCAAAAGTTCATTTGAAAAGGTTCTACAAATTCAATAAAATTATAACATAAACACGCACTAAGTAAAATGCACTTGACACTTCCTTCATTTCTTCTTCAGCTTTCCCCTATTTTATTAGGGGTCGCTGTTTCGTCTTCTCTTCCACTCATTCCTGTCCAATGCATCTTCTTCAAACAGTCCTTTCTTTCTCAAGTCTTCTGCGATACAGTCTTTCCATCTTCTCTTTGGCCTTTTTCTGCATGTCACTTGCGAGGAACACTGTGACATACCAATTTTAGATCTTATACTTTCTATATTTGGTTTTGAACTTGCAACTGACACCTGTCAATTAAATTTTTTTGAATATACCTATCAGCTGATTACATGATAAATAGCAAATCAAAAAATCGGTAGTGGGTTTTTAATGAATAAGTACGTTTTAGGGTCCCTGCAATACGAATGTACTCTTTTTAAGATGATGTCCTTATGTATGTGAGTGTGTGTGTGTGTGAGTGTGTGTGTGTGTCCGTGTGTGTGTATGTGTGTCCGTTTGTGTGTGTGTGTGTATGTGTGTCCGTGTGCGACAAATTTTTCTCCGACGATAACTCCAATACTATAATTCTAAAAATTATAATTCTTTCGTATTCCTTTTCTGTACATCCATATGAAGAGTTGATTAGATTTTGGTTATAATTGATCCACCGGAAGTACCCTTATTTGAAGTTTTTAACAGTTTTTCTTAAAAAAACGCAGTTAAATATTATTTTTTGACATTTTGTTATTATATATATATATATATATATATATATATATATATATATATATTAAAGAAAATACTCTTCTCTATACGGTTTGATTATACATTTTCCTTCATATTCAATAGATGTAGAGTTAAAGCATTTTAAATAAACAGCTGATACATTAAAAAAATTCTAATTGACAGATGTGTGTTGCAAGTGCAAAACCAAATATGGAAAGTATAGGATCAAAAATTGGTATGTCATAGTGTTCCTCGCAAGTGACATGCAGTGAAAGGCCAAAGAGAAGATGGAAAGACTGTATCGCAGAAGACTTGAGAAAGGAAGGACTGTATGAAAAAGATGCTTTCAACAGGAATGAGTGGAAGAGAAGAGGAAACAGTGACCCCTAATAAAATAGGGGAAAATGAACTTTTGGTATGGAATTTGTAAAAAATAGTATGTGTTCGCGTTCGATTTTACATGATATTATATAGAAACTGTTCCAAGGTCCTTTTGGTATGGTATTTGTACAAAATACATCGAACTGACGGAAGGTCTTGTGCTGGCCACAACAGATTTTTATACTAGCGTTTTATAACAACAACGTTTTGATTGTCATTTTCGTTGCTAAATGAAATACTGGCAGTTTGATGCGTAAAAGTGACAGTTTAATGCATAAAATGTTACTTTAAAGCACTAGAATGTCACGGATGAACAACCTTAAAGAAAAACCGTCGGAGCTTATGAACAATAACCTAGCAATAAAGGCCTGCAGCATTGCTTCCATATTCCCAAGGGGCGATGCTGGGTTTAGGGAGAAGAATCCATTGAGTGTGGCAATAGCTCTGTTCGATGAGAAGTGCTTGAAGTGTAGAGCAGAATAGTGCAGTGCAGTGTAGTGTACACTAGTTCAGTCTAATTCTTGTGGTTTCATAAAACACACTAGTGTATATTTGGGCAAGTTTGCTCAGCTGTGAGTATTCAAGCCAAGCGTAGCCAAAGGTGTAAAAGGTTAGATTGTTTATAAACACAGTCATATCATAAAGCTGCAAAGAAGTGACTGCAGAAATGTCTGTTTTAAAGAGCATAGTGTTTGAACTAATAAACGATTCTGACGAAGATCAATCATGACTTGATTCTTCATCAGATTCAGAGACATATATATTAATTCTTTATATAACAAAACAAAGAGAATATACTATATCTGAATCCATTATTTTATTTTCTCAATGTGTAAAATTTTAGGTTAATAAACAGATGTGTAGATAGGATAGAATTAAAATGTCTACCGAACAACATTTAGTTACCCCCACTCCTACTTTGCACTTTCTACACCACCTCGCGAGTCAGGTCAGAAACGTGAGCACTAGTTCTTAAAATTTTTGTCATCGAACAGCCTGCCAGAAGCTGCCCGTTTCTCATAAAACATGTTAGTGTAAGAAAGTTAACACTAGGGCGGCCTAGTACATGTCATCGAACAAAGCTAATATTTGTATTGTGTAATTTTTTGATTAGTCAATGTTTTAATATCAGTTCATTTATTTTGTAGCCACACCTCGTATTTGAATTACAATATTCACTCTCTTTATTTACAAGAAAATGATTCCAGAATTTTTAAACAGTCTAATCACGAATTTGTTATTAGACCGCATTGCAAACCACGGACCACAAATGTCGGTCCCTCATTAAATTCTTTAACAGATTTCCAGGTTATAATTAGTGGGTTTTTTAACTCCATGAAATTTTAAAATTTCACGCCAACCCTAAACATCCATAAAATCATTAATCCACTTTCCAATTCTAAAAACCAAAACCCGAAACCGAAAACCAAGTTATCACATAAACACGTGATTCTCTTTTACGCACTGACACTCACGCGCGCGTCCGTTTAGCGTGAGCCGAGCATCATGCGCCTGCGTACTGTCTCAAATTTAATCTGCACAGGGTCTCACTTTACCGTCAAAAAACCAAAGTGATTGAATCACCGCGCCTAACTTTATAAAGCATTAACACAATTTGTCTCTACGTTAGACACTTTTCAATTGAATTTATACCCAGCGAGTGAGTTGCCGCCAGAGAGAACGACAAATACACAATCGAATGAGAAAGGCAAGGATGGGAGATAAGGATACTGACATGTGTACTAGGGTGGTTAAAACTTTCACGTGTGGATTGGGTTTTAATTTACCTTAGAAGATTTTTTAATATGGTTAAGGGAACTAATTAACAGTAATTTTTCCTGTCCTGCCTACAAATAATTCGGAAAATCTATTTTAAATTAATTTTAAATAGTTTGAATTCTTTGTTTTAGTCCAGAACTCAATAAAAAATCTGTTGTGGCCAGCATAAGACCTTCCGTCAATTCGATGTATTTTGTATAAATCCCATACCAAAAGGTCCTTGGAACAGATTCTATATAATATCATGTAAAATCGAACACGAACACATACTATTTTTTACAAATTCCATACCAAAAGTTCATTTGAAAAGGTTCTATAAATCCAATAAACATACACTAAGTAAAATGCACTTGTCACTTCCTTATTTCTTCTTCAGATTTCCGCGATTTTATTAGGGGTCGCTGTTTCTTCTTCTCTTCCACTCATTTCTGTCCAAATCATCTTCTTCACATAGTCCTTCCTTTCTCAAGTTATCTGCGATACAGTTCTTCCATCTTCTCTTTGGCCTTTCTCTGCATGTCACTTGCGAGATACACTATGACAAACCAATTTTTCATCCTATACTTTCCATATTTGGTTTTGCACGTGCAACTGACATCTATCAATTAGAATTTTTTGATTATATCAGCTGTTTCTATGATAAATAGCAAAGCTGACTAATTTGAATATGAAGGAAAATGTATAATATGAAGAAAATGTATAATCAAACCGGATAGAGAAGAAGGTATTGTCTTTGGTCAAAAAAATCGGTGGTGAGTTTTTAATGAATAAGCACGTTTTAGGGTCCCCACAATACAAATTTACTATTTTAAAGATGATGTCTGTATGTATGTATGTATGTATGTATGTATGTATGTATGTGTGTGTGTGTGTGTGTCCGTCTGTGCGTGTGTGTGTATGTGTGTCCGTGTGTGACAAATTTTTCTCCGACGATAACTCCAATACTACAATTCTAAAAATTATAATTCTTTCGTATTCCTCTTCTTTACGTCCATATGAAGAGATGATTAGATTTTGGTTATAATTGATCCACCGGAAGTATCCTTATTTGAAGTTTTTAACAGTTTTTCTTGAAAAAACGCAGTTAAATATTATTTTTCGACATTTTGTGATTATCAATATGAAAGAAAATCTTATTCTCTATACGGTTTGATTATACATTTTCCTTCATATTCAATAGATATAGAGATAAAGAGACATTAAGAGAGATTAACTTTCAAAAATTAGTCAGCTTTGCTAAAATTATGGAAACAGCAGAAATATTCAAAAAAAGTTAATTGACAGATGTCAGTGTCAAATGCAAAACCAAAGTTGACAGTAGGATCAGAAAGTTATATGTGAATGTGATAGAGTGTCCCTCGCAAGTGACTTGCAGTTGCAGCCTCGCCTCAAGATTGGAATTTTCAATACCGGAAGTACGAGAAAGGCCAAAGAGAAGATGGAAGGACTGTGTAGCAGAAGACTTGAGAGAGGAAGAATTGTGTGAAGAAGATGCGTTGGACAGGAATGAGTAAAAGAGAAGAGTAAGAAACAGCGACCTCTAATAAAATAGGGAAAGGAACTTTCGGTATAGAATTTGTAAAAAATAGTGTGTTCGTGTTACAATTTTACAGGATATACAGAATCTTTTTCAATGAACTTTTGGTATGGGATATGTACAAAATACATCGAATTGACGGAAGGTCTTGTGCTGGCCACAACAGATTTTTTATTATTGTAATCAAGTGTCCATTATTGTAAATAAACATTTCTTTGTTGTAATCAAAATTTCTCTATTTAAGGATTTCTTTGTTTGTAATAAAAAAAAATCAAAATCAAATTAGTATTATTTTAATTCAATGTAGCGAGGCCCCTAAAATGTGAGGGGCCCATAGGCAATTGCCTACCCTGCCTAATGGGTAATCCGGCACTGAATCTGTTACACTGCCTGTTCTATCAAACTTCCTTACTAATTCTCGACCACAATTTACAGAAACGTATACGATATTTCCTATTAAAAAGTTCAATTGCATAGCGATATGATACTTCACCGGTACCGTAGTATTTCACTAAATAAATTCTTTGCTCTAAAGACAACATAAATTATCAAGTGTTTATGTAATTCTGAATGATTAATATTTGTTTTGCAATTATAAGAAATTGGAAATTTATAGGTTAGGTCGTAAGAAATACGTACCCAGGGTTGAAGGGGTAGTAACTATTACATTAAAGCATCTAGTTCGTGCACTAGACATTTTATTACATGTTATAAATCACAAGAATCATATAAGATAGAAGATATTACATGCCTGAATGTACCTTGAATTTAAATTTTACTTCATAAAAGTGCATACACTGCATTCACTCATATGTAATTTTTCTTGCATATTCATTTTTAACTTTTGTTATTTTCATAATATACGAGCGGGTTTTGCTAGTACATTGAAAATAATCATAAAATGTACTAATATAATATTTCTGTGTTTCCTTCATTTTGAATGAAAAGTTTCATATCTTTTCTTATTACGGCACTATGCAATACACTGCTTATTTTTTATTACATAAACAACACTTTTAGAACAAGTTTTCATTTATTACATTGTAAAAGACGTCGTAAGGAAACAAGTCAATAATGAATATGCAACCTTAAACCTTAAATTCAAATCTAAGTAACTTACCTTTCACAACTTAATTTAAAATGCCATTACAAATAAGGGCTGGTTAATAATAATAATAATAATAATAATAATAATAAAAATAATAATAATACAGGGTGTCTCAGGACGAGCTTACGCTATCTATATTTTAAGTACTATTTAATATAATTTAACGAAATTTGGTATTTAGGGGTTATCCAACATGTCCGTTTTAACTAAAATATTTTCAAAGCAGTAGCACTTCCGGTTTGACCGGAAATTGACCTCAACTTTCTTATTTTAAATGGAATACGCAATATTATATTTTACCATTGAATACAGCGGAAAATTTTACATATAAAGCAATAAAAACATTTTACTCATGATCAACTACTTCCGGCGTTATTCAACTTTTTTTGATTTTTTGTCTAAAATCCAGCACATTTTCAAAACTCTGTATATCGAGAACGAGATCGAATTTTTATAATCTGAAAAAAGCCTTTTATAAAGGAGACTTTAAGCTACATTTTCCATAGAAGAATCCTCGATTATTTATAAAAATGTGACGGGTACGTTACACCAAAATTTCAGTTGACAAACTTCAAAAAAGACAATTTTTTTAAATAGAACCCCCCATTTTTTATTACATAAATGTGTTCTACGGCAAAAAATAAGTGTACTTTATGTATCATGTCCTATGTTGAAAGTTGATAGAATTTCAGTAAATTAGAAAAACATGTAATCTGAGTATAATTATTTTATTAATACGGATAAGTAACGATGTGCTTACATATGAATGGATGACAGTTTGAATATGTATTAAATTAATCATAGTTTTGTATTTAGAATTTATTTGTTTTTTCCATGGCTTACTTATCCGTATTAATAAAATAATTATACTCAGATTACATGTTTTTCTAATTTACTGAAATTATATCAACTTTCAACACAGGACATGTTACATAAAGTACCCTTATTTTTTGCCGTAGAACACATTTATGTAATAAAAAAGAGGGGGTTCCATTTAAAAAAATTGTCTTTTTTGAAGTTTGTCAACTGAAATTTTGGTGTAACGTACCCGTCACATTTTTATAAATAATCGAGGATTCTTCTATGGATAATGTAGCTTAAAGTCTCCTTTATAAAAGGCTTTTTTCAGATTATAAAAATTCGATCTCGTTCCCGATATACAGAGTTTTGAAAATGTGCCGGATTTCTGACAAAAAATCAAAAAAAGTTGAATAACGCCGGAAGTAGTTGATTATGAGTAAAATGTTTTTATTGCTTCATATGTAAAATTTTCCGCTGCATTCAATGGTAAAATAAAATATAGCGTATTCCATTTAAAATAAGAAAGTTGAGGTCAATTTCCGGTCAAACCGGAAGTGCTACTGCTTTGAAAATATTTTAGTTGAATCAGGCATGTTGGATAACCCCTAGATACCAAATTTCGTTATATTATATTAAATGGTATTTAAAATATAGATAGCGTAAGCTCGTCCTGAGACACCTGTATATTAGTGCACCACATGGATCACTTTTATACTATTTATAATTCAAAATAATTTTGTGGTCGGTCAGAACCGAACCACAGAATAGACATTCATACAGAAGCGACAGTCAGAGAGAGAAACGAAAATTAGAGAGAGAAAGAGTATGCCAACAAATTTCAAGAGCTAATCTGATAAAATCGGATTATTTCGGCATATCTTCGTATCTTCCGATTCTTGGTTTTTTCATTATCTCGACGAGAACATTTTCTGTTAGGGGTCAATAATAAAAATATATTGTGAAACACAAATTGATATCTAATAAGAACAAACATGTTATTTTTTCAACAAACGATAGGAAAAATCGTTATCATAAAAAAATCATTATATTTCACATATTCTGGAGGAGCGGTTGTCTCAGCTTGTCCCTCCCATGTATTTTAGGGTTATGGCTAATTCAAGAAAACGTGAAGAAAACCAAACACGTCTTCTCACTTTTGATATATGTCATTTTGTGAAGTGTTTGTGAATTTTAGAAGTGGTGTTAATTTCTAATAAAATGCTAAAAAACGAAGAAGGTAGAATCGGATGGACTTGTTTGTTCATATAAAAACTGTATAAGTAGATTTAAAAAATGGAGAAAGTGAAATGTAAGTTTTTGTCGTTTACGAAAGATCCATAAATATAAGTAATGTAAAACAACTTCTATATCATGCTAAATGTATATTCATTTAACAAATAAAGGTGTAAAATGTGGCTCAAGGCCTGAGGAAGAGAAGATTTTATGGAGAAGGATATTTGGGACATATTCATCGAGTCACGTATTTGTTTAATAAAAATATAATTATGTGTTTATTTTATCTGATTTCTTTTTAATTCGTTAATAAAATTAAAATTTTAGTATTTTTGTTTTCTAATTTTTCTTTTACCATTTAAAACAATTTAAATTTCGCGCGTAAATTTGCCAACAAATTTAAAGTTCAAGGTCATAAACATTAAATCGCAACAACAATGGTGCCGACAAGGAGTGTCGCTTCTGTGTGAATGTCTATTCTGTGACCGAACTCTGGTTCATAGATTCGCGATCAGATACTCAAGCACATGGCCACGAGACCGCAAAAAGATAGTAAATTATTGAATTCTAAATAATATCCTTGTTGAAAGAAACATCCATTAAGAAATATTACAGATTTCTGATTGTTGTCTAAAAATATTGCAACAAAACTCCAATGTCAAAATGTTCCATTTTTATCATTTTTAATTTTAAGACTTTAAAATGAAAGCTTTTGAAATTTTATCGAACCCGTTCCTTTGTGTACAATACATACTGAGCTTTTCATTTTAAAAACTCAGAAATGGAGCAGCCGAGTTCACTAACATGTTCATCAATTTACTCAATAATTTCATTAAATTTCAAAGCTTTTACTTTATTTATAAAAACATAGGTCTTCTCATTTTGAACTGAACTAAAAATGTCATATAAGTGAATTACAAATAAAAATTCTGCTGTAAAAGAATAAAACGAGAACTTTCCAAAATATAAACACATTCCTAGAAAAATAAACAACGCTCGACGCTCCAACCCTTGGAGGCTGGATGACTGGGTCACTTGTGTCGTGACCAGTGTGCTATGCAGATGTGTGTGAGTATCAATAAGACGAGCAGTTTGCTGTAATGAAAGGTGAGTGAGAGCTCACAGTCATTCTAATTATTGTACAGGTATGACGATCGAGTGCAAATCAACAGATGCTTGATTGATATGCTTATACACTGTTTGTGTATTTGATATGGTATATGTGAAGTATACAGTTGTATCATTTGTGGCCACAACGTGTGTATTTCCTTATCCGAAGGGTTGTCTGGGACAACCCTGGGTCCATGGAGTCGTGTGCTCCACGGTGGCTGGAGTACCTAGAGGTGAAACACCGATAAGTGGGAGGCTGAGATTCACTAGAGGTCTGGGACCTGGGGCTCTTAAGCTATGCTCTCATACATGTCTGGGACATGTGAAGGTGGCTCGAGTACCTAGTGGTGAAACACCGTTAAGTGAGAGGCTGAGGTCCATGATAGGTCTGGGATCTACTTATGGCCGTAAGCTAAGCTCTCGCAATAGGTCTGGGACGGACCTCCTGTCTATGTTATTAGATGATAATGCACGCCTGTATTAATTGTTGTGATTAGAATGACAATGTGTATTTATAACACTTAGGGAAACGCGTCCTAGAGGAGCTGTTCGATGATGACGAGCTCGTGTGCGTGTGAAGAAGAGGACGCCAATAACAAGTCAAAAGAAATGTGAAATGTATATTATAATTAATTCTATGTTCCAGTTAAATACTAATTGATAAAAATTAATTAATTAAAAACTTTTTTTATATCGTTTACTATTATTAACAGGGATGTTGCGGAGCTTCGACTTCGAATCCGAAATATCGGAACTTCCGGTTAAAATTTCACCTCCGAATTCGACTCCGGTTCCGATATTATTAAAACGGAGGTTTAACGGAGGATTTAGTGGAGCTGGTTTAATTTAAAACCCACGAAGAAATAAAGTGAATGGCGACAAAGCAGCAAAAGATGTTGTTTATAAAATATAATTTACCTGTTCTAAAATTTGATTATTAGTTTTAAATTGATATTTTAAAAAGTTTGTATTTGTTTCTTTTACATTAATTAATGTAAGTATATTTGTTTTCTTATACTTAACACGTTCACTGCCTATGACATATACGTTGTGTCATCTGGTATTTTGCGTGCTATGCCGATGACACAACGTCTGTGCCATCATTATATACATTCTTCTATGCTTCAGTATCTCACAGGCATTAGGAACTTGCAGTTGCGCTCTTATATGCACCTCAGGTACACTTTATACAGGTACATAGTTGGTTTTGGGTTTTGGGCACTCTGAGTTCTACAATGGACAATCAATTGCCGGGACCATCGGTGCAAAAGAAAGTACGTTCTTGTCGTGACAAAAAGCTTATATCAGATGCAGAATTACAGAACAAAAAATTTGGAGAGGTATTAGAAAACCAAAAGCGATAATATAATATAATCAGTATATGTCGGGAGTAAATTGCCAGGACTAAATGCTGACATGCCAGTGAAAGGTAAACCATGAGCTGGTATAAAAAACTCATAATACATCTCACATCACTAATTTCTAGAGTCCCATTACCAAAAATGTAATGACACAAGTGTTCTGTCATATGGCATAGTAAAAATAATAGTGATATAGTTAGTTTCCACAACTAAGACCCGGCATAACAGGCAGTAGCAGGGCAGATGATCGGCAGTGAACGTGTTAAAATAAGAATTATTTTCTATAAATTTCACGTTTGTTTTTGTAACTTCCGACTCCGATTTAGCTCCGACTCCGCGGAGGTCACTATGAGACCTCCGACTCCGTCTCCGTCTCCGATAAAATCACCTCCGTAACATCCCTAATTATTAAATATTGAATTGAATTTTACTTTTCATTGTCCTGAAAAATATCCTACTCGTAACAGTACATCCCTCGTTAGATAAGCGATGTAAGTCGAGTTGTACCCATCTGCGAAATCAATCCGCACTCGTATCTACCCCGCGCGATCACAAACACACCTACGCTATACTCCTACTGCTAACTTCACATCTCATGTTTGACTTCACGCAGCTTCTCGCTAATTACCAACACTCCGTTTTCCCTAGAATTTACTCAGCTCTCCGACGCCGCTGCCGCTGCCTTCTGCTCTGGAGATCTTGTAAATTGTTTGACTTTGTCGGTGGCAGATGAGCGATGACTGTTGCGCGAGAATGGATGTTTGACGAGATAATTATCAGACTGACTTGTGTGCAGTTTAGGACTTGTAATTTATGGCCGAAGTTACGAGTAATGGAAGTTTTCTTACACTAACAATATTTTTAAACGTTCAAACGCGCAGATTTTATCTGCTCAATGAATTTTGCATAGTTATAGTTTAGTGGAAATGAGAAACATGGTTTGAATTTTAAGTTGGACAAACTGATGAGGATTCTGAAAGGTATGTAGGTTTTTATTTATATTTAATAAAACTTAAATCGAAATATGGTGCAGCTTAAATGGACTCTTTTGTAAACTCCATGCTAAAAAATTTAATACGATTTGCATATGTACAAAACACTTAAGAAACTGTATTTCTTCATTGTGTTTAAGTTACTATTAAATTACATTCCAGAAATGAAAGAACAGCCAAGTATATATTTCTCGTTTACTACATCAAAAAATCTGTTGTGGCCAGCACAAGACCTTCCGTCAATTCGATGTATTTTGTACAAATCCCATACCAAAAGGTCCTTGGAACTTGCGAGTAACAATATGATATACCAATTTTAGATCCTATACTTTCCATATTTGGTTTTGCACTTGCAACTGACATCTGTCAATTAATTTTTTTTCAATAATTATGTCAGGTGTTTCCATGATAAATTGCAAAGCTGACTAATTTTTGAAAATTAATTTCTTTAAATTTACATCTATTGAATATGAAGGAAAATGTATAATTAAACCGTATAGAGAAGAGTATTTTCTTTAATATATATAATAACGAAATGTCAAAAAATAATATTTAACTGCGTTTTTTTAAGAAAAACTGTTAAAAACTTCAAAAAAGGGTACTTCCGGTGGATCGATTATAACCAAAATCTAATCAACTCTTCATATGGATGTACAGAAGAGTAATACGAAAGAATTATAATTTGTAGTACTGGAGTTATCGTCGGAGAAAAATTTGTCACACACGGACACACATACACACACACACACACATACACACATACACACATACACACACACACACACACACACACACACACACACACACACACACACACACACACACACACACACACGGACACACACAAATACATACACACACAAATACATACATACATACATACATACATACATACATACATACATACATACATACATCATCTTAAAAATGGTAACAATTGAATAACCGGAAGTAGTAGTAGATAGATAAAGACACTATAATATATACAGTAATCGAATCGCAGAGGCTAAGGCACTAAGGAAACCAGTTGACAAATTCCAATGTTTATAATATAGTTTGTAAATGACACATGTCAGTGTCAAAAATCAACAGTTTTAGTGACATTCTGATAGCTTTTTCTGGAAAGTATATTTAATCTTTCTTATTGTTTTATTAATTAAATATTTGAAATTATAGGTAAAATGTAAATATTCATCAGAAATACCGCCAATCTTGTTAATGAATTTGAAGAATCTCTGACATAGGAACTTCCTCATACAAGGAAAAATAGATATAATTAGAATTATATGTGTGCAGAAGACATGGTAAATACAATAAAAAACAGTATTTGGGTAAAGTTCTGTAATACTTTGTTATAAAACGACGGTTCGAAAGCGAAGTGCAATACAATACTTAGCCTAATATGGAAATGGCGAGAGGTCTTGTGCTGGCCACACCAAATTTTTTTTATTATGTATTAAATAGTGGCACGTGCTTCATTGTTAAATGAACTATTTTTTCGTGTTTGCATTCAGCTCTTTTAATTTTAAAATGTGTAATGCGCTTGTTTTAACCAAATATTTGCTCCAAGTTCAATGGAATGAAATTTTATGCCGCTTTTTGTAATCAAATAAATTTATTTGCATGTTTGATTATTTTCAGCATTTTATACAAAACAAAAAATCATTTTCAACCAGGCAAACATTTTTAAACTGTTTGGTTTGTACGGAATATAAAATAAATATATACACGTATGTACATATATTTCATAAAAAAATAAAACCGTATTTTCAATTTTAAAATAGCATAAAAATAATTTCTTTTTATTTAATTTTAAAATGTTATGTAATTTATAAAAAATACTTACACTATTCATTGAAATTTTACCTCCCGCTACCCTTTGTAAGGGAGTTATATAGGGATCGTGCTAGAAATCGCAAGTAAACGACCACGGTTTAAGATCCCTAAAATCTGATTTTAACATTTTAACGATGATGTCTGCATGTATTTATCCATTTTTATTTCAATACTTTTATTTCTGAAAATTCACGCAGTTGTTCAAATACTCTAAAAGCGTACACTTACATAACATTCTCTTTACAATAAAATAATATTACTACCAAGTTTATATCTCTATCCATTTTAGCATTATTGCCTCAAAAGTCAATATATCCCACATTTAGATAAAAACTTCAAAATTTTCAGTATGTATCTAGATACTTACTTCTTAATGCGCTGATTCCAAATTTTGAAACCGCAGGTCGATATCTCGTTTAGTTCTCGAGATATTTAGATTCAAAGTTTTGCTCAAAACTGCCCATTTTTGGGTATTAACCCAAAAATGAGTCGAGATATGAATTTGGCGACATCACTATTCGATTCTACTGACAAAAATACATAAGTATAGCAATTTTCATAATTTTTGTCCAACCGGTTCATGCTTTATGAATAAAAGCTTGAAAACCACTGAAATCTGAAAAAATCCTAAGGGGTACCCCTTAGGATTTTTGCGATTTTTGGCCATTTTCAGTTATTTTGCTTTAGAGATTGTATGCGGTGTTCAAAAATTCTGAAAATTGGTGTACTTATGTAATTTTGCCCGTAGAATCGAATGGTGTTGTCGCCAATTTCATATCTCGACCCATTTTTGGGTTAATACCCAAAAATGGGCAGTTATTAGCAAAACTTTAAAGATAAATATCTCGAGAACGAAAAGAGATATCGACCTGCGGTTTCAAAATTTGGAATCAGCGCATTAAGAAGTATCTAGATACATAAAAATTAGATTTTTGAAAATTTTGAAGTTTTTTTTCTAAATGTGGGATATATTGACTTTTGTGACAATAATGCAAAAATGGGTAGAGATATAAACTTGGAAGTAATATTTTTTGCTTGTAAAGAGAATGTTACGTAAGTGTACGCATTTTTAGAGTATTTATATATGAGTTTACATAATGTATATTCATGTGATAATTTTCCAGGGAACTTTTTGTATGGAATTTGTAAAAAATTGTATTATGTTCGTGTTACAATTTTACTGGATACATATAATCTTTTCCAATAAACTTTTGGTATGGGATTTGTACAAAATACATCAAATTAACGGAAGGTTTTGTGCTGGCCACAACAGATTTTTAAAAATAAATTTTATTATACTCCTTGATCAGTGCTATCATGTTCCTACTGAAACAAGTTTAAAATCGAAATTTAACGTAACTTTCAGCAGTCTCTTATGATACATGGCAGTGGCCGGACATATGTTTTTGTGTATTAAGTGATAGTGAAATAACTAACATTTGCAGTGAAATATGGACATTTGTGTAAATGTCTTTTCTTAAACAAAGGCGTCAAGTATGAAGATGCTCCATTAACGGTAAGTACAATCATTTACTCTATGTAAAATTCATTATATACATTTGTAATGTGGCTACCAAGCTAATTCTTGGAAACCTTTCTACGATTTGAGTAAGCAAACCAAATAAAGTGTTTCATGAACTCAAAAAAAGAACACGCGAATTAGAAAATGAAGACTAGTTTATTTTATAACCACCCACCAGACCCGTTACTTGAACCCCGAGGTAGTCGACGTCGTATTTATCCAAAAATTCGTGGAAATTTGACTGAAGCAACAATTATGTATTTGGCTACTTACTAGTGATGTTACAAGTTGTCTTTTTTTTATTATTTTTAGTTAATGTCAACCTATTAACTAACTATGCTGTACTGATGAGCTCTAATAAGAGAGAAACACGTGTCTATAGCTTTTTTGAGCGATTCCCTGCGAACTTTACGCTCACGATAAAATACGTTCGTTTATCAATAAGATTTATAAATTATACTAAATTATTAGACATATTGCCTAATAAAATAATATCTAAATATAATTAATTTCAATTCTTTTTTACCTCTCGCTAAGAGAGGTATTGAATTCATACTAAAATTTACATATCCAGATTTTAGTGAATATGCACGATTTAAGGTCCCTAGAATAATATTTTTAAAATGATGTCCGTGTGTGTGTGTGTGTGTGTGTGTGTGTATGTGTGTATGTGTGTATGTGGGCTCAGTTCATAAAGTATTGTAACATAACCTACAAATAAAAACTTACTTAGTTCAAATAAATATAATAATAGCAATAAAACAACATAAAAACAAAATATTGACCTTTCAAATACCGCCAATTTCGCACGTTCCTTGTCAGTTATTACAGTGTTGTCAAATGTAATTTTGGAAGTGTTTTAGTTAATACAAGTCTTAGTACAGACTTTAATATAACCCACTGAATTACACCGAAATTCTATTATCTAATGTTCACAGATACGTGATCGCATACATTGTAAAAAGAAAATATGGAAATATTGAATATT
The DNA here is from genome assembly GCA_943142095.1 of Ophonus ardosiacus. NCBI lineage: Eukaryota > Metazoa > Arthropoda > Insecta > Coleoptera > Carabidae > Ophonus > Ophonus ardosiacus. The sequence continues at coordinate 1,734,060 of OW964825.1, read as the reverse complement.
TACATGTCCATGTGTAAACGAATTTCTGTTTTAATAAAACCTATAAATACTAATACCAATGTTGAAAAAAAATTATTCGTAAATAGTGTATTCCAATTTATCCACAAAAAATGAAAAACAAATATTCAAAACTCAATTGGATACAATTGTAACAGTATCAAATTTCATAGACAATATTACAATGTGTAAAAACATTGTGTAACCAAAGGTGAGTAATTTATTTTTTTGTGAATAAATCAGCAGCATCATATTTGCGTCTCTATCTCAAAGAGATAGTTCTGCTGAGCGCAAACAGAAGAGTAGGCCGTGCAACCACAGCTCACTACGACTAGAACAGAGGGAGTAACGCCAGTAACGTCTGTAATACACTCCACCCTCGGATCTTGAATTCATTTGCCGAGAACATGAGTAACGTTTCAAAGTGAAATTGGCTTAAGCCGTTTTGACGTCTTAATGCCTAGCAACGTACCGCGTGAGATTCTTAACCGGGTGTTATTTTACCAGGGGGGGGGGGGATGTTTTGGTTTGAAATGGAAATACAAAATTTTCGGGATATAATTTATGGGGGTTGCTCATACAGGTATCATACACAAAAAAATCCTCTCGCCATTTCCATAGTAGGCTATATAAGTATTGTATTGCACTTCGCTTTCGAACCGTCGTTTCATAACAAAATATTACAGAACTTTACCCAAATATTGTTTTTTTATTGTATTTAACATGTCTTCTGCACACATATAATTCTAATTATATCTATTTTTCATTGTATGAGGAAATTCTTAAATGTGAGAGATTCTTCCAATGGATATATGCATTTTACCTACAATTTTAAATATTTAATTAATAAAACAATAAGAAAGATTAAATGTACTTTCCAGAAAAAGCTAGAACTGTTGATTTTTGACACTGACATCTGTCATTTACAAACTATGTTATAAACATTTGAATTTGTTCACTGGTTTCCTTAGTGTATTTTAGACTACTCGACTTATTACAACCCGTTATTCTATATATTATAGCGTCTTTATCTCTAAATTTATAGAAGATATAATAAAATTTTTAAATGTATCAGATGTAGAATTATATGTTCAATATTAGTAATATCAAAAATTTTCAAAAAATAATATTTAGAAGATTTTTTTTAGAAACTACTACTTCCGGTTGTCCAATTGTTACCAAAACCTTTTCAGCTCTTCCCATGAACGTCAGATTGAGGAATTCATAGTTAAACTGGTCACATACATACATACACACATCTACAAACACACACACAGACATCATTGTCAAAATGTTATAATCGGATTATAGGGACCTTAAAGCGTGCTTATCCACTAAAATCTTGATATGCGAATTTTAGCATGATTCCAATACCCCTCTTAGCGAGAGGTAAAAAGTAGATTTTTGAAAAAATACCCAAAGGTACGTGTATATGAATTTTTTGCCCTCCTGAAGTGTAATGGGAACTTTACAATTGTATACACAGCAAGTGTAACCTACATTTTACGCTTACTGTGTTGTAACTTGTCTTACTATGTGGTAAAATAATCAAAATACACTGGACGTTTATGGACATTTAGAAAAGAAATCATCTTTATTATAATAAAGTTCATGTAAAAAAGTACTACCTACTTAAGTTATTTTTTTACTTTAACATTTCCTATATTTAAAATTAATTTATATGAACCAAACTCACGGTAGCGACATCTGTCATTATTGTAAAAATCCGACGTTACCGACATAGTCACCGATCGATATACCTGTCAAATACGCTATTCGAACATTGCTGAAATGTCAAATATCGACACCTACCTATTATTTATTACGAAGAAAAGATGAGCAAATAAATAGATATATTATCAGTCATAAACAACGTCTATTATTACAGATAAATTACCCCAGTATTTTAAACTAACCTTTTTCAGAAGTACAACCTATCTCATTAAAAAAAGTGATATTCATTATCGTCGGCCAAAAAATTTGATACAATTCTCGTGCGTGAAGTATTTTACAGCGCTCCAGCTAATAAGGCACTCGCCTTAAGGGCTTGTGGCTTAAACAAAGCTGTCGCGCTGTAAAATACAACTTACACGCACTCGAATGTAAATAACTATTGTAAAACTTCAACAAATGTTTTTACCTTGCGTCACCTTTAGGTAAGGAAGGTATTGTCTTTGGTCAAAAAATTCGATGGTGAGTTTTAAATGAATAAGCACGTTTTAAGGTCCCTACAATACGATTTTACTGGTTTTAAGATGATGTCTGTATGTATGTATGTATGTATGTGTGTGTGTGTGTTTGTGTGTGTGTGTGTGTGTGTGTGTGTGTGTCAAATTGTTCTCCGACGATAACTCCAAAACTACAATTCTAAAAATTCTTCTAAAAAACAAAGCTGTCGCGCTGTAAAATACAACTTACACGCACTCGAATGTAAATAACTATTGGGGGGCTTAACTCAAAAACGATTGAGGAGACAGGCTTGCGGGTATCAAGAATTTATTTTATGGGCGGAGGGTCTCCACTTCTATAGAAGTGTACCCATATTTTAAATGGTACTGTATCATTTTAATTAATTTCCTCATTTTATAATGTAAAAGAATGAAAAATGTTCTAAAAATTAAAAATGTGTCTTCACGGCAACAAATACATAGTACAGCGATATTATCCTAATTCCTTTCTGAAAAAGCGTCCCTTGTTTTATCATTTTCAGCAAAAACCTAGCTGTAAATAAAAGCCTGAGTTTTTGTCATCGTTTATCTTTAGTTCAGCCATTTACATACGCAAAACAGTCCCACAACTTCTTTTTATCAATTTCTTGATAAAAACTTCACGAGTTAAAATAATCCGTTATCACAACGCGCCCGGGGCGATGGAGTCTTCTTCGTCGCGATTGTGAAGCACTGAAACATCAATACCCTGTATTTGTGTTGCGTGAACCTGGCGGTCCTTTGAGAGCGACTGCCGGAGGCTGATGTGTGGCCGAAGGCATTGCAGTCCGGTGCATCGGCCGATGATGCCATAGCGAGGTGAAGTGTTAGGTTAGGCCCTAAAAGTGCCCCTGTCCCAGAGGACGGTAACTCGCCGCCAGCACGGTGAGAAGGGGCAAAGATGCTGACGACTATAGAACAAGAGTGTGAATTTTGAGTGGATAGTGCGAAATACTAAGGGCCGGTTCTACAATGCCTATTTATCTGAAGAATAAGTTTATTCTTGGTATAAATTTCAAATCTTGATTCTACAAGTTTATTTAACACTATACGTTAGTATAAACAAGGGGTTAATTTATTCGCTGGTAAATCGACCGAATAAAAAGTTATTCCATAGATAAATTGGAATGTCAGATTATATTGTTCGCAAATAATTAGCATTATTTAATTATTTATTATATTTGAGCAGTTTTAGTAATGAAGAAGATGACGAAGAAATAGTTAATTACATAGTGAGACCAAGAAGAGCTAAAGTGTATGGTGAACGATACAATTATTTCGATGATCTAGATGACGGACAATTTTTTATTAGGTTCAGCTTACAAAAACCAACAGTTTTGCGTTTGTTAATTGAAATTGAGCATCTTATCGAGTCTCCTACCGACAGATATGTATTATTTTAATTATATTTTTATTCCTTGACAAGTTTTTATTTTTTGTAGAAGTCATTCCATAGCTCCCGTAACAAAAATTCTTCTTGCACTTAGATTTTACGCTGAACGCACAATGTTTATTGCCTTGCGGATTTTTCTGGCGTTAGCAAAACTTCAGCGTATATGATTGTAAGAACTGTATCTGAGGCACTTGCTTTACAAGCAGAACGATATATTTATTTACCTAGAACACAAGAAAAGATAGAACGGACTGTTCTACGGTTTTATCAAATAGCACGATTTCCTAAAGTTATAGATGCCTCGGATTGTACACACGTGAAAATACAGTCACCTGGTGGAAATGATGCAGAACTATTTAGAATAATTACCGCAGAAAGTATTTAATATTTAAAGTTATGTTTACATAAACAGATTGACGTTTGATCTTAAACATTTTAGGTTAAACGACAATTTTACAAGTACCAGTATAGCCAACGTTGCAGTATTGTAGCATAAACTAGGAATAACAAACCAGAGAATAAATATATCTTGTAGAACATATACAATTATATTCGGAGTATAAAATTAAAGAATTATTTATCCATGGAATAGCTATACCACGAATTATACTAACATTGTAGAACTGGCCCTAAATGGAGGAGTCAGCTATAAAACTTTCAAAGGTACAATAATTTGATGCGTTTGTTATACTGATTGAGAAAGGGAAAATATCACAATCAGCTCAATAGGGAAGTATCACAATAGGGTCCTCCACTGTAGTAACAAATTAGAACAAGGGTTAGTTATATTAAAACTAGACCATAAAACTGTATATTAAGGACTATCAAAGTTTAAAAATAGTTGCTAGTTTCTAAAATAATCGAGTTTTTATTACCTTTTCCTCATCTCTATATCTACGTCACACATTTATTCTATTCCAAATTCTTACTACTGTCAAACCTTCTGCTATCGCCTTTTTGAAATACGGAATCCATTTGCAAATATATAAATATAGAAAATAACAAAAATAAAACAACAGAAATAAACTAAATAATACTAGTTTAAATTTATAATATGACAGATTACAAGCGTTGGTATGAAAGTAAAAACATGTTGAATGACATAGGCTACCAGTGGTAATCAAATCTTAGACTAAAATATGTACGTAGTATTTTTATTAATTATGACATTAAATTACTTATTATCCACCCATATTTCCAATTATTGACCGCAGGGGTTATTTAACATATTTATACATTTTATAAGTACTGAAAAAAAATAATTTATGTGACTTTAATTATTAGTGAAATCCATTGTTTCAGAACAAAATCATCTCTATATCTACGTCACAGAATATTTAAAAAATTATTACGGCTTAACGAATAACAATAAAGACTTTCTAAAATTACATATCACTTTCAGTTTAGATGAAGTTATAAATAAATAAATATATCATCACGGCATATTACCCATTTCTGGGTATGCCAGTATCTACAACACATGTAGACATCGGTAATGATGACGATATATTTTACCGTGTGGGCGCTTACCAGGCGTCACCTCACGGGCACTCATAGATGAAGTTTTGTAAAAAAATATTTAAAAAATATAGTGGAGAACCCTATTCTTGAAAATTTTATACATTACCTAAAAATGTGGTGTTCTTCAAGTAAAAATCTGATATGGCCAGCACATGACCTCCATTCCATGTTTAAAATAGCAATGAGCTTTAAGTAAAGTATCTTTTCCGTTCCGGTTGGTCGTTTGTAAACAAAGTCTAATTTGTTGTAAATAACATTAGTATAGGATGGGTACACAAAAATTCAAAATTTTCTGATTGATAGTATTTGAGTAATCGTGTCCACGGAATCCATACTCACACACATACACACACACACACACGCGCACACATACCCACAGACATCATTGTAAAAATGTTAAAATCGGATTCTAAGGACATCAAAACGTGCTTATTCACTAAAATCTTTATATGCAATTTTTATACCGCCCTTATTTTGACAATAATGTGTGTGACGATTTTTCCTTAAAATATATTAATGATCCAAAACTTCGCAAAATTGGTATTTAATACTCTTATATAATTTGAAACAACATATTAGATTTTGACTATATATTATAAACTGGATGTAGTACTTAATTTGAAGCTCTAACAGATTTTTCAGGAAAAAACATAATAAAATATAATCCAAAATTTCGTATTACAAACTTTTCTATTTATTGGAACAACAAAGTAGATTTTGTTTACAAACGATCAGTCGGAAGTGAAACTTTACTTAAAGCTCATTGCTATTTTAAACATGGAATTGGCGGGAGGTCATGTGCTGGCCACATCAGATTTTTTTTCTTAAGCAAAAAAGTATCAATTTAGACACATGTTTTTATGAAGTAGAAAGAGACAAAATTTAGTTAAAGAATTAAAGTGCATAACATAAATATCACAAACTTGTAGGGCTTGAGTGTCAACAAGTTTTCGAAAAATCTGCCAAATTATTTGCAATTTATTCCCACTCTTTTGTTATATATTCCTGAAAATCAACATCAATAGAACATTTCAATAAGCTGCTACACTTGTCAAACAACATCCCAACTTTTATGTAGAACATATTCGTGTGTGGCGTCGATTTAACTTGTGTTCTTTTCCAACAACATGTGGTGAGTGTTTTGAGACAGGACAGAGAAGTAGCAGGAGCGGAGGACAGTGGTTGAGCTGGTGATGGATGCGCCACACGGGGCCCCGTAGGCGGTTGATGTATCGGGAGTCGCCTGCCCAGCACGCCCACGTGCGTGGCGGACTTTTCACTTGCCACATCACTGCCAGCCCACCAAATCTATTTCGCCTATTACTCTTTTTCGCTCTCAAAGGATAAAGGATAGTGATTTTGTTTTCCTGAGTTTCTCTTGTGTCATGACAAAGGACAAACATCATATACGCAATATTAACCGAAGTAGCGTTTTCGTTTCTCAAACAAATATAAGTTTCCGCATTAAAATCTCGTCAGGGATAGATTCTAATCGAAAAATTTTTAAAAACTGATATGGGATTTAACTAAAAATAAAAAGATTGCTCTTAGAACATTGACAATGTATAAAAAAAATTATGTCCACCTTCCCCGAACCCTACACCGCCCGATGCGATTGTTCCATTGTTGGAAGCAATGCCTGCAGGCCTTTTTTGTTGGGTTGTTCATAAGCTCTGCCGCTTTTCTATAACTACATCTCAGCCCCGAAATCGGTACCTTTCAACGCAAAATTACAATTTGGGAATAAAAGCAAGTCACATGGCACTAGATCAAGTGAGTACGGTTGATGTACCAACACGGTGATTTTGTATTTCGTCAAAAATATCTTGCCGGACAGGGCGTTTTGTTCCGGCGCGTTGTCTTCATGGAGAATCCATCACATTTCAGCCCTTTTTCTTCTCACCCGTGCATGAAGAGTTATCAAAACCTTCTTGTAATATGCTTGGTTAACGAAATGCCCCTCAGGCATCCAATCCATGTGAACAATCACTCGCATTTCGAAAAAAACAATGTCAGTGCAAGACCGAGGTGTTAATCGTCCCCGTTCTCTTTTCTTCCTTCTTTAAATCATCAAAACTGTTCGATAACTTGAGTACTATATAGACCCTCATTACCATAAACATTCTTCAACAATTCGTACATTTCTGTAGAGGATTTTTTAAGTTTTACACAGAATTTCATATTGGCACTAACATAATTCCGGCGGAGTACGAGAAAGTAGTTAACTTCAATCAAAGGCTACCGAAATTTTAACAGTGGATTCAGGGAAGATGACAAATTAATATGACATATAATGTAAAATAAGATTTAGTAAAAAATCTGATGGTTTTATGAAATAAGGATTAGTTTTATTATTGGCAATCGATTTCGTCGCAACGGACATCATCAGGCCACAGCTGTAATACATTATATTTCTGATTATAATGTGAAGAAAAAACATAAAATTTTTTACATATGAAAAGTAATGTTATACAGAATTAGGATAAATTTAGAAAAATAACATATTTTAGTTTGTTTTACAAAAAAATATATATGTAGATAAATAAATGATTATTAATAATAATGAATGATAAAATGTTAGAAATTAGAAGACAGGTTTATGAGATGATTAAAATGGATTTCAAAAAAGTTTTTGTAAGGTTAGGTGAATGAAACAATCATAAACTTTAAATGGATTTAAAATGTGGATTTATATAAAATTGAATAAACTTACCGTCAATTAAGTATTTAAACAGAAGTATATAGTATAATATAGTATATAAATTTCGTTATTTATTTGCCACGCCTCGTATAACCTCGGTGGGAGTTTCATCATAGCCTCGCGCTTTATCTCACATCTGTAATATAAGCCCTCGGCTGTAATGAACAATCTCCCACCTCGGATGTGATATACACATGTCAGTTTTTTCGATGCGACATGCGACATTTTTACCTCTCGCTAAGAGAGGTATTGGATTCATGCTAAAATTCGCATATCCAGATTTTATTGAGTAAGCACGATTTAAGGTCCCTAGAATCCGATTATAACATTTTTAAAATGATGTCTCTCTCTCTCTCTCTCTCTCTCTCTGTGTGTGTGTGTGTGTGTGTGTGTGTGTGTGTGTGTGTGTGTGTGTGTGGATGTGTGTGTGTGTGTGGATGTGTGTATGTGTGTGTGTGTGTGTGTATGTCTGGATGTTGTAGACAACGATTCCTCAAAAACAATAAGACTTAAAAAATATTTAACTGCAGTTTCCTCAATCTGACATTCCTGGGAAAAGCTGAAAAGGTTTTGGTAACAATTGAACAACCGGAAGTAGTAGTTTCTTAGAAAAATTCTTCTAAATATAATTTTTTTGGGAGATTTTTTTTAAATATTAAGAACATAAAATTCTCCATCTAATACACTTATAACTTAGTTTGTAAATGACACATGTCCATTGTCAAGTATCAACAGTTTTAGTGACATTCTGATAGCTTTTTCTTAATTTTTCTTATTGTTTTATTAAATAAATATTTGAAATTATAGGTAATATTGTGGTAAACGGCATATATCCATCAGAAATACCGCCAATTTGGTTAATGAATTGGAACAAGCTCTGACATTTAGAAACTTCCTCATATAATGAAAAATAGATATAATTAGAATTATATGTGTGCAGAAGACATGTTAAATACAATAAAAAATAATATTTGGGTAAAGTTCTGTAATATTTTGTTATAAAACGACGGTTCGAAAGCGAAGTGAAATACAATACTTATATAGCCTAATATGGAAATGGCGAGAGGTCTTGTGCTGGCCACAACAGATTTTTCTTACTGGGTCTTAATGTAATGATTTATTTTAAAAATGGAATTATTATTCAATGAAATATTTTTCTTGCGTAAAAAATGAATACGAAATAGCGTCAACTTTTAAAACATAATTGAAATATTTCCATAAGAAGATAAAAATTATACAATTTTGTTAACTTTAACCCAAATTTAATCCGGATTAAGATCAACCCTTTTTTGTTCATCTGAGGGTGAATAAATTATCTTAAATTTAAAAGAGATCAACTTTACATTACTCATTCATCAAGTATTCTGGCTCCGTCTTGAATTTTCCCTGCAGTGTTACGTAAAACAGGTTTTTCAAATTTGATTACAGAATACAAGTTCTTCAATTATAAAAATGAAAACATATGCGGAAAGTGTATAAATACATATTAATCAAGAATAACATACCTAATAATAATAAAGAGAATTATTACTGCTTGTATCTTGTATCTGATCAGTTTCTGATAAGACAAAGAGTAATCGTTATTTTCCTCTTACGCGTAATAAAATTGATATCTTGAGGCACAATAACGGTGTGAAGTATTAACGACACTGCAATTTCTGACGTAAATTGCCTTATATAAGGACAATCGTATCCTACACATAATAATAAATAATTTGACATTTTTCTTTTATAAAGTAGTAGGAAATAACAGTCTTATTAGCATTTTTTACCAGAATAATATCTGATAGGAGAAACTGGAATGGGTATTTTGTCTAGGTTACCAAATAAAGGAATTCATAAGCTTCTATACAATAAATATCTGGCCCGAATAAAATTAAATAAAAGTCTTAAAGGTGCAACAACCCGCATATCAGACAAACAGGCTGCTTTAACTCTTTGAGTTCCACTGGATGATATACATAAATATAAATAAATATATCATCACGGCATATTACCCATTTCTAGGTGTGCCAATCTGCTTTGTCACAGATATCGGTAATGATGATGACATATTTGTACCGTGCGGGCACTCATTGCTTTGCTGGCGTGGAGAGTGTACCACAGGGGTCACTTTTGTGCTATTTAAAATTCGAAATATTTGGCGTCGGTCGGGATCGAGCCAGGTTCCCCAGGTTAGCGACCAGACACTTAGGCACGCGACCATGGACCCCAAATATATTATACAGTCCGATTCACAAAAAAGTTTAAGCTAATCATGATTTTTGGATTAGTGAATTCTATTCTATTCCGGTATGTAAAATTTAATATTCATAATATCATCAAAAAAATCTGTTGTGGCCAGCACAAAACCTTCCGTCAATTCGATGTATTTTGCACAAATCCCATACCAAAAGGACCGTGGAACAGTTTCTATATAATATGTAAAATCGAACACGAACACATACTATTTTTTACAAATTTCATACCAAAAGTTCATTTGAAAAGGTTCTATAAATCTAATAAAATTATGACATAAACATACACTAAGAAAAATGCACTTGACACATTTTACTTTCTGCTTCAACTTTCCCCTATTTTATTAGGGGTCGCTGTTTCCTCTTCTCTTCCACTCATTCCTGTCCAACGCATCTTCTTCACACAGTCCTTCCTTTCTCAAGTCTTCTGCGATACAGTCCTTCCATCTTCTTTTTAGCCTTTCACTGCATGTCACTTGAGAGGACCACTATGAAATACTAATTTTTCATCCCATGCTTTCCATATTTGGTTTTGCACTTGCAACACACATCTGTCAATTAGAATTTTGATTGTATCAGGTGTTTCCATGATAAATAGCAAAACTGACTAATTTTTGAAAATTAATTTCTCTATAATGGTTTAACTCTACATCTATTGAATATGAAGGAAAATGAATAATCAACCATATAGATAAGAGTATTTTCTTTAATAAATATAATAACAAAATGTCAAAAAATAATATTTATCTGCGTTTTTTTAAGAAAAACTGTTAAAAACTTCAAATAAGGGTACTTCCGGTGGATCAATTATAACCAAAATCTAATCAACTCTTCATATGGATGTACAGAAGAGGAATACGAAAGAATTATAATTTTTAGAATTATAGTATTGGAGTTATCGTCGGAGAAAAATTTGTCACACACGGACACACACACACACACACACACACACACACACACACACACACACACGGACACACACACGGACACACATACATATAGACATCATCTTAAAAATAGTAAATTCGTGAATTTATGAATTTAAGTTTAATTTTGGTTTAAAACAATATTTATACCGATTCTTCAAATTTACGGTTTTAGTACCGATATTATTTCGGTTCGGTTATGTTTTCGGTTACATTATAAATTTATTTTTCATATCGGTTTTCGGTTTCCATATTTAAAGAAATAAAATATAGGTTTCAGTTTTCAGTTACGGTTACAAAAAAGTCAAATATCGGTGCGGTTTTCGGTTTCAAAGAAATATATCGAATTCTTCTGATTGATTTGGCGTTTATTATAAATCACAGGTTATGTGTTTGCGTTAATGGTCACGTTGCGTCGTTGCGTTGCTTTTAACGTCAATTTAATATAAATAGGCCTTTAGTGCTTTTGGACAATCATGTAACTCAAATAGGATATCTTGTTGAAACATTTTTATTGGTTGTTAAGCACCATTTGAGTCGAAACCCCAATCATTTAAAATCCTTCACATATTTACGTTCAGTGGCCACCGCAACAATTCTCTCATCCATCAGAGCACCAGGCACCCAATCCATCAGCATGTACAAGCCCCGACATCTCTGGCCCTGGTCCGCCGCTATTCGCGGTCATCCTGCGGCCGCGTCGTCATGTTACACTCCTGCTCATTAGCGCCCTCCCACCCACACAGCCAAGCGCCCATAGTTCCGTTTAATGCCCCTGCAATATGTCATTGTCGTCTTTGCAGGGAAACTGTTGCTGAGTTTTGTGAGGGGGGTTACGGTTGGAGGTAACGCCCGGTTATTAAGTGTTTCTGGAATTGGTTTAGGATAGTTTTGAACAGGATTTATTTTACATGTTGAAATCTGTAGCAATATTGGGAGGATAATAAATCAGTTATGGGAAGGAAAGGTCAGTCAAAAGGGTATTCTAGTTAAGTTATTTGTGTTAACCACAATTTGTATATGGGTCAACATAAAATCGCTCATTTTTACCTCTCGCTAAGAGAGGTATTGGATTCATGCTAAAAATCACATATCGAGATTTAAATGAATAAGCACGATTTAAGGTCCATATAAACCGATTTTAACATTTTTACGATGATGTCTGTGTGTGTGTGTGTGGATGTGTGTATGTATGTGTGGATGTTGGAGGGACGATTACTCAAAAACTATAAGATATAAAATATATAAATACATATATCATCACGGCATATTACCCATTTCTGGGTGTGCCAGTATCTACAACTCATGTAGACATCGGTAATGATGACGATATATTTTACCGTGTGGGCGCTTACCAGGCGTCACCTCGCGGGCACTCATAGCTGGTGTGGAGAGTTCACCACAGGGGTCACTTTTGTGCCATTTAAAATGTGTCTGGTCACGAACCTGGGGTAACCGGGTTCGATCCCGACAGACGCCAAACTATAAGATATAAGACCAGTTTAACTATGAATTCCTCAATCTGACAATCATGGGAAGAGCTGAAAAGGTTTTGGTAACAATTGGACAGCCGGAAGTAGTAGTTTCTAAAAAAAATCTTCTAAATATTATTGTTTGAAAAAAATTTTATTACTAATATTGGAGATCATAAAATACTACATCTGATACATTTAAAAATTTTATTATATCTTGTATAAATTTAGAGATAAAGACGCTATAATATATAGAATATTGGGAGTTATTAAGTCGAGTAGGCTAAAATACACTAAGGAAATCAGTTGACAAATTCAAATGTTTATAACATAATTTGTAAATGACAAATTTCAGTATCAAAAATCAAAAGTTTTAGTTACATTCTGAAAGCTTTTTCTGGGAAGTACATTTAATCTTTTTTATTGTTTTATTAATTAAATATTTAAAATTATAAGTAACATGCATATATCCATTAGAAATACCGCCAGTCTTGTTAATAAATTGGAAGAATCTCTGACATTTAGAAACTTCCTCATACAGTGAAAAATAGATATAATTAGAATTGTATGTGTGCAGTAGACATGTTAAATACAACAAAAAACAGTATTTGAGTAAAGTTCTGTAATTTTTTTTGTTATAAAACGACGGTTCGATAGCGAAGTGCAATACAATACTTTTATAACATAAAATGGAAATGGCGAGAGGTCTTGTGATGACCACAACAGATTTTTAAAGTATAACCTTGCAAAATACATACAATAATGATTTAACTTGCATCGATTGCCATCAACCGTTTTTTACCTCCCGCTACCCTAGGTAAGGAAGGTATAAGAATCGTGCTAAAAATTGCATATGTATGTGTGCGTGTGTGGATCCTGTGGGCACGATTACACAAATACCATCAATCAGAAAAAATTGAAATTTTGTATACCCATTCTATACTAATGTGGGAAGAGCTCATTAGTATCATTTATACAAGCTTTTGACAGTTTTTCTTCTAAAAAATTCATTGAATATAATTTTTTAGCAACTTTTACTAATAAAAATTGGATACAATGATACAATCTTCAATTCTACGATAATAACATTTAGTAAATAACTTTAAATATTAAATTATAAAATAATTTATTTTTGTACATCATCTTGCCTACGCATCAAACAAAAACATAATATTTTAATAATAATTTTGAGATATTTAAACAAATGTCACTGTCAGGAATTTCATTAAAATTAATAATGAAACCGTGTTAAGAAGATTGTATTGAGTCTAGTAATAATAATATATTTTCCATCATACATAAATATTAGATGTACAGAATATAAATTTGATGTTTGCAGCATTAAAAATCAAACAGCTATGAACAAATACGTGTTACCAAAGTGTCAAATATTAGTTTACAACTACACTTTAACTAAATGGATCATGTGAAGCAATAGATATATGCAAAGGAACTTAATATAGTTTGCAGGATTATACCGTGTTTTTAAACTATGGACAGCACTAGACGAAGTCACATTTACACCGCTAGAAGTTACCAAAAAAAGTCACTAGATTTATTTGGCGGGGGAATTGAAATGTTAAAATGAATGTCACGTCAGCATTTATACTTTCCAGGTTATATTGTCATTAACCAAAACTATTATAGATAATCTACTTAATTTATTCTTATAAAATCATAAATACATAACTTTTAATTATAAATTAATTAATTGCATTATTTTTTTGTAATACATAGCGTTAATGATTTACTAGTAGTTCTGAAAAGAACTGTTTTTATTCGTGAGATATCACAAAAAGAGAAATGAAACAAAAAACACGTGCAAATTCAACAAGTGATTTGACAACTACTGAGAGTTTGACGTTTCAATTACGTTTGAAGGTTAACTTGAAATTTCGCCTGGTTAAATGCGGCTTCACGAAATAGCGCAGCAGCCAATCACAGGCTTTGATTTTCTCACTAGAATTTCTAGTTACTGTCTATTGTTTAAAAACAGAGTATAGTAAAATATGTAGGTATGTATTTAAATTAATAAAATTAAGAAGCGGGAGGTATTGTGTTGGCCACACCAGATTTTTTATACAAAGCATATTTATTTTTGTTATACCAAAAATTAATATCTTGATAATTATAAATATACACCCACATGAAAGCAACCCCTTTCTTATGCAAACATTGTCCCCTCTGCATTTTTCATGTGCGAGAGTTAATTAGGATCGCAGGCATGGCAGGAGAGACCACGAACCACTATTCTCGCTTGACATGACGCGAAAGCAAGACTGTAATGCCCGTTTGTACAGCATTGACGTGGAAAGTAAACTCAGTGCGTTTACCGTACAGAGGTATAGCAAATATATGTACACGATGAACCATTACCTGCCTAACTAGTGTCAATATTTGGTTATACCATTACGATAGCTATGACTGAAGTGACAAATATTTTGTAGGAAGGAACATGATAAGGATTCGGAGGAATTTAAAGCTGGTTATGCAAGTTTTCATAAGGATAACAATAAAATATAGTAATAATACTTAGCGATAATAGTTATTTACATTCGAGTGCGTGTAAGTTGTATTTTACAGCGCGACAGCTTTGTTTAAAGCACGAGCCCTTAGCTAGAGCGCTGTAAAATACTTCACGCACGAGAATTGTATCAATTTTTTTGGCCGACGATAATGAAAATCACTTTTTTCAATGAGATAGGTTGTACTTCTGAAAAGGGTTAGTTTAAAATACTGGGGTTAAGTCAATTTCCAAATTTGATTTTACTTACCTTCATTAGAGTACTTCTTCTAGCGAAAATTTATTTGTAATAATAGACGTTGTTTATGACTGATAATATATTTATTTGCTCATCTTATCTTCGTAATAAATAATAGGTAGGTGTCGATATTTGACATTTCAGCAATGTTCGAATAGCGTATTTGACAGGTGTATGGATCGGTGACTATGTCGGTAACGGCGGATTTTTATAATAATGACAGATGTCGCTGCCGTGATTTTGGTTTATATAAATTAATTTTAAATATAGGAAATGTTAAAGTAAAAAAATAACTTAAGTAGGTAGTATTTTTTTACATGAACTTTATTATAGTAAAGATGATTTCTTTTCTAAATGCCCATAAACGTCCAGTGTATTTTGATTATTTTACCGCATAGTTAGACAAGTTACAACACAGTAAGCGTAAAATGTAGGTTACACTTGCTGTGTATACAATTGTAAAGTTCCCATTAAACTTCAATCACAGAAAAGATGTATTTATTTGACAGGTAAAATATAATCACGAATACCACTTAAATATACAGAATGTTATCTAAATAAGTGTACAACGCTAAACCCATGGTAGTACTGACTCCATAGATAGTATATCTTAGAATAATTTTTGTTTAACATGCTTTCTACAAGAACTGGAGACCTTTAAAACTGACCAATCACGTGACAGTTCAAAATTTTGTAAAAAAGTAAAAATCAATGCGTTCTCTGGAAAATTGTCGCACCTGTCACAATGGGGAAGTTTAGTATGGTAAAATTTCTACATAACTTACTATTTTCTCACAAATACAGGGTGTCTCAATAAGCTTGCTCACTATTGGTAACTTTTTTATTTGAAGAGATACGAGGTTGGTTAAATTAGCAAAATTGTGCCATTTTATATTAGAAAATTGGTCATGTAGACAAAATAAAAATTGTGTCAGCGGTTCCCAAAATTTGGGACAGAATATATATTTTTTAA
Organism: Ophonus ardosiacus; assembly: GCA_943142095.1. Classification (NCBI taxonomy): domain Eukaryota; kingdom Metazoa; phylum Arthropoda; class Insecta; order Coleoptera; family Carabidae; genus Ophonus; species Ophonus ardosiacus. The sequence goes on along the minus strand of OW964825.1, from coordinate 1,717,871 downwards.
ATGGAACTACATATTTTTAATTATTTTATTAGAAAGAGCATTTTTTTCTCTTTCCAATAAGGTAATGTTGTTTATGTACATTTTTTTCAAATAAACGAGTTATTTACGTTTAAAGATAAAAAATATCTTTTGTTAGTTTAGCTCAAGTAAACTATGGAAACAATTGTCTTTTATGAAATTATTATTTTATTAATTTATTTTACAGTAATAACAAAACAAAGAAAATATTCAAATTGAATGTTATTATTTCTTTCGCACATTTAAACTCTTTTGAAAAGAGAGGCGACCGTTCTACGTAACTGGTGTCTAGATATAACTTTCCATATACCACGATCATATCTAAGTTTTCTTCATTTGTAAAGTTATTAAACATTATTAAACGCAGAGAACTTTACGGGAGAAATTATTGAACGTCAAACCAACAAAGAATCAATTGTTTCCATGGCTTACTTGACTAAAAAACTAACAAAATAGATTACAAAATTTAAATTTTTAACCGTAAATAACTCGTTTATTTGAAAAAATTGTACATAAACAACATTACCTTATTGGAAAGAGAAAAAAATACTCTTTCCAATAAAATAATAAAAAATATATGGTTCCATTTAAAAAATATACATATTGTCCCAAATTTTGAGAACCGCTGACACAAATTTTATTTTGTCTACATGACCAATTTTCTAATATAAAATGGCACAATTTTGCTCATTTAACCAACCTCGTACCTCTTCAAATACAAAAATTACCAATAGTGAGCAAGCTTATTGAGACACCCTGTATAACACAAATGACTGCTGAAATTGAAATTAAAAATTAAAATTATTGCTCCATTTATTTATAATTAATATTTTTTGGGTAAACTCTAAGTACGTCACTAGTCAGTTATGCGCAAACTCAGACAGAACGGTGAAATCGAACCATTTGAACGTAGGTCGTAACAACATCTCAGTCTGAAGTGACTGGTAACCGCAACCGCGTGCGTTAGTGTATAAGTCAACATACGTTGCGCCAAGACTCTACCGACGGCATCACAGCTTAAATTTTTGAAAAAATTAAACATGTTATATCATTTTTCAAGTCATTTCCCATGGAATAAAAAAATTTAAAAAAAGTCGCTAAACTTCCCAATTATTATAAAAAAAAATTCTAGAATAAATAGTGCATGCAACTCATGTGTCGTGTACTTATTGGTACCTATCATTATAAATTCGTTGCATAATATACGAGTACTATTATAGGTTATGACTTGAGCATATACACTTAGTACTAAGTGCAGAACACGTGTTAAAAAAAATTGTTAAACATTTTTATTTTATATTCCTTGACTACAAATTTTATATTATATCTTATTTATTTATTTATTTTTTAACAATTTGACTTTTCATCTTTTTAAATGTTAATTATTTATGTTTTTATAAAATACGACGATCATCTCTGTGATTATTTTAATTGTTCTTCATGGATGGTTGCGACTAAAAACTTATGTTATGAGACAATTTCTTGCCCTGAAGAAGACTAACGTTTTAGTCGAAACGTCGGCTTGAAATAAATAATTTCACTACAGACTGCTTGACCGATTATTTTTCCTTCGGGAACCCTCATTATAGATTATGTTTACATATTTGTCAATCGGATACTCAATGTTGCAAATCTCGAACATTGAAGATATTGTAAAGAACACTAATTTTCTGTTATATCTCAAACATGTTCATCAGAATTATTTAGTTCGTCCTTCTTGTCATCTTCATATAATAGATTACTTTAGTGTCGATTTCTGAACTTTTAAAGACGATTTTTGTGCACTTAAGTAACGATTTCAAATTATTAAAATTTTGCTTATTGATTCAGATGCAGAATTTTAGACTCTTCTACTTTTATGTGAAGCTTTTGTTATCTAAAATAATGTCCACCTCGAAAATAGTATTAAGCCAATGATATATTCAGAACGCAATCAAGATAATTAATAATTATAAGAAAAAAATTAAAAAAGATAAAAAAATGTGAAAATTGACAGCGACCTCATTTCAATCAGATACCTACAGCTAATTTCTTTCTTTTTGACAGCCGAAGAAGTTTCATGACGAATCCCTAATATTAACGAAACCATTTAAAAAGTTTGAATTACAAAATGAAGAAACGGATTAAATTTGCGGTCAAGATTTAAGTTAATATTTCGTTAATTTAAAAATTGAGTTTTATATCTCATAAATTCATAATTAAAATTTGTGAAAGAATATAAATTCTGACACACCAATTAAAATGAAACGTAAATTTGAAAACTAACTTACCAGATGAATAAAGTCCTTTCTCGAGCGAAGAACCTGCAAATGAGAGAAAAACAATTAGTACATTTAAAATTAAAACAATGTAACAATAATATATTTCTACTTTAATAAATGTCACATAGTAAATAGATTTCTTTTGGCAATGTATCTTTTAGACCAAGGTCTGACATATATTGTTGTGGTCGTTTCAATACAGATTAATTTGAACGCGGTAGATTTATTCTGAAAAGGACGTTCGGATTTCTAACTAAGGGCGATAACAAAGATCCTTCAATTTAAAATCACCAACAAGTTTAGACTTTTTCCTCTCGCTAAGAGAGGTATTGGATTAATGCTAAAATTCGCATATCCAGATTTTAGTGAATAAACACCATTTAAGTTCCTTAGAATTCGATTATAACATTTTGACAATGATGTCTCTCTCTGTGCGTGTGTTTGTGTGTGTGTGTGTGTGTGTGTGTGTGTGGATGTGTGTATGTGTGTGTGTGTGTGTGTATGTCTGGATGTTGGAGGGCCGATTTCTCAAAAACTATAAGATTTAAGACCTGTTTAACTATGAATTCCTCAATCTGACATTCCTGGGAAGAATTGAAAAGGTTTTGGTAACAATTGGACAACCGGAAGTAGCAGTTTCTTAGAAAAAAATTCCTAAATATAACTTTGGGCAATTTTTGTTATTACGTATTTACTAACGCTGCAAACTGTTCCATTTCAGAAAACTATTGCTTTATTTACTATTTTCTTTTTAAAATGTCACTATTATAAATTTAAAGTGATAAGTTTTCTGACAGTGACATTTACTGTCAGTTACATTCATTTGAAAAATGAACTGTGTAACAAAGTAATAGTTTTTATCTTAGGCTTCGCGACTAATAAAAAAAATTATTTTTAAATTTATCTGTATAATATATAGAAAAAGTATTAATGTATTCCTGTAGAAAATTCAATAATCTTTAATTATCATAAGACATAAAATTCGAAAAATGGCATTTAATGGTATTTTTTGAGGAAAAACCACTATGAGCTTCAGGTAAAGTGCCATTTTCGGTTATCCGATTTACACCAAAATCTAATGGCTTCTTTTCATATTAGAATAGGATAGAAATACAAGGTTTCAGAATTTTCTGAATGATATTATTTGAGTTAGAGCGAAGACAAAATCCATACACACATACAGACATCATAGTGAAAATGTTAAAAATGGATTCTAGGTACCTTAAAACGTGGTCATTTACTAAAATCTCGATATGAGATTTTTAGCACGATCCCTATACCTCCCTTACCAAGGGTAGCGGGAGATAAAAAACGAAAAATCTGATGTGGCCAACACAAAACCTCCCGCTATTGAATTTTTATTAATTTAAATACATACTTACATATTTACTAACGCTGCAAACTGTTCCATTGCAGAAAATTATTGCTTTATTTACTATTTTCTTTTTAAAATGTCTATTATTAATTTGAAGTGATTAGTTTTTTGACAGTGACATTTACTGTCAGTTACATTCATTTGAAATATGAACTGTGTAACAAAGGAATTATTGTTTATCTCAGGCTTCGCGAATAATAAAAAAAAAATATTTTTAAATTTATCTGTAAAATATATAGAAAAAGTATTAATGTATTCCTGTAGAAAATTCAATAATCTTTAATTTTCATAAGACATAAAATGCGAAAAAATGGCATTTAATGGTATTTTTTGAAGAAAAACCATTATAAGCTTCAGGTAAAGTGCCATTTCCGGTTATCCGATTTACACCAAAATCTAATGGCTTCTTTTCATATTAGAATAGGATAGAAATACAAGGTTTCAGAATTTTCTGAATGATAGTATTTGATTTAGAGCGAAGACAAAATCCCTACACATACACACATACATACATACATACATACATACATACACACATACATACATACATACATTCACCCACACATACATACATACATACATACATACATACACACACACATACATACACACACATACATACATACATACACACACATACACACATACACACATACAGACATCATCGTGAAAATGTTAAAATTGGATTCTAGGGACCTTAAAACGTGGTCATTTACTAAAATCTCGATATGAGATTTTTAGCACGATCCCTATACCTCCCTTACCAAGGGTAGCGGGAGGTAAAAACGAAAAAAGCGCTTTATAGAAAATAACCTGAAACTTTCGCTGAGAGTTCTCTTTTTTAGAAAATGTAAAATTTACAGCTCATCAACTCTCATTTTAGTCTGTCTACTAAAAATCTCTATAATAAAAGCTAAAAGTAATGCACGTACCTAACCCATATATTATTTATATGAATATGCATTAGCCGTAAAAACTAAAAGTAACTGAAATAAAAATAAACTTTTCCATCTCGTTGTTCCATTTCCATCTACCCCTCTTATTCATACTCATAACATACACACAAGGCGCGGTCCAACCATCAGCAACAGCACTTTGTTAGCTTTAAAGCTTTGTCCGAGATTTGCGTCTCTTAGTTAATAGCGTTACTCAGCAAGGCTGTTTACCGGACTGCGAAACAGGTCCTTAAAAGGGTCTCTTCTCCTCTCGGTTAAAACACACTGTGTATTTATGTCACTTGTGTACACCAAGGATCAGTTTGCATACATTATTATCTATTGGGCACAACATCCAAGATCCAGAGAAACTCTGATGCTGAGGACGTTGCAACATGAGCAATAAGGTACGGTAAGATTTATAAGGGGAGGAATATCTTGAATTAAACTTTGCGTAGTTTAGCGAAACTTGTTGTGGTGCAAGTGAATCTGAAGTGGAAATAGCGAAACTTTTCAAAGAGCTGTTTTAATTTAGACATATTTAACTAATTAAATAAGATTCACTGATCGCTGTTGTCAATTTGAAGACTCTTTTTCTTTGAGTTGGTACTCACTCATCAACTTCTGCTGTAAGAATTACTAAACTCTTATCTAGCACCTTAGACGTACACATACGGCGTACATTAGACTTTTATTCGCTATCTCATTATTGTATATGCTACAGAGGGATATAAGCTATCTATGTCCAACCAATGACAAAAAATCTGTTGTGGCCTGCACAAGACCTCTCGCCATTTCCATTTTAGGCTATATAAGTATTGTATTGCACTTCGCTTTCGAACCGTCGTTTTATAACAAAATATTACAGAACTTTACTCAAATATTGTTTTTTTTTTTCTTGTATTTAACATGTCTTCTGCACACATATAATTCTAATTATATCTATTTTTCATTGTATGAGAAAGTTTCTAAATATCAGAGATTGTTCCAATTCATTAACCAGATTGGCGGTATTTCTGATGGATATATGCATTTTACCACAATTTTACCTATAATTTCAAATTTTTATTTAATAAAACAATAAGAAAAATTAAATATACTTCCCAGTAAAAGCTATGAGAATGTCACTAAAAATGTTGATATTTGACAATGACATGTGTCATGGTATAAACATTGGAATTTGTCAACTGGTTTCCTTAGTGCCTTGGCCTGTGCAATTAGTTTACTCTATAAATTATAGTGTCTTTATCTCTAAATCTATACAAGATATAATAAAATTTTTAAGTTTATTAGATGGAGAATTTTATGTTCTTCAATATTTAATAAAAAAAAACCTCCCAAAAAATTATATTTAGAAGAATTGTCAAATCCATGATTACGACTTGACATTTGATTGACAGCAATGTATTAGCCCGTTCCATTTAAAATTAAACATAGGGAACGAATTTGGCATTTGATAAGACGTCAATACAGGTTAATTTTGTTTAAATAATTATACCTGCATTCTAAATTAAAATTAGTTGTAGAAAAAATATAGTGTGCACCTTGTGCACGAGTGGTTTTCTGACTCGGCTAAATTTCTTACAATATTTAAATATAATACTTCTGTCAAATTCATTCCCCATGTGTCATTTTAAATGAGACAGACAAATACATTGCTGTCAATCAAATGTCAAATCATAACTTATAGGAAAATTCAACGGTTATCTGTCATAGTGACAAAATTTAGATGTAGATAAAATACTGTGTGCACCTTGTGCCCGAAATATGTTTAGTGCTCTCGAGTGGTTTTCTGACTCCGCTAAATTTCTTACAATATTTAAATATAATACTTCTGTCAGATTCGTTCCCTATGTTTCATTTTAAATGGAACGGGCAAATACTATACACTTTTTGACGGTTAAAATTATTTAAATTTTATTTCTTTTTTCACTATTAGTGATTTTAATGCAATAAGGTTTTTACACTAAGTGATGACGTGCATTGGCTGCTTGAATGATTTGGGTATAATGTAAGTCTTCTGCCGTTTCACTTTTACCTTAAATAACAGTTGATCAAATACTATAAAAAAAAAGCTTCATTTATGTGGCATAGTTGTACAGGAAGTATTTCCATTAAGAGTAAAATTATATCCTTGTACATTCCTTGTATCTCACACGCGGGGTGCGTTCAGTTGTTGCGTGCCAGGGTAATGTAGTCGAGTTACAAACTATGCCCACAGTGAATCACTCGGCGCCGGCTAGCGACGGCGAATGGCGCGGCCGCGGTTTAGAGCCGACGTTATTTCCGGCTATAATGACCTTTAGTTTGTGGCCAGCCCAAGGGAGGAAAGTACGAGGAACGAGGATTCGCAGGCAGAATTGGGTCCGCTGGGAAAAGGAGCTTACAACAAAAACAGAAACAGACATTTCTATAATTATTTTCACTGTTATTATTTATATAGTTTTTGTTCAATATTTGTTTCACATGGTGGAACATAGTTTATTATATATTTTGTGCAACAGAACGAGAAATAAATATTTAGCAAAATTGGATTTTTATTGGATAATTATTTACAAAACTAATTGTTTTATCCTCAAATGACATCTTTTGTTGGAATAATATTGATTCCAACATAATTTTTGTTTGCGGAATGTGTAGTTTTCAAAATAGTGTTGGAGAAAGTTACTTTCCGACTAATTCTGGACTGCATCCACAGATTGAATGCCTTAGGTGCGACGAATAAATTGATATGGGTACCCGGGCATTCAGAAATTGAAGAAAATCGGGCAGCCGACCATCTTGCAAAAGATGGGACAAATGTACCTTTTATAGGACCTGAACCTGCTTGCGGAATAACTGCGCAAACAGTTAAGCAAGAACTTAATACTTGGCTTTGGCAATGACACAAACGGCATTGGACAGCCACATCAGGCCAAAGACATTCCAAGCTCTTCCTGAATGAGCCATCCAAGAAAAGAACAGACAACTTACTTGTAATGAGCAAGCAAGATGTCAGACTAATAACAGGACTGATAACAGGACACTGTCAATTAAATAAACATTTGTATAGGTTGGGCCTCAAACAAGAACCAACTTGCAGAGGATGTGGAGAAGAGGATGAAACCCCTGAACACTTAATATGTCACTGCGAAGCATTTATGGCAAACAGACATAGTCTTTTAGAAGCAACGAAATTGCACACTGAGACACTAAAGGACATTAGTCTAAAGAAAATCCTGGAGTTTACAAACCATACAGGGCTCCTAGAATAGGAGGAAACACGGAGGGTACAATAGACCAGAAAGGTCACAGTACAGGGGCAAGAATGAACCACCTCCCGACAATAATAATACTTTCCGATCGCTTATAGTTTTCCGAGCTAGCTCAGTACCAGTGTTGCGTCAGATAATGATTTTCGTTATCTGGATAACAATAAAAGATAAATTTGCGCAATATATCTAGATAAGGATAACAGATACTTTACATGTTATCTAGATAAAAATTTTAGATAACAGATAAGATACCTGAAAAGTAAGCATGTTGACGGTATAGGCTCGTCTTTCTCTTCCATTATGTTCAAAATAATACAAAATCAAAATGTTAACCGTAAACTGACAGGTTAGTTTATAAAACAATGAAAATATGAAATATTACGATTAAAATGCATTAACTTAATAAACACTGTTTTATATTATTTACCTGCATAAAATTAAGCATATAAAAATGTCATTAAATGAATATTTTCATAAATAATGTTCCTCGCTATTGCTCACGAATCATGATCACACGTCACATCACATTTAAGTTTACGCAGGCAGGCACACCGGCGACCAGCGACGGAGAACACACGACACGGCACACGGCACTATGCGATGCGGTAGGTTGTGCTTGTCCTAACTTGCTAAATAGTATTTTTATTTGAGTATAGATGGAGCTAACATAAATAATGATTATCTTATCTGTCTTCTGCATGTTATAAAACAGATAAGATAATAGATATTAATTTTAAAAATATCTAGATACTAACTACGTTATCTAGATAAATTTTTAGATAATGTTATCTAGATAAGCACAACACTGCTCAGTACAGAAGGAAGAGATCAGAAACAGTTCATTTTCTGGACGATAGTGAAAGAATATTGTGTTCACCTTGTCCGCGAAATCTTTTAGCGCCTTTGAGATTATTAACTATTTAACTAACGCATTAATAAAGCAATGCCCGAATTTTTAATTGGTATCTCATAATTGTAATTCTGTATTTCGGAAATCGTGTTTTCAATGAGAAATTTGCATACGGGCGTCAAATTGGTAATTAGAAAATGAAATAAAAATTCATCAAACAAAATTTTGAAGTTGGCGTGAAATACAGAAAAATACTTCAAATGATTTTCAATCGACCTAATTTTCCAATTTGAAAATTTGCAATTGTTATTAATGATAATGACTCAGTTCACAGGTTTTGTATTACTGTAATTTAAAAAATCTGTTGTGGCCAGCACAAGACCTCTCGCCATTTCCATATTAGGCTATATAAGTACATATTTATTTATTTATTTATTGAAACTAAACAGGCACAAGGGCCTAATTACATAGTTTCATTATAAACTAACTTATACACTAAATTAACTTAGGTACTCTGAAAAATACTTTCAAATACTTAACTAATGTAACTATATTATCTGTATATATATCTGCATTATTGTTATTAATATTATTACAAATTAGGCAACATCTTATTAAAGGGGAATTTTTCCTAATTTCTAATTTATATCTTTTAATATAAAATATATCTTTTGTTTTCGATAAAATATACATTGGAACATAAAAAAGTAATTTTGGTAGTAAGTTAGGACACTGAATAATATTCTGAATTATTTTACAAAAAAAAAAAACTGTATTGAACATTTCTAGTACACACACAAAAATTCTAATTACACTATTATTAATATATTTTTTAATTCGTTCAATAAATAAGTGTATTCCTACTCTTCTAAACGAGATTCTTCATATTCACTGACGAAATTAGCGGTATTTCTGATGAATATATGTAATATATACATATTTATAATTTTAAATATTTAATTAATAATAAAATATGAAATATTAAATATACTTCCGAGAAAAAGCCTTCAGTAATGTATCTAGATTTTTGACATTGATATTTTTTTGTCAATTACAAACTTTTTAATTTTTCTACTGGTTTCCAGTTATTTGGGCTGTGAAATTCATTACAATGGATTATTTTATATATTTATAATTCTCTAAATCTATGGAATATATAATAAAAATGTTAAATGTGTCGGACAGAGAATTTTATATTCTTTAATATTTGTAATAACATAAATATCCAAAAAATAATATTTAGAAAGTTTTTTTTGAAGAAATTACTACTTCCGGTTGTCCAATTGTTACCAAAACCTTTTCAGCTCTTCTCAGTAATGTCAGATTAAGGAATACGTAATTAAATTGGTCTTTAGTCAACACACACACAAACAAACACCATCATCATCGTCATCCTCATCATCTTCATCGTACGGATTCTAGGGACCATAAAACATTATTCATTCAAATCTGGATATGCGATTTTTAGTATAAGTGTAATATCTCTGGAATAATACTACCTTTTTAGTTTAAGTTCTATATTTTTATTTAATACCACTAAAAAACTAAAAGGTAATATTATTCCAATTATTAATATGAATTCTGAAAGATATTTTACTAATCCAATATCTCTCTTAGATAGAGGTAAAAATCTGATATGTTCAACATAACATCTCCTCGAAATTTTATCTAGAAAATCTGTTAATTTTGGGATAATAGTTTCTTGCCAACACTTTAATATTTAATGAAAACACATCCACCACAGTTCACGTTTATTTGCTGTTTTAAACAATACGAAATTTACTCGTCCAACATTCGGAATAAATGTTGCATGCTGTGTGCATGTATTTAGCAGAAATGTTAACACAAATAATCGTTCTCAATTAACCACGTACGTGAAAGTTTAACAAAGGGAACTCCAAACTGCAGTGAACATTCCTCGTTCATGTCGATCAGCGTGAATATTGCATCAACTGGCCTGAATAAGTTAACAGGGAAAGAAGCCACTAATTTTTCGTGCAGTAACAGTTAATTCCCAGCAGCGGCATTGGTGTCCATTGTGGACGCAGCTTGAGTTCGTACAAAATTCAGCAGGGCATCTGAAATGACCGGGGAGTTAGCGAGCTCTGCTGCCGCTGCCGCAATGCATAATATATGCATGCTCCGTAAGATGCACACCGGTACAAAAGTTTATCACCTGACGTGCTCTGTTACAACGCGAGAGCGAAAGAAATGCTCAAAGAACCGACTGCTGAATAAGTGATACGTGATATGGTACAGGAACGGTCTTACTCTATGCCAACGGAAGATGCTTCTATCAAAGGGTTCGTACAATTATTACCGAACACCATGATTTTTGATCTATTTGATGGTGGGTCTCTGCTTATTCTAATCGGGTCTGACACACTGCATATTGCGTTATTTTCTGTCAGTGTCACCAATACTGACAGTTTAGTGGAAATATGTTTACAGGAAAAAAAATTGCTTCATCTAGCAAGTCCGCAGCCACTACCAAAATTTCGAAATAACATGCAGGGTGTTTAGAAAACGAGACAGCAAAATTTATACTAATATAAATATATCATGTCAACTAATTGTTAGTCAATGTTTGAATTATGTTGTCTTTAGAGCAAACAATTTATTTAGTGAAATGCACGGTACCGGTGAAGTATCACATCGCTATACAATTGAACTTTTTAATAGGCAATATCCGGACTGTACGTTTCTGTAAATTGTGTTCGAGAATTAGTGTATGTGTGTATGTGTGTGTGTGTGTGTGTGTGTGTGTGTGTGTGTATGTATATGGCTGGATGTTGGACGGACGATTCCTCAAAAACTATAAGATATAAGACCTGTTTAACTACGAATTCCTCAATCTGACATTCCTGGGAAGAGCTGAAATGGTTTTGGTAACAATTGAACAACTGGAAGTAGTAATTTTTAAAAGAAATTTTTCCAAATATTAATTTTTGAAAATTTTTGATATTACTCATTTTGAAGAACAAAATTCTACACCTGATACATTTAAATTTTTTATTATATCTTCTATAAATTTAGAGATAAAGACGCTATAATGTACAGGGTGTTATGTAAGTAAGTGATCAACGCTTAACCAATGGTAGAACTGACCCCAAAGATAGTAAATCTGGCAATAATTTTTGTTTAACATACTTTCTACAAGAACTAGAGGCCTTTAAAACTGACCAATCACGTCATAGTTCAAAACTTTATAAAAAAGTAAAAATCAATGTGTTCTCTGGAAAAAATGTGATACCTGTGACACCAAATGACATCAAATCATTGACGTCCATTTGGAAATAACTCTCTGTACCGTCTTACAACAGCACGATTATTTTGTAATGTCTCGCTATAAACCATATGCATGTCTGCATACTCTTGGTTGGTGAAGGTAAATGGTATTTTGAGAATATCAGAAAAAAACAGAATATAAATTTTACGTCTATGCAAAAAAAAATATTTAACGTCAGATTGACTATCAATATTTTTTCCAGAGAACACATTGATTTTTACTTTTCTATAAAGTTTTGAACAAAAATTATTGCCAGATTTACTATATTTGGGGTCAGTTCTACCATGGGTTAAGCGTTGATCACTTACTTACATAACACCCTGTATAGAATATCGGGATATAACAAGTCGAGTAGGCGAAACTACACTAAGGAAACCAGTTGACAAATTCAAATGTTTATAACATAATTTGTAAATGTAAATGACAACAGTTTTAGTGACATTTTGATAGCTTTTTCTGGAAAGTACATTTAATCTTTCTTATAGTTTTATTAATTAAATATTTGAAATTCTAGGTAATATGCATACATAAATTCATCAGAAATACCGCCAATCTGGTTAATGAATTGGAAGAATTTGTGACATTTAGGAACTTCCTCATACAATGAAAAATAGATATTATTAGAATTATATATGTGCAGAAGACTTGTTAAATACAATAAAAAATAATATTTGTGTAAAGTTCTGTAATATTTTGTAATAAAACGACGGTTCGATAGCAAAGTGCAATACAATACTTATATAGCCTAATATGGAAATGGCGAGAGGTCTTGTGCTGGCCACAACAGATATTTTTTTTCTTACATTTAAGTGTTACTTACATCTCACATTTTGCCATTTTTTGCGCAACGGTTTAAAATAGAACTTAGGAATAAGTAACGACTTAAATCTTAAGTAGCTCTGGAGAAACTGGACAAAAGTGAATGTTTTCTAAACAAGACAACTTTTGCCTTGTGTAATGTTTACGTAGAATTGTGCTATGCCTAGCGTTTTAATTGCAGGCACTAAAACTAAATTATATCGCTACTAAACTCCCCTAACAATGTATTTCATTCCGGAGCCCTAAAGCTCATTGCCATCACTTAACTACTTTTCTGGACAGGGCCGTGGCCGGTGTCCGACGGCCAGACAAAGGGCCGCTTCATTATTCATTAACCATCATACATTCATTTCACACAAGAGGCTGCTTTTTGCAGCCCTTAGTTAGCAGGACAAACGCACTGGCAACGTTGCCTCCAGGGCCCTTCACTACAGAGGGACCTACCATATATTCATATGTCAGGGTTAGTTTTCAATTATTAATAACACTGTTGTTGAAGTTGAAGCACTGGGTATAAATATAGAATTTGTGACAACTTTTCAATTTTTCATGATATATTAATGTTGGTGATCAGTAGGCCGAGATTCTAACCTTACATGTAGTGTCTCTACAAATGTGCTGTACCACATCTCTGGTTCTGGAACTAACATGACAAATGACAAATTAAATGTCATTTTTGAATTATTGCCCCAAAAGTCAATATACCCCACATTTAGATAAAAACTTCAAAATTTTCAAAAATCTAATTTTTATGTATCTAGATACTTCTCAGCGCGCTGATTCCAAATTTTGAAACCGCAGGTCGATATCTCGTTTCGTTCTCGAGATATTTACATTTAAAGTTTTGCTCAAAACTGCCCATTTTTGGGTAATGACCCAAAAATGGGTCGAGATATGAATTTGGCGACATCACCATTCGATTCTACGGGCAAAATTACATAAGTACACCAATTTTCAGAATATTTGAACACCGCATACAGTCTCTAAAGCAAAATAACTGAAAATGGCAAAAAATCGCAAAAATCCTAAGGGGTACCCCTTAGGATTTTTTCAGATTTTGGCTATTTTCAGGGGTTTTCAAGTTTTTGTTCATAAAAAATGAACCGGTTGGACAAAAATTATGAAAATTGCTATACATATGTATTTTTGTCCGTAGAATCGAATGGTGATGTCGCCAAATTCATATCTCGACCCAATTTTGGGTTATTACCCAAAAATGGGCAGTTTTGAGCAAAATTTTGAATCTAAATATCTCGAGAACGAAAAGAGATATCGACCTGCGGTTTTAAAATTTGGAATCAGCGCATTCAGAAGTATCTAGATACATGCAAATTGGATTTTTGATTTTTTTTAAATTTTTATCTAAATGTGGGGCAATAATTCAAAATGGGTAGGGATATAAACTTGGTAATAATATTATTTGATTGTAATGAAAATGTTACGTAAGTAGAGTATTTATATATAAATAAATAAATATATCATCACGGCATATTACCCATTTCTGGGTGTGCCAGTATCTACAACACATGTAGACATCGGTAATGATGACGATATATTATACCGTGTGGGCGCTTACCAGGCGTCACCTCACAGGTACTCATTGCTGGCGTGGAGAGTACACCACAAGGGTCACTTTTGTGCCATTTAAAATTGGAAATATTTGGCGTCTGTCGGGATCGAACCCGGTTCCCCCAGGTTCGCGACCAGACACTTAGGAACGCGGCCACGGGACCCCATGGGTATTTATATATGAGTACCTATACATAATGTATATTCATGTGATAATTTTATAGGATTTATAGAATATTTTCCAATGAACTTTCTGTATGGAGCTAGCTCAGTAAAAATGAATTTTCTGGTCTATAAAGTGATCAGAAACACTTCATTTTTAGTCGATTGCGAAAAAATTACTATTACTGCTAGAGAAATCGAAGTCCTCATTTAACAACAATGTGTGTCGCAAATAAAATGATTGCGAATTTGAAGGAATAAATTTTACATATTCTGGAAGTAAGTTTATCTGCCGCTTATATTTTTTGAGTTACACAACGTTTCGATTGATAAAATCTCCAATCGTTATCAAGTGAATACTTTATCAATCGAAACGTTGTGTAACTCAAAAAATAAAGACAATGAAAGTTCGAAATACTTCTATTATTCATAGTCAACCATTGTCTACAACCTTCAAACCAATCATAAGTTTATTTGTTTTAATTATTTTAAGTATGTTTAAAATCTATTTCAACTAACTTTAATTTTATTTACAGATGGAGAAACTGATGACACAACGTAACTAGGTAAGTTCATTTCAACTATGTTTAATTATATGTATTTACTGTAAATAAAACTTTTTTGTTTACTACCAACTTGATAAAAATTATATACTCGTAAAACAAGAGAATAAGGCACTTTCGTATATCCTTAACTGTCTTTTACATATTTAAAAACAACTATTAATGTTCCTTTCTCATGTCTGGAGACTTTCGTGTTAAGAATTGCTATTTCATAGAATTTTATGACGCCAGTGTCTCTTCTTGTTTTTATTTCGTTTGTGCATCAATGTATTGTCTGAAGTTCCTAGTTTTATACTTCTCTGGCATAGCACATGCGATCCTCATACTCAACAAGTTTCTTGATGCTGTCACAATGAAACTGTCTTGTGAATTGTCCATTTTGTTGATTAAAACTAACATTTTACGTTATTGTACCGTACCGGCGCCGGAAGCTCGAAGAAAGAATTCTTCGACTTGAAATCATTTGGATTAAAAGTTTTCTCTTTATTTCTATATTTCAAGAAACTAATTCAACTTGTTTGATATTTATTTTGCAACAAAAGAAACGCTTTTCAACGCTTTTATTAAAAATAATTTCGTTTTTAAACAAATAATCTATTTGCAAAACAAAATTGGAAATTAGAATTTTTTGTGGGTACCAGAAATAATAAATACAATACTTATATAGAATAAATAAATAAATAAATATATCATCACGGCATATTACCCATTTCTGGGTGTGCCAGTATCTACAACACATGTAGACATCGGTAATGATGACGATATATTTACCGTGTGGGCGCTTACCAGGCGTCACCTCACGAGCACTCATAGCTGGTGTGGAGAGTGCACCACAGGGGTCACTTTTGTGCCATTTAAAATTGGAAATATTTAGCGTCTGTCGGGATTGAACCCGGTTCCCCCAGGTTCGCGACTAGACACTTAGGCACACTTATATAGCCTAATATGAAAATGGCGAGAGGTATTGTGCTGGTCACAACAGATTTTTACCTCTCGCTAAGAGAGGTATTGGATTCATGCTAAAATTCGCATATCCAGATTTTATTGAATAAGCACGATTTAAGCTTCCTAGAATCCGATTATAACATTTTTAAAATGATGTCTCTGTGTGTGTGTGTGTGTGGATGTGTGTATGTGTGTATGTATGTCTGGATGTTGTAGGGACGATTCCTCAAAAACTATGTCTTAAAAAATATTTAACTGCAGTTTCTTCAATCTGACATTCCTGGGAAGAGCTGAAAAGGTTTTGGTAACAATTGAACAACCGGAAGTAGTAGTTTCTTAGAAAAATTCTTCTAAATATATTTTTTTGGAAATTATTGTTATGACAAATATTGAAGCTCAAAATTCTCCATCTAATACACTTACAAATTTTATTATATCTTGTATAGATTTAGAGATAAAGACACTATAATTTATAGAGTAAACTAATCGCAGAAGCTAAGGCACTAAGGAAACCAGTTGACAAATTCAAATGTTTATAACATAGTTTGTAAATGACATATGTCAGTGTCAAAAATCAACAGTTTTAGTGACATTCTGATAGTTTTTTCTGGGAAGTATATTTAATATTTCTTTTTATTTTAATAATTAAATATTTGAATTATAGGTAAAATGCATATATCTATCAGAAATACCGCCAATCTGATTAATGAATTGGATGAATCTCTGAAATTTAGGAATTTCCTCATTCAGTAAAAAATAGATATAATTAGAATTATATATGTGTGCAGAAGACATGTTAAATAGAATAAAAAGCAATATTTAGGTAAAGTTCTGTAATTTTTTTGTTATAAAACGACGGTTCGATAGCGAAGTGCAATTCAATACTTATATAGCCTAATATGTAAATGGCGAGAGGTCTTGTGCTGGCCACAACAGATTTTTGTATAATATATGAATTTATTTTTTGCTTATTGTATATTTTACAGATAAAAGTAAAGTGTACAAATACTTTTGTGAACCAATGTAATGAAGGTATTTGAAAAATATGACACGAATATTCACTTTACTCATTTGTTTATATTAAGGTTGTTACAAATTTATGCATTTCATATTTCATGTTAGAATTTACATATATTTTTATTTTCAATGAATGTAGACATTTTTAATAATATCATGAATAACAAATGACTTACAAATGAATCACAAAACGGAGTAATTTGTATTTAATAGCAGGCAATTAAAAGCTTGGAATAATTAAAACAAAGTAAATACCTAAATGGTATAAATGCTAGGGATTTACATCCGAGTTTCTATTTCCATATGTTATGTTCTGCATTCCTACGCCTTCGCCGAATGTATGGGCTCGTGCATGGCCCGAGGTTAGCATGCATATTCTATAATATATCCAGTTAACGTGCTCCAACGAAGATAAATCTTAAAAGGAATTAGCGATTCCGTTGGGGAGAGAATGCACAAGGTAAAGTTACTGACGGTTACAGTATGCACCTACTTCCTAACTTATAATATAATATAATGCTTGGACAATACGACCAAAAGATTCAGAAGATAAAAATTTGAAATATGCATCCTACAGACAGTGCAGGGAATTTACGATTTCGCATCAAAATATTTTTTAACGAAATTTTGTACACAAAATCTGTTGTGGCCAGCACAAGACCTCTCATCATTGCCATATTTAGCGAACCTGGGGGAACCGGGTTCGATCCCGACAGACGCCAAATATTTCCAATATTAAATGGCACAAAAGTGACCCCTGTGGTGCACTCTCCACGCCAGCTATGAGTGCCCGTGAGGTGACGCCTGGTAAGCGCCCACACGGTAAAATATATCGTCATCATTACCGATGTCTACATGTGTTGTAGATACTGGCACACCCAGAAATGGGTAATATGCCGTGATGATATATTTATTTATTTATTCTTCTAATATTCGAGATTCTTCCAATTCATTGATGAGATTGGCGGTATTTCTGAAGGGTATATGTAATATATGTATCTATAATTTTAAATATTTAATTAATAATAAAATAAGAAATATTAAAGTACAGGTGTTTCATTTTCGATGTTTTTTAAGGTATCTCGGGAAATATTACTGATAGAGGAACTTTTTTAGAATCACCACAGGACTTTGCGATCTTCTTTTGTTTCTGAGCTACAGGCAAAAACTTGTTTTTCGCTCATTTCGAAAACATCTCATAACTTATTTAGGTATTATGGTAGTTAGAGAAAAATTGTTTTAACAAATTTTGTACCGTTTTTTAGGTAAAATAAAATGGCGTAATTAGATTTTTTGATTTTTCTCTAGCTACCATAATAAATAAGTTATGAGATATTTTCGAAATGAGCGAAAACAAGTTTTCGCCTGTAGCTCAGAAACAAAAGAAGATCGCATATTCCTGTGGTGACTATTAGTAATTTTTCCCGGAATACCCTTTAAAAAAAACATCGAAAATGAGACATCCTGTACTTCTCAGAAAAAGTTTGCAGTAATATTTTAATTTTTCCACTTGTTTTCCATGGGCTGCGAGATTCATGTACAGCATTATTTTATATATTTATATGTCTCTATCTTTAACTCCACAGAAGATATAATAAAAGTTTTAAATGTATCAGATAGAAATTTTTATATTCTTTAATATTAGTAAAAACAGAAATTTTCAAAAATAATATTTAGAAGATCTTTTTAAAGAAACTATTACTTCCGGTTGTCCAATTATTACCAAAACCTAATCAGCTCTTCCCAGGAATGTCAGATTGAGGAAACTACAGTTAAATATTTCTTAAGTATTATAGTATTTGAAAAACCGTGGTTCCAACATCCACACATACACACACGCACACGGACAACATCGTAAAAATGTTATAATCGAATTATAAATATAAATAAATAAATAAATATATCATCACGGCATATTACCCATTTCTGGGTGTGCCATTATCTACACATATGTAGACATCGGTAATGAAGACCTCACGGGCACTCATAGCTGGTGTGGAGAGTGCACCACAGGGGTCACTTTTGTGCCATTTAAAATTGGAAATATTTGGCGTCTGTCGGGATCGAATCCGGTTCCCCAAGGTTCGCGACCAGACACTCAGGCACGCGGCCACGGGACCCCATTGAATTATAGGGACCTTAAAACGTGCTTATCCACTAAAATCTGGATATGCGATTTTTAGATGATTCCAATACGTCTCTTAGCGAGAGGTAAAAAATCAGAATTCCAATTTGTGCATACTTTTTGTATACTAACATTCTAAATAAAGCACTCTTATTAAGTAAGTTCTAAATGTACGATTGAAATATTGAGTAATTGTTTTTGCATTAATGTATAATTATTTTTGATTAGTACGAATCAATCTTCTATAAATTTGTTTCAGTATAAGTCTTTGTCTAACAATACTGAAATCTCAGAAGATGGAAAAACCCCCAGAGTGTAGGTTTAATGTTTATTGCGAACAAATTCACAATATTTAAGGTTAGGTCTAGCGACGTGGGATATAATTTGTAGTAAATGGGAATTTTATGTGTGTAGTGCGTGGTATAGTTAGTGCGTAAATCAAGAAGCAGGTCCGTCTGGTGCACATACGCCTAACGCAGCACGCAGGTAGACCTCAGGGAGGCGGCCATAAATTGGATTTGCAGGGCGGTGCTCAGTGCGGTCGACGTTATTTGTTTGTTCGCCATCTGATGGAAACAATTTCAGGCGGAAAGAGAGAAATGTTTTCCTCGGGAGATCCTGCCCGGCCGATATTGTATTGCTTCCGGTGTTGCGATGGCGCCGTCTGCTCACCTGGGCGCGGAATAATAGTTTCATTACTTCCCAGGTATGACTGCCACAACTTTCTTCATCTCTCCCAAGTCCAGTCCGCGTTGCGGAATTCGTTTTGTATTCTGTTCCAAATTGCTCCTTAAATTTTAATACAATCCCCGAGGAATCCGGAGAAATACAGAGGCGTTCCGCTATATGGCGTTCGTATTTCAGCGCGGTTACCGCCCGTTTTAATATTTACAAGACTGACATTTCCTCCTCGGCAACCGCAATTCCACTGCCTCATGCCTACTCCTCCCAAACACGTCATAAATGGGCCGCATCAATTTTACAACACGCCTTTACCCTTCTACCAACTAAATTAGTTATCGTGGTAAAGTAGTTCAGTTTAATTTTTTAGTTTCCATGCAGATATAAATTTTGAAACTCTTTCTTTTCCATATCCTTCGTATCCGTAATCGGGTGTAGGGTTTCCTTTTCTCAAGTTTTATTTTTAAACTATACCATTCCATGGGGTCCCGTGAAAACAGCTGACGAAGATAAATTAGATTCTGTGACTGTGATACGCACTAGAGTTTTCAGTTCTTAACTGCTTGTGTTGATTTTAGCATGGAATAAATGAACTAACGAGAAGACGATTTCATTAGATTTTTACAAAAAGTAAGCTAGTAAGACATTTTCACTGTAATTCTTGATTTTTTTTAACTTACACCATTCAATGGAGAGGTTATAATTCTTTTCGTATAATGATTTTGCAGATAATAAATTCAAGGAAGTATTTTGCGCCGTTTCAAATATATCTGGAGGAGTGCAGGAAAAATCACTATCTTTTACTGACAGAATTTTGTATTTATTTACTTAGATACTAACATCGTCATGGTTACACACAACACAAAACAGAAATTGGTTGAGGTTGAATTGAACTTACTAAATAGGTATTATTTTTATTTTTTTTTTGGTTAGTAAAGTCGTAGAAAAAATTATGTGTGCATCTCTAGCGTAAAGTATCTTTATTGCTCTCGCTCGATTGTAGCGCTCGCTACTCTCGCGCTTCAATTTTCGAGCGCGAGCAATAAAGATCCACTTTACGCTCTTGATACACAAATAACGATTATTTATTTATTTATTTACCATTCCATGGGGTTTCGTGGCCGCGTGCCTGAGTGTCTGGTCATGAATCTGGGTAGGGATGCATTCGGGCCGGGCCGGACCGGGTTTTGAGGTTTGGATCGACTCGACCCGAATATAAAAATTGCCGGCCCGACTTGACAAAAATGTAGCTGGCCTGGCTCTAAAATTGACCCAAAATCGGGCCGGGTTTCGAGCCAAGCCAAGCCAAAGCTAAGAGATGTATAGAATCCAATTTTTACATTTTTATGATGATGTCCGTTTGTGTGTGTGTGTGTATGTGTGTGTTTATGTGTGTACTTGTTGGAACCACGGTTTCTCAAATACTATAAGACTTAAAATATTTAACTACAGTTCCTCAATCTAACATTCCTGGGAAGAGCTGATTAAATTTTGGTAACAATTGGACAACCGGAAGTAATAGTTTTTTTTTTTAAATCTTCTAAATATTTTTCTCTCATCTAATACTTACAATTTTTATTATATCTTCTATATATTTAGAGATAAAGGCACTATAAAATATATAAAATAATCTAATGTAATACATCGCAGAGGCTAAGGCACTAAGAAAACCAGTTGACAAATTCAAATGTTTGTAACATGGTAATGTTTATAACATAATTTGTAAATGACAGACGTCAATGTCAAAAATCAACAGTTTTAGTGACATTATGAAAACTTTTCCTGAGAAGTACATTTAATCTTACTTACTGTTTTATTAATTCAATATTTAAAATTGTAGGTAAAATGCATGTATCCATCAGAAATACAGCCAATCTTGTTAATAAATTGGAAGAATCTCTGACAATTAGGAACTTCCTCATACAATGAAAAATAGATATAATTAGAATTGTATGTGTGCAGAAGACATGTTAAATACAATAAAAAACAATATTTGGGTAAAGTTCTGTAATTTTCTTGTTGTAAAACGACGGTTCGATAGCGAAGTGGAATACAATACTTGTACAACATAAAATGGAAATGGCGAGAGGTTTTGTGCTGGCCACAACAGATTTTTATTATTATGAAAAAATAATTCAGTGTTTGTTGATTTTTGAAGTTTAATAAAAATGCTACAAAAATAAAATTAGAAAGTACCGAACAATTTACACCATACTGATAAAGTTTGTCTTTTTATAGTTGTTTATTTTGTAATTTGTCATGTTACAAGTTATAATTTAAGCCCTTTGGGATAAAGTTCTGTGACAAGCTGCAATATAGGGTAACTATATTGCCCATAACGATATTGTATCATGCATAGGTAAATGAAGGAAGTTTACTGCATTAAGCTACGTTATAAAGGATACATTGTTCTGTACATATTAAATTAGTATGAACGACATGTATTTTCATTAAATTATTAACGTCTTTATAACCATAAAATTATAGTAACATTCAACAGCACTTACTGTAAAATTACTTAGGATACGACTTAATTTTTCTTACCATCTGCTTTTGAAACTTTCAGAGAAGAGGAATATATCCTCATATATTTTTCATACTCTCATCTCATTACATGTTGAGAAACTAAAATGTCCGTAGTACGATCACAGTTTTTAATTGACTAAATACTAGATTAATAACAAAAATATAATAATTTATGGTTATTTTTTGTAAATAATTAATACAAAGATTATATCAATTTTTCATTGTATAAGGAAGTTCCTAAGTGTCAGAGATTCTTTCAATTCATTAACTAAATTGGCAGTATTTCTGATGAATATATGCATATTACCTACAATTTTAAATATTTAATTAATGAAACAATAAGAAAGATTAAATGTACTTCCCAAAAAAAGCGTTCAGAATGTCACTAAAACTGTTTATTTTTGATACTGACATCTGTCATTTACAAACTATGTTATAAACATTACTATGTTATAAACATTTGAATTTGTCAACTGGTTTTCTTAGTGCCTTAGCCTCTGCGTTGTATTACATTATATTATTCTATATAGTATAGTGTCTTTATCTCTAAATCTATGCAAGATATAATAAGAATTTTAAGTGTATTACATGGAGAATAAACTATTACTTCCGGTTGTCCAATTATTACCAAAATCTAATCTGCTCTTCCCAGGAATGTCAGATTGAGGAAACTGCAGTTATAGTATTTTAGAAACTGTGGTTCAAACATCCATAAATACATCCGCAAATACACACACAGCACACACACACACACACAAACACACACACACACACACACACACACACACACACACACACACACACTAACACACGGACATCATAGTAAAAATGTTATAATAGGATTCTAGGGAGCTTAAAACGTGCTTATCTACTAAAATCTGGATATACGATTTTTAGCATGATTCCAATAGCTCTCTTAGCAAGAGGTAAAAAAATCTTACAACATACGTATTCTATGAATTCAGTACAGAAATTATTTAGTTGATTATTTACACAACAGTTCGTTGACAACTTTTGTATAGCTTGCGGACACTCATGTGACGAAGCGAATTAGCCAATCAGAACTTGGGGAGAAACTGTCACATTGAAGGTCAGAGAGCTGGCAGCTTTCCAAATTCAAGAGTACCGTAATTTAAGAGTGTAGTGTGTTTTGGAAGAATGAGTTTGGTTGGAGTAAAAAATTGAAATTAAATTTTTAAAATTAACAAAACTACTTATAATTACAACATTAATGTCAAGCCCCTTCTGAGACTAAGGTTATTAGTTTTGGAACGATTTTGAGTAATTTCGTACTCTGTAGTAGAGTTTTGGAACAGAACCCTGAAGTTTGTTTTGGTAGCGTGTTCAGAGGTTAAGAGTTTTGTTTTCATAGTTTGGCAGTTTTCATATTGAAGTTTTTAGTGCGTATTGAGTTATTTTATATTTTTTTGCCAAACTATGAAAACAAAACGCATAATACGCTATAAACCAAAACAAACTTCAAATCTCTGTCCTTCAATCCGACAGTTTCTCCCCAAGTTCTGATTGGCTAATTCGCTTCGTCACGTGAGTGTCCGCAAGCTATGGCGTGCGTAGAGGAAAGACTGATACACGGCAATATTGAAGGACTTAGTTTGGTTGTGAGTTGCACCGGAGCACCGGAACCCGGAATTGATGGCGGGCGATGTTGCGGTGCAGGTGCGCGGCTGTTGGCTGCTCTGGAACATGGCTCATCACCGCGTTCGCGTCTGCAGCGGTCGATACCGCGAGGTGAACAAGAGCACCGACAACCTGCTTCCCTGCATCCATGCACATTCACTATAGTCAAAAAAATTGACTCTGTCGGGTCCAGAAATAAAACTATAAATAGCGTAATAAGGTTGTTGCAAGAATTTTTATATAACTTCTAAGTACTAAATTTTAAAAGATATTGATCTTTAAAGAGCCTCAAATTTGAAAATATCACGACATATCTAGTAGGTATTGTTTGGATAATATTTTGAAAAAGTCATGTGATCTGAAACAGAATGTGACCTCAAGCTCAAGTACATACAGTTTAACATGTAGCATTCCTAATTTTTATTTTTATGTGAGGCGAAACGTTTAATTTTTTTCGTGTCAAACTTAAAAAACAAAATTCCTCCTTATAACGTTCAACATTAGTTAACATAAGTTATTAAAAAACGAAACTCTTCTAGAGTAAGTTTGTTATAAAAATTACAGACTTACGAGTATTTAACACTTTGTTTGAAAATTAAAACAAAAAATATCAATTACATAAGGATTTTTTATCTAACTTTATTTCTGCTCAAAAATTAGACAAGAAATCATTATGCTAAGAATAATGGCATTATTATGCTTTAGTGTTTAACCTTGAATTCTTGAAGTAACATATTTTTATTTATTAAAATGTGAAGTATGATGTTATTAAATCATTTTGATCCTTTTTAACTCCATCTATTTTTAATCATCATTTTTGGACTAGCGAATTCTACTCTAATTTTGACAGTTTATAGTTTAAAATATAGTCTAATCTATTCCTAGTATCTACCTTTATTGATAATATCATAAAAATTAAACTTCAAATACCGGAATAGAATAGAATTCACTAATCCAAAAATGAGGATTAGCTTAAACTTTTTTGTGAATCGGGCTGTAAAATTTTAAGGAACCTATGCATTTGATTGAACTATAAGATTTTTCGAGCCGGCCTGAAAAGCTCGAATTTTCGGGCCGGGCCAAAATGAAAAGTCCGACTCGCCTCAACTTTTACAAATGATTAGCCCTATTCGGCCTGATAAAAAATATCTTTTGTTCGGCTCGATGATCGACTCGAAATCGAGGCAGCTTGGGGTCAAGCCGGGCCAAAGCTCGAAATCATGTGCATCTGTACTTTCATTTAAAATACTTTTAAAAAAAAACAGGCTTATTATGACAAAACAGCATATCGCTCACTGCTTGCATTATAACAATGGATGGCAATAATTATAAAAACCAGAGGATATTTTTTTACGATTGGACCCTGTTGTCTAATTCTGAGGTAATTGTTTGTATTACATTTAATGATTTTGTTATAGCTGTCATTGTTTTATTTTTATTTACTTAAAGACATAAAAAACAGTATTTTTGACACGTTACAAATTCAATCACAAAAACAATTATTTTAATTTCTATTTTATTATTTTTCTATTATGGATCCTGATATTTATTCTGTCTTCATTGCTATGTTTGTTTTGACAGAATAAATTTCATTTTTAGGCTTTTTCAAGCAATCAGATTCGTGGTTATAAAAGACAGTTAATTCATATTCATGAGAATGATGAAATTATAACGAAGCCGAGCATATTTTGTTTCATATTTGTTTATGTTTGTTTAGGAATTGTAATTATTAATCCGTGTTTATTTTGAATTTTATGACTTGGTCTTTAATTTGTGTATGCTAATATTGCTAGCGGTGGTCTCGCGACTAATACTCAATGCCTCGATGAGAAACACACACACACACACACACGCGCACACACACACACACACACACACACACACACACACACACACACTTTCATAAATATACTCATGTATTGTAATGTAAATATGTTTTATATTGTGTCCCTATTGTCAATATTTTTTATCCACTACTGTCAAATAATATACCTAAAATTCAACCAATTTTTTATCAATTAATCACCTTCGTTACTGTTGCTATTTAAATAATTGTTAATTAAATAATATGAACATATTTCAATAGCTGCAATTTTTCTATGTATCTCGCTACCTGGTTCGCCCCTCTCAAGTGCCTTCTTAGACATCTGTTTTTCATGCTACACTTACAAGGACATTTAACTATTTTTTTTTTATGTTGTTAACGAAGAAATTAAATGATGTGACCTCAGGTCAGGATGCGAGAAAAGATGTTTTTGTTCCGGTACTTATTGATTTTGTTTTAGCATCGAGTTCTTTTGTCTTTTACTGAAGTTTTTATTGACAATCTGTTGAGGTTTTCTACGATGTAGTTGTTCGTCATAGTTTATCACTTCTATGTCTCTTTCACCTTTGTTTATACAACGGAGACAAATTTTATACAATGGCACTATTGAAAACATGTTTACTTTCCAGTTTGTTTTATTTATAGTGCGTCGTTTGTTTTGGTGGTTGGTTAGGAAATAACAATACGAATACGAACGGGAGAATCTAGGAACATTTTTGTTTCATGAAAACTAATCAATAGTGTAGCAGTACACAGTTTTTAAATTAAATATCTGATGTGGACAGCACATGAGCTCCCGCCAATACCATGTTTAAAATAGCAAAGAGCATTAAGTAAAGTATCTCTTCTGGTTGATCGATTGTAAACAAAATCTAATTTGTTGTAAATAGAAAAGTCTGTAATGCGAAATTTTGGATTATATTTTATTGTTTTTCATCAAAAATCTGTTAAGAGCTCCAAATTAAGTGCCACATGCGGGTTATCATATATAGTCCAAATCTAATATATTGTTTCAAATTGTATACGAGTTTTAAATACCAAATTTGAGAAGTTTTGAACCATATTTTAATACCGTGAGTATTTTTTAACGTGAAACATTGGGTGCGTCATATCCATGGTTACGACATTTGATTGACAGCAATGTATTTGCGTGTCCCATTTAAAATGAAACATAGGGAACGAATTTGACAGAAGTATTATATTTAAATATTGTAAGAAATTTAATTGAGTCAGAAAACCACTCGAGAGCACTAAACATATTTCGGGCACAAGGTGCACACAATATTTTTTCTACAACTACATTTAATATTTAGAAAACGTGTATAATTATTTAAACAAAATTAACCTCTACTGACATCTTGTCAATGTGACATTTCATTGACAGCAATGTATTTGTCTGTCTCATTTAAAATAAATCATAGGGAATGAATCTGATAGAAGTATTATATTTAAATATTGTAAGAAATTTAGCCAAGTCAGAAAATCAATGGGGCACAAGGTGCACACAATATTTTTTCTATAACTAAATTTAATTTAGAAAGCAGGTACAATTATTTAAACAAAATTAACCTCTATTGACGTCTTGTCAAATGTCAAATTTATTCCCTATGTTTCATTTTAAATGGGACACGCAAATACATTGCTGTCAATCAAATGTCAAATCGTAACCACGGATTTCATAAACCCAATGTTTCACGTTAAAAAATACTCACGATAGATTTTAAGAAAACATCAACATCAACTTCCTGGTGCTCTAAAACGCAATCTGTGTAAATTCTTCGCTGTGCATGATCCATTTCGTAATGGTAAACTATTTTTTGACTTATTTGATTTATAGTGCTGCAAACATAGCAAACTTATCATTAGCAGTCGTCGTCTGTCCCGGCTATTAGAAGGCACGTCGGTACTGATTCCTAAGTTTACGAAATGTATGTGTTAGGAAGTAAAAATTAGTGTACTGGTTTACATATTTAGTTAACACCTCATTTTAAAGCTCAATTTGAAAGAATATTTACTTAACATAATCTTGTAACAGTACATTTCGAGTGAACACGATATAGTTTGTTAAACCAATTCTCGTGTTGAAAGAAACATTCAACATTCCACATTCCCGGATGTTTATGTGTACGCATTTGAAATCAAGTGCATGTAGCAGAAGAACAGATAAGCAGCTAGTACGTTTCTTCCCGTATTTTTTCTCAATTTGGTTTTGTTTACGCATTGCTACTCCACATATCGCCGCGGGCGAAGATTCAACGGCTTCCAGACAAGCGAAGACGTTGATTGGTATAAAGCGGGTGTCCCCTGTCAACACAGAATGCTTAAATCGAGGAGAAACAGTTAGCGGCTACTGAAACAAGAAACACGCACGATTTTTTTCAGATTGTTTGTTTATTTTTAGGTTTTTTGTTATTGAGGTTTGGGATTTGGGAAACAGCGGTAACTTTTATCTTAGATTGTTGAATTTTAAAATGGGGAAATGTTTACAGCGGATGGGTTTGTGTTTAATTGGGTCATTGTTATCTTCTAACATCTAAATTTATTCTAAAAAAGTGTTTTGCTACCAAAAAGTACTCAGAGCCGCATTTACATATTGAGAAGTCTGAGGCCAGTATTTTTTTTAATGGATTGCAAATAATCAAATGATTCTATTTTATTTTTAAAAAATCTGTTGTGGACAGCACAAAATCTTCCGTTAATTTGATGTATTTTGTACAAATCCCATACCAAAAGTTCATTGCAAAAGATACCATCCAGTATTATTATTATTATTACGGAACATTCTCTTCACAATAAAAAAATATTACTACCAAGTTTATATCTCTACCCATTTTTGAATTATTGCCCCAGAAGTTAATATACCCCACATTTTGATAAAAATTTCAAAATTTTCAAAAATCTAATTTTGAAACCGCAGGTCGATATCTCTTTTCGTTCTCGAGATATTTAAATTCAAAGTTTTGGGTTATTACCCAAAAATGGGTCGAGACATGAATTTGACGACAACACCATTCGATTCTACGAGCAAAATTACATAAGTACACCAATTTTTAGAATTTTTGAACACCGCATACAATCTCTAAAGCAAAATAACTGAAAATGGCCAAAAATCGCAAAAATCTAAGGTGTACCCCTTAGGATTTTTCCAGATTTTGGCCATTTTCAGGGGTTTCAAGCTTTTATTTATAAAAAATGAACCGGTTGGACAAAAAATATGAAAATTGCTATTCTTATGAATATTTGTCCGTAGAATCGAATGTTGATGTCGCCAGATTCATATCTCGACCGATTTTTGGATTAATACCCAAAAATGGGCAGTTTTAAGCAAAACTTTAAATCTAAATATCTCGAGAACGAAACGAGATATCGACATGCGGTTTCAAAATTTGGAATCAGCGCATTAAGAAGTATCCAAATTAAATCTTTTAAAATTTTGAAGTTTTTAGGTACATATATTGATGAGCAATAATTCAAAAATGGGTAGAGATATAAACTTGGTAGTAATATTATTTGATTGTAAAGAGAATGTTACGGAAGTGTACGCATTTTTAGAGTATTTATAAATTCAATTTTTTCAAGTTTTTATGTAAATGTGGGGTACATCGATTTTTGAAATTCAAGTTGAAAAGATATATATAAAAGTTGTTTATCATATTGTGCTAAAAATAAAGGGTCTCGGTAGAAGATTAACCTGTACTATAAGATGACCAGTTAGAAATGCCGACTATTGTCACCAGCCACAGTTTTTTTTTTTTTTAAGTTTTATACTATATTTAAAGTAGTCGAAAGAATTTTGTAAAAATTTTAAGCCATTTGTGTAGTTTTATAATTTGTTGACAATGATCACGACCGAACTATTATTATTAGGGAAACAATTTCAATACGTACAAAGGTTTTAAAATATCAGCTGGTGTAGGTACATATATTTTTAAACAGTGACAGTACTGTACACAATTACAGTTCCTCGTAACATCAACGTCGTATATTAACTAGGAGTAGAAGTACATAATCTTGTGTAAACATAATAAAAAAGCGAGAAACGATGATAAACAATCTCATAAACAGAAATATCGCAAAATGTCTCTCGACAAGATGAATAGTGTGTTGAGCGGAGTCAAAGATCGCGAATTTCCAATTTACCGGGTTTACGATTTGTTTTATTGGAGACTTATTCCGATTCAAATATCGTCAGAGAGTTTGGTACGTACGTATGTATTATGCCTGCGTTGATAGCATCAAAGCATAGCGGTTAGCAAAAGCGAAATCGCTCGATCGAAAACAAGAACACACTGGTTTTCGTCACTCGCCATATACCACTCAATTCACTGATGGAGATATTCAAAGAAGGATTATTTTAGAAAGAGAATCTGCAAATAGTAAAAGCTGTCTTTACTTTGGAGTAGAAATTAATTATTATTATTATTATTATTATTATTATTATTATTATTATTATTATATTATTATTATTATTATTATTGGGAGTTACGCGATCGTAAAACAGTAAAACAACATTACTTATGCCCGGTTTCACCATTGCCGAATAAATCCACTATTAGTTATCTAACGAGTAAATTTTATTCGTTAAATAGTCAAAATTTTTAGTGGGATTCTCAACTCGGCATTAATTAACTTCTGGCGTTAAAGTGAATTAACGACGATTTTGACACTTGTGGTATTCTGAAACTCAGCGTTACTTAACGTTAACGCCGCTGACCGGCGTTAATTCACGCTGGGAATATTGAAGCGTGAACCGTTGCTTACATGTGAGTTTTATGGTATGAATAGTCATAATATTTTTTGTGTACTGCTTTAGACACTTGCAAAATGTATTTCATTAACAGTGAGCACTGTTATTCATGTTATTAGTAATGATTATTATTTATATATTTAACAATGTTAACATAACCTTGCAATATAAAATTTTCAAATTACAGTATTCAAATTACAAACAACAGTATCAAGTTTAGAATAATCGGTACAATAATACAACACAGAAAATAACTGCTGAACCCGAGGATGTACCTATGAGGAAAAGACAAGTGAAGAAAAACAATTTTATGTTACTTGCAAAAATTGAAAAATCTTTTGATTGTAATAATCATTTATGTTTTAATACAACAATAAATACTTTCAAGGAAAGCGATTTTTTAGTATGAATTATAAGAAGAAATTCGTATTATAATGAACAAAATTGTATGTGATTACAACAAAGAATATACTGATTACAACAATACACCATTGGAATAAATTCAGAAAATTATTGATTTATTAGAAAAGTAATTGTTTCCTCGTACCTATACTAAAATAGTAAATGTTTCTAACTAGAACAAATATTTTAAAACTGTTTTATCTTCAGTAAATATTGGAAATCTTATCCGTAAATTCATTAGAATATTGTCATTCATCGTTTTCTAATTTATTTATATTTCTAATATAAGGATTCAAGAAGAAAAGCTTTGATTTTTTAGATAACATTTTTAACAATATCGCGTGTCTCATTGACATTTAATTAAATACTTTCAAATTGACATACGTTTTTGTGTTCATAGCCTACTCCAAGTTAGGATTTTGTGAACACACTGTAGGTAATCCTTTTAAATAAAATAAATATATCATCACGGCATCATCCTTTTACAGTAAAATTTTTGAAAGAAGTCCGATCAAGGTCATCTACGAATTGCATCTATGAATTAAGATTTTATGCTGTCAAATTTAGTAGTGTCGTTGACATAGTTGGCATATGAGGTACACAAGATATTATGTACCCTCATAAAAACTAAGTAAAAGACACTACTAAATTTGACAGCACAAAATCTTAATTCATAGATACAATTCGTTGATGGCCTTGATCGGACTTCTTTCAAAAATTTTACTGTAGAGGGTAGTGGAAATTAATTTTAATTTTTTTCACATTTATTTTACGTACCATTTCAGCAAATGTACTACATTCTTGTGCACATGAAATAGTCTGTTACATAACATTAGGACACAGACATAAAAAAGTTACTAGCAACAAAACTCACCCTTTGTTTCATTACATTTTTATTCCAGGACAAAGGTGTGTCGTAAATAACTAAACCTTTACTATTTCACGAACATGAGACATTAAATTAAATAAAAATATAAATTTTCTCGACGTAAAATATCCATGCCTTTATTATTACTATTTTAATTAAAAATAAAAATTTGGTTTCAATGTTTTCTGAATTTTACTAATAAAAAATCAAAAATTCAAGGGCTTCTGGCGCTTAAATAACTTAATACGCCACTGCAAATAATATTTGTATAAACGTCATGTAATTGAACTCTTTCAAGTTGGAAATCTCCGGGTATGTAATTAAAATTATAGAACTGTGTAATTAGGTATTTTGTGGCTGATACATTCTGCATTAGCTGATTAAATGCCCCATGCATTCCTACCTACTCTACGCTGTCTAATTCCTTCCAGATGAAGCCGTTTGTTCCTTTAATTAATTTTCATTGATAGCATTCATTTGTTCTTGAGTCCGCCTCTCATTCGCCTCTTCTGTTTTACATTCATTGCGCTCATCACTTATTATCAACTTCACTTCAAAATTTTCCCTGCTAATTTCATCGTATTTCATTTATGAAATCTTCGCAACAATGATTTATACTCAAAAATGACTTACAGAAAAATTTAAAAATCTAAATTTGATGTTTTTGGCACAAAATTATGTCAATCTTTTGATATGACACCTGTAAATGTATTAGCCCATATTACGAGCGCACTTTTATAATAAAAGCACTATAAAATCAGGCGAAAGAGAAGCACTTTTAATATAAAAGTGCTTTTGTGATCAGATCAGGGATATGAAGTGAACTGTGAATAGCAGATCTGGTGGCCAATCTTCGAACTATCAAAATTAAGTGCTCTTGCTAATTATAGATGGCTTACTGTGTATTTTGTTACACTTTTATTGTTATTTTCAACGCAATTCAATATGGCGATGGGGGAACTTATCAATTTTGACATTTATATGACAGTGACGTAGAATATGTATAACTATTACAATTTTCACTTTACATTTACAGTCCGCGCGCTCAGAGAAAAAACTTGCGCACAAACCAAAATTCGTCCGTACGAGTCCAACTTGTGATTCATCCGGACGAGTCCAACTTGTGAAAGTAGGGATGTTACGATGTTAAGATAAATAGCAGCCATCGACCTTTAAACTAATAGACGCAGCGTACGATCAAAACGCTTGTCCCGCCATAACAGTGCAGACAGTATCTCTATCCTTCAACAGTACGGAAGTTAAGAAAACGCGGCAAAATAAAAAAATTGATTTGTCCCTAACTTGGTGCATAATCGCTAAGAGTATAGATTTTTTTTTGTGCATAATTAGTTTTATTATATATTTTTAATACAATATATTATATTATAGGGGACAAGTAATAATTAGTAAGAACTTACATATGAAATGACACAGCTGAACCGCGTACGTACTGCTCACTGTACGAAATACACCGTTTCTCCATTATTTTGTCGCATACACATCTCACAACACATATACGTATTGACAGAAATAATTGTAAATGTTCTTCAAAAAAGTAAATAATACACAAGTCACGAAACGTCAAATGTAGATTTTGACAACTAGTTAGTGATAGAGAGCAGTGTATAGAGGTTTACATATAGCTGAAAAAGATGCACAATGAGTACGAACGTATGCGCAGTGTGCTTTAACTGAGAACTTCCGTATTGTTGAAGGACAGAATATATATTTCTATCCTTTTATGTTGGAGCATTATTCTAACAATAAAAGAATAGGAGACACTTGGTCCATTAGTTTAAAGGTCGATGATAGCAGCTGTCCGAAGAGTATTGTTGTAATCAATTTTCTTTATTGTAATCAAGAATTTTTTTACAGAAGAGATATTGTATAAAGCGGCATATACCTTGATTGGCATACTGACAATTATTAAAATATATTTATAATGTGATTAGTCATTTTCATTATTGTACTATATAGATTTTTACCTCCCACTACCCTAGGTAAAGAAGATATAGGGAATAGGGATCGTGCTAAAAATCGGATACGAGTGTTTATGAATATAACTTCTCACATGAATGCAGATTTAAAGCAACAGATGGCACTGGTGTGTACAACTTTATTATGAAAATATTAATAATAATAATAATAATGATATATCATCACGGCATATTACCCATTTCTAGGTGTGCCAGTATCTACAACACATGTAGACATCGGTAATGATGACAATATATTTTACCGTGTGGGCGCTTACCAGGCGTCACCTCACGGGCACTCATAGCTGGCGTGGAGAGTGCACCACAAAGGTCATTTTTGTACCATTTAAAATTGGAAATATTTGGCGTCTGTCGGGATCAAACCCGGTTCCCTCAGGTTCGGGACCAGACACTCAGTGCTTACTAATTATTTCGTGAATTTTAATACACGAAAATCGCGAAAATTATATAATAAACTTTGTTATTGTTAAGACAATTTTGTTGTAGAATGTCGAGAAAACCAGTATATGTGCTTTGCCCAATAACAGATAATAGAATAAAAATCAATGAATTATTAAAAATATTTTAATTGTAACAGTTAATACATAAATTAAAATTCACTCTATGAATTAAAAATAACAAAAATTAAAGCTGTATTCTTCATTTCCAATATAATACAAAGTTACCATTGAGTGTCTCCGACTACTTTTTCAAAGACGAAATCCTTGCCTTGCAGATGCATAATTCCATTTTTGAAATAAAATCTCCATTTATTCTTATGCCTAATGATCTTCTCATACTGGCAAACAATTACATTATCAGTATCAAACAACTCTTCCGGTTCATCCTCAGTCAAATCATCTTCAGAGTTCAAGGGTTCTGCCTCATTATCATCCATATCAGTATCATCATCTTCAACAAGTATCATTTCCTCAGAATCATTGCTTCCTTCCGATGAATCATCTTCACAAGGCCCGTCAAGTTGTGGCATAGCAGCTTGGGGAATGATAATGTCTTCTTCTTGTTCTTGTTGACTGGATAGTGTTGCGTTTACGTACTGTTGAAGAAGGGACTCTGCTAAAGTTGTAGGCAGTCCCATTGTGGCGAAAATCGCAGGCCCATTGAGGAGATTTTGTATTTGGGGTGCATTCATATAACTTTCTGGGATGTTAATTGTAAGAATTCTGGTACCTCCCGAAGATGTAGTTCCCATAGGTACAGTAATTTGAATTGGAACTATTTTGTTTTGTTCACTAGCTACAGATTCTACGGTGTCATTTAACTCATCTTCAATTTCTGCTACTTCGTTGATGGGTTCAATATTTTCTGATAAATTCTCGTATTGCTCTGTACTAGATGGTAACGATTTTCCCTCCCAAAGTGTTTTCAGTTCTTGAACAACTTGCTCATCTATACCTTCCTCCGCAAAAATGTATTTAACATTTGTTATTACATCTTCTATGATATATTTATACAGATGAATCACTGAATCTGTACCGGACGCCATTACAACACGCAACACTTGTTTGGACTAGCGTCTAGTAGTCAACTGTTTATTGTAACTCAGTAAATACTCCCAAGATGTCGCTTGTACACGTGTATATCAGTCGGCACACGATAACAAAACGAAGCAAAACCCTTTGCTCAGTGTGACACGTTATCGAAAAGTGAATAAAGATACTTTGCCTCAGTTCAAAGAACAGAGAAACTGCCAATAAACCTACACAAAAGGATAGTGTGCTTTAGTAAAAGACAAAAAACATGAATACTGAAACTATATAAAGAAAAAACAAAGTCAATATATAATTATTCATGTTCTTGATTAAATTTATATTGAAATTATAAAAAAATGTCAAGTTTATAATTTTTCGGATAAATCCATGCTTGTATCATCAAGAAAAATGACATGCAATTGTTTAATAATGTGTAATACATATTCTTACCTTTTAAAATGACCACTCTCACTCTTCAATTTTCCAATAATTCAGGAAACAATCTTTGAATATTGTTTGTCTTTACGTTTGACAAGTAATCGATATAATTGTTTATTTTTATTTGTTAACTAGCATAGATTACTAGATGAAAAAATCTGATGTGACCAACACAAAATCTCCCGCTATTTAATTTTTATTAATTTAAATACATACCTACGTATTTACTAATGCTGCAAACTATGCTATGTTCCATTGAGAATAACTATTGCTTTATTTACTATTTTCTTATTAAAATATCACTATTATTAGTTTGAAGTGATTAGATTTTTGACAGTGATATTTATATGTCAGTTACATTTGAAATATGAACTGCGTAACGAAGGAATTGTGTTTATCTTAGGCTTCGGGATTTATATTAAAGGTTAATTTTTAAATTTATCTATAAAATATATAGAAAAGTATTAATCCTGTAGAAAATTATATATATACAGGTGTCTCAGGACGAGCTTACGCTATCTATATTTTAAATACTATTTAATATAATTTAACGAAATTTGGTAATTAGAGGTTATCCTACATGCCCGTTTCAACTAAAATATTTTCAAAGCAGTATCACTTCCGGTTTAACCGGAAATAGACGACGTTTTTAATGTAACCCCAAACAAAATAATCAAGTGGAGTTAAATCGGGTGAACGAGGAGGCCACCTATCAAAAACCTTTAACTACTAAAGAAGATTGCCAACATAGGGTACGAACAGCATTTAACAACATGTCTCCTCGGATGATAAAAAATGCTACACAAGAAGAAGTATTGAAAAGAGTAACGATGTGCTTACATATGAATGGAGGACAGTTTGAATATGTATTAAATTAATCATAGTTTTGTATTTAGAATTTATTTGTTTTTTCCATGGCTTACTTATCCGTATTAATAAAATAATTATACCCAGATTACATGTTTTTCTAATTTACTGAAATTCTATCAACTTTCAACATAGGATATGTTACATAAAGTACCCTTATTTTTTGCCGTAGAACACATTTATGTAATAAAAAAGGGGGTTTCCATTTAAAAAAAATGTCTTTTTTGAAGTTTGTCAACTGAAATTTTGGTGTAACGTACCCGTCACATTTTTATAAATAATCGAGGATAATGTAGCTTAAAGTCTCCTTTATAAAAGGCTTTTTTCAGATTATAAAAATTCGATCTCGTTCCTGATATACAGAAATCAAAAAAAGTTGAATAACGCCGGAAGTAGTTGATCATGAGTAAAATGTTTTTATTGCTCCATATGTAAAATTTTCCGCTGCATTCAATGGTAAAATAAAATATAGCGTATTCCATTTAAAATAAGAAAGTTGAGGTCAATTTCCGGTCAAACCGGAAGTGCTACTGCTTTGAAAATATTTTAGTTGAAACGGGCATGTAGGATAACCCCTAGATACCAAATTTCGTTAAATTATATTAAATAGTATTTAAAATATAGATAGCGTAAGCTCGTCCTGAGACACCCTGTACAGACATTATCGTGAAAATGTTAATATTGGATTTTAGGGACCTTAAAAAGTGGTCATTTACTAAAATCTCAATATCCCTATACCTTCCTTACCAAGGGTAGCGGGAGGTAAAAATATAGAAAAAATCAAAAATCCCTAAACGACTTCGTAAACTGCTTGATTAGCTGGATAGTTAATATAAGACTTAGCTGATTTGTAAAAATAATTTATATTAATATTAAATTAAATAATAAACTATTAGGGGTGTTACGTTTAGTGAAAAAAGGACAACGTCTAAAATAACAGAGACAACTTTTCTTCTCTTGGCGCGATTTTGCAGCGTATGTAGTTCGCAAGTTTCAATAGCAACGTTCACAATTTTAAAGGGAAATGTTCTCGATATAAACGATTCTGATTTAGGTCATTTCCCAGTAATAACACTACTATATATCACTACGAACTAAAAGAATGACTCTACGTATTAGTGAAAAATTACTTTACCCTTGCAGCTAGTCGTTTACGACCTATTGAAAATAAAAACTTTATCGATCTTTTTTTCTTCCGATAAATTTATATAACTTTTCTAGCTCGTTAAAGATAAAATATTGACATCTTAAGTAAAATATCGATTGAATTCAAAATGAAACTTTGTAACATGAATTTATGTATGATCAAGATTTAACGCACGGTCATCGATCTAGTTAGTTGAGTACCATAAATCAATCAGATGATAATTGATGCTAAAAAATCAAATGATGCAATTTTTCACCTAGAATACAGATACTGATTTTAGTGAGTGCAATATTTTTAATATTTTTACCTTCCGTCACCTTTAGGTAAGGGAGGTATTGTCTTTGGTAAAAAAATTCGTTGGGTGTTTGTGTCCGTGTGTGTCTGTGTGTGTGTGTGTGTGTGTGTGTGTGTGTGTGTGTCCCTGTGTGTGTGTGTCCGTGTGTGACAAATTTTTCTCCGACGATAACTCCAATACTACAATCCTAAAAATTATAATTCTTTCTTATTCCTCTTCTTTACATCCATATGAAGAGCTGATTAGATTTTGGTTATAATTGATCCACCGGAAGTACCCTTATTTGAAGTTTTTAACTGTTAAATATCATTTTTCGACATTTTGTGATTATCATTATGAAAGAATATCTTATTCTCTATTACGGTTTGATTATACATTTTTCTTCATATTCAATAGATACAGAGTTATTGTTCGGTACTGTACCAAATCTACGAACAGTCTTCTCGATTTTGAAATAAGAGAGGGGCAAAAGTTGACACCCCCAACTCCCACCCTTAAACGGGACACTATATAAAGTGGTGTTTGTGCATTTTAGAGGAGTATTAGTATTATTATCGCCATTCGAATACATTTATGTTGTACATAGTGTGAATAAATTTGTAAATAAACCATCAACAAGTTATTTATGAAAAACCCAGCACTCCATCATCGTTGAGCTATCGAACAATTATAGAGACATTAATAGAGATTAACTTTCAAGAATTAGTCAGCTTTGCTAAAATTATGTAAACAGCAGATATATTCAAAAAAATTAATTGACAGATGTCAGTGTCAAATGCGAAACCAAAGTTGAAAGTATAGGATCAGAAAGTTATATGTGAATGTGATAGAGTGTCCCTCGCAAGTGACTTGCAGTTGAAGCCTCGTCTCAAGATTGGAATTTTCAATGCCGGAAGTACGAGAAAGGCCAAAGGGAAGATGGAAGGACTGTGTAGCAGAAGATTTGAGAGAGGAAGGATTGTGTGAAGATGCGTTGGACAGGAATGTGTAAAACAGAAGAGTAAGAAACAGCGACCACTAATAAAATACGGAATGGAACTTTCGGTATATGGAATTTGTAAAAAATAGTGTGTTCGTGTTACAATTTTACAGGATATACAGAATCTTTTTCAAGGAACTTTTGGTATTGTGTTTTCATGGCGACAGGTCGAATACTTTCGTACAGTTCACATATATTTATTATCAATGAATTAAAATAAGAATCACATTTACAAAACCGATAAAAACTTTATATTTCACGGATAGTCAAATAGCAATTTCTATTATAATTACTATAAGAAATGCATTTCCCATGGCATTGTTGCGCAATATACATATTTTTATCCATTTAATTGTATTTTAAGGTTTAATCATTTTAATTGTTCTTTGAACTTAGTCGTAAAGTTCCGACTAATCTTCGGACAAAGAAATTAATCATACGAATTAATAGCTTTAATTCATTGTAGCTTCTAATAAACATAAATTATTTTATTTACAGTGTTTTCAATGCCTAACGGTTTCCTATGATTATTGCACTTCCTTGTCCAATACTATTTATTTTTTTATTTTTTTCTAATGTAGAAATGTTTTTATGTAAAATTTATGGACTTTATGGATTAGAAAAGTAAATTAACACAAAACGGTAAAGTGTTTTAGACTGTGTCCGATGTTGCACTTTTATCACCCTAATATCTAAATCCTAAAGTTGTATGCCCTAAATCTAGTGACTATTTAGGATTTTAGGAATTAGATTTTACGGTTTTGTAGGAGCACACTATGCCTTGAAGTTTGACACGCACTAATGAGCCTGTTTCACATTTTTCAAAAACTATTTTAAATGAAAGTTTATGGAATGTTTTTCTTAGTAATAATTTTTATTTTAATAATTTACTGTTATTTGTGGAAATAATTATATAAAAAGATTGACGTCCTGAAAAACTACCCCCTACTCCTGTGACGTAGAAGCACATACATTACATCATTAATAGCCAATGGGAAAATAGTTTTCCATCACCTACGTTTATTCATATTATTTATATACTTCAATAAACGTAGGCTAAAGTTTGTCACATGTTAATAACAAAATCTTTTAATTTGACATTTGACGCTGACATTGCTCATTGTAAATAAATAATAAAGTAATAATGGCTAATTCAAATTACACTCAAGCTAAATCGGACAATTAACCGAAGGTCGATAGCTGGATGATGGCTGAATTTATATCAGAACGATTGTTTTACTGCTACCGAAATAAGGGGTGTTAAAGAGTTGAGGTAAAATAAAATATAAAAACTGAATTTATTATATAAATTGATAATATATTTTACTTTAAAGTTCTGGTCGTGATTCTTATTTGACACTTGTTTGACAACTTTGACAATACACTTGACACCTTAGAACCGCTGAAGATGTATGTACTATGACGTCATATTTTGTTTCAGATCACGTGACTTATTCAAAATTTTATCCAAATTTCAAAAATTAATTGTAAAATATCTAAAGGATATTTCGTGATATTTTCAAATTTGAGGCTCTTTAAAGAACAATATCTTTTCAAATTTAATACTTAGAAGTCATATAAAAATTCTTGTAACAACCCTATTGACAGTTAAAAACAAAGCATTTGTTTAATTTTTTTCACAAATCCATGGCTGCCTATTACTTTTCTATTTATGTACATACTTTTATAAGTGTTGAAAAAGATCATGTCATGGGAATCCAATTATAGACATTTTGGTTGTTCTTGTATTAAGCCACAGAAAAATGGTAACAAATTTTCATGTAGATAACCACTGAGTACATGAAAAAATTATAGGGAGAAAATAAACGCATTTACAAAATTACAAGCACAAATATTAATAATTCTCTTAAGGCTTGGTAGGTAATTGATATTAAAATGACGGATAATAACCGTACACTTAGTAACTGGTTAATAGAAAATGATCTCTACTTATCCAGCTATCGTTCGCCGTGTAGCGACTGGGAGGTATAATTTTCTACCCTACGCTTTTTTAGGAATTTTCAATTAACCTCATTTGAATTTATAATAAAGGTTAAACAGCCTTCGGAAATGATTTGTAATTTATATTGTTAGAGGGACAAAAAAAAATTAATTAATTACGTAAAGGATACTTCCCCTTTTATTATCTAATTTCGCGTATCTTTTATAAATTATATGTAAAATATAGGTCTGCCTTTTCCTGTTTCATATAAGTTAATAATACCATACAATTTTCCGCGATATCAATATGTGACTAGTTAATATTTAATAACAGATTATGCCTCTGCATATTTAATTAATAAGAAATATCATTATACATTATTAATGTATATTTACATTGTACTACAAATATTGAATAATTTATTGACTAAATAATTATATATTTGTATTAAACAGCATTCGTCGAATAAGGTACATTCTCGTATACAAAAATCTGATGTGGCCAACACAAAACCTCCCGCTATTTAATTTTTATTAATTTAAATACATACCTACCTACGTATTTACTAACGCTGCAAACTGTTCCATTACAGAAAACTATTGCTTTATTTACTATTATCTTTTTAAAATGTCACTATTATTAATTTGAAGTGATAAGTTTTCTGACAGTGACATTTACTGTCAGTTACATTCATTTGAATTATGAACTGTGTAACAAAGGAATAGTTTTTATCTTAGGCTTCGCGACTAATAAAAATTTATCTGTCAAATATATAGAATAAGTATTAATGTATTCCTGTAGAAAATTCAATAATCTTTAATTTTCATACGACATAAATTTCGAAAAAATGGTATTTAATGGTATTTTTTGAAGAAAAACCATTATGAGCTTTATGTAAAGTATCATTTCCGTTTATCCGATTTACACTAAAATCTAATGGCTTCTATTCCTATTAGAATACGGTAGAAATACAAGGTTTCAGAATTTTCTGAATGATAGTAATTGAGTTAGAGTGCAAACAAAATTCGTACACATGCACACGTACATATACACACACACACTCACACACACACACACACACTTACACACATACAGACATCATCGTGAAAATGTTAAAAATGGATTCTAGGGACCTTAAAACGTGGTCATTTACTAAAATCTCGATATTAGATTTTTAGCACGATCCCTAACCTCCCTTACCAAGGGGAAGCGGGAGGTAAAAATAGTGTATTAAAGAAAGAGTTTTATAAGAACAGCTTGCAGAATGAGTTTGAAAATTATTTATTTATTATTTACATTCTGCAACGAAAAAACCTTGGATTTTTCTTTTTTCTACCCTTATCAACATGCAGAAGAGCCTGGAGTCCTTCGTCCACTAAATATTATCTAAATCTAAATTTTTAAATATATTTCTGAAATATAAATAAAATATTTAATACTAAAAAGTATAATATATATAATTAGTGTACAGATAAATACTCATCTTTGCAGAATATGTCTAACTTTACGACTTCAACGACGCATGTGAACTTGTCGTTATTAAACGATATGAAACAACGATATGTAACGATTCGTAACGATAAATAAATTAACAGAATAGGGTTTTGGCAAAAATCGTTATCATAACGACTTATCGCCTAGTAACGAGTCATAACGATACATATATTTTAGTAGAATAGGCCTGTTAGGCTGTGTCCGATGTCGCATTTTGGCATTCAGTATTTAAGATTTAGGTCTTCTTCACATTAATACAGCTCCGAATGGCACACTAGTGATATCCATTGGTTAATATGGCAACACTTTAGAACAGCAAAAATGAATTATACAATTCGATTCAATTTGATGCTTGAGAGTAAATATTAATATTATATTTCATAAAATAGAAGCTAAGAAGCTATTCTTTGACAGTAAATTCGACATTTTGCACAAATTATAGCAACGAACATGATTTGTTTAATTAGTGCGCGTCAATTTCAAGGCATAGTGTGCTTCTGCAAAACCCTAAAATCTAATTCCTAAAATCCTAAATAATCAGTAGTTGTAGGGCATATAAATTTAGGATTTAGATATTAGGGTGGTAAAAGTGCAACATCGGACACAGCCTAAGGGTAGCGCGAGGTAAAAAGGAGCTAACTTAATAATATAAATACAAACTTTAATAGTAACTTCGAAATGTAAATCCAAGTCAAATATAAACTAAGGAAATGGCACTATATTGCAGTTCACATCACTTGGGTCCACTGAAACAGTTAAATTGGGAAGTAGAACAAAAAGATAAGTGGACTAACTGCTGGAGAATATCTAGTAGGGCGAAGTAAACTGCATGTATATAAAGTTTAAATATAACCACTTAGTTTGCGCTCAAGTTTGCTGCGTGATTTGCATAATGGAAAAAATATTGTTCCACGAGTTTTGAATTTGTATAGTTCCGTAACAATTATGCACTAGAATTATAAACAGCTTCCTACATGCTCTTTACTTCCTGCAAACTAGGATTCATAAATAACTGTTTAAAATTATAAAATAATAATAATAATAATAATAATAATAATAAGAGTAATAATAAGATTAATAATAATAGCGAGGTGAAAGGTCTAACAAATAGATGGACTGGTTGTCAAAATATGTGTGTTCTATAAAGCGTTAAATAAAAAATTCTCACAATAGGGCACTGAAACTGAATATTTTGTGTTTATGTTTTTTATAGATTCATAAATCCGTGCTGTGTCGCCGGATAACGTAGTTTTTCTATACAATTTACTGAATGTGAATTTTTGTTTCATTTGGTTTATTTTAAAAAATGTATTTTATTAGTTTATAGTATCTTTCGAAGCATTAATTTATTTTTTTATTCAATTTTGACGTTTAAAACTGGAAATATGAACTCCTTAGCAACATCTATAAGTAACTATTTTATTTGCAAGCGAATTAAAAATTACTTACATCAAAGATCGAAGGTAATCTTTCCTATTTCGACCAAATTGAACACGTAACCTGTAAATAAAAATATTAACTGTTAGAAATTTATTTGAATAGATCAATAATCATTCATTTTCACACGTGTATACAAAATTTTAAAAATTAATTCCAAAAAAATTGCGCTGACACTGACATGTCAATAGATATAATATTTAAAATTATAAAGTAGCCATTGAATGGTTGTTGTTTTCACGTTGTTTTGTTATATTGTTATTGAAAAAAAAAATCTGCAATAATTATTGTCTGTCATTGGGAATTATTTGAAAGAAAAATAAATTATAATAGATGAAAATTAGGATCTTCCTTTAAAACATTTTCACTTACAAGCATAAGCAATATCGGTGTATTTAATTCCGATATTAGTAACCACAAACTCGTTTCAGCCGTAGATGACAGCTGTCATTGTGTAAAGATAAGTAACCTAAGTATCATTTAACATAAATGTTAATATTGATTTAAATAAAT
The DNA here is from genome assembly GCA_943142095.1 of Ophonus ardosiacus. Classification (NCBI taxonomy): domain Eukaryota; kingdom Metazoa; phylum Arthropoda; class Insecta; order Coleoptera; family Carabidae; genus Ophonus; species Ophonus ardosiacus. Next base: position 1,673,421 of record OW964825.1, on the reverse strand, counting down.
AATTTTAAAATGTTAATTTATTTCAATAATAAAATAACTTCGTAAACTTGCTTTTTATTTATATTAAAAAAAAACGCAAAAGTCAATAGTAATTCCTCCGTGAATTCCTATATATTCTCTCACGGACTGAGTAATGTTGTACATTAGTTATTTCAAATAACCATAGTACTTTTTTTACAATTTTTTATGATTTTGGTTTCTTCGCATTTTTAAAAAGATAATTTAAAAATTTCGTGGCAATAGCTATGGAACTTCTATTTGTCACGAATAACAATGAAAACAAGCAAGTTAATGATAGATGTAATTATTTTAACTGGGCACAAAAGTTCTAGGGCGAAAATGATTACTTTTTCGCCCTCGGGCGAAAACAAGTGTCACTTCGCCCTTAAAACAATGCTATTTGTTCCACTTTTACGCCCGGGTGTGCAAAAAAAATATTTAAGGACCCATAAAGTAAGGCAGGAAGACAGTGGGTCGAATTCTGCTCTCTTTTTTAATTAATGAAGCTTATCTAAAAGTAACAAAATGAAGAAAGACATATGTATTGCATTGATACATTAATAAGAAAAAGATCCAAACTGTTTCCATAGCTACTAGAGACAATCACTGCACTAGTGAAGAATGCTGAATTTGGCCCAATATCTCCCAGCGTGATATAATTTGAAGTGATATTTTTCCAGTAAACATCTAACTTATCAGTGACGTAAATAAACCAGCAAAGTATTGTATCGCAGATATTTCAAACTGTCGAAGTCCGCACCGCTTTACCACAAGTAAATGACACGTAGAAAGTTTTATCAAGCTGTCACATCTAGGTTTAAAACATGAACCAGTAACGAAGAAGCGATGCGCCGACTTCAAGTGCTTGTGTTCGCGCCCGCACCACAAATTTGTTACTGCAAACTTGAAACTTTCCTAAATAAATGAGGCTCATAACTTTCCTTGATTTACATTTAAATCTGGCCATACGAGGAAACATAATTAACTACTTTGCCAAGTATAGATTTGTTCGTATAATTAGCACCAAGAATTTCAACAAAAGTTTCCTCTTCTTTTTAGTCTTTTTTCGGAACTTAACATTTTCATAAAAAAAAAATATATCATCACGGCATACTACCCGTTTCTAAGGGTGCCACAATCTGCTTTATCGCAGATATCGGTAATGATTAGTGGTGGGAACCGGATCCGGATAGTTTCGGTTTCGGATCCAAAAATATCCGGATATCCGGATAATTGGTTGTTGAACTATCCGGATCTGAGTATCGGATTTTGGATCCGGATCTGAGAATCGGATTTTCGATCCAAATCTGACTATTGGATTTTGGATCCGATTCGGAATATGAGTAAGAGTATCGGATTTTAGATATGGAATTTCAGAATCTGCATCGGTTCTCGGATTCGAATATTCTCAGTATTGAACCCGATGATAATATTTGAATGTATAAGTATTATCATGGAGTTTCAAAACCAAATAAATCTGATTATGAATGAATCCACAATAAATTTTTGTTTGATATACCTAGTTAAAAGAATTGGATCCAGAATTAAAAGTCGGATCCGGATCCGTAAACAAAACATCGAATCCGGATCCAGATCCAAATACAAAAGGGATCCGGACTCAAATCTGGATCCGGATCCAAATCCGAATTAAATTTACGGATATCCGCTTCAATATCCGAACATCGGATATCCGAGGAACCGGATATTTTGAGATCCGGGTACTCGGATCCAAGTTTTGCCGGATCCTCACAGCACTAGTAATGATAATGACATATTTGTACCGTGCGGGCGCTTACCGGGCGTCACCTCACGGGCACTCATTGCTGGCGTGGAGAATGCACCACAGGAGTCACTTTTGTGTCATTTAAAATTCGAAATATTTGGCGTCGGTCGGGATCGAACCCGGTTCCCTAGGTTTCCGACCAGACAACACATTTTTATTTAGGGACAATATTTTTACCTCTCGCTAAGAGAGGTATTGGCATCATGCTAAAATTCGCATATCCAGATTTTATTGAATAAGCACGATTTAAGGTCCCTAGAATCCGATTATAACATTTTTAAAATGATGTTTGTGTGTGTGTATGGATGTGTGTATGTGTGTGTGTGTATGTATGGATGTTGGAGGGACGATTCCTCAAAAACTATAAGACTTGAATTTAACTGCAGTTTCCTCAATCTGATATGGCTGGTTTAGTTAGGGATATATAAATTCTACCCTTTGATTGGTCAGAATATAAACCTATTTCACAGAAACGAAACAAATATCGCCTGTCAGTTGTCAAATAAAATCTACAGAATTAAGTGATGTTTAACCACATTTTGTTACAATTTTAGATTTTGACATTTTTACAGATAAATGTATTTATTATTGACAAAGCTTGGTTTCACAAATTTAAATTATTTATTCAATGCATGTGAAAACGGTCGGCTCTTAAGAGTAATCTACTATTTTCTTACGTAAAATGAAGTATAGCCTACATATTTCAATCCACTCGTGATTTATTTGTTAGGTAAATAAGTGACAGAAACGATGCGTTCGCCGCTACCTCGGCTAGGACTTACTACCATGTACTAGTTCGTATTTTCGCCGCTAGACGTCATATTGCTCTATTTCACTAGTGAATTGCGCTGCCCTTATGTACAGACGGGCGAGGAACTTCATTACAAGGGCTTACATGTATTGAGAAGAAAATTATATAGAAAAATAAAAATTTGATACAAACCATATTTTTAAAATCCTTTCGTAATTACGTTGTAAAATTATATTTAGATGAATTTCACGGTATCTTGAACGTTTAGTATAATAAGCTTTTGGTGTACATAATTTTATACGCGAGATAGTTTATTCAACGAATTTTTATAAGAAAAATAGTAAAACTAGGTTATACATTATTTATGATGAAGATGTGAACAAATTTCCATTATATTCATATTACATTACATAAAAACTGTATGCATATAAACTACAACATAAAGTATTAAAGACTATACATACTTTAAATAGCATTTCTGTGCTGTGAGCATGTAATTCTTATTTGTTTCCGTTTCAGCTATTTAATTACTCACAAATCTCTATTACAAGCCCCCTTCATGCTCGTGCGAAGGTATTATTTTCACAAACAGAATGAAAATGCAATTTCATGAATTTAATTAATATGCTTATTTAAAGAGAAGCTCCGCTTGTTTCATAAAAACTGAACAAATAGTTTTGCATTTTTTGTGTGTGTAATTAGGCAGCGAGAAATTTTAATAATTACTGTAATGTTTTTTATGTTACTGTCATTAAAGCAAAGAACATTTTAAACTGTAATTTTTGGCCTGTCTGGTGGGGTGGTTCACCATTATATGAGATTTTAATTACAAACAAGGATAACTTTATAATTATATGCGAAATACTATTTGGGACATACTTATGAACCGTATTTGAATTAATAAAAATTGCAACAATACATATTAAAAAAATCTGGTGTGGCCAGCACAAGACCTCTCGCCATTTCCATATTATTCTATATAAGTATTGTATTGCTCTTCGCTTTCGAACCGTCGTTTTATAACAAATAATTACAGAACTTTACCCAAATATTGTTTTTTATTGTATTTAACATGTCTTCTGCACACATATAATTCTAATTATATCTATTTTTCCTTGTATGAGGAAGTTTCTAAATGTCAGAGATTGTTCCAATTCATCAACAAGATTGGCGATATTTCTGATAGATATGTCCATTTTACCTACGAGTATAATTTTAAATATTTAATTAATAAAACAATAAGAAAGATTAAATGTACTCCCCAGAAAAAGCTTTCAGAATGTCACAAAAACTGTTAATTTTTGACACTGATAACTATGTTATAAACATTTAAATTTGTCAATTGGTTTCCTTAGTGTAGTTTGGCCTCTGCGATGTATTACATCCGATTATCCTATATATTATAGTGTCTTTATCTCTAAATCTATACAAGATATAATAAATTTTTTAAGTGTATTGGATGGAGAATTTTATGTTCTTCAATATTTGTAATAACAAAAAGTTCCAAAAAATTATAGGTAAAAGAATTTTTTTAAGAAACTACTACTTCCGGTTATCCAATTATTACCAAAACCTTTTCAGATCTTCCCAGGAATGTCAGATTGAGGAATTCATAGTTAAAAGATCTTAAGTCTTATAGTTTTTGAGAAATCGTCTTTCAACATCTACACACACATACACACACACTAAAATCTGGATATGCGATTTTTAGCATGATTCGAATACATTTCTAAGCAAGAGGTAAAAAAATAACTAACTTTCAACTAAGATTGGCCATTGTTGGAACGAATCTAGTCTAGTAAATGTTAAAACACATTAGCGATACAACTGCCTTCTCACGGTAAATTTTAATATCTCAGTTATGTCGATCTGTAATTTTGCATGCTAAAAGTACTAGCAGAAACATTTAGTTATATATTTGTTGCAGAAAATGAGAGATATGTAAAATAGTTTCTGAATGGGGAAAGAATTATACTGAAATAGATAAAGTGAACATGTTAGAGATAACAAATATATATATATATATATATATATATATATATATTAGAATTATTGAATACAAGCAGACAGACGTAGCAAGTGTCAAAAGCAAAAATAGTGCATGGGATGAGATTTGTAAAGAATTTAATGCAGTTTCACAAATAGGTCCCCGGAATAGTGTTCAAATGAAACTGTTATATGACACATTGTATTTATGTTGGCTTGGAATAGTTGGGTTTTGTACAGGTGTTAATAAGTCATTTTTGCAAGGGTATCCACTATCCCCTAACAAGTAACAATTAACAAATTCTCCGTTTTCAAACCTAGCTGTTAATAATGAATTGTTAAATATGTTGCTGTCGTGTGCGGAACCAGGCCATCTAGCAACAACATACGTTATTTTTAGATTTGCTGAACATACCATTTGGCAATTCACAGAAAACCATCCTTTTCGGTTTCTATCAATTTCTGCGTTCTCTAAAAATAATTAATTTTGACATGTGTCAAATTTATTCTATAGAATAAAATTTACTTCCTCGAAAATCAGTGGAGTAATTTGTTCCATAGATTTACTTAACTAGTATTTTTATTCTTGCTTTATAAAACGAAAATCTCTGGAATAAACTATTTTACTTCGAGAATAAATTTTACTTTGCTAGTAATTTACTTATCCATCTTTTATAAAACTGGGCATTAGAAGTCTTTCGTGTAATATAGTATAGTTTGCATGTGTCTGGACGTTGTTAATTTAGTGTTGGTTAGAATTAGAAGCGTTCACGTGGCCGTGGAGTATTGACAGGGGCAATATGTCCGTGACACATGTTATTTTAACGTCCTCGGGCGGACAGGACGAAGGCTTGAGCCATGAGCAACTGCTGGCGTCGGTCAACATAAATGCGCGAACCTAATTCCGCACACATGCTTGAGAAATAACTGGCTAGCGCCGCTGCTACAACGCGAAATGGCCAGCGATAGTCGACACTCTTGTTACGATACGATAGGGTTGAGCAAGGCAGGGCGTGGAAAATTTCTTTATTTTATGTTCTTCGGACTTGTAATCACTATCAACGTCTTTAATAAAAAATTATGTTATGGCAAATAAGAGTATGGCAAATAGGAGTATTTCAAAAAGTAACTACTTCTTTCGGTTTTCGGTTTTCCTGTTGTTATCAAAACATTTTCAGCTCTTCTCAGGAATATCAGATTGAGGAATACGTAGTTATGCAAGTCTTATAGTTTTTGAGGAATGGGCTACATGCGTACCTTTCTTTATTTAATATTTTTGAAGAGAAGGTAAAAACTTGCTACCCATATTTTTTCTTTTGGCAAAATTTTTATTAATTAGCCAGAAAAAAAATAATGAAATTTGATTATTTGAATTCCCGCCATGTATGACGTAGAATTACGCCGCACCAATGAATAGTCGTAAAGCCACAGCGTGGTGCCGTCCCATTAATGGTATGTTTGTGCGGGTAATGTAGATCACCTGTTTGACGTTTCAATAATAGTTTGGAGGTTAGTATTTTAGTTTATCTTTTTGGTATCGACATTTTAAATTACTACCTATGTGTTTATTTATAAAGTAATTAATGTATTTGAGAGACCAGAGAGAGAGAAAAATGAACTAATGTCAAATTCAAATTAAAACTTTCTCGCGCGCCTTGCCAATCTATTGATAACATTCTTAAACATGCTTCCCCTCCCCAGTTAAATATAAAGACGTCACAGAAAAATTTCTTTCTTAATTTAGTAAAAAACCAATAATTATTTTAAAATAAAATTTATATTTTTATATATGTTTTCAATATAACTTTACGTATATAGTGACAGAAATCGGATTTTCAGTACCACGCAAGTAGCCCATTGCCCTTCTAACATCCAGACACACACACGCACACACACACAGACATCATTGTAAAAATGTTATAATCGGATTTTAGGGCCCTTAAAAGGTGCTTATTCACTAAAATCTGGATTTGCGACTTTCAGCATAACTCATACTTGCCACATTTTGCAACGCAAGATTACAGTCTATGAATAAACCTCTCGGTCACTTATTAGCGATTTGTGAAACGTGAAAGTAAGATTTTTACCTCCTGCTACCCTAGGTAAGGGCGATATAGGGATCGTGCTAAAAATCGGATATAGAGATTTTAGTGAATAAGCACGTTTTGATGTCCCCAGAATCCGATTTTATCATTTTTACAATGATGTCTGTAGGTATGTATGTGTATGTGTGTGTGTGTGTGTGTGTGTGTGTGTGTGTCTGTGTGTGTGTGTGGACCGTGTGGACACGATTACTGAAATACTATCAATCAGAAAATTTTGAAATTTTGTATACCCATTCTATACTAATGTGGGAAGAGCTCATTAGTTTTTAGTGTATATCGGATAACCGGAAGTATCATTTATACAAGCTTTTAACAGGTTTTCTTGTAAAAAATCATTGAATATAATTTTTTAGCAACTTTTACCAATACAAATTAAATATAATGGCACAATCTTCAATTCTACGATAAGCATTTAATAAATAACTTGAAATAACTTTAAATATTGAATTATAAAATAATTTATTTTTGTACATCACTTTGCCTCTGCGTCAAACAAAAACAATACTTTAATAACAAATTTCACATATTTAAATAAATGTCACTGTCACGAAGCGATTACATTAAAATTAATAATGAAACCGTATTAAGAATAATTGTAATGAAATTAAGGTTTGTAAAAATAATATATTTTCCATCATTTCAAAGTGTCAAATAATAGTTTGCAACTACACATTTACGAAATGGATCATGTACGACGAAAAATTTACACAAATTGCGTTTTAGAGCATAAGGAAGTTGGTGCTGATTTTGACAATAATGTGTGTGTGACGATTTTTCCTTAAAATATATTAATGATCCAAAACTTCGCAAAGTTGGTATTTGCTCACAGATTTTTCAGGAAAAACATAATAAAATATAATCCAAAATTTGGTATTACAAACTTTTCTATTTATTGGAACAACAAAGTAGATTTTGTTTACAAACAATCATTTGGAAGTGATACTTTACTTAAAGCTCATTGCTATTTTAAACATGGAATTGGCGGGAGGTCATGTGCTGGCCACATCAGATTTTTTAAATATTAAATTCCTATGTTCGGGAGAGCTGGTAGCCATAATAAAAAGCTAACTTTTTAGTTTGTTGTTTTACAGTAAACATTTATGATTATTTACAAAAAAAGAAACTTATTTCCCTTAAGGTTTGATCTCATTAAAGACATTTGGGTCAGAGAGAATTGTTTGTAGAAAAACAACAAGTGATATCTACAATATCGAACGTAATCTATTCTGTACAAAAATAAGTCCATTTCTTATCCTATCCCAACCCAACGTACGAGATTCCGCGTGATGAATGCACCGGGACTGTTAAAGAATACAATATAAGCTTATTTTCTCCTAACAACTCAAATCTATTGTACTCGCAGTTCTATGAACAAAGATAGTAATAAATCGAATTCAAGTTTCCTAGATCGAGATGATAGATAATAGATATCTTCAACAAATAATGATCCTTTTTTTTTCAACCGATTTCTTTCAACACGCACTGCCATATTTAGGTTGAAGATCCTTCATTTTAATATTGTTATACAAGGTGGTTGATTTTTCATTGTCCAGCTTATATCTTCTGAAATATTAAAGATACAAGAAAAAGTTACATAGAAAAGTTATTTGATACAATCTGGTCTATAATTTAGCATAAACTATTTTTTTCCAGGGCCTACCAATTTTCCACAAAAATATTTAACTTCGATTTTTTAATTGGAACACCCTGTATATTTTTACGGAATAAAATTCTAAATAAATTTGTCTTTACAATGATGTATAACAAGTAAGGGTTTACTTGTAAATTATGTCTAATAAAGCAAATGGAAGTACGCTGTGATATTCTATTGTTTATACCAGTAACATCTGTCACAGATTTAATAATACTGATTATAATAGTGAGAAAGGTGTTAAGATTCTTAATTAACTAAGAAAAATGAACGTCGGTTACAGTAATAGTGAACAAGTTGATATGCTTTGCTGTTTTCACAGATCAAATAAGAATAATAAACGTCGGGCTGCTATCCTGTATCAAAATTTATATCCTGATTAGGGTTGCCATACCTTCTATATTCAAAGAAAATCTTCTATCTTCTATGTTCCTAAAATAAAGAAGCAAAATCTTTTATATTTCGGCTTTTCAGAATAATATTATAATAATGATAATAATATAATATTTGATTTTTTGTACCACTTTCCAAAATGTTCTAATTTAGTGTCGAGTGTGTTGATTTAAAGAAGATTCCAACTCGATATTTTCATTTATGACAATATATTTAATGTGTTTATTTTTAATACATTTGAATCTTCTATATATTTTTTGAAACTTCTATATTTCCAAGTTAATTCTTCTATTTTCGACACTTTGATATCTGGCAACCCTAATCCTGATAGAAGACTGCCTCACGTAAATACTTTCCAAAATTTAGAAAATTCTTTGCAACAGACCGGTAATATAATTATACATAGCCAATGTTCATGTGTGACAGAAGTTACAGGTATAAACAATAGAATATCATAGCCTACTTTTATTATATTTATATTTGCTTTATAGGACATAATTTAAAGGTAAATTCTTACTTGTTACACATCATTGTAAAGAGAAATTCATTGAGAATCTTATTCTGTCAAAATATACAGGTTGTTCCATTTAAAAAATTAAAGTTCAACATTTTTCCAAAAAATTGGTATGCCTTGGAAAAAATTGTTTATGCTAAATTATAGATCAGTAGTGGTAGCACGCACTTTAGAATTCTATCATAGAAAGCAGGCGAATACGATTTTACTTTTACGAATCTTGGTAGCACGCACTTTAGAATTCTATATTCACTTTTTGATTCGGAAATTATTGGATTTTATACTATTAAAATAAGATATATTATGACAGTTGTATATAATAAATGTATAAATGATATATAAAATGCCTTTGAAAAAAACTGTGGTAAAATAATGAAGTTACTTTGACACTTTCGCCTCAAGTCGTACGCTTGCAGGCGAATATTTTGAGACACGCATGCTACCAAATTTTCGCTTTGTGGCGAAATGCGAAAACAAATGCCTCATTTGATAGAATTCTAAAGTGCGTGCTACCACTACAGGTTGTATTAAACAACTTTTGTATTTAACTTTTTTTTGTATCTTTAATTTTTCAGAAGATATAAGCTGGACAATGTATATGACGAAAATTTTTCGTTGTTTGTAGTCGTAAATTTCAAAACTTTAATCTTAATAATAGTGCCGAATTTTTAGGAATAGAGGGTCATTCTATAAAATAAATTGCTGCTAACCATAAATCTGTATCTCTACCTATTTTTGAGCTATGACCCCCAAAACTCTATACCAATCTTTAGGTACATATAATTTTTTAAATTTGATTCCATTACCCCTACTTAACTTGCAGAGTCTAGATATTAGTATATGATATCTGTGGTTATAACCTACTTTTGAGCTATGACCTCCAAAAAACTACACCAATCTTTAGGTACATATAATTTTTAAAATATGATTCCATTACCCCTACTTAACTTGCTGAGTCTAAATATTAGTATATGATATAACCCAGAAATGGATAAAGTTTTAAATGTAAATATTTCGAGATCGAAAACGGTTTCAAAATTAAGAAACAGCACGTTGAAATGTATCTAAATATGTAAAAATTAGACTTTCGATTATTTTAAAGATTTTGGGAAAAACGTGTGAATTTAGATTCTGAAAGCTATAATCGGACTGGGCCAAAGGCTGAGCATATTTATAATTCATTATCCAATGGGCCCCTTCATCTCTTTTCCAGGACATGTATGATCCATTGAGGGTTAAATGATTAAACAGCATTTTTATTCTTGTCGGGAGGAGTAGGTACGTCTGGCCAAGAAATTCTGAATATAATCTTCATTTCGTGAAACTGCATATCTACATCTGTTATCCTCTTCATAATGCAGTTACAGAAAGCAATTTGTTCAGTGTGGAACAGAATATTTCAACTTCATATCGCCCGTTTCTGCCTTGAAATTTTAAACATTCTTCCGCGAATCCTGCTGTAATTTATTGCAGCGTACCTTTTGTTCGTCGTATATTTTTTAGAGCGTCGTATATTTTTCAGCCTATTGCACATTAGCAGTTCCATTTTGTGCACTTAAATATTTCACCCGCTCTTCTGAATTTACCGGGTTTATTTTTTCCAGTGATCCAGTTTCTAGTCGACTTACAAAAGCAAAACTTAAATAGCTATGTACGAAAATCTTAAAAATGACCAAAAAACGGAATAACGGAATTTTCAGATATTGTTAGTGCTATTTGATTAGTCTTCGAGAATTGTACATTTAATATTAATATTAAAAATCTGACGTGGACAACACAAAACCTCCAACTATTTAATTTTTATTAATTTAAATACATACCTACGTATTTACTAATGCTGCAAACTGTTCCATAGCAGAAAACTACAGGGAATTTATTTTAAAATGCAACATATGGTCAGTCACTTCCATGGTTACTCACTATTGTCAAAAAATGACAACAATGTAATATTTGTCCATTTTAAAATGCAACATACAAAATTTGTAGTTTCGTATTATCGAAAATAATTTCCAATAAATTAGCCTACATACGATTAACAAAAAATCAAAACATGAATGTTGCACATCTTAACAAACTTTACCTTACAAAAATTCATAACTTTCAAGTAATAAATGTTAAAAAATACCCCCGTTCACACTGAGACAATATTCTAGTCGGTCGTAATAAGAATTGACACCATTTGTGATGTGTTCTGGGGGTATCTCCTGTGCTGCAATACTATTTATAATGTTGCATTTTAAAATGGACAAATATTACATTGATGTCATTTTTTGACAATAGTGAGTAACCATGGAAGTGATGAACCATAATGTTGCATTTTAAAATAAATTCTCTGTATTGCTTTATTTACTATTTTCTTTTTAAAATGTCACTATTATTAGTTTGAAGTGATTAGTTTTTTAACAGTAACATTTACCTATTACATTCATTTAAAATATGAACTGTATAACATAGGAATTGTGTTTATCATGGGGTCCCGTGGCCGCGTGCCTGAGTGTCTGGTTGCGAACCCAGGGGAACCGGGTTCGATCCCGACAGACGCCAAATATTTCCAATTTAAATGGCACAAAAGTGACCCCTGTGGTGCACTCTCCACACCAGCTATGAGTGCCCGTGAGGTGACGCCTGGTAAGCGCCCACACGGTAAAATATATCGTCATCATTACCGATGTCTACATGTGATGTAGATACTGGCACACCCAGAAATGGGTAATAGCCGTGATGATATATTTATTTTCATTTATATTTATTCGGGATTTATAAAAAAAAAATTAAATTTAACTGTAAAATATATAGAAAAAGTACTAATGTATCCCTGTAAAAAAATCAGTAATCTTTAATTTTCATGATGACATAAAATGCGAAAAAATGGCATTTTTTGAAGAAAACTATTATAAGCTTCAGGTAAAGTGCCATTTCCGGTTATCCGATTTACACCAATATCTAATGGTTTCTTTCCATATTAGAATAGAGTAAAAATACAAGGTTTCAAAATTTTCTGAATGTTAGTATTTGAGTTAGAGCGAAGACAAAATCCCTACTCATACATACATACATACACACACACACACACACACACACACACACACACACATACACATACACACATACACACATACGGACATTATCGTGAAAATGTTAAAATTGGATTCTAAGGACCTTAAAACGTAGTATGGTCATGGTTTTAACTAAAACTCTGTTTTAAGAAATGTCAAATTCAAATTGAAATATTTAATTTCACCCGTATTTTTAAAGAACGATTTTTTTAAAAATATTTGTTTAAATACAAACTATGTTCTGCTTTAAAATCATGTTTTGATAAATTTGATATTATTTATTATTGTTATTAAATAATGAAATTTGACATTTCTTAAAACATCGTTTTAGTTAAAACCGTGATCATACTACGAGCCATTATGTCAAAATAATGTTAATGATCTTAAAAATAGGTTAGTACTCTATCTGTTAGTCAAAATTATTATACTTGTTTCGTTTTCAGTGCATATTAATATTAATTTATTAATTAATTTTATTATTTTCATTATTATTTACCACCTAATTATCTACGTGACAGATAAATTAACCGAATGTGTATATTGCTTACCAACGCCTATTTTAATTTTCACGCACTAATGTTTGAAAAGTACTTTTCACGTACTACTACTTGAAAAGTGACTCTTTACACATTGTAAAGAGTGCATAAAGTAAAACGATTTTTAAGTAGATGTTTAAAATGAAAATACAGTAGTACGAGTTTAAAATTAGTAGTAGTTGTGAGAGTGAAATAAAAACAGTTTGTTTGAAGGAGGAACTAACGGTTTGTTGAAAACAGCAAATCCTTTTCTGTACGTATTACCTCTTCACTGTTTCAATACACTGGGATAATATGTAAGAAGTTCCAAACAATTTAGAAACACGAGGGTGTTTCACACTTCATAAACTTGATGCAGTCTTAGTTTGTCCGTTTGAACCAGTCTACTTCGGCAAATTGTTAAACTTTCCGTTTTTATTGCCAAAAGAAACCACAAAAATAAGCGTAAAAACGTTATTTACTTTTTTGCGCCGCGCGCGTACCAAATTATTAAAAAGGAAACCTACTTCGCGTTCTCCTGCTTGCCATTTCTGCGTGTTACATTTTAAATTATTAAAGCGAATACATGTACACGTAATATTTGGCTGTCGTAAAAGGTACCCGGCACCAGATATTAAATATGTTTTAACTTTAAGTTAATATTAAAAAAAGGATATACGAGGCGGACTCAAATGAAATTTTAAAAATGTTAAACAAAATTTATTCAAGCAATGTGAAAAATCTGTTGTGGCCAGCAAAAGACCTCTCGCCATTTTCATTTTATGTTATATAAGTATTGTATTACACTTCGCTATCGAACCGTCGTTTTATAACAATAGTTATTTACATTCGAGTGCGTGTAAAATACTTCACGCACGAGAATTGTATCAAATTTTTTGGCCGACGATAATGAAAATCACTGTTTTAATGAGATAGGTTGTACTTCTAAAAAGGGTTAGTTTAAAATACTGGGGTTAAGTCAATTTCCAAATTTGATTTTACTTACCTTCATTAAAGTACTTCTTCTAGCGAAAATTTATTTGTAATAATATACGTTGTTTATGACTGATAATATATTTATTTGCTCATATTTTCTTCGTAATAAATAATAGGAAGGTGTCGATATTTGACATTTCAGCAATGTTCGCCTCGCGTATTTGACAGGTGTATCGATCGGTGACTATGTCGGTAACGGCGAATTTTTACAATAATGACAGATGTCGCTGCCGTGATTTTAGTTTATATAAATTAGTTTTAAATATAGGAAATGTTAAAGTAAAAAAATAACTTACGTAGGTAGTACTTTTTTACATGAACTTTATTATAGTAAAGATGATTTATTTTCTAAATGCCCATAAACGTCCAGTGTATTTTCATTATTTTACCACATAGATGGACAAATTACAACACTTTATACGTAAAATGTAGGTTACACTTGCTGTGTATACAATTGTAAAGTTCCCATTATATACCTGTCAAATACGCGAGGCGAACATTGCTGAAATGTCAAATATCGACACCTACTTATTATTTATTACGAAGAAAACGTGAGCAAATAAATACATTATCAGTCATAAACAACGTCATTATTACAAATAAATTTTCGCTGGAAGAAGTACTCTAATGAAGGTAAGTAAAATCAAATTTGGAAATTGATTTAACCCCAGTATTTTAAACTAACCCTTTTCAGAAGTACAACCTATCTCATTAAAAAAAGTGATTTTCATTATCGTCGGCCAAAAAATTTGATACAATTCTCGTGCGTGAAGTATTTTACAGCGCTCCAGCTAATAAGGCACTCGCCTTAAGGGCTCGTGCCTTAAACAAAGCTGTCGCGCTGTGAAATACAACTTACACGCACTCAAATGTAAATAACTATTATTTGTTTTCTGTAATGACTTAATAAATTTATATGGCCGATAAGTAATTTAGCGACGAATTTTTTGTTAGGTAGGCAACGATGATTGGGCGATGTTGTGGAATGAAATTGTATCTAACTTTTGCGAATATAAGACTAAAAGAGAAAGAAGCAAAATAATTTAATATTGTACATTCCTAAAATAATATCTTGCCAACAAAAATAAACATATTCAACGGAGAAACTTTTACTTAATCCTGAGTATTGTTCGTCCACGAAAATTAAGATTCATAATTTGAAAATTTAATACAAAATACGTTACGTTAGCTTGTTAATTCAATTTACTTTTAATTCTTTAATTTTGCTTCTGTTTTGCACAATACTTGAGCTCTTAATTCAAATTAAGAGTTAAATTGAGTTACGAACAAAGTTTAATACGATCAGACTGCGAAGAATTTTAAAGATAATGTTGAACGTTAAGAGTGAGGATCTTGAATAAATTACTCGCTCATAACTGCATAACTGCGAAACAGGTAAACAAGGGCTCGTAACGAATTTCTCTGTTTTGCTTAACGCGACAGTAAACCTACTAATTTTTTGCCTTATTAAACAAATAACTACGAGGGTCACACTAGAATAGGGCTGTTACAAGAATTTTTATATGACTTCTAAGTATTAAATTTTAAAAGATATTGTTCTTTAAAGAGCCTCAAATTTGAAAATATCACGAAATATCCTTTAGATATTTTATAATTAATTTTTGAAATTTGGATAAAATTTTGAATAAGTCACGTGATCTGAAACAGAATGTGACGTCAGAGTACATACATCTTCAGTGGTTCTAATTAGTCCGTTTATAATGTAAAATTTTTTGTTTGGTGTCAAGTGTATTGTCAAACTTGTCAAACAAAGTGTCAAATTTTTAAGATTGGTCCAAGTTGTTTAATATGTAGGTAATAAAAAGTTCAAAATAAAATAAGTAATTTACGATATTGTATTGTGCCTTCTTACAAAAATGCTGTTAAGAACAAACCTACTATAGTTTATAAATTTGTCAAAAGAAGAAAAGAAAATTGTGGCTAGAAGCAGTAGGTCGAAGAGCTGATAATTTGTCAAAAAAATCGTGTCTTCATGTTTGTGAAGATCATTTCAACTTTCATCCACCTTCAAGATAACAGTATATTTTTGTTGCTTCACTTTATGTTCAGGGCAAACTTGACATCTGGCTATACAGATATTTTGTTCTCGACATAGACTATAGCAGATTCAATGTAAGAATCACGACCAGAACTTTAAAGTAAAATATATTATCAATTTATATTCAGTTTTTATATTTTATTTTATCTCAACTCTTTAACACCCCTTATTTCGGTAGCAGTAAAACAATCGTTCTCTGATATAAATTCAGCCACCATCCAGCTATCGACCTTCAGTAAATTGTCCAATTTAGCTTGAGTGTAATTAGAATTAACCATTTTTACTTTATTATTCATTTATAATGAGCAATGTCAGCGTCAAATGTCAAATTAAATATTTTTTTATTAACATGTGACAAACTACAGCCTACGTTCATTTATATAAATAATATGAATAAACGTAGGTGATGGAAAAACTATTTTCCTATTGGCTATTAATGACGTAATGTATGTACTTCTACGTCACAGGGGAGGGGGGTAGTTTTTCAGGACGCTAATCTTTTTATTTAATTATTTCCACAAATAACAACAAATTATTAAAATAAAAATTATTACTAATAAAATCATTGCAAAAACTTTCATTTGAAATAGTTTTTTAAAAATGTGAAACAGGCTCATTATTAAGAATACGATACATGGTTTATATTTTTAGAATATTATTTTAATAGTATATTACGTTCTACATGAAAAAAATAAATTGTATTTATTAATATTTGAATATTATGTCTTATTCAATTAGCAATATGAATGTTTTTAAAATTATTGCGACAAGAAAAATCACGTTTTCAGGATCGCAGTTACCAGTGCTCAACTGTCTAGCGAGCGGCCGCGTTATTCAGTTGTCAGTCCCAGACTTCGTTGTGTGTATCGCCGGGTATTTGTTTAAAGTTTTTAGTGGTAAGATGATTGATACTGACAGTATATTATATACCAATCGATTCAGTATTCTTTCGCGGACATTTTGATACATAAATTGTGTACACAGTAGCAAACATTTGTGTGTTTTTATTGGTTTGAAGTGACAAACAAATGTGTTGTTGATAGAAAATATGGCATGGCGGACATCGGACATGGTAAGTCAAATGAATTATTGTTTTGCACTGTTATAATAAAGTTTATAGAGAAGAACGGCATATAGTATTAATAAAACAATCAATCGCTGGTCTAGAATAACGAGACTGTAACAGCAGGCGAGGAAACTATTTGAACACATTATTGTTATCGAATTAACATTTATTATCCCTAATTATAAATTTAATTCTATTGGAGAAATGTAGTAATGTGGCGCAATCAGACAAAAGCAGATAAATAATAAATAAATAAAGGTGCAGTTGTCTTACATGAAAATTATATTTTTTGTCTTACATGGTCTGTTATTTTATTTACAAAAATAAAATGGAATTATCTAGTTTTGTTTCATTGAAATGGATGTCTGATTTTGTTTGAAATAACAGATAGGTTATTAGTTTTCATATACTTAAATACATACTAAAAAATCTGTTGTGGCCAGCACAAGACCTCTCGCCATTTCCATATTAGACTATATAAGATATGAGTATTGTATTGCACTTTGCTATCGAACCGTCGTTTTATAACAAAATATTACAGAACTTTACCCAAATATTGTCTGTTATTGTATTTAACATGTCTTCTGCACACAAATAATTCTAATTATATCTATTTTTCATTGTACGAGGAAGTTTCTAAATGTCACAGATTCTTCCAATTCATTAACCAGATTGGCGGTATTTCTGATGGATATATGCATATTACCTATAATTTCAAATATTTAATTAATAAAACAATAAGAAAGATTAAATGTACTTCCCAGAAAAAGCTATCAAAATGTCACTAAAACTGTTTATTTTTGACACTGAAATCTGTCATTTACAAATTATGTTATAAACATTTGAATTTGTCAATTGGTTTCCTTAGTGTAGTTTCGCCTACTCGACTTGTTATATTCCGATATTCTATATATTATAGCGTCTTTATCTCTAAATTTATAGAAGATATAATAAAAAATTTAAATGTATCAGGTGAAGAATTTTGTTCTTCAAAATTAGTAATATCAAAAATTTTCAAAAATTAATATTTGGAAGAATTTATTTTAAAAACTACTACTTCCGGTTGTTCAATTGTTGCCAAAACCTTTTCAGCTCTTCCCAGGAATGTCAGATTGAAGAATCCATAGTTAAACAATTCTTAAGTCTTATGGCTTTTGAGGAATCGTGTCTACAACATCCAGACATACACACATACACACATCCACACACACACACAGACATCATTTTAAAAATGTTATAATCGGATTCTAGGGACCTTAAATCGTGCTTATTCAATAAAATCTGGATATGCGAATTTTAGCATGAATCCAATACCTCTCTTAGCGAGAGGTAAAAAAAAATAATTTAATAACCAATTGATAACTAAATATGTTTATTTGGCCAAAACGAATGAATTTTTATTAAATATTTCTTTTAGAACTTAAAATATATTCTAAACTTAAAAAACAAAAAACAGGATCATTTATTTATCACAAAGATTTCAATATGCAACAAGTATGATCAATCAATAAGAAATACACATCTAGACAAAAATAAATTATTGATCAACGAAATACGAAATCTAGCGGATTTATCTGCTTTTGCTTCATTGCCTAGTTTTTAAGTATGATTTTCAATAGGATTTATCTTATAAATCCTGATTTTGGCAACACCATTGGTTTTATCTGACCCCTATTACTAATAATTCTTACTAATTTAGTGAAAAATTTGAGATAACCGGTAGATATCATTTACAGTCCACTTAAATAACTATTGTGTGTGTCACGAACGTAAAGTCGTTGTCCTTGTCACTGTTGAAAGATTATATTTTTTTTATTAAGCGTCAAAAGTAACACTTTCCGCTCTAGAGTGACAAATAACTATTACTCGTACAATCATATTAGACTTTGATGTTTTTGCAATTAAAATGCATATGGCCGTGGATGTTACTTAATTAAAATTGTGTCAATACATGATAGTTTATTGATCGATGGCTAGTAATTTGTCATTGGTTTAATAAGTAATGAATTTGCATAAAAAAATTAATTAATTTAGCATCAAATTAAATGTTTGTCGTGCAGCTCAAATTATTTCAGGCAACAGATTTGCAATTAAAATTTTTATTATTTCAATAATCAATAGTCGCACGCAAAATTATTTATTATTTTTTAATTATAATATTATTAATTCCAGATTTAATATTGATACAAAATAAATATTTAATTTGTATTTTAATAAATTATACAAACGAATAAAATCCACTGTAAATTATAACACATATTTTATTTATTTCTCTTTAAAATATAACTTCTTTGGAGCAGATTTGCCCTTCGCAGTCCATTGTTTCGATTGTTCCTATATCCCAGAAGTATAGTGGTGGATCCAAGTAACATCAAAAGTTAAAATACAATGCAAAAAATCCAGCTTGTTTCATTTAAATCGCTCCAACAGCGCCTTGCAAATATTTATTTGACTGCATTTTTTGGTCCAAAGTCAGCACTTGCAACACACAATGTCCAGTTACCTCTCTCAAGTTCAATTCTTTATTAATCCATGGCAGAACTGACCCCATAGATCTGGCAATAATTTTTGTTTAAAGTTCTTTCTACAAGAACTAGATGCCTTTAAAACTGACCAATGACGACATAGTTCATCAAAATTTTATAAAAAAAGTAAAAATCAATGTGTTCTCTGGAAAAAAATGTCACAAATAACATATAAGATCATTGACGTCTATTTGGAAATAACTCTCTGTACCGTCTTGCAACAGCACGACTATTTTCTAATGTCTCACCGTAAACCGTATGTCTGCATACTCTTGATTGGTGAAGGTAAATGGCATTTTGAGAATATCAAAAAAACAATATACCATGAGTATTTTTAACGCGAAACATGGATGTTCAAATACTCTAAAAATTGTCTTTGCAATCAAATAATATTACTGCCAAATTTATATCTCTACCCATTTTTGAATTATTGCCCCAAAAGTCAATATACCCCATATTTAGATAAAAACCTAAAAATTTTCAAAAATCTAATTTTTATGTATCTAGATACTTCTCAATACGCTGATTCCAAATTTTGAAACCGCACGTCGATATCTCTTTTCGTTCTCGAGATATTTACATTCAAATTTTTGCTCAAAATTGCCCATTTTTGGGTAATAACCCAAAAATGGGTCGAGATATGAATTCGGCGATGTCACCATTCGATTCTACGGGCAAAATTACATAAGTACACTAATTTTCATAATTTTTGAACACCGCATACAATCTCTAAAGCAAAATAACTGAAAATGGCCAAAAATCGCAAAAATCCTAAGGGGTACCCCTTAGGATTTTTTCAGATTTTGGCCGTTTTTAGGGGTTTCCAAACTTTTATTCATAAAAAATGAACCGGTAGGTCAAAAATTATGAAAATTGCTATACTTATGTATTTTTGTCCGTAGAATCGAATGGTGGTGTCGCCAAATTCCTATCTCAGCCCAATTTTGGGTTATTACCCAAAAATGGGCATTTTTATGCAAACTTTGAATCTAAATATCTCAAGAACGGAAAGAGATATCGACCTGCGGTTTCAAAATTTGGAATCAGCGCATTGAGAAGTATCTAGATACATGAAAATTAGATTTTTGATTTTTTTTAAGTTTTTATCTAAATGTGGGGTATATTGACTTTTGGGGCAATAATTCAAAAGTGGGTAGAGATATAAACTTGGTAATAATATTATTTAATTGTTTTTATCTGAAAATGGGAAAGTAGCATTACTCAACACGTAATCCATGCCAAAGGTCCTAACAACCCTTTTAATTAGAGTTTAGATTAGGATTACTCAACATGTGAACCATGCCAGATGTCCTAAAACGATCTTTTTTGTATACGTATATTACAAACATAAATTGAATTAAATATAAATTTCAATTCACCCGTCACTTTATTCACAAATAATTCCCATTTCGCATGCAAATGAAATTTAAAAATATCACATCCAACTGAAAAATAAATTTAATTCTCTAAATTTGATTCAGTCCATTTACTAACAAACAAAGCCGTATTCAAATCGATTACATATTTGTGTGTGTATAAAAGAGAAAAGAATAGAAATCACAAACGTTTGCACATGATCGAACTCAAAAACCGAAAAGAAAATCGCTCGACGCGGTTACCACAAACAACCAGTGAACCAATACCAACATATACGCACACACGCCATGGAAATTTGGATGGCCAGCGAACCGTGGAAAAGATACACACACTGACCAGCGGCGTACGTAGATGGAGGGTTTTTGATTAGGGGTTGGAACTAGCCCCAAAATTCTGAGTTTTTAATAGTAAATCTAAAGTATAATATTTTACCCTGTAATCCGATTATAACATTTCTACATTGATCCCTGTGTGTGTGTGTGTGTGTGTGTGTGTGTGTGTGTTTGAGTGTGTGTGTCTGTGTATGTGTGTGTGTATGTGTGTGTGTGTGTATGGCTGGATATTGGACGGACGATTCCTCAAAAACTATAAGACTTACGACCTGTTTAACAATGAATTTCTCATTCCTGGGGAGAACTGAAAAGGTTTTGGTAACAATTGGACAACCGGTAGTAGTAGTAGTTTCTTCTAAGTATAATTTTTAGGAAATTTTTGTTATTACAAATATTGAAGAACATAAAATTCTCCATCTAATACACTTCACATTTTTATTAGGTATATCTTGTATAGATTTAGAGAAAAAGACACTATAATAAATAGAATAATCGGATGTAATACATCGCAGAGACTAAACTACACTAAAGAAACCAGTTGACAAATTCAAATGTTTATAACATAGTAATGTCTATAACATAGTTTGTAAATAACATGTCAATGTCAAAAATAAACAGCTTTAGTGATTTTCTGATAACTTTTTCTGAGAAATATATTTAATCTTTTTTTATAAAACGACGGTTCGATAGTGAAGTGCAATACAATACTTATATAACATAAAATGGAACTGGCGAGAGGCATTGTGCTGGCCACAACAATTTTTTTTTTTAGTTTATATATATTTGTTAGGTACTAAAAAAATGCATTTCTTATGTATGTTGACTCAGAATCCCTTCCAAGGAAAAATTCTGTGTACGCTCCTGCATTGGCCCGGAAAATTATATTAACACGTACGCTGCGTATGGGAATGACCCACTTTCTGTTCGGGTAATATTTATGTGGTATTTTTTGCATGTCCGATCTATTTTGTAATAATGACAATTAATGGCCGATTTCACAATATTTTGTTCTAATAAAAATGAAAATCGAATGGCTACACACATTCATGAGAATACTTTGCGTAGAATAATACCAAAATTTCAACGAGTCATATGAATATTTATTAACTTTATATTAAATTGTTATTAATGTATAAAATAAAGCTTCTTCCAAAAATAACAAATTATGCATAATTGTATTTTACCGTCAAAACAAATGATATTCGTAATATTGTTCATTAAATATTAATTAAAATTTGTAATCTAGAAGGCTTTTCGCTGTTCTTATTACGTGGGTCACGCTAGAATTATTAACCATTAGTATGCAAAGCTATGGATATAATAGTATGTTATACGCCAAGGTTGAGAAGATAAACATTGATAACAATAATTTTGCCATGAATAATAACTTTACTTATTTGTTAATATTCACAAAAACAAAGTAGGCTGCATTTGTTTTTATCTGACGTTTTGCTCATTTCGCTGGTTTGATAACCTCACTTATGGGCCTTGATTTGTATTTGATTTAATTATTTAATAAAAACACTTTGTGCTGTTACAGGCAGCAGCCTTACTAGTTTATTATTATTTTTAAATAAATTTATTGAAATGTATTTACCTACAAATACAAAAAATAGTGATTTGTTCAATCCTACATCTACAAATATTTCACATTTTCACCGAAACAGCACAGTGGCCAGGCGAGGCGGCTGCGTAGGTCAATTTAAAATTATATAGTGACAAATTTAAATTAAATACTTAACACCTTTCTTGAGTTTAACGAGTTAAATAATATTTGGATTTGGAGGCTTGAGTTTGATTGAAAAGTGACAGTTTACATTATAGACCAAGGTTAATCATAATTTATTATTGACCTAGGTTACCATGGTTACAAGCAAGCGGTAGTGAAAAACAATTTCTCATGTCAAATAAAGGTAAATAATAGTGGGTTCCTAGGCTAGTAGTGAAAAAAATAGTTGCGAAATTCGCAGCAGTTTTTGAGTTCCGTTCACAGTGTAAATCTCGTCCGCATAGTTATCTGTCGCTCTCCGCCCATCTAAACAAATTGAATCTCAGGTGACTCCGGAACCAGTTTCCCCGGCTCCTCTATTTTTCCTTTCTACTTCCGCACACCGTTTCCTTTATAATGGGATGACTTTTAAGGAGCATTCGGGAACTGGACTCTGGCCAAATTGGTTTTTGAAATCGTTCGGCGTACTGCACTAGTTTTGTGCGAGATTTCGCCCTATTTATTGCTATACAGCGGGAATCAGTTGTTTTTTATGTTTGCGTATTGTTTTTGCAACGCTTACTTTCATAAATATGCTAGTAAGGCGATTTTTTGTTAACTGTAAAGTTTTAAAATGGAGTTGTGTTTTCCAATGTGTTTTAATTTTTAATATTCTCTGACATAGTTTTCCAACAAATTTCATACAGTTTTTGCTTTCCGCAACTATGTACATTATTAATTAACGTTTTATCAACATGTATAATATATTAATATACATAATTTAAAAATTATTAAAAGTTATATATAGCCGGCAGTACGGCAGTGTGGTTAGAGTGTCAGCTTTGTGATCGGCAAGTCCGAGCAGGCTACACAGCAGCAATATGTTGGATGGGTGAACGCTCAGCAATAGTGTTTCCCAAGAGTCTTGCATTTTTCTTGTTCTTGTCTTGTTCTTGCATAAAATACAAGACAAGATTATATAGTTCGTTGCAAGACAAGACAATAATCTGCGTTGCAAGAAAAGTGCAAGAATAGCAAGATTTTTAGTATTTTCTTGCATTCTTGCACTCTTGCAATATTATATTATAATTCAATATATCAACATTTTATTATAGGTTTTACCTCTAGCTAAACTGAAAAGCTAAAAAGGTTTTGGTAACTATTGACAACCGGAAGTAGTAGATTCTTAAAAAATCTTCTAATTATTAAATTTTGGAAATTTATAGTACAACAAATAATAAAGAGCATTAAGTACTCAATCTGATTTAATTTTTCTTATTATATCTTCTATAGATTAAGAGATAAAAAATCTGATATGGCCAGTACATGACCTCCCGCTAATTCGATGTTTAAAATTGCAATGAGCTTGGAGTTAAATATCACTTTATCGTTTGTAAACAAAATCTAATTTGTTGTTCCAATAAATAGAAAAGCCTTTAATAAGAAATTTTGTATTATATTTTATCAACTTTTTACCTCTCGCTAAGAGAGGTATTGGATCATGCTAAAATTTGCATATCCAGATTTTATTGAATAAGCACGATTTAAGGTCCCTAGAATCCGATTATAACATTTTTAAAATGATGTGTGTGTGTGTGTGTGTGTGTGTGTGTGTGTGGATGTGTGTATGTGTGTATGTCTGGATGTTGTAGACACGATTCCTCAAAAACTATAAGACTTAAAAAATATTTAACTGCAGTTTCCTCAATCTGCCATTCCTGGGAAGAGCTGAAAAGGTTTTGGTAACAATTGAACAACCGGAAGTAGTAGTTTGTTAGAAAAATTCTTCTAAATATAATTTTTTGGGAGTTTTTTTTATTAAATATTGAAGAACATAAAATTCGCCATCTAATACACTTAAAATTTTTATTATATCTTGTATAGATTTAGAGATAAAGACACTATAATTTATACAGTAAACAGTGACATTCTGATAGCTTTTTCTGGGAAGTATATTTAACTTTTCTTATTGTTTTATTAATTAAATACTGAAATTATAGGTAAAATTGTGGTAATACATACATACAATGAAAAACAGATATAATTAGAATTATATGTATGCAGAAGACATGTTAAATACAATAAAAAACAATATTTGAGTAAAGTTCTGATATTTTTTGTTATAAAACGACGGTTCGAAAGCGAAGTGCAATACAATACTTATACATCCTAATATGGAAATGGCGAGAGGTCTTGTGCTGGCCACAACAGGTTTTTTTTTTTAAATCTGCTAAGAGCTCTTAGTTAAGATCCACATCCGACTTATCATATACATATGTATACTCAAAATCTAATGTTGTTTTCAATCATATACGAGTTTTAAAACCAAATTTGAGAAGTTTTTTTTTATCATATTTTAATATATTTTTCCAAGGAAATCAGTTCAGAGCGTCATGTAAATTACCACTTTAGGTTTACTAATATTAACAAGAATCTAATATGTCGGTCGCATTAATATAAAAGTGTTAAATACAAGATTTGAAAAGTTTTCAATTATAGGATAATACATTTTTTCACGAAAATCTTCACAGCTTCAAGTAAAATATCACTTCCGATTTAAATATGTTGTTCCTATTGATATGAAATTGCAAGACAAGAAATATGCAAGAGTCTTGCAAGCAAGACAAGATCTTTGCTTGCAAGAGTAACATAAGACAAGAAATAGCCTAGCAAGACAAGAAATCTTATCTTGTGAAACACTAAGGCCCGGTTGTACAAATGCTGGTTCATCCTGCGCTCAGCTGAACTTAGGCTTTGTTGAACCTGAGTTCAAATGTTCCATCTGTTGTACAAAGTAAAATGAAAGTGAGTTCAGCTGAGCCTCAGTTGAGCTTAGAAACTAATATAAATAATTTAAGTTGGTAACGGTTTTTTTTTTTGTCAAATGTCAAATATATTTTGTGATAACTGTCAATCAATTTTCGGGGCAGCTTATGCTAATTATTTGAAAGTAAGTAAAGATAATGTTTGTTTAAGGTGAAATACTATTTAATATATTTGTTATTTAAGATGCGATCAGCGAATTTCTCAAATTCGGAAGAGTCCAAATTTATTTTATTAGTTAAAAAAACGTTAATGTACTTGTCAAGAAAAATTGATAGATGATGTTATTTTGTTACTTAAGCCGCAGTTGAACCGTAAAATTCGGCGGCTCAACTGAACCGCACTTTGAGCCAAGCTTATCACTTGAACCTGATTTGTACAACACAACCTGTCATCAAATTTCAAGCTCAAAGTTGAACTTACACTGAACCTATATTGTACAACCGGGCCTAAATAGGCAAGTAGTTACGTCAACTACCATATTTTTCCTTTATAATAAAATTTCCCATTTCGCCACTCTTACATGCCATTATCTTGAATAGTTTGGGGGTAAATCAGTTCGTATGTGGCAGAGATGAGAGCATCTCCTTGGGTCCGTCGGCTGACCGCAGCCGTTCCATCGATTGCTGGGATCAGCGTCGGTGGCATAGTGGCACGCGCTGGTCGGTCCAGGTCGCGGTCGCCTCGGTCGCACCGCTGCAAATTGCCACCGACCTATTGAAATTTAATTGCGCTCGTTTTGATACCGCATTCACCAGAATGCTCGATACCGGTAGCGAATCAAAACAACCGCTCATTTCGGTTTTGTTTATCAACTCGTTATGTATACTAAGTATATTAATAGCATTAAATAATGGGCTACTTGCGTGGTACTGAAAATCCGATTTCTGTCACTATATACGTAATGTTATATTGAAAACATATATAAAAATATAAATTTTATTTTAAAATAATTATTTGTGTTACTAAATTAAGAAAGAAAATTTTCTGTGACGTCTTTATATTGAACCGGGGGAGGGGAAGCATGTTTAAGATTGTTATCAATAGATGGCATGGCGTGCGAGAAAGTTTTAATTTGAATTTGACATTAGTTCATTTTTCTCTCTCTCTGGTCTCTCAAATACATTAATTACTAAATAAATAAACACATAGGTGGTTACTTGTAATTTAAAATATCGATACTAAAAAGATAAACTAAAATATTATCCTCCAAACTATTATTGAAACGTCAAACAGGTGATCTACATTACCCGCACAAACATACCATTACTATGGGACGACACCACGCTGTGACTTTACGACTATTCATTGGTGCGGCGAAATTCTACGTCATACATGGCGGTAATTCAAATAATCTAATTTCATTATTTTTTTTCTGGCTAATTAATAAAAATTTTGTCAAAAGAAAAAATTTGGGTAGCAAGTTTTTATCTTCTCTTCAAAAATATTAAATAAAAAAAATCTGATGTGGCCAACACAAAACCTCCCGCTATTTAATTTTTATTAATTTAAATACATACGTACCTACGTATTGACTAACGCTGCAAACTGTTCCATTGCAGAAAACTATTGCTTTATTTATTATTTTCTTTTTAAAATGTCACTATTATTAATTTGAAGTGATAAGTTTTCTGACAGTGACATTTACTGTCAGTTACATTCATTTAAAAAATGAACTGTGTAACAAAGAAATAGATTTTATCTTAGGCTTCGCGACTAATAAAAAAAATTATTTTTAAATTTATCTGTAAAATATATAGAAAAAGTATTAATGTATTCCTGTAGAAAATTCAATAATCTTTAATTTTCATAAGACATAAAATTCGAAAAAATGACATTTAATGGTATTTTTTGAAGAAAAACTATTATGAGCTTCAAGTAAAGTACGATTTCCGTTTATCCGATTTACACCAAAATCTAATGGCTTCTATTCCTATTAGAATAAGGTAAAAATACAAGGTTTAAGAATTTTCTGAATGATAGTATTTGAGTTAGAGTGCAAACAAAATTCGTACACATACACACATACACACATACACACATACACACATACACACATACACACACACACACACACATACACACATACAGACATCATCGTGAAAATGTTAAAAATGGATTCTAAGGACCTTAAAACGTGGTCATTTACTAAAATCTCGATATGAGATTTTTAGCACGATCCCTATACCTCCCTTACCAAGGGTAGCGGGAGGTAAAAAGGTACGCAAGTAGCCCATTGAAGTGCATTTTGTTTGAGGGGTTTAGTTCTTCAACGCATAATTATATCAATATCCGATTTAAAAAAATCTGTTGTGGCCAGAACAAGACCTCTCGCCATTTCCATATTAGGCTATATAAGTAGTGTATTGCACTTCGCTTTCGAACCGTCGTTTTATAACAAAATATTACAGAACCTCTTCTTCTGCACCATATAATTCTAATTATATCTATTTCTCATTGTATGAGGAAGCTTCTAAATGTCAGAGATTTTTCCAATTCATTAACCAGATTGGCGGTATTTCAGATGGATATATGCATTTTACCACAATTTTACCTATAATTTCAAATATTTAATTAATAACACAATAAGAAAGATTAAATATATTTCCCAGAAAAAGCTATCAGAATGTCATTAAAACTTTTGACACTGACATATGTCATTTACAAATTATGTTATAAACATTGGAACTTGCCAACTGGTTTCCTTAGTACCTTAGTCTCTGCGATTAGATTACTCTATATATTATCTCTAAATCTATAAAAGATATAATAAAAATTTTAAGTGTATTAGATGGAAAATTTTGTGTTCTTCAATATTTAATAAAAAAAAAACTCCCATTAGAAGAATTTTTCTAAGAAACTACTACTTCCGGTTATTCAATTGTTACCAAAACCTTTTCAGCTCTTCCCAGGAATCTCAGATTGAGGAATCCATAGTCAATCAGTTCTTAAGTCTTATAGTTTTTGAGGAATCATGTCTACAATATCCAGACATACACACACATACACACATCCACGCACACACACAGACATCATTTTAAAAATGTTATAATCGGATTCTAGGGACCTTAAATCATGCTTCTTCACTAAAAGCTGGATATGCGAATTTTAGCATGAATCCAATACCTCTCTTAGCGAGAGGTAAAAAAAGAGAATTTATCCTAAAACCAATTTGAGATGTGTTTGTTTTAATATTTTCATTTTATTATATTTTCATTATGTTGACTGTTGATTTAAATAAATAAATAAATAAATAAATATATCATCACGGCATATTACCTATTTCTAAGTGTGCCAATCTGCTTTGTCGCAGATATTGGTAATGATGATGACATATTTGTACCGTGCGGGCGTTTACCAAACGTCACCTCACGGGCACTCATTGCTGGCGTGGAGAGTGCACCACAGGGGTCACTTTTGTGCCATTTAAAATTCGAAATATTTGGCGCCGGTCGGGATCGAACCCGGTTCCCCAGGTTCGCGACCAGACCGATTTCGGATTAGTAAAAGCAACGATAAATTTGTATTTTGCCAGTTCATATATTTTTCAGCTTTCTATATTTAACTGGCAGTTAAAATTTTAACCGAAGATTATAAGATTGACCCTAAGTAATTTTTGTCGATTAAATTTTATAGGTTACTGCCTTACAAATTAATCAAATTAGTAATACCAATATGGGCTGTAAACGGATAACACAATAGCTGATTTAAATTATTACCTTCGTTGATATGCGTATAATATAATTTATAATACATTTTATTGACATTCCATAAAATTTGCCAATATTGTAGCATATTTTCAAACACAAAATATAAATTTATACGGGTAATATTTAAAATTTATATTGCTAGCTGTATCCATATTAATCATTTTCCTATCGAAACTCGGAGAGACAGTCTGGCCAGTCTCCATCCATTTACTTCAAAGCGATAGATCACGATGCACAATAGCACGCATGTACTATTATTTGGCCCACTTTGGAATCGCACAACAGTATAAAACCGTTATAATACAATGATTTCTTTCGCATTGATCGTACGACAGCGCCTACAAAATCCATAAAACTTCCGGCGATGGCGCTTTCAATATTGCTCGCGCCGGATTGGGATTTATCGATGGTGCCAGGCAAAAGAAGAAGGCGGGAAAGCGATGAAGCCATGGTGCTGGTGATATGACCGAAGAAAAGGAATATGTAAAGATGTAGAATGGCTATGTGGAAGAGTTCAGTGGGGACTACTACCAAATGATATGTTAATGTACGCGAGGAGTTTTCTTATTGGATGTTTTTAACTTGCAATGACTACTTTCAGAAGTATTTCAAACTTTCTCGTATTTCTACTCCATATCAATGAAATATCTTTGTTATCTTATATGCATCTACGATTCCTATAATGGGGTATTCCACTCAATTTTTTTTATTATTTTCAATAAAACTTCATTTAGTTTTGAAGCAATTCATAGTATTAAAAAATCTTAATTGTTCCTAGTTTAACAGTATTTTATTTTCGAGAAATCAGTGTAACGTCACATTTCCCCTATACTTGTATTTCTCACACACACTGCTCTGAGTACGCTGCGAGAGAAAGATAACAATTGTATGATGTCAATTCATATGTTTATAACATAGTTTATAAATGACAGATGTCAGTGTCAAAAATCAACAGTTTCAGTGACATTCTAAAAGCTTTTTCTGGAAAGTGCATGTAATCTTTCTTATTATTTTATTAATTAAATATTTAAAATTATAGGTAAAATGCATATATCCATCAGAAATACCGCCAATCTTGTTAATGAATTGGAAGAATCACTGACTTTTAGGAACTTCCTCATACAATGAAAAATAGATAATTAGAATTGTATGTGTGCAGAAGACATGTTAAATACAATAAAGAAACAATATTTGGATAAAGTTCTGTAATTTTTTTGTTATAAAACCACGGTTCGATAACGAAGTGCAATACAATACTTATATAACATAAAATGGAAATGGCGAGAGGTATTGTGCTTGTCACAATAGTTAAGTATTAAACGAGTTTAATGTAACCGAAAAGTTAAACCAGCATGTGAACGTAGGTTAACCTAAAATTTTTGGTTTCGGAGTAGGATATGGACAAAAAAAAACGTATGTCAATTTTAAAGTATTTAATTAAATATCAATTTGACACGAGATGTTGTCGAAACGGTGATTTAAAGAAAACAAAGCTTTTCTTCTACAGTCCTTATTTTAGAAATAGAAATAAATTATAAAAACAAGACGACTGAACGAAATAAAATAATAATAGTTATTACCATAGTTCCGATGTACTTTTAATCCCAGTTAAAATAATTCCTTTAGAAGTAATCCTTTGGTGGAAACAAAAACTTTTTCTCAGTTTTTAATGATAATATTCCATGGCATACGCGAAACTAAAAGTGGGGCAAAAACTTTGGCCATACATTATGTTTTATAAAACTCACATGAACATAAAAGAGTTTGGAAGTTGAGAGGGATTTTAATGATGCAGTTTTTGATTAATGTCGGAATAAAAAGGGCGCTAATTAAAACGCTAATGTCTAATGTTTTCAAAGTATCGGCTGAGCCGACGAGCCGCGTAAATCGAAAATTAATTTCATGCTTGAAAAAGGCGTACCGTACTCTATTATATCTAATTACTAGGAATGTTTTATTCTAGAATGGTCTGCTATTTCCAACTAAATTACAAAATTGCATAATTAGCTGCGCTGAATTCGGACGAAATTAAAATTTCAATAGAGAATTTAATTTTTACTTCGATTTGCTTTAATCATAATCATAGTTTCTCTTTGATCGTTAAATTGTATATAATTTGTAATCTTTACCAAATACGATTTTGCTTAACAAGTGTAATTAGGTATTCACCCAACCAGAAAGATTGTAACTTACAAAACATTTAGCAAATAACTAGTTAATAATAATTGTGTACGTACAAGGAATTCAATTTTAAATTATTGACCTGTATAAGCGGGTCACGCTAGAATTATTGAGATTACTTTGGTTACCGAATTTAAAGAACTTTTTCACAAATCTTATAAAAAAAAAATCTGTTGTGGCCAGCACAAGACCTCTCGCCATTTCCATATTAGGCTATACCGTGAGTATTTTTTAACGTGAAACATTGAGTTTGTCATATCCATGGTTACGACTTCATATTTGATTGACAGCAATGTATTTGCCCGTTCCATTTAAAATGAAACATAGCGAACGAATCTGACAGATGTATTATATTTAAATATTGTCACAAGGTGCACACAGTATTTTTCTACATCTAAATTTAATTTTTAGAAAAGAAGTATAATTATTTAAACAATATTAACCTCTAATGACATCTTGTCAATATGACAGATAACCCTTGAATTTGGCATATGATTGACAGCAATGTATTTGTCTGTCTCATTTAAAATGACACATTTGACAGAAGTATTATTTAAATATTGTAAGAAATTTAGCCGAGTCAGAAAACCACTGGGGTACAAGGCGCACACTATATTTTTTCTACAACTAATTTTAAATTAGAATGCAGGTATAATTATTTAAACAAAATTAACCTCAACTGACCTCTTATCAAATTCGTTCCCTGTGTTTCATTTTAAATGGAACGGGCTGTCAATCAAATGTCAAGTAACCATGGATATAACAAACCCAATGTTTCACGTTAAAAAAAACTCACGGTATAAGTATTGTATTGCACTTCATTTTCGAACCGTCGTTTTATAACAAAATATTACAGAAATTTACTCAAATATTGTTTTTTATTGTATTTAACATGTCTTCTGCACACGTATAATTCTAATTATATCTATTTTTCATTGTATGAGGAAATTTCTAAATGTCATAGATTCTTCCAATTCGTTAACCAGATTGGCGGTATTTCTGATGGATATATGCATTTTACCACAATTTTACCTATAATTTCAAATATTTAATTAATAAAACAATAAGAAAAGTTAAATATACTTTCCAGATAAAGCTATCAGAATGTCACTAAAACTGTTAATGTGTCATGTTATAAACATTGGAATTTGTCAACTGGTTTCCTTAGTGCCTTAGCTTCTGCGATTAGTGTACTCTATAAATTATAGTGTCTTTATCTCTAAATCTATGCAAGATATAATAAAATTTTAAAGATTATTACATGTAGAATTTTATGTTCTTCAATATTTAAAAAAAAATTCCTAAAAATTATATTTAGAAGAATTTTTATAAGAAACTACTACTTCCGGTTGTTCAATTATTACCAAAACCTTTTCAGCTCTTCCCAGGAATGTCAGATTGAGGAAACTGCAGTTAAATATTTTGTAAGTCTTATAGTTTTTGAGGAATCGTGTCTACAACATCCAGACATACACACACACACATACACACATCCACACACACACACACACACACACACACACACACACACACATACACATACACATATAGATACAAACATCATTTTAAAAATGTTAGAATCGGATTCTAGGGACCTTAAATCGTGCTTATTCAATAAAATCTGGATATGCGAATTTTAGCATGAATCTAATACCTCTCTTAGCGAGAGGTAAAAAAAAACTATTAATACCTAAATTCAAGGACACGTTTAATCGAATTATGGCTTTTAACAAGAACAAGACCGTTCCAAATTACATTAAAATTTTATTATGTTCTCGCAAGGTCAGACTAAGTTTAAAACAAGGTTTATAAAACCCTTTTTGAAATATAGTATATTTATTTAACATTAATATTATTACCCTCTTTGCATAAATTACATTACAAAAACCGTCTTCTCAAAACAAACTCATTTCCATTACACCTTCGTTGCTCTTACTTCGCCTCCAGTACTAATCCAATTACTTTCATAGACAATTTACCGTTCGCTCGCGATGGTGCAAGAAACGAACGTGCGGCCGAGCCACACAAACCACAGTTAATAACACGGAGCGTCGTGACTTAAAGGGTTATTACTTCCTCCAAAGACTAACCGAGGGATGGGGGGGGGGGGGGGTGTTAAAGGATACGCAAGGACGACCGTGATCGGAGACGCACGACGAGTTATGACTGATGACTGAGGTGTTTATAGACAGACAGATTCAAAGGATGTTACGAAGGAGATGTTGTTTTCATTAACTCTTCACGGGAAGATTTTTGATTAGATCAACAACGCAATAGTACAATGGGGAAGTTTAGCATGGTAAAAATTCTATACAACATACTATTTTCTCAGAAATATAACACAAATGACTGCTGAAATTGAAATTAAAAATTAAAATTATTGCTCCATTTATTTATAATCAATATTTTTTGGGTAAACTCTAAGTACGTCACAAGTCAGTTATGCCCAAACTCAGACAGAACGGTGAAAGCGAACCACTTGAACGAACAACACCTCAGTCTCAAGTGACTGGTAACCGCAACCGCGTGCGTTAATGTATAAAAGACCTACGTTGTACCAAGCCTCTACCGACGTCATCACAGCTTAAAATCGGCTTTTCCGGAAAATCTGGGCATTTTTGAAAAAAATAAAACATGTTACATCATTTTCATTTCCCATGGAATAAAAGAATTTAAAAAATCGCTAAACTTCCCCATTGAGTTATACAATCTTATAGATAACTTTAAACATACTAGTTATGGCTACAAAATAACAAGTTTGATCTTAAAACATTGACAATCTATAAAATTACATAAAACAAATATTGCCACCTTCAATGTACTCTCCTCCCCGAACCCTACACCGCCCGATGCGAATATTCTATTGTTGGAAGCAATGCCTGCAGGCCTTTTTTGTTAGGTTGTTCATAAGCTCTGCCGCTTTTTCTATAACTACATCCAGGCCCCGAATTTTTGGTGCCTTTTAACGCAGAATTACAATTTGGGAATAAAATCAAGTCACATGGCACTAGGTCAAGTGAGTACGGTTAATGTACACGGAGATTTTGTATTTCGTCAAAAATGTCTTGTCGGACAGGGCGTTTTGTTCCAGCGTGTTGTCTTCGTGGAGAATACATGAGCCGTTGTCTCACTTTTCAGCCCTTTTTTTTCTCACCCGTGCATGAAGGCTTATCAAAACCTTCTTGTAATATGCTTGGTTAACGAAATGCCCCTCAGGCACCAAATCCATGTGAACAATCACTCGCATTTCGAAAAAAGTTATGTCAGCGCACGGCCGAGGCGCTAATCATCTCGGATCTATTTTCTTCCTTCTTTGAATATTCTAAACCCTCATCACCATAAACATTCTTCAACAATTCGTACATTTTTGTAGCGGATTTTTTAAGTTTCACACAGAATTTCATATTGACACTAATTGACATAATTCCGGTGGAGTACCAGAAAGTAGTTAACTTCAATCAAAAGCTACTACCGAACTGTTTGCCTAATTATCTTAAAATTTTAACAGGGGTGGAGGGAAGATGACAAATTAATATGACTTAGGTGCAATGTTGCTAAATTGCCGGAAAAAAATAAATCTCGGTATTTAATTGCCACACCTCGTACATTAGGTGCGTTCGGCAAATGAGTTCTGTTCACTCTTTTCACTCTTTATACTCCTAGCACCGTTCGGTAATTACATGGAGTGAGAAGCGTCTTAAAATGGAGCGTTCGGCAAATGGAGTGAAAAGTGTTAACTCCATAAGTCCAAGCTCGATATGCAAGCATACATGGAGTTTTTTTGTTTTATTTGACATCTGTCAGATCATTTTGTATTTTTATGTTGAAATATTTTATTATACACAATAATTTTATATTTATAATATTGTTTTGTAATATAACAAGGCACAGTATGTCGGAACGGTAAGAATTCTGTACCATTTCTAATATATACTTTCTTCAGAATCATTAAAGAATAATATCGAACTGAATAACTTCTGTATGGTTCATTATTTATTTTTTTTAGCAGTGCAGTATAACAAATTGCCAAAAAAGGAGGTTATTATATTCGTGCACCAAAATTTTAACTCCACTCGTTCGGTTAATCACAAATAAAGGAGTGTACCTTGTTCCCTCGATCTACTCCAACTCCAGCTCTACTCCCACTCCACTCCAACACCGCTCCGTAAATACTCCAACTCCGTATGATTTACCGAACGCACCTATTATTGAACATAGAGCGACTATTTTGAAACCAATAAAAAATATTCTCCCATATTTTAAACATTGAATATCCTGTCTCTAAAATAGGGGGACATGGCTTAACCACAGATTCCTGAGGCTAAAATAAGACGATTTAACTAAACTTGCTTCTACCGGAAAGTGTACCATTTAGTTAGTATTCTGTTTCGAAGTTCTTCAAAAAAAAAAAAATAATTTTGCTTAGAATAACAGAACGCTTTATTCGATTTGAATGAAATTTAGTATGACAGTTCATATGGCTATAAGTCATCTTTTTAGGTAATATTTGTTATTATTAGTGAACTACTTTGTGTATGAAATTTAAGTATCCTAACATTGATAACTTATTGACAGGCACGCCGATAACGTAACATTTTTTCAGAAAGATATATTCAATAGTAAACTTTTCTCTCTCTGCATAATTTGTGATATCTGTTACGGTTCACCCAGAAGAAAATAAAACCTGAGTGACTGCACCGTGAATTATTTAAAATAAATTTAATCTAGCAGTCTATCGAAATGTCAAACAACCAATTTTTAATGACAGTAATAATTGTTTATGGGTTGTCAAAAGTTTCCTTCGCAATATTCTAAAATTAGTAACATCCGTTTGTGAGTGACCCGTACATTTGAAGTTGTTCAATATATTACAGAAATTTGTTTGAAATTGAGCGTTATATTCAGCAGTGTTTCACTACCCCTATCGTATTTAAAATGGAAACCGAAATAAAAAATTTCGTCAGTTTTGCGTTTGAGTAATTTGGTGTATCGTATTTAATGCCCGGATACATTTACTGTCAAACGTTTGTGACCAACAAAACTCATTTAAAGTTTAGTTCTATCCTTTTTCCGAATATTCGATGCAGATCAGTGCCAACTTGGATTCTGTGAAATAAATAGTTACGCGTCAGCTGAAACAAACGTTTAAATAGTGTTGCTTGCGTTCGCGTAATGAATTGTTTTCAGTTTCAGTCACAGAATTTCAGGTGTAGGTCTACGTAAATATGTTTGCCATGGATATTTGATGAACAAACGTGTGAAGTATCATTTGTTACACCATTGTCGGATTTTACAATTTTATTTTCGCTATTAAATCGAAAATGTTCAAAAAATAAATTATCGTCGTGGGAAATTTTTCAACTATCGATTTTCAGTAATTTATCAAATTAAAACTGTCAATCTAATTAGTGGGGGGCTTAAAAACTGTCAAAGCTATCAAATTATGATTCGAAAATCCTATTTGCTCAATTCTATATTTTCATTGGCATATTTTAAAAATTATAGTTTTTGAGTAAAGGTCCCTCCAACATCCAGACATGCACACACACACTTACACACAGGCATCATCGTAAAAATGTTATAATCGGATTATAGGGACCTTAAAACGTGCTAATGAGCCTGTTTCACATTTTTCAATAACTATTTTAAATGAAAGTTTATGCAATGATTTTCTTAGTAATAATTTTTATTTTAATAATTTGTTGTTATTTGTGGAAATAATTAAATAAAAAGATTGGCGTCCTGAAAAACTACCCCCCACTCCTGTGACGTAGAAGCACATACATTACATCATTAATAGCCAATAGGAAAATAGTTTTTCCATCACCTACGTTTCTTCATATTATTTATATAAATAAACGTAGGCTAAAGTTTGTCACATGTTAATAAAAAAATCTTTTAATTTGATATTTGACGCTGACATTTCTCATTGTAATTGAATAATAAAGTAATAATGGCTAATTCAAATTACACTCAAGCTAAGTCGGACAATTTACCGAAGGTCGATAGCTGGATGATGGCTGAATTTATATCAGAACGATTGTTTTACTGCTACCGAAATAAGGGGTGTTAAAGAGTTGAGGTAAAATAAAATATAAAAACTGAATTTACTATATAAATTGATAATATATTTTATTTAAAGTTCTGGTCGTGATTCTTACATTGAATCTGCTATAGGACATGTAGATCTATCATAAGTGAAGCAACAAAAATATACTGTTATCGTGAAGGTGAATGAAAGTTGAAATGATCTTCACAAACATGAAGACACGATTTTTCTGACAAATTATCAGCTCTTCGACCTACTGCTTCTAGCCACAATTTTCTTTTCTTCGCATCTTTTGTAAAATTTATAAACTCTATAGTAGGTTTGTTCCTAACAGTATTTTTGTAAGAAGGCACAATACAATATGGTAAATTACTCATTTTATTTTGAACTTTTTATTACCTACATATTATACAACTTGAACCAATCTAAAAATTTGACACTTGTTTGACAATACACTTGACACCTTAGAACCGCTGAAGATGTATGTACTCTGACGTCACATTGTGTTTCAGATCACGTGACTTATTCAAAATTTTATCCAAATTTCAAAAATTAATTGTAAAATATCTAAAAGATATTTCGTGATATTTTCAAATTTGAGGTTCTTTAAAGAACAATGTCTTTTAAAATTTAATACTTAGAAGTCATATAAAAATTCTTGCAACAGCCCTATTCACTAAAATCTGGTTATGCGAATTTTAGCATGATTCCAACATCACTCTTAGCGAGAGGTAAAAATATATTTGAAGTAATAGGTACAATATTTTCATATTTGCCACTCTGTCTTTATTCTCGAGATGTCGTTTTTCACGCCAGTAACCTCGTCTGGTATAATGCAAATGAGTACGTTTCAAGATGAGTGATTTTTACGAGAACATTGTACTTACATCCAGACAGATGAAATGTGAAGTGCGCGAATGTGATGCCATTTTGTTTTGTCGTCATCTTTCGACAACTGACAAGCGTACTACAATTCCACTTGCTACCGTGTTAATTCATTTACTGAAAAGCAGAAAGATGTCAGTGCAGCAAAATTGCGTCTTTATATAAGTTGACAGGTACGAGGATAATAGATCTCAAAATAGATAGTTATAGCGGCAAAACGTGTTTCGCAATTATGCTTCATAATGCATTTAAATGAAGATAGGTAAATGTCAAATGTAATCGTGCAAAAATGCCTACAGCAAAACATCTCATCATACATATTTATATATCATGTTCTTTTGCACTTAATTAAACAAAACTAAAAATAGAAATCACAATATTTTCTTGTCTTTTTATCTCTCGCTAAGAGAGGTATTGGATTCATGCTATTAATCGCAAATCCAGATTTTAGTGGATAAATACGTTTTAAGGTCATTAGAATCCGATTTTAACATTTTTACAATGATGCCTATACTGCCTCTCTCTCTCTCTCTCTCTCTCTCTCTGTGTGTGTGTGTGTCGGAATATTGGAGGGGCAGACTAATTTAACTACATATTCCCTAATCTGACATTAATAGAAAGAGCTGAAAAGGTTTTGATAACAATTGGACAACCGGAAGTAGTAAGTTTCTTAAAAAAATCTTCTAAATAATATTTTTTGGAAATTTAAGTTATAATAAATAGAAATTAAAGAATATGAAATGGGCTACTTGCGTACCTTTTCTTATTTAATATTTTTGAAGAGCAAGTAAAAACTTGCTACCCGTATTTTTTCTTTTGGCAAAATTTTTATTAGTTAGCCAGAAACAAAATAATGAAATTTGATTATTTGAATTCCCGCCATGTATGACGTAGAATTACGCCGCACCAATGAATGGTCGTAAAGCCATAGCGTTTGTTTGTACAGGTAATGTAGATTTCCTGTTTGACGTTTCAACAATAGTTTGGAGGTTAGTATTTTAGTTTTTCTTTTTGGTATCGATATTTTAAATTACATGTAACTACCTATGTGTTTATTTATAAAGTAATTAATGTATTTGAGAGACCAGAGAGAGAGAAAAATAATCTAATGTCAAATTCAAATTAAAACTTTCTCGCACGTCATGCCATCTATTCGTTACATTTTTATACATGGTTTCCTTCTCGAGTTTGATATAATGACGTCACAGAAAATTTTATTATATCTTCTATAGATTTAGAGATAGAGAATTATAAATATATAAAATATTTCGTTGCAATTTATCTTACAGCCCAAATAACTCCATGTTGTTGACAATTTCTGGTTCGTATCTTTTTATTTATTTCCGGCTTCCCTGTAAATTTGGCAACATTGCAGGCTATGTCATATTAATTTATCATCATCCTTTTAACCACTGTTAAAATTTCAATATAATTAGGCAAACCGTAGCCTTTGATTGAAGTACTTTCTCCTTTCTCGTACTCCGCCAGAATTATGTTAGTGTCAATATGAAATTCTGTGTTAAACTTAAAAAATCCGCTAGAGAAATGTACGAATTGTTGAAGAATGTTTATGGTGATGAGGGTCTATCTAGTACTCAAGTTTTGGGGCAGTTTAGAAGATTTAAAGAAAGAAGAAAAGAGATCGGAGACGATTAGCGCCTCGACCGTGCTCTGACATTGTTTTTTTCGAAATGCGAGTGAGCTTATGAACAACCTAACAAAAAGGCCTGCAGACATTGCTTCCAACAATGGAATATTCGCGTCGGGCGGTGTAGGGTTCGAAGAGGAGAGTACATTTAAGGTGACAATATTTGTTTTGTGTAATTTTATACATTGTCAATGTTCTGAGATCAATCTTGTTATTTAATTGTCACACCTCGTGGCAATATATATATATATATATATATATATATATATATATATATATATAAATGTTTTAAATAAAATTTGAAATAGATTCATCCAAGGAGGAAAATCCAGTGTAAAATGTAAAATACAGTTTAAAATATTCATTGAAATGTTGAATATAACGAGAACATTAGTACCTAATTTTATTTATTCATGATTCAGTTAATAATTACTTATTAAAATTTATATCGATATGGCAGTAAAATTAGTATTCTCGGATGGGGAAGTGCTCTAAAGGCGATGTAATAAAATATTCATTTAATTCCAATAAAATAAATTTACATTATGAAACGTTCAATAAATGACAGAGTGTATTAGCTTCAATTTTCCTAATTGTTGTTCCATTTCATTTAATCTTAATCTTCTACTGTAAATTGGAACATAGTTGAGAGTAAACAAATCAATAAGTCTAGAGGAACAAGGCATATACGCGATTCATGTACAACTACTTATAATATAAAATAGTTTTTTCGCTACTAGCCTATAAACATATCATTATTGACACATTATTGTTCCGTGAAATTGTATTTCTATACCTAGAGATCAATTAAGGATATTCCAATTAAAAAATAGATATAATTAGAATTATATGTGTGCAGAAGAAATGTTAAATACAATAAAAATAACATTTGGGTAAAGTTTTGTAATTTTTACCTCCCGCTACACTTGGTAAGGGAAGTATAGGGATCGTGCTAAAAATCACATATCGAGATTTTACTAAATGACCACGTTTTAAGGT
Source organism: Ophonus ardosiacus (assembly GCA_943142095.1). Taxonomy (NCBI): domain Eukaryota; kingdom Metazoa; phylum Arthropoda; class Insecta; order Coleoptera; family Carabidae; genus Ophonus; species Ophonus ardosiacus. The sequence goes on along the minus strand of OW964825.1, from coordinate 1,632,309 downwards.
CCCTTGAATCCAATTTTAACATTCTTACGATGATGTCTATATGTGTGTATGTGTGTGTGTATGTGTGTGTATGAGTGTGTGTATGTGTTTTTGTGTAAGGATTTTGTCTTCGCTCTAACTCAAATACTATCATTCAGAAAATTCTGAAACCTTGTATTTCTATCCTATTCTAACATGAAAAGAAGCCATTAGATTTTGGTGTAAATCGGATATCCGGAAATGGCACTTTACCTGAAGCTCATAATGGTTTTTCTTCAAAAAATACAATTAAATGCCATTTTTTCGCATTTTGTCGTTATGAAAATCAAAGATTATTGAATTTTCTACAGGAATACATTAATACTTTTTCTATATATTTTACAGATAAATTTAAAAATAATTTTTTTATTAGTCCCGTAGGCAAAGATAAACGCAATTCCTTTGTTACACAGTTCATTTTTCAAATGAATGTAACTGACAGTAAATGTCATTTTCAAAAAACTAATCACTTCAAATTAATAATAGTGACATTTTAAAAAGAAAATAGTAAATAAAGCAATAGTTTTCTGCAATGGAACAGTTTGCAGCGTTAGTAAATACGTACAGTAAAATTTTTGAAAGAAGTCCGATCAAGGCCATCTACGAATTGCATCTATAAATTAAGATTTTATGCTGTCAAATTTAGTAGTGTCGTTTACATAGTTTTTATGAGGTACGCAAGATATTATGTACCCTCATAAAAACTAAGTAAAAGACAATACTAAATTTGACAGCACAAAATCTTAATTCATAGATACAATTCGTAGATGGCCCTGATCGGACTTCTTTAAAAAATTTTACTGTAGGTATGTAGTGCAATACAATACTTATATAACATAAAATGGAAATGGCAAGAGGTATTGTGCTGGCCACAACAGATTTTTTTTGTTTTTATCTTGAAATATGTACCGCTCTGACAAAATAAAAATCTGGCAACCCTAATCGGAATAGAACCCGGGCCCCTAACTCACTCAACCAGGAAATCTAATGAGTTATTATCTGTTGCGTGTTTCCAAATTTTTCTCCATTGTCCAACTCTTTACAAAGCGTTTCTGTTTGGGGCTGTGACACTGTTGCTGGTGATGAACGAGGTTGTCAGGTGCGGCCCGATCGCCTATCGCGCCGTCACTCACTAGCTGTAAGCGTGCATAATTGGATTGTTGGCTTGATGTGCATTCGACGCCGAGCGTCGTGTCGCCCGCCGCCGTCATCGGCGCGCTCTGTAAATACAACGCTGCTAGTGCAAATATGTGACATCTGCATTACCCCACACCAACACACTCAACAGAAACTGAGTGTTTTCATAATTTGTTTTAACGTAATTTACAATATTTATTTTAAAAAATCTGATGTGGCCAACACAAAACCTTCCGCTATTTAATTTTTATTAATTTAAATACATACTTACGTATTTAGTAATGCTTCAAACTATATTATGTTCCATTGCATATAACTATTGCTTTATTTACGATTTTCTTTATTATTTAATATGTCACTATTATTAATTTGAAGTGATTAGTTTTTTGACAATGACGTTTACCTGTCAGTTACATTCATTTGAAAAATAAACTGTGTAACAAAGGAATTGTGTTTATCTTAGGCTTCGGGATTAAAAAAAGAAAAATGATTTTTAAATTTATCTGTAAAATATATAGAAAAAGTATTAATGTATACCTGTACAAAATTCAATAATCTATAATTTTCCAATGACATTAAATGCGAAAAAATGGCATTTAATGGTATTTTTTGAAGAAAAACCATTATGAGTTTCAAGGAAAGTACCATTTCCGTTTATCCGATTTACACCAAAATCTAACGACTTCTATTCCTATTAGAATAGGGTAGAAATACAAGGTTTCTGAATGATAGTATTTTAGTACACATACAGACATCATCGTGAAAATATTAAAATTGGATTCTAGGGACCTTAAAACGTGGTCATTTAATAAAATCTCGATATGTGTTTTTTTAGCACGATCCCTATACCTCCCTTACCAAGGGTAGCGGGAGGTAAAAATCTTCCATCAATTCTATGTATTTTGTAGAAATCACATACCAAAAGATTCTTGGAAAAGATTCTATAAATCCAATAAAATTATAACAATTAGAATTGTTTAAATATATCAGCTATTTCATTGAATGTAGCAAAGCTGGCTGATTTATGAAAGTTAATTTCTTTATAATTCTTTAACTCTATATTCACTCATTTGTTCAAATGCTCCAAATATGCGTACACTTACGTAACATTGTCTTTACAATCAAATAATATTACTAGCAAGTTTATATCTCTATTCATTTTTGAAAGAATGTCCCAAAAGTCAATATACCCCATATTCAGATAAAAACTTCAAAATTTTCAAAAATCTAATTTTTATGTATCTATATACATCAATGCACTGATTCCAAATTTTGAAACCACAGGTCGATATCTCTTTTCGTAATTGAAAATGGCTAAAAATCGCAAAAATCCTAAGGGGTACCCCTTACGATTTTTTCAGATTTTGGCTATTTTCAGGGGTTTTCAAGCTTTTATTCATAAAAACTGAACCGGTTAGTCAAAAATTATGAAAATTGGTATACTTATATATTTTTATCCGTAGAATCGAATGGTGGTGTCGCCAAATTCGTATCTCGACCCAATTTAGGGTTATTACCCAAAAATGGGCAATTTTATGCAAAACTTTGAATCTAAATATCTCGAGACCGAAAAGAGATATCGACCTGCGGTTTCAAAATTTGGAATCAGCGCATTGAGAAGTATCTAGATACATGTAAATTAGATTTTTGAAAATTTTAAAGTTTTTATCTGAATATGGGGTATATTGACTTTTGGGGCAATAATTCAAAACTTGGTAAGATCTACCCCAGAAATGGGTAATTTTGAGAAAATATTTGAGGTTGAATATCTCCAAAACTAAAAGAGATATCGACCTGCGTTTTCATGATTTGGAATCAGTGCATTAGGATGTACGTAGGGTTGCCAACTGACCTTTTTTGGAAAGGACTGTCCTTTTTTGAGCATATTTTGTCCTTGTCCTTTTCTAAACCAGAAAAGGACGCGATTTGTCCTTTTATAGTAAATTTTGTTATTAATAATATTTTTCTAGTTATTATAAATATGAAAATGAAATAATTATTTCACATTTTATGCAATTTAATGAAATAACATTAGAATTTTTGAATTGTTGATGTATTGGTACTAATTTTTCTACTAAGTTTACAGTCTTCTCAAAAAAGTTGGCGGTACGTGTTTTCGTCATAAAATATTGATTTTATTTTTTTAAGAATTTGTTAAATTTGCTTCTTTGTAAAAAACTCTATATTATTTATACTTTGCATTAAAACACGTTCGACCTTGAAAATTTTCAAAAAATCGCCTGCGGCGCATTTTTTTCTCAAGTTTTAAATCCTACACATAATTCAAAATTAAAGTGCCAAAAAAATGTCCTTTTTTGTAATTTTGTAAAGTTGGCAACCCTAGATGTACGAGATACATGAAAATTGGATTTTTTAATATTTTTAACTTTTTAATCAAATGCAGGTATTTATGACTTTTTGGAGTAAAAACTTAAAAATGAGAACAGTTATAAACTTGGTGGTAATATTAGTCAATATTACACACAATATTAGATATGTAACTATACCAATTTTTATGAGTATGAAACAAAAAGTTTAACGCTTTACTATTCACATTTTCTCATGCCTCATCGGGATTTTAATTTAACAAAACAATCTTGGATTCGGGACTGTCCATTTTTAATTCTGGTGATCTAGTGTATGCCTCAACAGAAAGAAACATACACATTATTTCTGAATGAAAGACTATGTTTTGAGGCTCGGTCTAAAATTAAGAGAACATGCAGCCCTCGTGTTTTTTTACCTATCGCTAAAAGTGGTATTGGATTATAGTGCAAAACAATATTTATATAACATAAAATGGAAATGGCGAGAGGTATTGTGCTGGCTACAACAGATTTTTTTTTGTAACAGATTGTATTTTTTATTAAAATGTATCGAAATTGAAATATTTACCTACTTTATTTTAAAAATATGAAGTTGTTTACGGTTTCCGCATTTTCCGCGAAGATAAACTAAGCATAAAAGAGAGTAAATGAGTAAACAGAGCTGCACAATAACCTACATGTTCCATCTAAATTTATTTTATAACGAAAACAAGATTCTCAAATGGGTTTATCCCAACTGGAAGAGTAGAAGGGTCCGTTTTTCAATTTCCGATTAAAAATTTAATTAAAAGACTGAATAAAATGTTCCAATTTTACTTACAATGTGTCAAAATATACATGCGCCATGTTTGAAATATAATATTTCAAAAATAATTTGTTTTTCTGTTTAATTAAAAAAGGTACGATGATAGAATTTCTGTATTTATTTGAAAACATCCTAATCTGCTTTTGCGATCATTCCAGAATGAAATTATACAAATATAAAAGGAAACGCGTAAATTGCTTAAATATCACAAGAGATTTATACCTTTCAGTCTTGAGGAATTCTTCGCCGCTCATCTAATACACTGAAAATATCTGAAATATTTTGCGAATTTCATTCATTTCTGTTATTTCGTTCTAAAAATGTCGACATAAATTCAATTGTATAAAGAAATGGAATGTAAATATTTTTCTTTCACAAGATTTGCTAAATTGAAATAAAACTACCATTTGATTATAACCTCATATACGAGGATGGGGATTCCACCATTTTTTTTTTTATATAATTTCATCTGAAATTATTAGGAAAACTAAGACTATTGATGAAAATCCGGTGAAAAAAATCCTATTAATAAGCGAGTTATGGTCTCCCGAATTTTGATAAGATTGATGTGACGTCACATTTATGTGTTTTTATATCAAACTGTTTTTATCATGGACATAAACGTTCTTGAAATATAGGCTATTTTAAGTTATATTTACATAAAAATAAATGCATATTATAACACTGTATAAGTCTACATACTTTATAATTACAGGTGTATTTAAATTATTAAGTTTAATGCAAGAAATTTATGTTACAATAAAAACTGTTTGAAAACTGCAGTACAGGAATGTTAGCCCCTCCTTTCGAATTTGAATTTCTTAACTTCCATTGTACAACCCTGGCATTTCAATTAAATTTTTTTAAACAGAGAGATTTTAATGAATTAATATTCTCCGAAAAAGTTTTTACCCTGTATAAATAATATTTATGCACGGACGTATCATAATTTGACAATTATACACGAATTTCTTTGACATAAACATCATTTTATAGCCCGCCGGGTTATAATGAAACGTCAAACCAAATTATAACCTACAATATAAACAATTTAAAAAGGCAACATGAAAAGTATTTATTATTAATCGAAATTTTATATACTTTTTAATGAAAAATGAAAATTATTTTTGTGATATTTATATGGAAAGCACGGAGATACACAAAATAAAACTCAAATTAAATAACTAATAAACAAAAAATAAACTGTTGTTCTCCGCTTTCATAGCAACACTAGATACTAGATGTACGAGGACAAATTCTTTTCGACACAATTTTTCTAACAGTCATAATTTGAAAATTTTCGTCCGTGCATAAAGTTTTGTATGTGCCACGAGCGTAACTTGCTTTTATGGCCTTTGACGTGTTTTTATCCCTCGGCTTAGGCCTCGGGCTCAAAATCCCGCCGCAGGCCATAAAAGCCTCCTTACGCTCTTAATACATAAATAACTATTAAGAATTAGGAATAAGTGTAGTTAAAACTGTAAAAGAAAATAATTTGTATTCTTGTTGTTTATTTTACTTTCGTTGAGAGTGTACATTAATTCACGCACATATAGCATTCATATTCAAAAGGAATTTGAATTTAAAATCATGTAAATTTATATGCAACAGACTGCCCATTATTTTACGAACGTCAATACAATTCATACTCAGTTTTTGTTTTATCTTTAAATTTATGGGTTTTCGATGTCAGCACTACCACAGTTCGACTATAAACTTTGCCTCCACAAATAAAATATAATAGGAGAAAAAAAAGGAATTTGCCTTTTGCTGATATTGACATCTTTATGCCAGGTTTTGAGTAAAATGGATTCAAATATCGTAGACCTACATTTCTTCGCTTCAACATATTTCAAACAGAAAGCATAAAGTAATAAAACAAATTTATTTTCAATGCTGGACAGTCAAAGGTCATAATAATAAATATTTGGAAAACAAAAAGATGATACATATTTATAGCAAGAATATCACGGAAAAGAAATATCAAACTGAGAAAATAAGTTTATAATAAAAGTTTTAGCGTTCTATAAAATATAATATCTAGTTCAAGTCCAAAAGATTTGTAACTTTTCTATAAATCAAAAAAATGTATTAAACATATATTATTCAATTTTTTGCACAAAATTTTAGCGACGCAAGATACTCGTAATAGCATATTTTTATTTTGAATGAAAATTTCACAGGTTTTTTTTTATTTTGGCGACCTAAATCTAATGAACGGTAAAAGATATAGATGGACGAGCATTCGCCATTCGATTCTATGGACTTTTGTACACATGTACCCCGATTTTCAATTCTCGTATCCAGCTTTTCCAATATTACCAATACCAAGCAAATAATAAAAAAATGTTACCTTATCTTTGAAATTGTGAGTTGACCACGCTGTTTTTAAATTAAAAATATTCTGTCTTATTCATTCGGAGTCATTGTTTTCAGAAAAAATAATTTTAAAAATCCCTAGGCCTTAGTTTACAAAATAATTTTTTATTGGATTCATGCTAAAAATCGCATATCCAGATTTTAGTGAATATGCATGTTTTAAGATCACTAGAATCCGATTTTAACATTTTTTACAGTGTGTGTGTGTGTGTGTGTGTGTGTGTGTGTGTGCGGTAACAACTGGACAACCGGAAGTAGTAGTTTCTTAAAAAAAATCTTCTAAATATTTTTTTGGAAAATTATATTATTACAAAGATTAAAGAATATGTAATTCTCTATCCGATACAGTTAATATTTTTGTTACTTCAAGCACGAGAATTGTATCAAATTTTTTGGCCGACGATAATGAAAATCACTATTTTTAATGAGATAGGTTGTACTTCTGAAAAGGGTTAGTTTAAAATACTGGGGTTAAGTCAATTTCCAAATTTGATTTTACTTACTTTTATTAGAGTAATTTTTCTAGCGAAAATTTATTTGTAATAATAATTTATACTCAAACCGTATAGAGAAGAGCATTTTCTTTAATATTTATAATTACAATAACAAAATGTCAAAAAATAATATTTTTTTAAGAAAAACTGTTAAAAACTTATAATAATAATACCCCCGGTAGATCAATTATGACCAAAATCTAATCAGCTCTTCATATGGACGTATAGAACAAAGAATTATAATTTTTAGAATAGTAGAATTGGAGTTATCGTCGTACAAAAATTTGTCACACACGGAGACACACACACACACACACACACACACACACACACATGCATACAGACATCATTTTAAAAATAGTAAATTCGTATACTAGGGGCCCTAAAACGTGCTTATTCATTAAAAACTAACCACTGAATTTGTAGACCAAAGACAATCCTTACCTAAAGGTGACGGAAGATAAAAAAAATAGCTAGAATAAAAATTTATGAAAGAAACTTAAATTACACAAAAAATAAACAATGCTAATTAAGTAAATTACCGATGTTTTCGTGGTGTATAGATTTCTATGCATTCGTTATATTAAGATCTGGGGATTGTTCGCCAGTTGTAAAAACATTTTCAAATCGGTTCAGATATGTCACACCTTGATCATCAACGACGTTGAACATATCAGAAATTCAGGACTAAGGCAAAGTAAGAAGAAGTATTTATACAAGAAACAGACTTTCCTTCCCTCCGAAATAATTTAACAATCGTTGGCGAGGTAGGAAGGAGAAAGCAACATTCCTCGTGGGTTCCACTGGGAATACCCTAGTGTCACTTGAACCTGCGATCCGTACATCTGATCCCACATATCTGTTCTCGGAGAGTTTTCGAGCTCGAGAGATCCTTCAGCGTTTCATTACAGCCGTCCCAAGTTGCTGACAGGCTGCGGCGGCTGTCACGCTGTTAAAAGTTTACCAGATCGTCCGTCTTCACTCATTAAATTGACATTGATCGCCCGTAAGTTTCTCTGCTGCTGCCCTCAATGTGACTTCAAGGAGCGGAAGCTTGTTTGTGGTGTCAATAATGTCGTGTTTTGTGATATAGACCGCTTGATTAAAAATGTCCCAGCTTGAAATAATTTATCAGGGTTTTTCTTGCTGGTCCTTAATCCTTCCGTTCTGTCAAGGACGATACTGTTTCATAAAGAAGTAAGATGCAACTGAAAAATTCTTGAACCGAAACTTCCCTCCGTCTGACGTTTGTATTTGACACCAGGTTATATTATTTGCTACAGCAAAATTATCATTTCTAATTCTTCAGATTACGAGATGGTTCAGGAATTACCATGTCAAATCAGTTTTTTTACAGACTGATAACATTGGTTGTGGTATCAATAGAAAGATAAAAAAGTATCTATTGGGGCGAGCACAAGACCTCTAGCCATTTCTACATACATACATATTGTAATTAACATTTCTGGTACACACAAAAAAATCTAATTACACCTATTATTAATATATTTTTATATTTTTTTTTTGTCCACCTGAAGTGTAATGGGAACTTTAGAATTGTATACACAGCAAGTGTAACCTACATTTTACGCTTACTGTGTTGTAACTTGTCTAACTATGCGGTAAAATAATCAAAATACACTGGATATTTATGGGCATTTAAAAAAAAATCATTAGTATAATAAAGTTCATGTAAAAAAGTACTACCTATTTAAGTTATTTTTTTACTTTAACATTTCCTATAATTAAAATTAATTTATATAAACCAAAATCACGGCAGTGACATCTGTCATTATTGTAAAAATCCGCCGTTACTGACATAGTCACCGATCGATATACCTGTCAAATACGCGAGGCAAACATTACTGAAATGTCAAATACCGACACCTACTTATTATTTATTACGAAGAAAACATGAGCAAATAAATATATTATCAGTCATAATAAACAACGTCTATTATTACAGATAAATTTTTGCTAGAAGAAGTACTCTAATAAAGGTAAGTGAAATCAAATTTGGAAATTGACTTAACCCCAGTATTTTAAACTAACCCTTTTCAGAAGTACAACCTATCTCATTAAAAAAAGTGATTTTCATTATCGTCGGTCAAAAAATTTGATACAATTCTCGTGCGTGAAGTATTTTACAGCGCTCCAGCTAATAAGGCACTCGGCTTAAGGGCTCGTGTCTTAAACAAAGCTGTCGCGCTGTAAAATACAACTTACACGCACTCGAATGTAAATAACTATTATAGAGTCGCTCTATTTTTGTCACATCCGTATTTAAATACATAAGTACTTGTAAAATTTAGTACGATACTTTTGAATCACACATTTAACGTTCATAAAGTTTTATGAGTATGTCACCTTTATATTTGGGGTCTCGTGGCCGCGTGCCTGAGTGTCTGGTTGCGAAACTGGGGGAACCGGGTTCGATCCCGACAGACGCCAAATATTTCGAATTTTAAATGGCACAAAAGTGACCCCTGTGGTGCACTCTCCACGTCAGAAATGAGCGTTCGTGAGGTGACGCCTGGTAAGCACCCGCACGGTACAAATATGTCATCATCATTACCGATATCTGCGACAAAGCAGATTGGCACATCTAGAAATAGGTAATATGCCGTGATGATATATTTATTTATATTTATACATTTCAAAACATATTCAGTATTTAAAACGGGGGGAGTATTTTTTTTTTGTTCCTACAGAGTTGCTCTATTTATGTCTTGAATTTCAATAAACAAGTTAAGAATATGGGGTTCCGTGGCCGCGTGCCTGAGTGTCTGGTCGCGAACCTGGGGGAACCGAGTTCGATCCCGACAGACGCCAAATATTTCCAATTTTAAATGGCACAAAAGTGACCCCCGTGGTGCACTCTCCACACCAGCTATGAGTGCCCGTGAGGTGATGCCTGGTAAACGCCCACACGGTAAAATATATCGTCATCATTACCGATGTCTACATGTGTTATAGGTACTGGCACACCCAGTAATGGGTAATATGCCGTAATGATATATTTATATTTATTTAAGTTAAGAATGGTTGTAATGTAATAGAAATAAATTATAAGCGATATAATTTCCATTTCAAGTGCAAATTAAGCAGCACTTTTATTCTTTTACCGTTTACTACAACAAGATTTTCTTTTCTTATTATTTAGTTTTGACACTGTAACTAAGCCTATGTGAGAACGAAAGTTGAATTGAAGAGCAAACCATGAAAGCAACATCAAGTTGTTTTGTTCTATTCGTCTTTACCCCAAACCGAAATTCCAAGCAAGCATCAAAGTTCAACAGGACCTCAGCTGTAACTCCGATAGAAGACTGCTGACCCAAAACGTTATTCACTATCCAACTTGCTTAGTTATTCCCATTTACCCATTTACTGTCAAGAACTATTTAATTTGACCCGTAAATGCTTAACCGCATTTCTAATAATTAAACACCAGCAGGATTCTGTTCTACAAAGTCTAAGAGTTTGAATTATTCATCTTAGCTTTTCATTATGAAAAATTATTAAACGACACAAGCAATAGTAAGTAAATATGGAAATATGTATGTATAAAAGTAATTTAAAAATATGGGTACAAAAGGAGTTTTGGAATGAAAATTATGGTTATCAAATTACATTTATTATCAAGAGTAAGATTATCTCAAAGTATGTAGATATGTTTAGTTTTTATTTTCACTTAATTTTAAGATTAATAGTTATTTACATTCGAGTGCGTGTAAGTTGTATTTTACAGCGCGACAGCTTTGTTTAAGGCACGAGCCCTTAAGGCGAGTGCTTTATTAGCTGGAGCGCTGTAAAATAATTCACGCACGAGAATTGTATCAAACTTTTTGGCCGACGATAATGAAAATCACTTTTTTCAATGAGATAGGTTGTACTTCTGAAAAGGGTTAGTTTAAAATATTGGGGTTGTCAATTTCCAAATTTAATTTTACTTACCTTTATTAGAGTATTTCTTCTAGCGAAAATTTATTTGTAATAATAGACGTTGTTTTTGACTGATAATATATTTATTTGCTCATCTTTTCTTCGTAATAAATAATAGGTAGGTGTCGATATTTGACATTTCAGCAATGTTCGCCTCGCGTATTTGACAAGTATATCGATCGGTGACTGTGTCGGTAACGGCGGATTTTTACAATAATGACAGATGTCACTGCCGTGATTTTGGGTTATTTAAATTAATTTTAAATATAGGAAATGTTAAAGTAATAAAATAACTTATGTAGGTAGTACTTTTTTACATGAACTTTATTATAGTAAAGATGATTTCTTTTCTAAAAGCCCATAAACGTCCAGTGTAAGCGTAAAATGTAGGTTACACTTGCTGTGTATACAATTGTAAAGTTCCCATTACACTTTAGGAGGGCTAAAATGGATTTTTGACACTGACAACTCATATTTTTCTGTCAATTACAAACATTTTAATTTTGCAACTGGTTTCCATGGAGTTATTTGGGCTACTATATACATTTCAACAGATTATTTTATATATTTATGATTCTCTAAATCTATAAATAAATAAATAAATAAATATATCATCACGGCATATTACCCATTTCTAGGTGTGCCAATCTGCTTTGTCGCAGATATCGCTAATGATGATGACATTTGTACCGTGCGGGCGTTTACTAGGCGTCACCTCACGGGCACTCATTCCTGGCGTGGAGAATGCACCACAGGGGTAATTTTTGTGCCATTTAAAATTCGAAATATTTGACGTCGCTCGGGATCGAACACGGTTCCCCAGGTTCGCGACCAGACACTCAGGCACGCGACCACAGCACCCCATAAAATCTATAGAAGATATAATAAAAATGTTTTATGCATCGGATAGAGAATTTTATATTCTTTAATATTTGTAATAACATATATTTCTAAAAATAATATTTAGAAGTTTTTTTTAAGAAACTATTACTTCCGGTTGTCCAATTGTTACTAAAACCTTTTCAGCTCTTCCCATTAATGTGAAGTTAAGGAATACGTAGTTAAATTAGTCCCTCTAACATCCACACATACATACATACACACACACATATACACACACACATTTTTGGATCAGTGAATTCTATTCTACTCCGGTATTTAACATTTAATTTTCATGATATTATCAATAAAGGTAGATACTAGGAATAGATTAGACTATATTTTAAGATATAAACTGTCAAAAGTAGAGTAGAATTCGCTAATCAAAAAATGAGGATTAGCTTAAACTTTTTTGTGAATCGGGCTGGTATTTCTTCCGATGTTTTAGTCAAAACTTTAATTTACATTAAAGGAAAAATCTCACAAAGAAAAGTGTATAGTAATCTTAAGAGATTCAGAAAACATAAATTATATTTTCGTCCTTTGAAAAACCAACAAAGAGCTTAAAAGAAATTTTCTTTTCTGAAAATCAAACCATTAGACATAATACAGGAGTCCGTTAGCTCTGGCGTCAATGCGAGTCGTTGTCGCAGATCGAAAACAGGCTTTGCCCGTCACCGGAAACAAACGACCCGGACTCCGGCTCCGGGTCGAGAGAAGGCTGCCGACGCCGGTCACCTCCCGGACTCCCGGAGATAAATTAATGCCGGCCTCTCTGAAAGATGCTGGTCAAAACGAGATTACATGAAAAGTATCGCGTGGAAATCGACGCATGATTCTTCACGCCGATCGCCTGAACAGAAGCGGAGCGCTATCGACTCGCAGCTACACATTGGTTCCTTCGAATAACCCATCAGTTGTTTTGACTTGAATAGAATGTTCGTGATTTTGAAGTAAACAAATTTCTTTTACGTGTTGACTGTTTACAATGAGTTACGCGAAACTTTTTCTGCGTACATGTGGAAAAGGAAAAGAAAGACAACAATGGTATAGAAATTTAGAAAATATTTTTCCATGATCGATATTAAAGGTTAATTTTTGTGGTATCAAAATTGAAAGGAATTACATTTTGACGTAAAAAAAATGTGGACATACAATGTTCTGGATTTCTAGGGTAACAAAATCTTCTTCTTCTTTAGAAAAAATCTGTTGTGGCCAGCACAAGACCTCTCGCCATTTCCATATTAGGCTATGTAAGTATTGTATTGCACTTCGCTTCGTTTTATATCAAAAAATTACAGAACTTTACTCAAATATTGTTTTTTATTGTATTTAACATGTCTTCTGCACACATATAATTCTAATTATATCTATTTTTCATTGTATGAGGAAGTTTCTAAATGTCAGAGATTGTTCCAATACATTAACCAGATTGGCGGTATTTCTGATGGATATATGCATTTTACCACAATTTTATCTATAATTTCAAATATTTAATTAATAAAACAATAAGAAAGATTAAATATACTTCCCAGAAAAAGCTATCAGAATGTCCCTAAAACTGTTGATATTTGACAATGACATGTGTCATTTACAAACTATGTTATAAACATTGGAATTTGTCAACTAGTTTCTTTCTATAAATTATAGTGTCTTTATCTCAAAATCTATACAAGACATAATAAAAATTTTAAGTGTATTAGATGGAGAATTTTATGTCTTCAATATTTAATAAAAAAAACTCCCAAAAAATTATATTTAGAAGAATTTTTCTAAGAAACTACTACTTCCGGTTGTTCATTTGTTACCAAAACCTTTTCAGCACTTCCCAGGAATGTTAGATTGAAGAAACTGCAGTTAAATATTTTTTAAGTCTTATAGTTTTTGAGGAATCGTCCCTCCAATATCCATACATACATATATACACACATACACACACACACACACACACACACACACACAGAGAGAGAGAGAGAGAAAGAGACATCATTTTAAAAATGTTGTAATCGGATTCAAGGGACCTTAAATCGTGCTTATTCAATAAAATCTAGATATGCGAATTTTAGCATGAATCCAATACCTCTCTTAGCGAGAGGTAAAAATCAAAAAAACGTGGAATCCCCCATTCGTAACGTGCGGTCGTTATAGAACGAAATATTACCTCAATATTACAATTCAGGGAAATGAAGAGCACACCAATCTATTTTTCATTTTCAAAATAAGTCAATAAATTAACTACAAACTCTTGAATTTGACATGACAGAGCATTTGACATTTTGTCAATGAACAACGAAACCAAAAACAAAATGAAATCACAATTCAGGTTGAAAAGTATAATATAGACATATAATATTTAGTAATATACATGTTCAGAATTACCAATATTAAAAAAATATAATCAAATGTCATTTTACAAAAATTTACAAAATTTTACTTAATAATAATATATCCAAATATAATTATTTCTATTAAAGGTGTCAAATACATAATAATAATAATAATAAAAACAATAAAATACCGTTAATAAAATATATTTAAAAAAATTAAGAAAATTTCAAAAATCCCTTTATGATGACGTAAACCGCTTGATTCGCTGGATAGCCCATATGTATTTAAATTAATAAAAATTAAATTGCGGGTGGTTACAAAAAATTTTTATGATATATTGGTCCAAAGGATACCGATTCCTATATGTTCCTTTTGTTGTTCTTTTATATAAAAAATATAGTGTTTTTTTTGTCAGAAGTTGACGTTGATTGTTGTTGCATGGTAGTTAAGAACCTAGAAAATCTAATATACGTACCGTATGTACGCGGCTTTATTCGAGCAATACCTTATTGCTAAATAATTGAATATAAACTACTGATTATACATCAGAGTTAAGTAGGTACACCCAGAGTGAATATTTCCTCTGTTACGCAATAATTAATTACTATAATCGATTACCCTTGTGCGTTTGAAGCCCTTTGCATTCAAAGAGCCGTCACAACAATCTGCCAGGTGCACAATATCGGACAACAGTGAACACACTCACACAGGGGGTGCATTGTTGCCGGACTGACCTCTGACGTCATAAACAGTACAGCCCCCAATGCATAGCAATGGCAATGCTACGTCAGCAGCACAGACAATGCGCACGCGCCCCGCAGGTGCTACAGCGAAAGCCTGTTGCAGGGTTGCTTTGTGAATGAGGTTTACAGTACGGAATGGAATACGGAAAGGGTAGCAGATAATGCTAAGTAAAGGGAATATGTTTGTAATTATACACAATGTTCTAGAGAGAGAGGAACAAAGATAGAATCTGAACTATTTGTTTGTGATTGTTATTGTAATTAGCTGGGGGCTTCAGTGTCTGGTCGCGAATCTGGTAGACTGGCTTCAGTACCGACTGACGCTAAAATTTATTTCGAATTTAAAATGGCACAAAAATGATCACTGTGGTGCGCTTTGCACGCCAGTAATGAGTGCCCGTGAGGCAACGCCTGGTAAACGACCGCACGTTACGAAAGGGGGATTCCACGATTTTTTGATTTTTACCTCTCGCTAAGAGAGGTATTGGATTCATGCTAAAGTTCGCATATCCAGATTTTATTGAATAAGCACGATTTAAGGTCCCTAGAATCTGATTATAACATTTTTAAAATGATGTCTGTGTGTGAGTGGATGTGTGTATGTGTGTGTATGTATGGATGTTGGAGGGACGATTCCTCAAAAACTATAAGACTTAAAAAATATTTAACTGCAGTTTCCTCCATCTGACATTCCTGGGAAGAGCTGAAAAGGTTTTGGTAACAATTGAACAACCGAAAGTAGTAGTTTCTAAGAAAAATTCTTCTAAATAAAATTTTTTGGAAATTTTTGTTATTAAATATTGAAGAACTTAAAATTCTCCATCTAGTACACTTAAAATTTTTATTTTATCTTGTATAGATTTAGAGATAAACACACTATAATATATAGAGTAATTTAATCGCAGAGGCTAAGGCACGAAGGAAACCAGTTGACAAATTCCAATGTTTATAACATAGTTTTTAAATGACACATGCCAGTGTCAAAAATCAATAGTTTTAGTGACATTCTGATAGCTTTTTCTGGGAAGTATATTTAATCTTTCTTATTGTTTTATTAATTAAATATTTGAAATTATAGGTAAAATGCATATATCCCTACACTTAATCTAATACACTTAAAATTTTTATTATATCTTGTATAGCTTTAGAGCTAAAGACACTATAATTTATAGAGTAAACTAATCGCAGAGGCCAAGGCACTAAGGAAACCAGTTGACAAATTCCAATGTTTATAATATGACACATGTCATTGTCAAATATCAACAGTTTTAGTGACATTCTAATTTCTGGGAAGTATATTTAACTTTTCTTATTCTTTTATTAATTAAATATTTGAAATTATAAGTAAAATTGTGGTAAAATGCATATATCCATCAGAAATACCGCCAATGTGGTAAATGAATTGGAAGAATCTCTCACATTTAGAAACATCCTCATACAATGAAAAATAGATATAATTAGAATTATATGTCTGCAGAAGACATGTTAAATACAATAAAAAACAATATTTGGGTAAAGTTCTGTAATATTTTGTTATAAAACGACTGTTCGAAAGCGAAGTGCAATACAATACTTATATAGCCTAATATGTAAATGGCGAGAGGTCTTGTGCTGGCCACAACAGATTTTTTTTTTGGGCCAATATTTCAAGATAGTCACTTTCACTTGAACGATGATTTAAAAAGTCAAAATTTCCATTGGGCATGCCTCTATCCGAATTCGTCATCTATTATTAAGTGAATTTTAATATTATAGTCAGAATTTGAAATTTGTGACTCTGTGAACGCTTCTATGTACTTGCGCATATCTCTGACTATTGCTGACATTTTCAAACCATTAGATAGACTGTAGATACATAAAACAATATTAATTAGGAGACTTACAAAACGTCAAAAATTCCCTGTCGTCACCAAATATCAAATGTAGATCTCAAGAGGCTCTGACGTTGATGAACAATGATTGTTTTTTGGGTTAGGGATGAATACAGAGCGAACATAAAGAAACTGCCAAATAAAAGACGAATTTCTCCATTATATACTCGTGTGACATGGCCAAATGTGTAACTGGGGGAGATGGACAAGCAAATGGATTGATAGGAAAGAAATGCGTCGTTTGAAGGGTCCACACACGACGCGAAGTTGCGAATAACTCACAGGAACCACTGGCGCTGGCCATCAGATACATCAAAATTATGGCGCTGTTCGCTAAGGATTCCCAGATCGACCACTAGATAAAGACACTACGGATAAAACACTGTCTTTCGGAAGGGACTTTTATTGGCTTGCACAATCATTCGCATATAAACTATCAAAACATTTTTTTACAAACACAAAAAGTCCCTATAAGAAACATTAATGACCTCTTTGCTCAAACAACCTTATCCATTTTTTTTTTACCTCCCGCTACCCTTGGTAAAGGAGGTATAGGGATCGTGCTAAAAATTACATATCGAGATTTTAGTAAATGACCACGTTTTAAGGTTCCTAGAATCCAATTTTAACATTTTCACGATGATGTCTGTATGTGTGTATGTGTGTATGTGTAGGGATTTTGTCTTCACTATAACTCAAATACTATCATTCAGAAAATTCTAAAACCTTGTATTTCCATCCCATTCTAATATGAAAAGAAGCCATTAGATTTTGGTGTAAATCGGATAGCCGGAAATGGCACTTTACCTGAAGCTCATAATGGTTTTTCTTCAAAAAATACCATTAAATGCCATTTTTTCGCATTTTGTCTTATGAAAATTAAAGATTATTGAATTTTCTACTGGAATACATTATGTTCTACTTTCAGTTGCCAAAACAGCTATCACCACACCACTGTACAAACGAAGCAGAAAACTGTGTACATACGTGTTATTATATGTTTTTGTACTGTATCCCAGATACGTGTTATTACTTAAACTAAAATTTAAGCCCGCTCAAATTTTCTTTACATACTATATTAATATATTATATTATATTATTATTCGAAGCGCACAATGATTCTACGCACAGTGGTGTAAATAACTCAAAAATTCAAAAAATGTCAGATACGTGGTATTGCAGTTAAGCCATCGATATATTTTACAGATAAATTTAAAAATAATTTTTTTTATTAGTCGCGAAGACTAAGATAACACAATAATTCCTTTGTTACACAGTTCATATTTCAAATGAATGTGACTGACAGTAAATGTCACTGTCAAAAAACTAATCACTTCAAATTAATAATAGTGACATTTTAAAAAGAAAATAGTAAATAAAGCAATAGTTTTCTGCAATGGAACTGTTTGCAGCGTTAGTACGTAAGTATGTATTTAAATTAGCGGGAGGTTTTGTGTTGACCACATCAGATTTTTTAATTTGGAATAATCAAAAAAAAAGTTATTTGCGTCTGAGGGAGGACAATCTCGAGGACGCGAAAGGATTATTATTATTATTATTATTATTATTATTATTATTGTGCCAGAATATAAAATAATGCTACACGCAACACGTATGGTAAATACATTTATTATTAAATCCTCGAAATATTCATTTGTCATATTACAATGAAACATTTTACAATGCAAAATAATTAATCATTTATGAATGTTTGACAAGTAAATATGTGTATAACATTGCAAATAATTTTAAAATGTTAAAAAATTGTAATTATTACAATGGAATAATTAATTAATTTTTTGTATGATCATTTTTACCTTCTGTCACCTTTACGTAAGGAAAGTATTGACTTTGGTCAAATACTTATATAACATAAAATGGAAATGGCGAGAAGTATTGTGCTGGCCACCACATACAAGAATAACGCGATAACAATTTCTTTTAAGACTTTAATTTCTAAAAATTCACTCAGTTGTTCAAATTCTAAATATGCGTACACTTACGTAACATTGTCTTTACAATCAAATAATATTACTAGCAAGTTTATATCTCTATCCATTTTTGAATGAATGTCCCAAAAGTCAATATACCCCATATTCAGATAAAAACTTCAAAATTTTCAAAAATCTTCTCACTGATTCTAAATTTTAAAACCGCAGAACGATATCTTTTTTCTTTCTCGAGATATTTAGATTCATAGTTTTGCTCAAAACTGCCCATTATTGGGTAATAACCCAAAAATGGCTCGAGATATGAATTTGGAGATATCATCATTCGATTCTACGGGCAAAATTACATAAGTATACCAATTTTCATATTTTTTGAACACCGCATACAGTCTTAATAACTGAAAATGACCAAAAATCGCAATTTTTTTTTCAGATTTTGGCCGTATTCAGGGGTTTTCAAACTTTCATTCATTCAAAATGAACCGGTGCGTCAAAAATTATAAAAATTGGTATACTTTGAATCTAAATATCTTGAGAACGAAAAGAGATATCGATCTGCGGTTTCAAAATTTAGAATCAGCGCATTGAGAAGTATCTAGGTACATGATTTAGATTTTTTGAAAATTTTAAAGTTTTTATATGAATATGGAGTATATTGATTTTTGGGGCAATGATTCAAAACTAGGTAGAGATCTAGCCCAGAAATGGGTAATATTGAGAAAATATTTGAGGTTGAATATCTCCAAAACTAAAAGTACGAGATATATGAAAATTGGATTTTTTAATAGTTTCAACTTTTTAACCAAATGCAGGTATTTATGACTTTTTGGGGTAAAAACTTAAAAATGAGAACAATTATGAACAAGGTGGTAAAATTAGTCAATTTTACATACAATATTAGATATGTAAGTATACCAATTTTTATGAGTATGAAACAAAAAATTTAACGCTTATTTATTCATATTTTCTACAATTTTACACAAATACCGAACTTTTCTAGTACTACACTGCGCCTCATGCATCATCGGGATATTAATTTACCAAAACAATCTTGGAGTCGGGACTGTCCATTTTTAATTCTGGTGATCTAGTGTATGCCTCAATAAAAAGAGTCATACAGAATATTTCAGAATGAAAGACCATGTTTTATTATATGAGGCTCCGTCTAAAATTAAGAGAACAGCCCTCGTGCTTTTTACCTCTCGCTAAAAGAGGTATTGGATTATATTGCAATACAATGCTTATATAACATAAAATGGAAATGGTGAGAGGTATTGTGCTGGCCACAACAGATTTTTTTTTCTGTGTGTGCATATAATAAACAAATCAATTTGAATTATTACTTTGGAAATTAAATTGGTTCAAAAGTTGTCAACAAAAAAAATTGACCCTTTAATAGGCTATTCCACAGTAATCAAAAATAGTAAAAGTTTATTGAACATAAGAATGATAATAGTTAAAGGATAAGGAAAACCATATTTCTTTTATTATAAATTATTCCTTCTAGAAGACACGGGAAGTTTGGTTTTGATGATGCAGGACATGTGCACGAGTGTTTGAGCAAATAGGATCCAAGTATGACCTCCGATTTTGAGAAGCCCCGCCCTAACTAAGAATATACTTCTTCGGGTGTGTCGGATCTGTTCGGTTGCTGTTTGGGTGACGTTCTAATTCCATTATTTTTATAAAATGAGAAAAAGAGTGAAATAAATTAAGTGAAATAATTTATTTTATGTCTGTAACAATGAATTATAATATTACAATTTAAATATACATTATTTTGTAATTAGTTTAACAATTTTTCGTGGTTTGTGAACCACTGTTTGGTTACTTCTGGTATATCCACATTACCTACGTCACAAAGCAGATTTAAAATTCGGACCTTAATATCTCGTATATTTGGAAGAATTTTTAACTCGGACTTTCACATGTGGTCTTATATTTTTATGTATTTCAAGAAAAAAATTTTAAAAAAATGTCGTGGAATAGCCTATTTATTGTTTTGAGCAGTCTTTACCCGAGTTCTCGAATCATCTCGTCTGTATTAGGTTTCCTCCAAAAATACCCCATGATGCAAAATAACCCGGAACGAGAATCCACGGCCGTATATCCTCCGTTGTCAATACCGCAGTAAAATTTTCAACTCATTCGCATTAAATATAATATAATACAGGTATTAAGTTTGAAAGGGTCGATGTAAAATTCATAAGTTCAGTCAGCGTCTGGCAGGGCGCGGCGCTGCGGATGTAAAGTTTACTAATGTATTGCGGCATTAGTCCGTGGATTAAGTCTGCGTTTGTGAATTGGAAAGTTGTTGACGGCGACGGTGCAGCGGGACCAACGGATTGGAAAATAGCCTAGCGCAACCAACTGTGATTACATTTTTTGGGGAGGAAGAGAGGATTTAATTTTTAGATAATAGATGCTTTATATTTATTATCTTTTTAACTTCCATCGCCATTAGGTAAGGAAGATATTGTCTTTGGTCAAAAAATTCGATAGTGTTTTTAATGAATAAACACGTTTTAGGGTCCCTACCAGTGTTGTGTTCATCTAGATAACATTATCTAAAATTTTATCTAGATAACGTAGTTAGTATCTTTCATCTAATATCTAGATATTTTTAAAATTAATATCTATTATCTGTTTTACATGCAGAAGAAATATAAGATAACCATTATTTATGTTAGCTCCATCTATACTCAAATCAAAATACATGTCATTGTCAAAAATCAACAGTTTTAGTGACATTCTGATAGCTTCTTCTGGGAAGTATATTTAACTTTTCTTATTGTTTTATTAATTAAATATTTGAAATTATAGGTAAAATTGTGGTAAAATGCATATATCCATCAGAAATACCGCCAATCTGGTTAATGAATTGAAAGAATCTCTGCCATTTAGAAACTTCCTCATACAATGAAAAATAGATATAATTAGAATTATATGTGCGCAGAAGACATTTTAAATACAATAAAAAAACAATATTTGAGTAAAGTTCTGTAATTTTTTGTTATAAAACGACGGTTCGAAAGCGATGTGCAATACAATACTTATATATCCTAATATGAAAATGGCGAGAGGTCTTGTGCTGGCCATAACAGATTTTTTATTTAATATTTTTAAAGAGAAGGTAAAAACTTGCTACCCATATTTTTTCTTTTGACAAAATTTTTATTAACTAGCCAGAAAAAAAATTATGTAATTTGATTATTTGAATTCCCGCCATGTATGACGTAGAATTACGCCGCACCAATGAATAGTCGTAAAGTCACAGCGTGGTGCCGTCCCATAGTAATGATTTGTTTGTGCGGGTAATGTAGATCACCTGTTTGACGTTTCAATAATAGTTTGGAGGTTAGTATTTTAGTTTATCTTTTTGGTATATTTTAAATTATAAGTAACTACCTGTGTGTTTATTTATTAAGTAATTAATGTACTTGAGAGACCAGAGAGAGAGAAAAATGAACTAATGTCAAATTCAAATTAAAATTTTCTCGCACGCCATGCCATCTATTGATAACATTCTTAAACATGCTTCCTTTCCCCCAGTTCAATATATAGACGTCACAGAAAATTTTCTTTCTTAATTTAGTAAAAAACAAATAATTATTTTAAAATAAAATTTTTATATATGTTTTCAATATAACATTACGTATATAGTGACAGAAATCGGATTTTCAGTACCACGCAAGTAGCCCATTAGTTTCCGAATTTTTTTTTAAAAAAAAAACATAAATTTAAGAAAATCTTGGGATTTTTATTATCTGCAGCAGCTGATCCTTTCTATGTAATTTTCGAATACTTTTTCATACATTTCGGGTGATATCTTGGCTATAACTTGCCGGATGTTGTTTTTTAGGGTGCTCCAACATTTTGGGTTTGTTGTCGTAGATACGACTCTTAGCGTAACCCCACAAAAAAAAATCCAATGGCGTTAAGTCACATGATCTTGACGGCCAGTTTACGTCACCAAAACGTGAAATAATGCAACCTGGGAACTTCACGCAAAACATGCAACGTTGCATGCGGTGTGTGGCATGTTGCGCCATCTTGTTGGAACCACAGGTCTTCCACATTAATATTTTTGATTTCGTGCCAAAAATAATCGGTTATCATGCCCCTACAGCGCTCACCAACGACTGTTACAGTTCAACCATCATCGTTTTCAAAAAAGTAAGGTCCTGACCACAATGCGCACCAAACTGTAACTTTTTGGGCATGTAATAGTACCTTGTGAATCGCATTTGTATTTTTCTCGCCCCATATACTGCAATTTTGCTTATTAACATATCCAGACAGGTGGAAATGTGTCTCATCAGAGAAGAAGATTTTCCGTGAAAAATCTGCATCAAATTTCCGATGCTCTAAAACGCAATCTTCGCTGTACATGATCTATTTCGTAAATGTGTAGTTGTAAACTAATATTTGTCACTTTGAAACCACGTGCTTATTGACAGCTGTTTGATTTATAGCGCTGCAAACATAGAAAACTCAAATTGGATCACCCATTACCATTAAAAACTAATTAATGCCTTTTTTCTAAACTTTGATAGTCTTTATCTTATGCTTTAGTTCCAAGTTTTAATATAAATTCCTCAAGTTCTAATTTGTTACTATAGTGGGAAATCCCATTATTGTAACATATACATATATCAATATCAGCATCAACCACCCTGATATAAGCAAACAATGAAAGTTAGGAACAGAAGGTTTACGTGTCACAGCAAGCAAACAGTGCAAATGAGCGTGAATAGGGATCGACAAATATGTGATTTATTTACCGTGGAGCGCAGCACCGGGGCTACGCTGCGGCCCAGTCAGATACGTAAATAAGTTACATGGGACGTAACTAGAGGGATCACACACCGGCTACCACTACTGCCGCTTACCGCCGGGGTAGTACGGATAGGGGATACCCTTGTGTGAGTGATATAAGCTCAGGGAATGCAAGGGGAAAATATGGGTTACCCAAAAAGAGTGCTTCTTCAAGTAGATGTTATGTTGGTAACGTAGGAAGCTTTGTCATATTGGGTTGGTGCATAAGTTTGTAACATTTTTGGGTCCTGGGCAGCGGTTCCCTAAAGGTTCCGAGAAAAAAGACTAAATTCAGAAAAAAAAAATTGTTGTGGCCAGCACAAGACCTCTCGCCATTTCCATATTATGCTATATAAGTATTGTATTGCACTTCGCTATCGAACCGTCGTTTTATAATAAAATAACATACATAACTTTATCCAAATATTGTTTTTTTATTGTATTTAACATGTTTTCTGCACACATATAATTCTAATTATATCTATTTTTCATTGTATGAGGAAGTTTTTAAATGTCAGAGATTCTTCCAATTCATTAACCAGATTGGCGGTATTTCTGATGGATATATGCATTTTACCACAATTTTACCTATAATTTCAAATATTTAATTAATAAAACAATAAATAATAAATAAATATATCATCACGGCATATTACCCATTTTGGGTGTGCTAGTATCTACAACACATGTAGACATCGGTAATGATGACGATATATTTTACCGTGTGGGCGCTTACCAGGCGTCACCTCACGGGCACTCATAGCTGGTGTTGGGAGTGCACCACAGGGATCACTTTTGTGCCATTTAAAATTGGAAATATTTGGCGTCAGTCGGGATCGAACCCGATCCCCCAGGTTCGCGATCAGACACTCAGGCACGCGGCAATATAAGAAAGATTAAATATACTTCCCAGAAAAAGCTATTACAATGTCATTAAAACTGTTGATTTTTGACACTGACATGTGTCATTTACAAACTATATTATAAGCAATGGAATTTGTCAGCTGGTTTCCTTAGTGCCTTAGCCTCTGCGATTAGTTCACTCTATAAATTATAGTGTCTTTATCTCTAAATCTATACAAGATATAATAAAAATTTTAAGTGTATTAGATGGAGAATTTTATGTTCTTCAATATTTAATAAAAAAAAACTCCCATAAATTATATTTAGAAGAATTTTTCTAAGAAACTACTACTTCTGGTTGTTCAATTGTTACCAAAACCTTTTCAGCTCTTCCCAGGAATGTCAGACTGAGGAAACTGCAGTTAAATATTTTTTAAGTCTTATAGTTTTTGAGGAATCGTCCCTCCAACATCGAGCCATACACACACACATACACACATACACACACACACACATCCACACACACACACAGACATCATTTTAAAAATGTTATAATTGGATTCTAGGGACCTTAAATCTGGAGAGGTAAAAATTGTTGTGGTCAGCACAAGACCTGTCGCCATTTCCTTTTCTTTTTTTATTTTTTTTTTAACCTCTCAACTGGACTAAATCCCAATTACTGTATTATGCCGTAACCCTAGAATATGAAAATTTCTAAATTTTTAGTCATAATGCAAATGCCGACCAATCAGAAGAGTATATGTTCTTGGACGACAGCTTGATTCTGGCGATATTTACGACAATCATTTGACATCTGTGATCATTTTGTTATTTTTGAATATTTCTGTCACATTGTCTTGACTAAAAATGAGTGTCATTGAAAAAGAAGTCCAACTAATGCAGTGAATTGAACAATGTAGATATATTTATGATAAAAAAGTTATGTCGATTTTACAAAAAGTGACATTACCTGCCTGCTCTTATTGGTTTTCCCTAAGAAGGACAAGAACCGAACAGCGTAATGTAAAGTTTAATGCAAAGTCATAATGCTAATGCTAAGGTAAATGCATAAGTATACAGCTTACATAAACCAGCCTTTACAACATAAAATGGAAATGGTGAGAGGTATTGTGCTGGCTACAACAGATTTTTCTAGCAGGGTCTCGCTAGAATTATTGAGAATAAAACATAGTTCATATTTTTAAAATGTTGTTTTCGAGATATTTGCTCAGGCTCTACAAAGTTTTCAACAAAGAATGATTCATAAATTTGTTATCCCAACCTGTTCTATTCGTTGCACCGTGGTTATTGCAAGTGCAGTTGCAACAGCTGCACGATATTGAACCCAGGACCGACGACCGGCGACCGAACGCGTCGGTCTGCGTACCGGATTGATTGATGGCAATTTGATTGCCGGCGCGGTTGAACTGCATCACGCAACTACGCACTGCCGACGCAGGGAGTTTCTTGCGCAGCGCAATCTGCGATTGTAATTGTACCCGTGTTAGATTTATGTCCCTGTTGATGGGCGCGTAAGAAAGGGTGCAAGAAGTCTACGTCGGCTTTGCAGGGAATCTGGGGGATTTTTTGATGGTTAATTAATGTTTAAGTGAAGCATATGTTGCAATGTCCTGTGTTTAAGAAGCTTAGTGTAATAATGTGATGATGTTAGACATTGTGATCATTTTACCGCAATATGAAAAGATCATTAATTATGGGATAAGTATTGTAAAAGGCACCATATTTTAATTTGATCCCATTTGTTTTCTATTTGATTGGAATCTATGCTACACTCTATAATTTACCACTTCAACGAAGAAAAAAAATGTGTTGTTGTGGCCAGCCGAAGACCTCTCGCCATTTCCATATTAATCTATATAAGTATTGTACATATTTGACATTTCTGATACACACAAAATCACATATCTTCTTTATATATTTTTATATTTTTTAATTCATTCTATTGACTCTTATTCTTCTAATGTTCGATATTCTTCCAATTCATTGATGGGATTGGCGGTATTTCTGAAGGGTATATGTATATATGTATCTATAATTATAAATTATTAATTAATAATAAAATAAGAAATATGAAATGTACTTCCCAGAAAAAGTATTCAGTAGTGTCTCGGGCTTTTTGACACTCACATTTTTCTGTCAATTACAAACATTTTAATTTTTTCACTTGTTTTCTATGGGCAGGGAGATTATTTACAACTTATTATTTTATATATTTATATGTTTCTATCTTTAAGTTCATAGAAGATATAATAATAGTAATTAAGGTACCAAGGGTTGTTATAAGGACAATAATGCCTGAGGTCAACAGTGTACTGTCGAGGGCCTCTGGCTCGAGGCGAGTACGTTGACCGAAGGCATTATTGTTGTTTAACACCCGTGGTGCCTTCAACGTTTTATGTCTTACTAGAAATTCTTAATAAACATTTTGTCTGACTAGAATTTTTCAAACAAAAATAATAAATCACAAAATTTTAATACAACTTACAAAGTAGCCTGTGAATGCGGTATCTAGGTAATATTTTGTTTCTGTAAACAAAGCATTTTTTCAAACAAAAAATATATTTCTTGTGGTATTTTTCTGTCAATATGGACGAGCAATGTTATTGCTAAAAATAAGAAGTATGCTAGTTTGTACTTGTGATGAAACAAATATGATTATAAACAACAATGCGTCTTAACCTTAACTGCACTTTATGTTAGTATATATAATAATATATATATAATAACAGACCTAATGTTGAGGTTGTTATAAAACAATAACATACTAGTAAGACATAAAAATTTTAAATGTATCGGGTAGAGATTTTCATATTCTTTATTATTAGTAATAACAGAAATTTTCAAAAAATAATATTTAGAAGATTTTTTTTAAGAAACTATTACTTTCTTACCAAAATCTAATCAGCTCTTCCCAGGAATGTCAGATTGAGGAAACTGCAGTTAATATTTTTTAAGTTTTATAGTATTTAAGAAACCGTGATTCCACACACACATACACACACTACACACCCATACACACAAGCGCGCGCACTCACACACACACACACACACACACACAAATTACATCATTAAATTTTTTAGCTTTAAAAAAGCCTTTGAATTTTCCATAGAGAAAATGTTGGAAATATCTCGACATTGGCGTGGATTAGATTTTAACAATTATTATTAGAAATCTCCGTCAAACAGCATTTATTCTCTTACAAAACCGACGTATCGGTGCTCACTTGCACTTTTTTTAGGTAGATAAGGTCTTACAATTATTACATCTCATTTACATAAAGTACACTCGATCTTAACATTCAGTTTTATAACAGTGCAAAAATTCAATTCAACAAAAACAGAATCTGTTGACGATTTTGAATATGTGTATGTGCTCTTTACGTTAAAACTTATTCCCGATGTTAGATAAGATTTCAATCATACAGCAATCAATTTAAAGAACTTAATGGTTGAACTGCCAGCACTTTAAATTCATATTGCTTATAAAGTTGACAAAATTTATATTTAAATCTAAAATTGGCTTCCATATTATCTAGGTAATATTAAAATCAGTAATGAAGGTAGAAAATACGTATTCCTTGCCGAAACGTTGGAGGAAAACGAATTTTAGCGGTACAGTGACACTTAATCGTAGGCATGACAAATATTTTAATAAAAATTATTGAAAATATAAAAATCAAATCAACTCCTTTTCAGATATTGATAAAGAATAAATACAATGGTTTATAGTTTGAAAGTCCGTTCATCCATTTTTTTTTTCCGGGAGACAATTCAGAACCATTTCGATAAATTTCACCGCTGAAAAATATTTAATTCAATATCCAATACTATTTAAAAATTTGATTAATTTCCAGTAAAAGAAAATTTGGACCGAAATGAAAAATGAACATCTAATTAATTAAATGTTCGGACTTGTGAATTTGAATAACAAATTTCGTTTGATCTTTGATTCTGTAAGTAAAAAGGAGAATTTTGTTCAAATTATCATTTTTTCCTGAAATGCAAATGAACCCAACCCAAAACAGATTTGTCGTCAATAAAATTCAGAAATTGATTTAGGAAGATTGATAATAAGACTTTAACTTTATAAACCAAAGAATATTCTAAAGTGACTTTACTATTCAAATGACTCCTTCGATTATGTTCGCATATCTTAACTCTTTTTCTGAAATTTTCAGTGCACATTCATATCTCCATTAAAATATTTGAAGTTTAAAAACCCTAATATATTCCTACTCAGGATAAAGTATTGGAACAGTAGCCTGAAAATCTTCCATCAGGTATTGCTATTCTTTTTCAAATTTAGATCAAATTTAATAATTTCTCGGCTTCTGAAAAAGCAGGCATCGCCGAAAACGTGAAATTATTTTTCTTCAGAAAGATACATTCAATAGTAAACTTTTCTCTCTCTGTGTAATTTGTGATATCTGTTACAGTTCACACAGAAAAAAATAAAATCTGAGTGTCTGCACTGCTAAATTTTTAAAATAAATTTAATCTAGTAGTCTATCCAAATGTCAAACAAGTAATTTTTAATGACAGTAACAATTGTTTTATGGGTTGTCAAAAATTTTCTTCACAATATTCTAAAATTAGTAACATCCGTTTGTTTGGCCCAATAATATTTTACTACCATTATTATAAATAAGACGATTACATATCTCAGCTTACTCCTAAACAAGTTGTGAAGATTGACAACTCGTTACTGTCAATAAAAATTACTTGTTTGACATTTGAATAGACTGCTAGATTAAATTTATTTTAAAATTTTAGCAGTGCAGACACTCAGATTTTATTTTTTTCTGTGTGAACCGTAACAGATATCACAAATTACACAGAGAGACAAAAGTTTACTATTGAATGTATCTTTCTGAAGAAAAATAATTTCACGTTTTCGGCATTGCCATTAAAAAGTTACGGTCTAATTAATGTGGGGACATCTAAGTTTCATATACTAGTGGTTCACTAATAATAACAAGTATAACCTTAAAAGATGACCTATAACCATATAAACTGTCATACCAAATTTCATCCAAATCGTGTAAAGCGATCTGTTATTATAAGCAAAACTAATTTTTTTTCGAAGAACTGAAGCAGAATTCTGGCTAAATGGTACACTTTCCGGTAGAAGCAAGTTTGGTTAAATCGTCTTATTTTAGCCTCAGGAATCTGTGGTTAAGCCATGTCCCCCTATTTAAGAGACACTTTGTATAAAGGGAACAGTTTTGCTTAACAATTTTCAAAAATTCTATCCTCCGTGTCCTGCCAATAGCCACGCTTAAAACAACAATACCTGCATTCTAAATGTTTATCAAATAAACATATTTGAAGTAGAAACATGGAGGATCTTTTATTTTGTTGGACCTGCATATGAATCAGTTTTGATTAACAATGTTTAAAAATATTAGGCATAAGGTTTTAAAATAAAACTTGAAATGTCTTATTTACACTGTCCTTTCTAATTTGACTGACGGGTTTCGATGATTTACATGATCATTATAATTTTCAAAAATTCTGTTCTCCAAATCTGCATTCTAAATGTTTATCAAATAATAACATTATTTGGTCAGACATGCATATAAATCAATTTTGGTTAATTCTCAAAAATTCTGTCCTCACTGACACTAAAATATATCCACGCTTAGGATCACAAAACCTGCATCTTGTGTTTATCAAATAATCATATTTGAAGCAGAAATATAAAGTGTCCTTTCAAATCAGTTTTGAATAACAATTTTCCAAAATTCTGTACCAGCATAAATTTTGCTAAATCCTGACAGTATCCACGCTTTGACCAACAAAACTTGCATCCATTATTTTGTGACATCTGCCTATGTATCAGTTTGGTTAACAATTAGAGTGACACAAATCCTGCAAATATCCACGCTGCGAAAACCACCTGCCGCAGTGTATTCTCCCCTCTTTCACGGCCTACAACTCCAGCACTCTGCACTCACCAGCGGATCCTGGTGGCAGCGGAGCTGCAGCACACACAGCACAGGCACGGCACAGTCACAGTCACAGGCACTGCACAGAACAGCACAGTACAGAGCAGAGAGGGTAGACGGTTCTCATCTCGCGTCTGACTAGCAGGCCGCACGGAACGAGACTGGCACATCTCGCGCGGTCCGGAGGCAAGCTGGGCAGGGCTCTGCGTCGGTCCGCGGGCACGCGCACACCTCACGCCGATTTCATTACATCAAATCACATCATGGGCAACTGAACTCCACCGGGCCAACACCGCACAGGTGCTAGCCGGTGGGGTTCTTCAGGCTGGACTACTTTTAATTGACTGCTCTCCACCCAAAAGTCTGCCTGGAGTCCGGAGAAATAATTATTATTAGGATCTACATATTATATATATTTTACAATAAATTATAGTACTACATCATAAATTAACCCCCCGTTTCTCGATGACTTCCTTCATCCAATCTTGTCTCGTCCCCATATCGTCTAATAGAACCGTTTCTTTTCTTCCTTCTCTCGTAACTTCCTTGCACGAAATTCTTAAATGCCTGATAGTTTCCTCTTCTCTCCCACATAGCCTGCAACTCCTCTCATCACTTGATAGCCAGTATTTATTGTTTCTCTCTTCATCCAATCTTGTCCCGACCCTATATCGTCTAATAGAACCGTTTCTTTTCTTCCTTCTATCATAACTTCCCCGCACGAAATCTTTAAATGCCTGATAGTTTTCTCTTCTCTCCCGCATAGCCTGCAACTCCTCTCATCACTTGATAGCCAGTATTTATTGTTTCTCTCTTCATCCAATCTTGTCTCGTCCCCATATCGTATAATAGAACCGTTTCTTTTCTTCCTTCTCTCATAACTTCCCCGCACGAAATCCTTAAATGCCTTATAGTTTCCTCTTCTCTCCCACATAGCCTGCAACTCCTCTCATCACTTGATAGCCAGTATTTATTGTTTCTCTCTTCATCCAATCTTGTCCCGACCCTATATCGTCTAACAGAACCGTTTCTTTTCTTCCTTCTCTCGTAACTTCCCCGCACGAAATCTTTAAATGCCTGATAGTTTCCTCTTCTCTCCCGCATAGCCTGCAACTCCTCTCATCACTTGATAGCCAGTATTTATTGTTTCTCTCTTCATCCAATCTTGTCTCGTCCCCATATCGTATAATAGAACCGTTTCTTTTCTTCCTTCTCTCATAACTTCCCCGCACGAAATCCTTAAATGCCTTATAGTTTTCTCTTCTCTCCCGCATAGCCTGCAACTCCTCTCATCACTTGATAGCCAGTATTTATTGTTTCTCTCTTCATCCAATCTTGTCTCGTCCCCATATCGTATAATAGAACCGTTTCTTTTCTTCCTTCTATCATAACTTCCCCGCACGAAATCTTTAAATGCCTTATAGTTTCCTCTTCTCTCCCGCATAGCCTGCAACTCCTCTCATCACTTGATAGCCAGTATTTATTGTTTCTCTCTTCATCCAATCTTGTCTCGTCCCCATATCGTATAATAGAACCGTTTCTTTTCTTCCTTCTCTCATAACTTCCCCGCACGAAATCCTTAAATGCCTTATAGTTTCCTCTTCTCTCCCGCATAGCCTGCAACTCCTCTCATCACTTGATAGCCAGTATTTATTGTTTCTCTCTTCATCCAATCTTGTCTCGTCCCCATATCGTATAATAGAACCGTTTCTTTTCTTCCTTCTCTCATAACTTCCCCGCACGAAATCCTTAAATGCCTTATAGTTTTCTCTTCTCTCCCGCATAGCCTGCAACTCCTCTCATCACTTGATAGCCAGTATTTATTGTTTCTCTCTTCATCCAATCTTGTCTCGTCCCCATATCGTATAATAGAACCGTTTCTTTTCTTCCTTCTATCATAACTTCCCCGCACGAAATCTTTAAATGCCTGATAGTTTCCTCTTCTCTCCCGCATAGCCTGCAACTCCTCTCATCACTTGATAGCCAGTATTTATTGTTTCTCTCTTCATCCAATCTTGTCTCGTCCCCATATCGTATAATAGAACCGTTTCTTTTCTTCCTTCTCTCATAACTTCCCCGCACGAAATCCTTAAATGCCTTATAGTTTCCTCTTCTCTCCCGCATAGCCTGCAACTCCTCTCATCACTTGATAGCCAGTATTTATTGTTTCTCTCTTCATCCAATCTTGTCTCGTCCCCATATCGTATAATAGAACCGTTTCTTTTCTTCCTTCTCTCATAACTTCCCCGCACGAAATCCTTAAATGCCTTATAGTTTTCTCTTCTCTCCCGCATAGCCTGCAACTCCTCTCATCACTTGATAGCCAGTATTTATTGTTTCTCTCTTCATCCAATCTTGTCTCGTCCCCATATCGTATAATAGAACCGTTTCTTTTCTTCCTTCTCTCATAACTTCCCCGCACGAAATCCTTAAATGCCTTATAGTTTCCTCTTCTCTCCCGCATAGCCTGCAACTCCTCTCATCACTTGATAGCCAGTATTTATTGTTTCTCTCTTCATCCAATCTTGTCTCGTCCCCATATCGTATAATAGAACCGTTTCTTTTCTTCCTTCTCTCATAACTTCCCCGCACGAAATCCTTAAATGCCTTATAGTTTTCTCTTCTCTCCCGCATAGCCTGCAACTCCTCTCATCACTTGATAGCCAGTATTTATTGTTTCTCTCTTCATCCAATCTTGTCTCGTCCCCATATCGTATAATAGAACCGTTTCTTTTCTTCCTTCTCTCATAACTTCCCCGCACGAAATCCTTAAATGCCTTATAGTTTCCTCTTCTCTCCCGCATAGCCTGCAACTCCTCTCATCACTTGATAGCCAGTATTTATTGTTTCTCTCTTCATCCAATCTTGTCTCGTCCCCATATCGTATAATAGAACCGTTTCTTTTCTTCCTTCTCTCATAACTTCCCCGCACGAAATCCTTAAATGCCTTATAGTTTCCTCTTCTCTCCCGCATAGCCTGCAACTCCTCTCATCACTTGATAGCCAGTATTTATTGTTTCTCTCTTCATCCAATCTTGTCTCGTCCCCATATCGTATAATAGAACCGTTTCTTTTCTTCCTTCTCTCATAACTTCCCCGCACGAAATCCTTAAATGCCTTATAGTTTTCTCTTCTCTCCCGCATAGCCTGCAACTCCTCTCATCACTTGATAGCCAGTATTTATTGTTTCTCTCTTCATCCAATCTTGTCTCGTCCCCATATCGTATAATAGAACCGTTTCTTTTCTTCCTTCTCTCATAACTTCCCCGCACGAAATCCTTAAATGCCTTATAGTTTCCTCTTCTCTCCCGCATAGCCTGCAACTCCTCTCATCACTTGATAGCCAGTATTTATTGTTTCTCTCTTCATCCAATCTTGTCTCGTCCCCATATCGTATAATAGAACCGTTTCTTTTCTTCCTTCTCTCATAACTTCCCCGCACGAAATCCTTAAATGCCTTATAGTTTTCTCTTCTCTCCCGCATAGCCTGCAACTCCTCTCATCACTTGATAGCCAGTATTTATTGTTTCTCTCTTCATCCAATCTTGTCTCGTCCCCATATCGTATAATAGAACCGTTTCTTTTCTTCCTTCTATCATAACTTCCCCGCACGAAATCTTTAAATGCCTGATAGTTTCCTCTTCTCTCCCGCATAGCCTGCAACTCCTCTCATCACTTGATAGCCAGTATTTATTGTTTCTCTCTTCATCCAATCTTGTCTCGTCCCCATATCGTATAATAGAACCGTTTCTTTTCTTCCTTCTCTCATAACTTCCCCGCACGAAATCCTTAAATGCCTTATAGTTTCCTCTTCTCTCCCGCATAGCCTGCAACTCCTCTCATCACTTGATAGCCAGTATTTATTGTTTCTCTCTTCATCCAATCTTGTCTCGTCCCCATATCGTATAATAGAACCGTTTCTTTTCTTCCTTCTCTCATAACTTCCCCGCACGAAATCCTTAAATGCCTTATAGTTTTCTCTTCTCTCCCGCATAGCCTGCAACTCCTCTCATCACTTGATAGCCAGTATTTATTGTTTCTCTCTTCATCCAATCTTGTCTCGTCCCCATATCGTATAATAGAACCGTTTCTTTTCTTCCTTCTCTCATAACTTCCCCGCACGAAATCCTTAAATGCCTTATAGTTTCCTCTTCTCTCCCGCATAGCCTGCAACTCCTCTCATCACTTGATAGCCAGTATTTATTGTTTCTCTCTTCATCCAATCTTGTCTCGTCCCCATATCGTATAATAGAACCGTTTCTTTTCTTCCTTCTCTCATAACTTCCCCGCACGAAATCCTTAAATGCCTTATAGTTTTCTCTTCTCTCCCGCATAGCCTGCAACTCCTCTCATCACTTGATAGCCAGTATTTATTGTTTCTCTCTTCATCCAATCTTGTCTCGTCCCCATATCGTATAATAGAACCGTTTCTTTTCTTCCTTCTCTCATAACTTCCCCGCACGAAATCCTTAAATGCCTTATAGTTTCCTCTTCTCTCCCGCATAGCCTGCAACTCCTCTCATCACTTGATAGCCAGTATTTATTGTTTCTCTCTTCATCCAATCTTGTCTCGTCCCCATATCGTATAATAGAACCGTTTCTTTTCTTCCTTCTCTCATAACTTCCCCGCACGAAATCCTTAAATGCCTTATAGTTTCCTCTTCTCTCCCGCATAGCCTGCAACTCCTCTCATCACTTGATAGCCAGTATTTATTGTTTCTCTCTTCATCCAATCTTGTCTCGTCCCCATATCGTATAATAGAACCGTTTCTTTTCTTCCTTCTCTCATAACTTCCCCGCACGAAATCCTTAAATGCCTTATAGTTTTCTCTTCTCTCCCGCATAGCCTGCAACTCCTCTCATCACTTGATAGCCAGTATTTATTGTTTCTCTCTTCATCCAATCTTGTCTCGTCCCCATATCGTATAATAGAACCGTTTCTTTTCTTCCTTCTCTCATAACTTCCCCGCACGAAATCCTTAAATGCCTTATAGTTTCCTCTTCTCTCCCGCATAGCCTGCAACTCCTCTCATCACTTGATAGCCAGTATTTATTGTTTCTCTCTTCATCCAATCTTGTCTCGTCCCCATATCGTATAATAGAACCGTTTCTTTTCTTCCTTCTCTCATAACTTCCCCGCACGAAATCCTTAAATGCCTTATAGTTTTCTCTTCTCTCCCGCATAGCCTGCAACTCCTCTCATCACTTGATAGCCAGTATTTATTGTTTCTCTCTTCATCCAATCTTGTCTCGTCCCCATATCGTATAATAGAACCGTTTCTTTTCTTCCTTCTCTCATAACTTCCCCGCACGAAATCCTTAAATGCCTTATAGTTTCCTCTTCTCTCCCGCATAGCCTGCAACTCCTCTCATCACTTGATAGCCAGTATTTATTGTTTCTCTCTTCATCCAATCTTGTCTCGTCCCCATATCGTATAATAGAACCGTTTCTTTTCTTCCTTCTCTCATAACTTCCCCGCACGAAATCCTTAAATGCCTTATAGTTTTCTCTTCTCTCCCGCATAGCCTGCAACTCCTCTCATCACTTGATAGCCAGTATTTATTGTTTCTCTCTTCATCCAATCTTGTCTCGTCCCCATATCGTATAATAGAACCGTTTCTTTTCTTCCTTCTCTCATAACTTCCCCGCACGAAATCCTTAAATGCCTTATAGTTTCCTCTTCTCTCCCGCATAGCCTGCAACTCCTCTCATCACTTGATAGCCAGTATTTATTGTTTCTCTCTTCATCCAATCTTGTCTCGTCCCCATATCGTATAATAGAACCGTTTCTTTTCTTCCTTCTCTCATAACTTCCCCGCACGAAATCCTTAAATGCCTTATAGTTTTCTCTTCTCTCCCGCATAGCCTGCAACTCCTCTCATCACTTGATAGCCAGTATTTATTGTTTCTCTCTTCATCCAATCTTGTCTCGTCCCCATATCGTATAATAGAACCGTTTCTTTTCTTCCTTCTATCATAACTTCCCCGCACGAAATCTTTAAATGCCTGATAGTTTCCTCTTCTCTCCCGCATAGCCTGCAACTCCTCTCATCACTTGATAGCCAGTATTTATTGTTTCTCTCTTCATCCAATCTTGTCTCGTCCCCATATCGTATAATAGAACCGTTTCTTTTCTTCCTTCTCTCATAACTTCCCCGCACGAAATCCTTAAATGCCTTATAGTTTCCTCTTCTCTCCCGCATAGCCTGCAACTCCTCTCATCACTTGATAGCCAGTATTTATTGTTTCTCTCTTCATCCAATCTTGTCTCGTCCCCATATCGTATAATAGAACCGTTTCTTTTCTTCCTTCTCTCATAACTTCCCCGCACGAAATCCTTAAATGCCTTATAGTTTTCTCTTCTCTCCCGCATAGCCTGCAACTCCTCTCATCACTTGATAGCCAGTATTTATTGTTTCTCTCTTCATCCAATCTTGTCTCGTCCCCATATCGTATAATAGAACCGTTTCTTTTCTTCCTTCTCTCATAACTTCCCCGCACGAAATCCTTAAATGCCTTATAGTTTCCTCTTCTCTCCCGCATAGCCTGCAACTCCTCTCATCACTTGATAGCCAGTATTTATTGTTTCTCTCTTCATCCAATCTTGTCTCGTCCCCATATCGTATAATAGAACCGTTTCTTTTCTTCCTTCTCTCATAACTTCCCCGCACGAAATCCTTAAATGCCTTATAGTTTTCTCTTCTCTCCCGCATAGCCTGCAACTCCTCTCATCACTTGATAGCCAGTATTTATTGTTTCTCTCTTCATCCAATCTTGTCTCGTCCCCATATCGTATAATAGAACCGTTTCTTTTCTTCCTTCTCTCATAACTTCCCCGCACGAAATCCTTAAATGCCTTATAGTTTCCTCTTCTCTCCCGCATAGCCTGCAACTCCTCTCATCACTTGATAGCCAGTATTTATTGTTTCTCTCTTCATCCAATCTTGTCTCGTCCCCATATCGTATAATAGAACCGTTTCTTTTCTTCCTTCTCTCATAACTTCCCCGCACGAAATCCTTAAATGCCTTATAGTTTTCTCTTCTCTCCCGCATAGCCTGCAACTCCTCTCATCACTTGATAGCCAGTATTTATTGTTTCTCTCTTCATCCAATCTTGTCTCGTCCTTATATCGTCTAATAGAACCGTTTCTTTTCTTCCTTCTCTCGTAACTTCCTTGCACGAAATCCTTAAATGCCTTATAGTTTCCTCTTCTCTCCCACATAGCCTGCAACTCCTCTCATCACTTGATAGCCAGTATTTATTGTTTCTCTCTTCATCCAATCTTGTCCCGACCCTATATCGTCTAACAGAACCGTTCCTTTTCTTCCTTCTATCATAACTTCCCCGTACGAAATCTTTAAATGCCTGATAGCTTTCTCTTCTCTCCCGCATAGCCTACAACTCCTCTCATCACTTGATAGCCAGTATTTATTGTTTCTCTCTTCATCCAATCTTGTCCCGACCCTATATCGTCTAACAGAACCGTTCCTTTTCTTCCTTCTATCATAACTTCCCCGCACGAAATCTTTAAATGCCTGATAGCTTTCTCTTCTCTCTCGCATAGCCTGCAACTCCCCTCATCACTCGACAGCCAGTATTTGTTGTTTCTCCCTTCATTACCACATCTGAATCTGGCAATCATCTTGATTTTTTTCTTTTCATCCAAAAAATATCTTGGTATTGACGTCGTTTGTATTAGTTTATTATCTCTTGTAATTTGAGATGTTTATCTTACTTTGTTGTTCTTGCCGCTGTATGTCCCAATCTCTCTTGTGTAGTTCGTAATGTGTGAATTCTCCATTTATGCGTAGCCTCTCTATTTTTACTGTGGAATATCCATTTCTTTCGTAACAGGCTTTTCTTAATTATATTAATAAAAATGGATAGGAAAGTGTGGCGAAGGAAGATTGTTGCGTAACTATTATTGTGGTCCGGATGCGGTTATTCGCTACCGAAAAACGGTTACTTTAATATGTTCTTATGTATGAATGCTATGATGATTGTGGACAAGGCGAAAGAAGAATGTTAAAGAGTGAAGTGAGTCAGCTGAGCTCTTACTCTTATCCCTTTTCTTATTGCTACTATTGTTTCCAGGTTTTTGCTAACCCACTAAGTGGGAAACGTGTGATTTTACGTATGTATGTAAAAATTAAATAGCGGGAGGTTTTGTGTTGGCCACATCAGATTTTTCTATTGAGTGTTCACACTGCTGAATCGAGTGGTAAGAAATGAAATGTCATTTTCAAAATTACCGCGGCTTCTCCAATAAATGTTGGTGGTATTTTTACATACATCGTTTGTTGTCCAGTCAACTTACAACTTCTAATTCCTATTTTTGTTACTATTAACATTCTATAACTTGTCAATATTATTGACATTCCCGTACCCCGGTCTAATTTGATCATAGAGATTTTCATAGGAACGAACTAAATTTATTAACAAGTCAATCTCGGTGACGGTCCACTGTTCTGTTATTTTGGTAAGAAAAACAACTCAACAAGTTAGAATGTTAAATGTTAAAATCTGTCAGAAGCTGTTCATTCACTGAGAAAGAGCACTGCGCATGTCTGTTACCATCGAGTGGCTTCCAGCGCGGTACGAAATATCAAACAAGTCAACGGTGGAGGATCTTACTCGATTGTCATCAATGCAAGCAGTGTGACCATGTGCATTGATAAATTCAGGTTTGTTACCTTCCGTCAAAAGGAAGGTATTGTTTTTGGTCAAAAAATTCGGTGGTGAGTTTTTATTGAATAAGCACGTTTTAGGGTCCCTACAATACGAATGTACTATTTTTAAGATGATGTCTGTACGTGTGTGTGTGTGTGTGTGTCCGTGTGTGTGTCTGTGTGTGTGTCCGTGTGTCCATGTGTGTGTGTGTGTGTGACAATTTTTTGTCCGACGATAACTCCAAAACTACAATTCTAAAAATTATGATTCTTTCATATTCCTCTTCTTTACAACCATATGAAGAGCTGATTAGATTTTGGTTATAATTGGTCAACCAGAAGTACCCTTATTTGAAGTTCTTAACAGTTTTTCTTGAAAAATCGCAGTTAAATATCATTTTCGACATTTTATGTGATTATCAATAGAAAGAATATCTTATTCTCAATACGGTTCGATTATACATTTTCCTTCATATTCAATAGATATATAGTTATAGAGAGATTAACTTTCGAAAATCAGTCAGCTTTGCAAAAATTATGAAAACAACACATATATTCAAAAAAATCTAACTGACAGATGTCAGTGGCAAGTGCAAAACCAAAGTGGAAAGTATTATGATCTGAAAGTGATATAAGTGACAGATTGTCCCTCGCCAGTGACTTGCATTTGCGGCCTCGCCTCAAGATAGGAACTTATAATGCCAGAAGTACGAGAAAGGCAAAAGAGAAGATGGACAGGAATGAGTAGAAGAGATGAGTAAGAAACAGCGACTTCTAATAAAATAAGGCAAAGTTGAAGCAGGAGGAAGTGTTAAGTGCAATACATAATGTACGTTCGTATTCGTATTAAAATTTTATTAGATTTTAGAATCTTTTCAAAGGAACTTTCAGTATGGATATGTAAAAATAGTGTGTTCTTGTTACAATTATACAGGATATATAGAATCTTTTTCAAGGAACTTTTGGTATAGGATATGTACAAAATACATCGAATTGACGGAAGGTTTTGTGCTGGCCACAACAGATTTTTTTTTACTCGATCTTGCTCGATCGATGTTGATTGTATAGTGTGACCACGGCCTTAAGCACTAAAACTTTCAGTGGAGACCAAGCTTAAGAATTCTAAAAATTCGTAGATATGGAAAACTGGAAATTTCCTTTTGAGCAAATATGTAGTAAAAATAATTTGAAATCCGTGACATGCCTCAGCTTAGATAACGATTTATGAAGTACGTTGGTGTGGTTCTTTTTCCAAAGGAACGCCCGATTTCCGACTCCAGTCTATCTCAGTCTAGTGCCAGTGTCGGGGAATGATCAAACACGTGGCTCTGCATAAAATCTGGGTTTAACCTACATTTTTCATGCGCGATGAAACCGCGCTTTATGTGTTTATGACGCTTATTGTATAACCATACAATCTCCGTTATTATATATGTGGGATGCGCAGCTGAAACCGCTTAGTGCAGATTTATAAAGTTTTAATATTAACTTGGCCGCTCTGGTCGTGACGTTGTGGCGCTGTGCAGCTTTATACAACAACAGGGCTGTTTACGACTCGGCTGAAGAACGTGTTTTGTTCAGCTTCAGCTCTGCCATACGTAGCCTCAGGTGTTTGTTTATGTTTTGTGTACACTCCGGAGAGAAGTGGATAGTGTCACTGAAATTCACCTGATCAATAATTCCTGCGCGTGAACAATCTGGTGGTATCACTTTTTGCATATTTCTATCTCAACAGACCTTCTTTCGACTTTGTCGATAGTCTTACCTTAGTGTATAGTCATTAAAATACCTATGTGCAAGACATCACAATAGCTATTTGTGTATTAAGAGCGCAAAATGGGATATTGTCGATTGAGAGGTTGTTGAAACATAGACAAGGCGGTACAATAGGGGATGATTTCAATTATTTTTTTATCTATCGGAGAGATAGCTTGCATCATATGTACATAATTCTTCCAATTCATTAACCAGATTGGCGGTATTTCTGATGGATATATGTATTTTACCTATAATTTCAAATATTTAAGTAATAAAACAATAAGAAGGATTAAATATACTTCCCAGAAAAAGTTGTCAGAATGTTATTAAAACTGTTGATCTTTGACACTGACATGTGTCATTTACAAACTATGTTATAAACATTGGAATTTGTCAATTGGTTTCCTTAGTGCCTCAGCCTCTGCGATTAGATTACTCTATATATGATAGTGTCTATGGGGCCTATTCAGAAGTCAATATTTGCATAGTCGTTATGGTCTTTATGGTTGTTATGTACTGTAAAGATTGTTAAAATCAAAATTGGTATTCTCAGTACTGAAGGTGGTTACCGTCAACAATTGTTACGTGTTTTGACAGTCTTTATCATAACGACTGCTAAAACTATGTATTTGTGGTTGTTATCACGTTGTTATTTCTAATATTTAACATGTGACAGATTATTACATCAATCATATATTATTAATAATGTCCTTTCTGCTAAATATTAGCAGGATGCAGTTGATTATTCGTATGGATCCTGCTTCGACTTAAATAATGATAATAAGAACGATAAAAACCGTCGTGGACGAAAGTTACTTTTGACGTAAATACATATTTATTCTGTGGTAGGTATTCGTGAAAACCTAGTTATTTATTGTGGTGCTAATGTGTGCTTTTTCTTCAATCAAAATAAAAAAAAAAAATCTTTCCATAACTTTTCAAGTCAAGTTGGGATCATTGATAGGAATTAACATATCCGTTCTAAATAATTTAGAAGTTTTCAAATATGACACAAATGTCATATTCTTCTTTAGTTGTTTTGGCAGAATGTGTATATTTTAAATATAATTGGCAACACTTTATTAAAAGAATAAAGCGTT
Source organism: Ophonus ardosiacus (assembly GCA_943142095.1). NCBI lineage: Eukaryota > Metazoa > Arthropoda > Insecta > Coleoptera > Carabidae > Ophonus > Ophonus ardosiacus. The sequence continues at coordinate 1,590,278 of OW964825.1, read as the reverse complement.
GACATATAAGGTTAGGTTAAGTTCATATATGCATAATGAAGTTAGCTATTGTCAAATAATCTGGTTCATTCACAAGTATTATTTTGTAAAGATTGTCAATAATACCGACGTATGTTCTGAATTGACAAATTCATAAAGATTGTTACAAATGTCTTTATGATAACAATCTTTATATTCGTAACAACCTTTATGATTGTGTTTCTCTGAATAGGCCACTATATCTGTAAATCTATACAAGATATATTTAAAAAATTAAGTGTATTAGATGGAGAATTTTATGTTCTTCAATATTTAAGAACAAAAAATTCCAAAAAATTATATTTAGAAGAATTTTTCTAAGAAACTACTCCTTCCGGTTATTCAATTGTTACCAAAACCTTTTCAGGAATGTCAGATTGAGGAATCCATATAAGTCTTATAGTTACACACATACATACACTCATCCACACACACTTACACACACAGACATCATTTTTAAAATGTTATAATCGGATTATAGGAACCTTAAAACGTGCTTATCCACTAAAATCTGGATATGCGAATTTTAGCATGAATCCAATACCTCTCTTAGCGAGAGGTAAAAATTAAATTGTACCCATTTTTCTTTCCACAAGGCTTAAACGAAACACAAAAATCAAGATGTCATGGAATACTCAATAAATGACTAGGCGTCGACTTTAAACTTAGTTTTGGTGACTATTACAGTAAGAAACCTCTTAGTTCATTACAACTTTTCATCAATAATTTTATCGTGAAAATCCGCGCTGTTACAAGTATGTAGCACAAAATAATCTAAAGAGTAAAAAGGTTAGTACGTTGATTGGGCTGCAATTTTCCAGCCGAGGTTGCAGCCCTGCCGATACTCCAGGACAAGGTGTGCATTCCGGATAAAACGGAAACGAACTCCTCGCTAGGCGACAGGAATGTTTCACTTCCGGCTCCGGCGAAACTTGCAACTAATAGCGAGGAATGTAATAAGAGGGAAAGAAATTTATTGCCTCGACACACGGAGATTATAGCGTAGATGTCGAACTCACCGATATAAATTCGGCCAATCAATAATTGGTAGGTAATCGTTAAGGTTTAAACTGGTGGAAAAACAAAATTACCTATAAATTAGCTTATTTACTGCCCGACTGTTTTTGTTTTTGTACTAAACATACGAAATACTTGTGCTGAAAAAACAAAACGTTCATAACTGGAGCCGTGTCCACATTAGCTAACAAAGTTTGCAAACATGTTTGCTAACATTTGTTAAGCCGGGTCCATAGTGAAGCGAATACGTTCGCCGTAGTTTTAAAGAAAGGAAGAGTAGAAATGAGTGTACATGTCGATGTTGGAAGGACGATTTCTCAAAAACTATAAGACTTCAGACCTGTTTAACTAAGAATTCCTGAATCTGACATTCATAGAAAGAGCTGAAAAGGTTTTGGTAACAATTAGACAACCGGAAGTAGTAATTTCGTAAATAAATCTTCTAAATATTATCTTTTGATTTTTTTTTTGTTTTTACTAATATTGAAGAACATCAAATTCTACATCTGATACATTTAAAAAATGTATAAATAAATAAATATGTCATCACGGCATATTACCCATTTCTGGGTGTGCCATTATCTACAACACATGTAGACATCGGTAATGATGACGATATATTTTACCGTGTGGGCGCTTACCAGGCCTCACCTCACGGGCACTCATAGCTGGTGTGGAGAGTGCACCACAGGGGTCACTTGTGCCATTTAAAATTGGAAATATTTGGCGTCTGTCGGGATCGAACCCGGTTCCCCCGTGTTCGCGACCAGACACTTAGGCACGCGGCCACGAGACCCCATTAAAAATGTATTATATTTGCTGCGACGTTGTATTTATCCACAAACCGTGGAAATGCTGACCGAAGTAACAAATGTGTGTTTGGCTGCTTACTGGTGCTGTTACAATTTGTCGATTTTTATTACCTCTAGTTAATGTCCATCTATTAACTAGCTATGCTGTACTGATGAGCTCTAATAAGAGCGAAACACGTGTCTAAAGCTGCTATTGAGCGATTACCCTACGAACAACACTTTACTAGTTTTTTTTAACTTTACGCTCGCAATAAATGTATATTTTCGTATATTATTTATGTTGGTGTATAATAATAATAATAATAGTAATAATAATAATAATACGAGGTGTGGCTACAAAGTAACAAGATTGATCTTAGAATATTGACAATGTATAATATTACTCAAAACAAATATTGCCACCTTCAACGTACTCTCCTTCCCAAACCATACACCGCCCGATGCGAATATTCCATTGTTGGAAGCAATACCTGCAGGCCCTTTTTGTTAGGTTAGCTCTGCCGCTTTTCTATAACTACATCTCAGCCCCGATTTTGGTGCCTTTTAACGCAGAATTACAGTTTGGGAATGAAAGCAAGTCATATGGCACTAGGTCAAGTGAGTACAGTTGATGTACCAACACGGTGATTTTGTATTTCGTCAAAAATGTCTTGCCGGACAGGGCGTTTTGTTCCGGCGCGTTGTCTTCATGGAGAATCCATCACATTTCAGCTCTTTTTCTTCTCACCCGTGCATGAAAGGTTATCAAAACCTTCTTGTAATATGCTTGGTTAACGAAATGCCCCTCAGGCACCTAATCCATGTAACAATCACTCGCATTTCGAAAAAACAATGTCAGTGCACGGCCGAGGCGCTAATCGCCTCCGATCCCTTTTCTTCCTTCTTTAAATCTTCTAAACTGCTCGAAAACTTAAGTACTAGATAGACCCTCATTACCATAAACATTCTTCAACAATTCGTACATTTCTGCAGCGGATTTTTTAAGTTTCACACAGAATTTCATATAGTAAACTTCACTCAAAGGTTACTGCCGAACGGTTTGCCTAATTATCTTGAAATTTTAACAGTGGATGGAGGAAAGTTGACAAATTAATATGACATAGCCTGCAATGTTGCCAAATTTACAGGGACGCAGGAAAAAATAAATCTCGTTATTTAATTGCCACACCTTGTATCTTATATAAATTGAAAATACATGTATGAATTTTGAAGTGAATGCTTGACAGATTGACAGCTTTATTATATTTATATGAAACTTCAGCACGAGCAATTAAATATTCATTGAATTATATTTGAAATTGTTGAAACTGGAATTGTCATCAGGCAGCTCATATGTTTATGCATATATGGTTATTTGTTTGAACCGGACGGTTATCTGAATGGAAAACAATATTAATTTGAATATCAACTCATTTCTAATTATTACCAATTATTACAACGATATTTGTGATTTAGCGGAAGGTATGACATTGCATTCGATTTGCAGTTTATTGTTTTCGCATTTGTTCAAGTAATTATTGCCCGCCGCTTCAAATTTTGATTTAATCCCGGTCATTTGCAAGGTGACTCATTTAGGGTTAAAACTGTTATGATCGCCATAAATTTAACATTCTAGTGATACATTTGTAACACCATACTATAAAGAATACAAAATAATTATCATTTTTGTATAATTGTCTCCAGTGGCGGCTGGTGATATCTTTGTATGGTAGGGCACAAAAATTTAAAAAAGTAAAAAGAGTATATTAAATTATTTAATCTTTAAGATACAGAAGCTATATTCGTAATTAAATGAGTACTAGACGATTACAATTGAACAATAACAGATTACTCGGAAAATGCCGGACATACTCGGACATCTTCGTTTAAATTGGGCTGTGCCCGGAACAGGCTTAATGCAGTCATATGCAGCTTCGCGCGCTTCGCTGCTATTGGTCAAAATTCGAGTAAAAATAGTGGGAGACCGGGGCAGAAACATTTGTGCCCTAGCTTCTAGCAGCATATCGGTACGTGCACACGTCAGTATATAGGCTATCTAGCTATCGGCGGTGTAGTAAGAATTGCATAATAATGAAAGTAAATAAATAATAATTAATGTATTTTTAAAATGTATATGTACTCGCTTATTTCTTTTTTTCTTGTCTTTTTATTTGGTAGGGCTGCGCCCTTGTGCCCTATAGCACGAGCCGCCACTGATTGTCTCTGTTTAGTTTAGGCGGTCAGTGGTCTAGCTATTTAGAGTGTTGACAATTAAGTCTATAAGTTATTGCAATATATATGTTCAATTATTTTCATATTCACACATAACAATCTTTATTTTACATTCAGTATATCATACACAAAATAAATTTCACAAATATTGACAAAACTAATAAAAAATCTGGTGTGGCCAACACAAAACCTCCCGTTATTTAATTTTTATTAATTTAAATACATACCTACGTATTTAGCAATGCTTCAAACTATATTATGTTCCATTGCATATAACTATTGCTTTATTTACGATTTTCTTTATTATTTAATATGTCACTATTATTAATTTGAAGTGATTAGTTTTTTGACAATGACGTTTACCTGTCAATTATATTCATTTGAAAAATAAACTGTGTAACAAAGGAATTGTGTTTGCCTTAGGCTTCGGGATTAAAAAAAGGAAAATGATTTTTAAATTTATCTGTAAAATATATAGAAAAAGTATTAATTTATACCTGTACAAAATTCAATAATCTATAATTTCCGTAATGACAAAATGCGAAAAAATGGCATTTAATGGTATTTTTTTAAGAAAAACCATTATGAGCTTCAAGTAAAGTGCCATTTCTGTTTATCCGATTTACACCAAAATCTAATGGCTTCTTTTCGTATTAGAATAGGGTAGAAATACAAGGTTTCAGAATTTTCTGAATGATAGTATTTGAGTTAGAGCGAAGACAAAATTCCTACACATACACACACACACATACATACACACACATACACACATACAGACATCATCGTGAAAATGTTAGGGACCTTAAAACGTTGTCATTTACTAAAATCTCGATATGTGATTTTTAGCACGATTCCTAGGCATCCCTTACCAAGGGTAGCGGGAGGTAAAAACTTAACAAAAATCAAAATAGTACTTGTATCTTTACAAAAAATAAATCAATAGTACTTCTAATATTTGTGTATGATTGAAAATATATTATTTTTACAATCCTTAGTTTTATTAAATGAAAATACATACAGGGTTAGTTAAAAGAATGGAGACGGCGATTTATTGTCTTTAATATTCATTTTAGGAAATTATGTTCAATACAAAAGTTTTTTAAGAAATTTTGATCTACATTTGAGAATACCGGTTCAAGTATTTACGAATAGTAGGTACATCTAAGATAGATAAAAGCGAAGCGATAAACAAACTCGAACGATGTAATTTACTTAGTTATTAATTTGTTTTTAATGATAAGTTTGTGACCGACAACTTTATTGGAAATAATTTTGTTTATCTTAGATCAACCTACTATTCGTAAATAGTTAAACAATTGAAGAAAAAAAATTCAAGTATTCTCAAATGTAGATCTTAAAAAACTTTTATATTGAACATAATTTCCTAAAATGAATATTAACGACAATAAATCGCCGTCTCCATACTTTTAACTAACCCTGTTTTAATGCAATTGCTTCCTAACAGTGACATTTATTTAAATATGTCAAAATTGTTATTTGGACTTATTTACTAAATGCTATTATCTTAGAATTGAAGATTGTACCATTATATTCAATTTTTATTAGTAAAAGTTGCTGAAAAATTATATCCAATGTATTTTTTTCAAGAAAAACTGTTGGAAGCTTATATAAGTGATACTTCCGGTTATCCGATATACACTAAAAACTAATTAGCTCTTCCCACATTAGTATAGAATGGATATACAAAATTTCAAATTTTTCTGATTGATAGTATTTGAGTAATCGTGTACACAGGATCCCCACGCACATACACACACACACACACACACACACACATACACATACACACACATACCCACAGACATCATTGTAAAAATGTTAAAATCGGATTCTGGGGACATCAAAACGTACTTATTCACTAAAATCTGTATATGCGAATTTTAGCACGATCCCTATACCTCTCTTACCTAGGGTAGCGGGAGGTAAAAACGATATTTTGCAGAGTAAATGTACCCCAGTACTGGGTACAACCGGTCATTAGTTTTGTAACTTCCTTAAGAGTAGTAGTAGAAGAGCACATTAAATTTGAAGTGGAAAAATGAATCGTAGATTCACTTAAAACTCTAAGGCAAGAACCTTACAATAATGAGAGTAAACTAATTGACAGTTCGTACAAGAAAAACAGATTTGTAAAAGGTCATAATTATAACAATTACAAGAGTACGGGGGATGAAAAATTGAAACGCCCAACCTGTTTGTCACAGTGACAATTCCAGCAGTAAATCACAAGAGTAAATAATGTTCCCAGGAAAATAATTAAAAAGTTTCATTAAGTACTTACGGTCGGAGGAAATTCAGCAAAGAGCCTCAAGCCTGTTTCTCTATATCATCCTTCTCTTTCCCCTCCCCTCCCCGTGACTTTTGCGGACCTAAACAAAAAGTAAAAGTTTCCATTTGTCAAGACACCAAAATGTTTTTTGCCAAACTTTTTTATTTTCGCTGAAAACCTGCCCTAACATAATAACGAGCAGAATAATGATAAGAAGTACAATTTGATTTATTTAGATTACTTCTGTTTTAATGAAATTTCGGTTGATAAATATTGCCCTTAATTCATTCACCCTCGACTATTCTCTTTCGCATTACCGCTCGCCATTATTTTTATGAAACTTCAACTACGAGGTGTGGCAATTAAATAACAAGATTTATCTCAGGACATTGACAATGTATAAAATTATTCAAAATAAATATTGCCACCTTCAATGTACTGTCCTCCCCGAACCCTACACCGCCCGATGCGAATATTCCATTGTTGGAAGCAATTCCTGCAGGCCTTTTTACCCCCCGCTACCCTTGGTAAGGGAGGTATAGGGATCGTGCTAAAAATCACGTATCGAGATTTTAGTAAATGACCACGTTTTAAGGTCCCTAGAATCCATTTTTAACATTTTCACGATGATGTCTGTATGTGTGTATGTGTGTGTGTATGTATGTATGTATGTATGTATGTGTGTCTGTGTGTGTGTGTGTGTGTGTGTGTGTGTGTGTGTGTGTGTGTGTGGATGTGTAGGGATTTTGTCTTCGCTCAAACTCAAATACTATCATTCAGAAAATTCTGAAACGTTGTATTTCTATCCTATTCTAATATGAAAAGAAGCCATTAGATTTTCTATATATTTTGCAGATAAATTTAAAAATATTTTTTTTTATTAGTCCCGAAGCCTAAGATAAATACAATTCCATTGTTACACAGTTGATATTTCAAATGAATGTAACTTACAGTAAATGTCACTGTCAAAAAACTAATCACTTCAAATTAATAATAGTGACATTTTAAAAAGAAAATAGTAAATAAATCAATAGTTTTATGCAATGGAACAATTTGCAGCGGTAGTAAATACGTAAGTATGTATTTCATCGATCTTTAAACTAATAGACGCAGCGTACGAGCAAAACGCTTGTCCCGCCATAACGGTGCAGACACAGTATCTCTATCCTTCAATAGACCGGAAGTTAAGAAAACGCGGCAAAATAAAGAAATTGATTTGTCCCTACTTGTTATTGTATAATTCGTTTTATTATATATTTTTAATATAATCTATATAAACATATGTATATTATAAGGGAAAAATAATAATTAATAAGAACTTACATATGAAGTGACACAGCTGAACCGCGTACGTACTGCTGACTGCACGAAATACACCGTTTCCCCATTATTTTGTCGCACACACACCTCACAACGCATATATTTACGTATATATTGACAGAAATAATTGTAAATGTTGTCCAAAAATGTATATAATACGCAGTCACGAAACGTCAAATGTAGATTTTGACAACTATTTAGTGATAGAGAGCGATGTATAGAGATTTACATATGTCTGAAAAAGATGTACAATGAGTACGAACGTATGCGCAGTATACTTTAACTGAGAACTTCCGTACTGTTGGAAGACAGAATGTATATTTCTATCCTTTTATGTTGGAACATTATTCTAACAATAAAAGAATAGGAGACACTTGGTCCATTAGTTTAAAGGTCGATGATATATTTAAATTAATAAAAATGGATAGGAAAGTGTGGCGAAGGAAGATTGTTGCGTAAATATTATTGTGGTCCGGGCGGGGTTATTCGCTACCGAAAATCGGTCACTAATATGTTATTATGTATGAATGCTATGATGATTGCGAACAAGGCGAAAGAAGAATATTGTTAAAGAGTGAAGTGAGTCAGCTGAGCTCTTACTCTTATCTCTTTTCTTATTATTACTATTGTTTCCGGGTATTTCCTAACCCCCTAAGTGGGAATCGCGTGATTTTCTGTACGTATGTATATATGTAAAAATTAAATAGCAAGAGGTTTTGTGTTGGCCACATCAGATTTTTTGTTAGGTTATTCATAAGCTCTGCCGCTTTTCTATAACTACATCTCGGCTCCGAATTTGGTGCCTTTTAACGCAGAATTGCAAATTCCGGCGCGTTTGCAAACAGAAGACAGTAGTAGAAATAAAGCACGAATGAACGCAAATAAGAATAAAAAATCTGTTGTGGCCAGCACAAAACCTTTCGTCAATTCGATGTATTTTGTACAAATCCCATACCAAATGTTCCTTGAAAAAGATTCTATATATCCTGCAAAATTGTAACAAGAACATACTATTTTTTACAAATCCATACTGAAAGTTCCTTTGAAAAGATTCTAAAATCCAATACAATTATAATACGAATACGAACGTATGTACATTATATATTGCACTTAACACTTCCTCCTTCTTCAACTTTTCCCTATTTTATTAGAAGTCGCTGTTTCTTACTCTTCTCTTCTACTCATTCCTGTCCAACGCATCTTCATGACACAGTTCTTCCTCCCTCAAATCTTCTGTTATACAGTCCTTCCATCTTCTCTTTTGCCTTTCTCGTACTCCTGGCATTATAAGTTCCTATCTTGAGGCGAGGCCGCAAATGCAAGTCACTGGCGAGGGACACTGTCACTTATATCACTTTCAGATCATATACTTTCCACTTTGGTTTTGCACTTGACACTGACATCTGTCAATTAGAATTTTTTGAATATATATGATGTTTTCATAATTTTTGCAAAGCTGATTGATTTTTGAAAGTTAATCTCTCTATAACTCTATATCTATTGAATATGAAGGAAAATGGATAATCGAACCATATAGAGAATAAGATAATCTTTCTATTGATAATCACATAAAATATCGAAAATGATATTTAACTGCGTTTTTTCAAGAAAAACTGTTAAGAACTTCAAATAAGTGTACTTCCGGTTGACCAATTATAACCAAAATCTAATCAGCTCTTCATAGGGTTGTATGGAAGAATAATACGAAAGAATCATAATTTTTAGAATTGTAGTTTTGGAGTTATCGTCGGAGAAAAATTTGTTACATACACACGGACACACACACATACACACATACAGACATCATCGTAAAACCAGTAAAATCGTATTGTAGGGACATTAAAACGTACTTATTTATTTAAAACCCCCCATCGAATTCTTTGACCAAAGACAATACCTTCCTTACCTAAAGGTGACGGAAGGTAAAAAAGAGTTAATCAATGAAAATACTCTGTCCATTTTCAAGACATTAATTATAGTTCTCACGGTACTCCTTGTTCCTCACTTTTTAAATAAATTTGTATGGTACAAAAAGCTTATAGGGTAGGAAAGTTTATATTTGCACTTATACATTATCTACTCGTACTTCTTCGTCTAGCCTATTAAAGTAGAGAAGTTTCAGCCATAATAATAATTTACGATGACGGCGTTTTACAAAGGCACGGATCTTTTGCTCGGCGTCCTCTGTAGGTCAACGGAGGCGACGCCGACGCCAGAGACGTCGAGCGTCGTGCTCTGCTCTGCTGTTTACCGTCGAAACCGTTGCCATGGCGATCAATGTGAGAAACATCGATTAATGGATCAACTTCAAATGGAACTGATTTTGATTTCAATGTATTCAAAAGCACGCGTCCTTGAATGCTTGGATGTAGTTTCAAATGTAGCTTGAGAAAATGGAAAAGGCGAAGGCGTCTTTCACATTCCAAGAGAAAGGGTATCTATTCAACATTTTTAAAGGATTATTATCCATCAATATCATTTCTTTTTCTTTTTCATGACATGCAACATTTGGCTTGAAATAAACATGGTTAAAATACATTCAAGGTTGCTTTGAAATTTCAGAGATACAGAAAATTCAACGACCCTAATATTTGTTTATTTCACTTTGAATTTTGAACACTGTTAAAGTTTCGTAACTTAAAAAGTATTTTAAATTAAAGTTAAATACCAATATTCGACTGTGTTTGGGATGGAGATGGTTACAGGAAGTAAAAATTCTTCGGACCTCAAATTCTAGGTGATGTCTTAATAAAAATTCATAAACAAATACACTGCTCAACATTTGAATTGGTACACTTATATAACATGCAGGGCTATGTTTCGGAATGCAAACAAATGCCTATCGAATAACATTTGCGATTCAATAAGTGCAGTTAATGAGCTCGCGGATGCTTATACTTTATCAAGTTTTAAAAGAATTTTTGCGAATTTCTCGAGTAAGTTTTAATTCACGCATTATTAATCTTTAACAGCCCGATTCACAAAACAGTTTAAGCTAATCCTCATTTTTGGATTAGCGAATTCTACTCTAATTTTGACAATTTATATCTGAAAATATAGTCTAATCTATTCCTAGTATCTACCTTTATTAATAATATCATGAAAATTAAATTTTAAATACCGGAATAGAATAGAATTCACTAATCCAAAAATGAGGATTAGCTTAACTTTTCTGTAATATTAAAATGAATATTTTGTAACAAAAAAATTACAGAACTTTACCCAAATATTGTATTTTATTGTATTTAACATGTCTTCTGCTCACATACAATTCTAATTACATATATCTATTTTCCATTGTATGAGGAAGATCCTATGTCAAAGATTCTTCCAATTCATTAACCAGATTGACAGTATTTCTAATGGATATATGCAGGTTACCTATAATTTTAAATATTTAATTAATAAAACCATAAGAAAGATTAAATTTACTTCCCAGAAAAAGCTTTCAGAATGTAACTAAACTTTTGATTTTTGACACTTATATCTGTCATTTAGAAATTATGTTATAAACATTTGAATTTGTCAACTGGTTTCCTTAGTGCCTTAGCCTCTGCGATATACTACGTTAGATTATTCTATATATTATAGTGCCTTTATCTCTAAATCTATACAAGATATAATAATTTTTTTTAAGTGTATTAGTTTATGTTCTCCTTATTAGTAATAACAAATATTTTCAAAAAATTATATTTAGAAGAATTTTTTAAAGAAACCATTACTTCCGGTTGTCCAAATGTTCCAAAATCTAATAATCTCTTCCCAGGAATTTCAGATTGAGGAAACTGCAGTTAAATATTTTCCAAGTTTTACGTATAGTATTTGACAAACTGTGGTTCCAACATCCACACGCACATACATACATACATACACACACATATAGGGACCTTAAAACGTGCTTATCCACTAAAATCTGGATATGCCACTTTTAGCATGATTCCAACACCTCTCTTAGCGAAGCTATTACAATACGCATTCGCTTATCGTGATGACTTCATTATAAACGCAAAATCTAAAAAATAATATTAAGTATTTTGCAAATATTTCAGGTTAAAAACGAATCTCCCTTCTTATGGCTGGCTGGCCGGTATTTTAGTACTGGAGGTAAATTGAAGAGCGTTTTTCCGGTATAAATAAAGTGATAATTGAAAGACTGTGTCGTACACGTCGCCATATTGGCAGCGAGCGAGGCCAAGCGAGCTTCCGAGCTTAACACGTTTAGAATGAAGGGCTCAATTAACAGAACATGGAAAACCACTGACCGGCCACGTGTATCATATATTCCTGCAAATAAAATTCTGCTTTATACGCTCGATGTGATGTAACCAGTAGAACTAGATAGAAAGTAATAGACTAACCATAACTAATACATTTCATAAAAACTTGACATTTATTTTCATTACAAAAGGACTTTTGTTGTAGGATACATTAGGTAACGTATTTTCATGATATCATTATTTCCTTTAATTCTCGCACTCTAAAAATACATGGTGTCTTACAACTCGCGCCCCAGAGCGAATGAGGAAACACGAGACTACACACTCGGATGTGTAACTTCGAAGAAAAAAAATCTAGCTTAAAAGATATTAGAGAAAAGACGTCTTAAAATTGACCAATCAGAGACCTACACCTTTAACGTGTGTTTGCCGTAATTTTACGTTACTATGGTTTTATACAAATCAAGTCTTCTTTAAAATGTGTGGGCGACTGTAGATTTCGAAAAATGTCAGTGTCAAATTAAATTTGACAAGGTGAATAAAAAAAGGCAAATTCTTACCATGTATTCAGCCGCGGATTACTTAGAAATGATTATAATATTTTCGTTTAACACATTTTACACAGCTGCTGCAACACGTTGCACTGTACGATATAAATGATGATCTCGGATGACACCTTCGCTAACCTAAATTTGTTGACAGTTAAAAGTCAACTCTAAAGTATCAAAATTACAGTAAGTCAAACAAATTTTGTAACTCACTAGCAGTATTTTTAAAACCTAGCATACAGTTTTATTTTGTAATATCATCACACCTCAAGATATTCTTCCGGGATTGGTGGATTAAAAAGTCTTGTAACTCCGTTATGCAAGCAGCCGTAAATTATTTTCTTCTATTTGTTGGCAACCTATTGTCGTCGGCAAGTATCAGTTTCGTCTGGGGCGCGAGTTGTGAGACACCCTGTATAGTATATCTCAAAAGTGAGGCCCATTTTTCTGGACAGGATTTCGTTAAAAATGCTTTTGTTATAATTTCTTTGAGGTTGGGGGTATATTTTCAGTAGATTTTCTGGACTAATGTCCGGTTTTTCCAGATCAACTTAAGACTTAAGTCGTTGTTTATTCCTAAGTTCCACCTGAAACCTTTGCACCACGCAAAAATGTCAAAATGTGAGATGTAAGTAACACTTAAATGTAAGTCGAAAAAACGGTGACTTGCCGTAACTTAGGTATATGGTTATGTGTCATATATGTTAGTTGATATATTGGTAAGTCATGGTAAATTTGTTTCGTTTTGGACTGTTACGGCGTGAAAATTAAATGATATGAAGAAGAAACGAAAAAAATCAATGCGGTGTCCATGTGCAATATTCAAAAAGATAACAATGTCAACAAAATCAACTTCGTCCATAGTATCCACGACGTTAACGTCGTCAAAAGTTGGGAAATCCGGTAAATCCATATCGATTATTGTTGAAACGAATACAAACATAAACCCTGATAAACACAATGACAGCTTTGACTTTTGATAGTCTGTATTTTATTCTGAATTGCTAAATTTCAAATTGACTAATCATACAGTAGCATTACGCTGTTACCAACGCAATTGAGATATTTTACAATTTACAATTAAGTAGCAATTTAATCAACAATTTAAGTTGCTGTGGACAAACCGGGCATAAATAACTTGATAACGAAGGATAATCAGAAAATGTTTCAGTTTTTCCTTTCAATCAACCTATATCAAATATATGCTTTTAAATATTTATAACTTCGAGCAAAAATAGAAACCCATCAAAAACATTTTAAAAATCCGCCACCAGGTAGCAACCCTTGTCAATCATAAAAGAAGCAACGATTTTAATTCTTGTGTACGCATCACAAGTAAACATTTATATTCCGTCAGAAGCAAGTTTCGTACGTCGGCTTTTCTTAGCCAATCACAGAGCTCAATTTGTCATGTCGGGGGTGGGGGGCAGTTCAACCCCGCGTGCGGTTGAAGGGCAACATATTCATTACATTGTTTCGTATTAAAAGTGGGCTTGTGCTGGAACTTGACGTTGATTAATTATTCTTCAAAGAGTAAATCTTACACTAGTATATGTGCAGGGTGAGAATGTACTAGTAGTTGGTTTCATGGTTTATGTAATAATGATGAGATGATATAGTGAGGCGAGATGCTTAAGCCGTGGATTTAAAGATTACATAACATAGGCATAACATATATAATTTAAAGTAATTCCGGGAAAGGTATTATTAGAAAAATCTGTGGTGAACTTTATTATTTATTTATTCATATTTTAAATGTTCGTTTTTACTTCCTTGTACGAAATATACATTTTGACCATCCCTGAATCCATTTTGACTAATTTCGTTGTGACGTCTGTACGTACGTATCTCGCATAACTGAAAAACGGGAAACCGTAGAAAGTTCAAATTTTGTATTTTTGACTGTTATAACATCTAGTTGTGCACCTCCCTTTTTGGTCATTACCTAACTTTTAGAAGTGGTACTTTACTTGAAGCCTATAGTAGATTTTAATGCAAAATTATATTAAAATATAATCCAAAACTTTTCAAATTTGGTATATAAGACTTTTATAACAATGGGAATAACATAATAGATTTTAGTTAAAATGGTCTAGCCGGAAGTGGTACTTGTATGTGTGCAAAAGACATATTATATACGTACGTCACGACGAAATTAGTCAAAATGGATTCAGGGATGGTCAAAATGGATATTTCCGCTGAAATCTGAAAACCGAAATTTTTCGCGATTACAATACTTCCTTTACTTCGTACAAAAACCGGGTGATACAGTCAGCCTAGATGATTTAGTACCAATTGATTTATATCATAGTAATCTTCTAAGAACTAAGAGTATATTTCAATTAGAACCCTAACGTTTCCATCTGAAAAATCAAAAAGAACCCCCTGCTTGCAGCATGTCTCCGCCCCTGTACACAACTACAGAAGTAGATAATATATACCTTTGACTGATCTTACAGCATTGTTAGCACACTTAGCAGTCTTGAAATGTTGAATACACATTGGCAGCTGCAACGTTCGTGCTTCTTACTCCTTGTTGTTCAACATCGCTAATTAATCTAATGAACGCAATGGTGTAAGTTTCTTAACTGCAATGTTGATGAATTTCTTTTATAAACAAACTGAGTAAATATACAGCGAATTTAGATTTTATTTAGGGACAAGAAACAGCAATAAGGGCTTTGAACTTTTTGTGGAACAATTGCACTATTGAAAATTGAATTTTCGTGACTGATATTTTTAATCTTGGAAGTTCATATTTGCAGATACAGTTCATTTGATGTAAGAAAATAGTAGATGGCGCTTGAGAGCCGATCGTTTTACATGCATTAAATAAATAAATTAAATTCGTGAAACCAAACTTTATCAATAATAAAAATATTTTTATCTGTAAAATATACGAGCCCCTAAACTTCAAGCATATACTGACTTGAGGCCGCCTTATGATGTTTGTTGTCACCGAAACATATGCGGAAACCGTGATGTATTGCATTGATGCAATGCTGGTTGCAGCGATTATGACAACTTTAAAATCGAAATATTTTTTTATTCTTATAATATTTTTAATAAATTAAACTCAAATAAATACTGAAATTATCAATATTATTAAAATTTGTCTAAATTTATTACAAAAATTTGCAGTTAATGTGTTAAAATTGCAATTTTATTACAAAATCGTGAATTATACAAATTCCTCCCTAGTGATTTTATTTTAAAAATGTGTATAATAGCATTTTATTCAAGGATTATACACGATAAATTTTTAAAATTTTGAACTTGTAGAAGGTACTGAAAATAAATAAAATTTAGTTGTTTTAGAGTAAATATTTTTTTGTAGACGATCTGCAAGATCAAATATTCTGAAAAAAATATATAATAATGTGTACATGTTTTTATTAAAATTTTCAGGGTGATATTTAAAAAATGAGAAACAACTCATTAAAGTTTTATTTATTTTCATCTCAAAAATAAATGTTATATGGTCCAGTATTCCATAAATAATTATAAGACAAGTTAAACAAATATTTCAGTTTGCATATATGAACGAACTAATGTAAAGTATGCCGTTTCAAATAAAAAAATTAGATTATTTAAGAAAATTGGAAGGTAAAATGTTAAATTTGTGATATGTGCTGCCTCTAGCTGTTACACTGTACACTAAACTGGATTTCTTATGTCGGTAAAGCCCTTGTACTACCTTTTTACCTCTCGCTATGAGAGGTATTGGATTCATGATAAAATTCGCATGTCCAGCTATAAGTGCCCGTGAGGTGACGCCTGGTAAGCGCCCAAACGGTAAAATATATCGTCATCATTACCGATGTCTACATGTGTTGTAGATACTGGCACACCCAGAAATGGGTAATATGCCGTGATGATATATTTATATTTATTTATGTCCAGATTTTATTGAATAAGCACGATTTAAGGGCCCTAGAATCCGATTATAACATTTTTAAAATGATGTCTGTGTGTATGTGTGTGTGTGTGTGTGGATGTGTGTGTGTGTGTATGTATGGATGTTGGAGGGACGATTCCTCAAAAACTATAATAAAATAAAAAATATTTAACTGCAGTTTCCTCAATCTGACATTCCTGGGAAGAGCTAAAAAGGTTTTGGTAACAATTGAACAACCGTAAGTAGTAATTTCTTAGAAAAATTCTTCTAAATATAATTTTTTGGTTGTTTTTTCTTTATTAAATATGGAAGAACATAAAATTCTCCATCTAATACACTTAGAATTTTTATTACATCTTGTATAGATTTAGAGATAAAGACTCTATAATTTATAGAGTAAACTAATCGCAGAGGCTAAGGCACTAAGGAAACCAGTTGACAAATTCCAATGTTTATAACATAGTTTGTAAATGACACAAGTCAGTGTCAAAAATCAACAGTTTTAGTGACATTCTGATAGCTTTTTCTGGGAAGTATATTTAATCTTTCTTATTGTTTTATTAATTAAATATTTGAAATTATAGGTAAAATTGTGGTAAAATGCATAGACAAATTAAATACAATAAAAAACAATATTTGGGTAAAGTTCTGTAATATTTTGTTATAAAACGACGGTTCGAAAGCGAAGTGCAATACAATACTTATAAAATAAATAAATAATAATATGAAATATGTAAATCACCTTTATTTCCAATAAATTTCGATCTCTTTACTCTTACGTCATTATTAACAGGAAACCTAAAAGTTACACTTTGTTTAATATACTATTTGTAAAAATAATCCCAATTACTTACACATGAAACTAAATATCCTTACAATTTGATATACTCACAAAGTACACGCAAAAAATAACGTTAAGTTACAGTAAAATGACAATATAAAAAAAAAAATTTCCTATAATTATAGAAAAATATTTTTACACTACATATTTTAATACTAATTTACTTTAATAAAAAATATGATGCAATTAAAATAAAATATAATATTAATTTCAAAATGCTAAAATAATTATAAATATTTATTAGGGCATGAAAATCGGAAACAATTATATGTATCGTGAAACAAATGTTTTATAATAATAATGACAATATTTATTTTGTTTCATCTATTTCCTCTGTTTTAACTAACAACAAAGAGATGCAATCAAAATAAATATTATTTGTATATATTTCATGCAAAATAAAATACAAATTAGAGAATATTTGTTATATTTTTACCATTATTTTTCTCCGCTATTGTTTAACAAACAAAGATTCTTTGATAAAAACATGTGAAATATTAAATAGAAACTCTAATTTCATTTCCTGATCGAAAAAACACTAAATTATTAACAATTCATCCGAGAAAAAGTTTCTTAACGTAAGACATAAAGTAAATAGAAGTACAACAGATAGTTTTCAGTCACGGATTTGTAGATCTCAGGGGAACATAAAAGAAGTTATTGTAGAAGAAAAAATTTGCTTTTTCTATATTTTATAAAGTTTTCGACACTTGATGTGCTTCAGACATTATTAAACATTTATAAACTTCCTTTTACAATAATGAAATCTAGGTTTGCTCAAGATCATTAGTTGAAGTAAATAATGGCTTAATTAATTTATTTAAGGCCCAAACTTACAATCTCGGGTTAAAATTTTAACTGCCAGTTAAATAAACAATATTAAATGCTGAATCTTCAATTATATTTTACTTCCATAGTAATTTAATGAAAAGAAAAAATGCTACGCGTTTTTACCTATCGCTAAAAGAGGTATTGGATTCATGCTAAAAATCACATATCCACATTTTAGTAAATAAACATGATTTAAGGTCCTTGCAATCCGATTTTGACATTTTTACGATGATGTGTGTGTGTATGTGTGTGTGTGTTTGTGTGTGTGTGTGTGATGTTGGAAGGCCGATTCCTCAAAAACAATTGGACAACCGGAAGTAGTAGTTTCTTTAAAAAAATCTTCTAAATATTATTTTTTGAAAATTTTTGTTATTACTAATATTGAACATAAAATTCTACATCTGATACATTTAAAAATTTTATTATATCTTCTATAAATTTAGAGATAAAGACGCTATATAATATATTGAATAACAGGATGTAATAAGTCAAGTAGGCTAAATAAACTAAGGAAACCAGTTGACAAATTCAATTGTTTGTAACATAGTTTGTAAATGACAGATACATGTCAGTGTCAAAAATCAACAATTTTAGTGATATTCTCAAAGCTTTTTCTAGCAAGTACAATTAATTTTTCTTATTATTTTATTAATTATGTATTTAAAATTATAGGTAAAATGCATATATCCATCATAAATACCGCCAATCTTGTCAATGAATTGGAAGAATCTCTGACATTTAGCAACTTCCTCATACAATGAAAAATATATATAATTAGAATTATATGTGTGTAGAAGACATGTTAAATACAATAAAAAACAATATTTGGGTAAAGTTCTGTAATTTTTTTGTTGTAAAACGACGGTTCGATAGCGAAGTGCAATACAATACTTATATAACATAAAAAGGAAATGGCGAGAGGTATTGTGCTGGCCACAACAGATTTTTTTTTTCAAATCAATGATTTAAATGTTATGAGAACAAAAAAAACATCGAATTTGTTGATTTCATTAAATTTACTTCACATCTAAATTTTAAGTGAAGATTAAATTTCTTTTAAAAAATCGGCTCTAATGCTGGATTTATACAGCGTAACCCGTAACGTAACGTACAGTGCTTTGGCATATTGTAACGTATCGTAACGTGTGATTTTTTTAAGCTATTTTATACAGACCTTTTACGATGATTTGTCGTAAAAAGTATGCTCATGCTCAGTCGATATAATTGTACGACAAATTTGTATTTAATAGGTTAGTTTATTGGTAATGCACTATATTTCGTATATATTTCCATTTAAAATATTAATATAAACTTTGACACATGACACATGTCACACATGTCAGTCATTGTCCACAAAAAAAGTCTATTACTAATGCAGTATTTTTTATATTTCTTTCCATTTAATGTATTAAGGTAAATTTTAATATATATTAGCCACATAAACACAAACTGTAGCACTGGGAAGTAATAATTTTCGTAATAACACAACGTATCGTAACGTGCCGTACCGTAGAAAGATAAAAGTTGGCGATCTTTGGGATTTTAATACGTTAGAGCACGATACGTCACGTTACGGGTTACGGCTGTATAAATTATCACATTTGTTTGCATTGTTTTATTTTTTACGTTACGTTAGAGTACGGTACGTTACGTTACGGCTTACGCTGTATAAATCCAGCATATAAATCGAATTATTGAGATCAATTATAAATTTGGCATTTGATAGTTCATTTCGTTTCGGTTTTGTTTATTTAACTGACAGTTAAATTTTAACCAGAGATTATAAGATTGGCCATAAATAAGCAAAAGTCGTCGATTCGTCCTAGATTTTTTGCAGAGCCGATAATTTCTGCATCCGTTTTGATTTAACAATAACTCATTGTCCAATGTCTCTGCTCTTTATTTAAAACAATATGCTATTGCTAATATCGTTAGTAAATACCCATATAAAAATTATTATTCACTATAATCGATAATATTATATTTCTCGTCTCCGCCCACGTTCTCCGCCAACTTTCGGGTATTACGCTACGCCATTGCAAACACTGCTGCCATCTAACAGCGAATGTCTCAAGTTGAATCGAAGTGCGATGCTCTGCTCAGTTGTTTACGAAATTTTATAACCTCTAACTTGCATTTACAAAGTCATGTTTCTCTCACAATTTTATCGACCTATACTTGTGCATTTAAGTAAAAACATACTAAAGAATGCACTATATTCAACTGAGCAAAAAGTACTACTAAATACCAGTCAATATATTCAATACAATACACCTATTTATACATCAATTCGATGTTATGCAAAGGGAAAGGATAAAAAGAAAGAAAAAGGTAAATGATATTGAAGAAAAATATGTGTGTTTTTATTTAGATAGTTATTTGTTTTTAAGGGAAAAGAAAAATCGAAATAAATGAATCACAACTGGGTGAAATTATTAACATTGAAGCATTACAAACTCAAATGAAAAAATCTGTAGATACTTTAAAAGAAGAATATGTAAAAAACTTATCTTTGAGATCACAAGCAGGTTCAATAGAATCTTTACAAGTAAATCTAGATGGAAAAGAGTATACCTTGCAAGAACTTGCTCAAATAGTTCGAAAAAATCCTAATACTCTTATATTAAATTTATCCACGTTTCCCCAAGCGATACCAGCTGTTCTAAAAGCCATTTCTAAATCAGGAATGAATTTAAATCCTCAACAAGATGGTACAACTTTATACTTACCTGTTCCAAAGTAAATACATAAAAAATTTGTTTGTTTCTTATTATAACAATTGCTATTTTTAGAGTAACAAAGGAACACAGGGAAAACTTGGCAAAAAATGCGAAAACACTGTTCATCAAATGTAAAGACCATATTAGGGACACGCAAAATAAGTTTACTAAAAACGTGAAGAAACAGGAAAATTTAGCAAGTGATTTGATTCATGATATTCAAGATCAGATTGCTAGTATTGGAGATCAGCATATTTCTGAAGCAGAAAAAATATTAATTTTGAAACAGAATGAATTGTTAGGAAAAGAATGATTTTTTTATTTATTTAGAAATATATGACAATTAGAATACACTCGTATTTTTCATTTGTAGTTGCAAAATTTATTGACTGGTAGTATGATCACGGTTTTAACTAAAACATTGTTTTTGGAAATGTCAAATTGAAATTTAAATATTTAATTTCACCCGTATTTTCAAAGAACGATTTTTTTTAAATATTTGTTTGAATACAAATTATATTCTGCTTTAAAATCATATTTGATAGTATTTATTATCATTAAATAATGAAATTTGACATTTCTTAAACGAGCGTTTTAGTTAAAACCGTGATCATACTACGAGCCATTAGTTCGTACCACAATCACGGTTTTAACTAAAACACTGTTTTAAGAAATGTCAAATTTCATTATTTAATGATAATAAAATACTATCAAATTTATCAAAATATGATTTTAAAGCAGAACATTGGCTGGTAGCGCGAGCTCGGTTTTAACTACAACGCTGTTTTAAGAAATATCAAATTTCATTATTTAATAACAAAAATAAATAATATCAAATTTATCAAAATATGATTTTTAAGCAGAACATAGTTTGTATTCAAACAAATATTTTTTAAAAAATCATTCTTTAAACATAAGGATGAAATTAAATATTGAAATTTGAATTTGACATTTCTTAAAACAGCGTTTTAGTTAAAACCGAGCTCGCACTACCAGCCTATATGTATTCAAACAAATATTTTTAAATAAATCGATCCTCTAACATAAGGGTGAAAATATATTTTAAAATTTGAATTTGACATTTCTTAAAACAGCGTTTTAGTTAAAACCGTGTTCGTGGTACGAGCCTGTGTTCAAGAAAACCTAATTCGGAGTAGGTTATGAACAAAAAAACCTATGTCAATTTTGAAAGTATTTAATTTGTCAATTTAATGCGAGATAATGTTATCTAAAGAAATGAAAGCTTTACTTCTGGAATTCTTATTTGAAATAGAAATAAATTAGAAAACGGTGACTGGTAATATTTTGTATCCTTTAGTATCTTTTCTCCTTAAAATTACATTTCACGATCAATTTTGACTTGAAATGAATAATGATCAGACATACGTTTTTGTATTCATAACAACTTACCTGAATCCTGAATTAGTTTTTCTGAACACACTGTAGCAGAAACAGCAAACATGTCGATTCATTTACAAAGTAAGTGCAGGTTGTGGGAAAAGTAATTTTTATTACAAAGCAATTATTTATTTAGAAATATAATAATTAGAATACACTCGCATTTTTCATTATTTGCATTTTTGCCGTGACTGCTTCACTTTTAAATAAAGCAGTCACGGCAATTACATTTTTATACAAAACAAAGAGAGGTTAAGTTGAAAAACAACCATAAAACATGGCGATTTATTTACTCGGTATCCATAGCAACAGCTGGTTGCGGATCCCGAGGTTCCTCGTCCCCCCCATCTTCAGCCAAAGGCTCTGCTGGTTTATCAGCCCCTGCACCGCTTCCGCGTTTCTCCTCACCTTCAATCGCCGTCAAATAAACAGCAGTCGCTTCTTCGTCCAGAACAATAAAATCGTTCCCTTTTCCAACCATTCCAATGGAAACATTCTTCGTATTTAATTCTACTTCGTTTGGCAATGTATCTCTCAATGCGCGAAGACCATGTTTGATTAAATCGTCAGTTTCGCTACTTCCAAATTCGTCGAGATGTTTTTCTAGATATGTTCTCGCACTTTGAGACCTAGAACCGATTGCCATAGCTTTGCAATCGAAATAATTTGCGGATGGACATGTTTGGTAGATATGAGGGCCTAAGTCGTCGTAGCCGGCTACTAGAAGTCCAACTCCGTAAGGTCTTCTGTCGTAACGTTGGGTGCAAACTTGCATTTTATTCCCCAAAGATGTGATTAATCTACTAATCGGCAGTAAAGAATCATGAGAATATTTGTAATTCAAACATTCTGTACGCATATAACGGCTTAACATCCTTGCATCGGCGGTAAGACCTGCTATTGTAATCCCCATGTGTGAATCAATAGGAATTACCTTCTTCTGATGGGCAGACAGCTCTGAAGATGCTCGTTTCAATGCAATGAGAATTGCATGAGATTTATTTTTTAAACCGACTGTTGCCGAGCCTAATTTTACGGCTTCCATGGCGTATTCAACTTGGTGAAGACGCCCCTGAGGGCTCCAGACCGTAACATCACTATCGTATTGGTTTCTGAACATTTTTACTTATTATTTATAATAAATAACGCTCTACTAACTTTTATTTGCTGTGTCACTTTAAACACAACCTAAAACTTAACTGCAGGTTGAAAATAATGCAAGTTGTTGGTCTGTCAGGTATACCAACAACTAAAATCAACAATTTCCTTATAGTACGACATGATGTGGTCTTGACAACATTTGAAATTCCTGCTAAAGTTTATCACACAATTTGCCGCCAAAAATTTCACATTTGTGTTTTGTTTCAGGTTCCTCTCGATGGAAGTCGTTTTGTACAATTCTGTATACATTTACAGTAATAGTATAAGAATCTATCCAGATCTTCATGATAAAGCGGTAAATATTTTATTTTCTTATTTTATACATAAAAAGATGCACTCGATTGCGCCATGGAGCAATTTTAAAATCATCTACAAAAATTTTGTTTAACCGATGTTTTATAAGATCTGCTTACAATTAAGACATAACTGAAATATGAATTATAATAGCAAATTACATACAATATTTGATTAACATTAGATATTTGAGTTGAATAAACATTTTGTTTTAATAAGGATTAAGTAATTACTTTGAAAAATGTTTCGTAATTTTGCTTTTTTCTTTTAAATATAGGTATTTTTTCTTTCAAAACCTTTTACACTTAATAATTTGAAATATATACAATATATGGAAAAATCATATACAGTGTGTCATAGGCGTTTAACATGGGATAACAGTTTTTCTTTGCGCAAAAGTCCCCAATTAATTAGACAAAAATGATTCAAATAAAATATGTTGATTAGAATTTCTTGTTTCATACAGTAAATTAGATTAATTTAAATTGAACTATAAGATTATTATTTTTTAAATATTTTTCTCGTATAAATATTTATATAATTCTTTACGGGCCGGTATTACGAAAGTTCAGTTAAATTTAGTTCCATATGGCCGATTTCATAATAAAGATAGTCACTTTACTTTTAAAGTTTCATCTAAAAGTGAACAAAACGTTTAATAATTTCATTTTACGTTAAACGAATTGTCTGATGACTTTATTTTAAATGACTTTAAACTGACAACTTTAACTTAAAATGAAATTTCAAAACGCTTTTTTCATTTTTAGATAAAACTTTAAATGTAAAGTGACTTTATATTTATTATGAAACCGGTCAATAGTAATTTTAATTAAATGGATATAAGATAAATTTTTAACATCATAAAAACATGGAAAATGGTTAGAATTTATTTATTTTCGTTAAAAATCAGATAGCTATGGAAATTATAAAAACAAATACAAGAAAATTATCAATTAAGATCAAATATTTGAATATTTAATGCTGAATTATAACAATGTAGACAAAATGTCAGAATATTTTGTTTTATTTAATTGTTTTATTTCCATGGCTATCTGATTTTGACAAAAATGTCATTTTATTTTCTAAATATCTGATGCTACAGATATTCTATTGCATTAAATGAAGACTTTTTAAAAGTAAAAATTAATTTTAAACAACTTTTCATTCTTGTACTTTTGGCCTAAAATGTATGAGAGCCAATTTACGCACATTTTTAAAATCCTATATGTTCCGCGTTTCATCGCAATAATAAAATAAATAAAATGTAATAATTATTTAATATATTTAAAAATACAATATTTATGATAAACTATTTAAAAGCTCTTCTGCCATAGTGCAAGCCTGTTCAATTTCATAATTATGCGACACAAGATGTACCCAACGCGATTCCAAATCTCGTAGTTGATCTCCTCCACTTGTTTGAAGAGATTTCCGTTGCCAATTTACCTCTTGAATGGCTTGTCTGCAAAAATTTTACAAACTGAAACACAACTTTCAATAGTGTATCTTATATTTACCTCAAAGTTTGAAGTTCCCGCGAGGCGATTTTCTCTGCTTCGGTCAAACTACTTAAATATCTTTGCCACGCTGGTATGCAATATTGCAACATTAATTGCAAATTGAGAACACGTACTGCTTGGTGTTCCAATTGCGCGCAAGAATTTTCCACGCATTCTGTCCAAGCGCTGATTTCGTTTAATTTGCCACTCGGGGGAGGGGGTAATTCATATCTGAAAAGAATAAATGAAAGAGATGGAGAAAGTGCTGACTTCAAAATTGAGCGGGAAAATACTTTCACCCTAATGCATGCAAGAGCAACATTAGTATTATTTCTTGGATTTCATAAAAAAATTACCTACTTCAATATAATGCTTATTGATACAAATTACGTATATATTTTTATTCTTTTCGATGAATATGATTTTGTATAGTTTATATATTAATATTTTTTTTAAATTATTCTTTAAATATAAGGATAGAAATATTAAAATTTGAAATTAACATTTTTTACCTCCCGCTACCCTAGGTAAGGGAGGTATAGGGATCGTGCTAAAAATAGCATATAGAGATTTTATATAATAAGCACGTTTTGATGTCCCCAGAATCCGATTTTAACATTTTTACAATGATGTCTGTAGGTATGTATATGTGTGTCTGTGTGTGTGTGTGTGTGTGTGTGTGTGTGTGTGTGGATCATGTGGACACGATTACTCAAATACTATCAATCAGAAAAATTTGAAATTTTGTATACCCATTCTATACTAATATGGGAAGAGCTCATAAGTTTGTAGTGTATATCGGATAACCGGAAGTATCATTTATACAAACTTTTAACAGTTTTTCTTGTAAAAAATTCATTGAATATAATTTTTTAGCAACTTTTACTAATTAAAATGGAATATAATGGTTTAATCTTCAGTTCTACGATAATAACATTTAGTAAATAACTTTAAATATGAATATATAATATAATTTATTTCCATGTATCACCTAGCCTATGCGTCAAACAAAATCATAATTTTAATGACAGGTTTGACATATTTAAACAAATGTCAATGACAGGCAGCAATTATATTAAAATTAATAATGAAACCGTGTTAATGAGAATATAATAGTAAAATATTTTATTAAGGTTTGAGAAATAATATATTTTCCATCATACATAAATGTTAGATGAACAGGATGATCTGATTTAAATTTGCTAATTGCTATTTTTGCAGCACTATAAATTAATATTAATTTACAACTACACATTTACGAAATGGATTATGTACGGTGAAGAATTTACAAAGATTGCGTTTTAGAGCACCTAGAAGATGATGCTGATTTTTATAAGAATGTACGTGTGTGACGATTTTTCCTTAAAGCCTATTAAAATATGATCCAAAACTTCTCAAATTTGGTATTTAAAACTCATATATAATTTGAAACAACATATTAGATTTTAACCATATATGATAAATCGGATGTAGTACTTAATTTGGAGCTCTAACAAATTTTTGAGGAAAAACAATAAAACAATCCAAAATTTCGTATTACAGACTTTTCTATTTATTGGACAACAAATTAGATTTTATTTACAAACGATTAACCGGTAATGATACTTTACTTAAAACTCACTGCTATTTTAAACATGGAATTGGCGGGAGGTCATGTGTTGGCCACATCAGATTTTTAAAACAGCGTTTTAGTTAAACAGGGTTTGTGTTCAACACGGCAGTAAACACAGATTTAAAGCTTCGACAGCACTCATTGCCTCGGCAGAGAAACGATAATCTCTGTTGTAAACCTGATATTTTAGTGTCTAATTAAATAATAACTATATATGAAACAAATCAAATAAATACCTCTTCATTGATAAACATTCCATTGGTAGACGATTTTGCAATCGTTCGAATTCTGTTCGCATCATAGGTGTTTCAAATGATGTTAAATTCAATGGAGACAAAGATTCTAAATAATTTTTTGTTGGTCTGTATCTCCTACATTCTTCTTCAACTAACGAAAATGCCTAAAATATTTTGTAATTTCGTACATTTGATTTTCTACAAAGCATGAATTACGTACAGCTTCTCGAACTCCAGGTTCGTCATATCCTTGATCTATATATGGTAAAGCATCTACAACCACTTCTCCAGCCATTATTTTACAATAATTTTATTAGTTTTGACAAATTTTACAAATAAAAGAATAAAAACTGGAGCAGATTTGTGGCGATAAATCTGTCAAAATATACTGCTGCGTTATTGCGCATACGCAAAATATCAACAGAGAACAGAATAGTTTTAGGAACTTTTCAATTCTAAACTAAACTTACGAAAGTCTAAAGGAGCAAATTTAACAAATAAAATTATATAATAGCATTAAAAATATATTTGGAAAAAATAATAAGTGAGTTTAATTAAATGTTGTGTAATATTTAATTTGTAAACAATAATAATAAACGGTATACTTTTTATTTCGTTACAGTTAGATTGCCAGGTGGAATTTTTTTTGTGTGTATGTTGGCATTTGAGAAGAGAACAACAAGGTCCATGTACCGCTTTTTTATGCAAAGTTTTATTACAAGTATGTGCATAGTTTAATTAATAAGTTAATCAAGAACTTAATATAATAGTTACTATCGTGATAAAATAGTGTTTTCCAAATGGCAAACATAGAATCAAATCATTTTGACCTCTTCGTGACATGTGTTGATAAAGTAGGCCCTATGTTAAAAATATGGGGCCAAGTCGATCGTTTAAGTTCCATGTTCGTTGAACAATTACTAAAACAAACATCAGCAGAATTCGAAGCCCAAACGGGTGTTGTGCCGTTAAATCAATTAAGTGTGGGACTTCAGTGTTGTGCTAAATACAAAGATGGACATTATTACAGGGCGCAAATTACGAATTTGCGCCACTTAGTTTCTGGATCAGTAGAAGTTAAATTTATTGATTATGGTAACGTAGAAGTAATAACCGTAGAAAATATTCGGTTACTTGACCATGTGGCTAGTGGTTTGGTTAAAATGAAACCTCAAGCTGTGGATTTTATTCTTGCGAATGTAATCCACATTAACCAATTTTGGGACGACAAAGCTTTGAGTTTTATCCATTCAGAAATCGCGTACATGGAACTAAAGAGTACAGTATTAGGCGCTGTAAGTAACTACAGATTTATTAAAATTATGTTCCATGACACTGATTTATCAGAGTATTTAATTCAGAGAGGAATAGCTTCTCCTGTTTCGCTAATATTTCAAGAAACAATGATCAAAAGTGCTAATGTTAATCAATTGCCGTCGCCACATTATGCGCCGGTAGTAACTCCTGAATATACGCCCCAAATTTTACATCAACAGGCGCCTATGTCACCAATGGGTTCTACACCAGAATTGTGTCGTTACAAAACGTTACCATTAGAACCCAATTCCCAACATATGGTTTACATTTCCTATGTTGAAGATGGTCCATTTTTATTTTCCATCCAGTTGCAAGCTATGGAAGACGCTTTGGAAAAACTTATGATTGAGATAAATCAAATAACTAATTTACTTCCGTTATCGGAATCTCCTTTACCTGGATATCCGTGCATGGCGCGATGTTTGGAAGATAATTCGCTCTGTCGAGCCGTGGTCATAAATTTAGTAGAAGATAAGTGCAAAACTTATTTTGTTGATTTTGGAAATACAGATATATTACCGTTTTCAAAAATTTTTCAAATCCCATTTAAATATATGTTACCTAAAGTTATGTCTATGAGATTTACACTTGCTGGTTTGAAAAGTATGAAAGTTACTAACGAAATGAAATGCGCTTTTAAAGAGTTTGTTACTAATAGATTATTAAAACTTAAAGTCCTAAAAGTTGAAAATTCTCCCGTTTTACATTGCGAACTATTTGATGAAAACAATGTTAATATAATAAACATTCTTTACGATCAAATAAACCAGTATAAAACTATGCCAATCAGTAAAGGAATGAAATATAACGTAATTGTTTCGTTCATCGAAGGCTGTAAAAAATTTTTCGTCCAGTTAAAAGAATGCTCAGATTCCCTTAACAAACTTATGCTAACCCTTGCAAACACTTGCGAAAGTTGCCCCCTACTTCAAAACGCAGAAATTGGCACACCATGTGTGGCTTTTTACACGGGGGACAACCAATGGTATCGCGCTTCTATCCTAACTCTTTCAAACGACACAGCTACTGTTAAATACGTCGATTATGGAAACGAAGATATTATCCCGCTCAACTGCCTGAAAAAAATTGATCCAAACTTCGTGAAAATATTACCGGCTCAAGCGATTGAATGTTGTTTGTACGGCTACCAAAACATGTCTTTCAATAACGAAATCGAAAGCGTTTTTGAATCATTAACTTTAGAATGCGAATTTACTATGAAAGTCATCAACAAACAAAATAACGACGCAACATTATTAGTCGATTTATTTGATGCTAGTGGAAACAACGTCGCAGCTTTACTCATTGAAAAATTAGCCTCACAAAAATCGCAGTTACCGTCTTTACCGGCTAATAAAATAACGCGGTCTTTACTTAATGACGAAGAAAACATGAATCCGAATTCAGAAAATCATTATGTGGAAATCAAGTCTCCTGAATTAAATTCTGAAAAACCTTCTTGGAGAAATGCGTCTAATGATAAATGGAATGAGAAAAAGAATTATAGAAATGCAAATGAAGAAAAGAACTCGTGGAGAAACACCTCGGAAGAATCTCCTCCGAAGTAAGTAATATTTATTTATTATTAAATACATTTGTTTCACAACTTACAAGTACTTACGGTACAAGCTTTAAACTTATAGTGCTGGCCAAAATGAGTAAAAAAAAAAACCTTATCAACATGGCCCTGATTTTTGTTTCAAAATACAATAATAGTTATTAATAGTTCGTCAAATCCTATGAGTGAATTAAGACAGTTTTGACTCAAGTTGTATACAATTTTTTTTTTACGTCTGCAATAAAAATGTGAAAAAAAGTGCCGTAACGTTTTGTTCACGCGTTTGCTTTAAAAAAAATCTGATGTGGCCAACACAAAACCTCCCGCTATTTAATTTTTACATACATACATACATACGTACATAAAATCACGCGATTCCCATTTAGGGGGTTAGCAAATACCCGGAAACAATAGTAACAATAAGAAAAGGGATAAGAGTAAGAGCTCAGCTGACTCACTTCACTCTTTAACAACATTCTTCTTTCGCCTTGTCCACAATCATCATAGCATTCATACATAAGAACATATTAAAGTGACCGATTTTCGGTAGCGAATAACCCCATCCGGACCACAATAATAGTTACGCAACAATCTTCCTTCGCCACACTTTCCTATCCATTTTTATTAATTTAAATACATAAACGCTGCAAACTGTACCATTGCATAAAACTATTGATTTATTTACTATTTTCTTTTTAAAATGTCACTATTATTAATTTGAAGTGATTAGTTTTTTGACAGTGACATTTACTGTAAGTACATTCATTTGAAATAGGAACTGTGTAACAAAGGAATTGTGTTTATCTTAGGCTTCGGGACTAATAAAAAAAAATATTTTTAAATTTATCTGTAAAATATATAGAAAAAGTATTAATGTATTCCTGTAGAAAATTCAATAATCTTTAATTTTCATAAGACATAAAATTCGAAAATATGGCATTTAATAGTAGTTTTTGAAGAAAAATCATTATGAGCTTCAAGTAAAGTACCATTTCCTATTAGAATAGGGTAAAAATACAAGGTTTCAGAATTTTCTGAATGATAGTATTTGAGTTAGAGTGCAAACAAAATTCGTACACATACACACACATACAGACATCATCGTGAAAATGTTAAAAATGGATTCTAAGGACCTTAAAACGTGGTCATTTACTAAAATCTCGATATGAGATTTTTAGCACGATCCCTATACCTCCCTTACCAAGGGTAGCGGGAGGTAAAAATTCACTTTTTTTCACGCTTTTAATGTAGTTAAAAAAACATACATTATAAATCCATTTTAATGAAAAAAGTTACTTTTTAACAGACGTAAAAAATTACATATGAAACATTTTTATCAATTTCTAGTAGTTGAAAAGTTATTTGAAAATTAAATATTGGCAAAGGTCGCCACAAAAAATTACTGATAGTCGTTTTTATAATAAACTTTATCTTCACTTTAAATTAAAATTCGTTCGTTTTCATAACGTACTTTAGCGAGTACTGTAGAATTACTTCAAAATAAAGATAAAGTCTTAATTAGCTATTTATGTAATAAGTTGCGAAATGATAGTGTTTTACGTACGCGACGTGAAATTTGTGCGCACGAGAGTAAACGAGTGGTACAACACGTCAAGTGCTTAAAACATTCATTTCGCAAAACAGATCATTTATTCTCAAATATCATCATTTTGAATTTTTCAAAATTAAAAAGTGGGCTGACGTCAGGTTCATCTATTCGTTGCTAAATGAAATACTTTTAATCACTAGTGCTTAAAAGTATGTCATTAGGAACGAAAATGACAAAAAGTTGTTATAAAACGCTGGTATAAGAAGTAATTTTAATTTGATTATGAAAATGGCCTTTTGTTCAATTATATCTAAGATATTTCTTTGAAAAGTAAAAAAAGTATCTTTTAATCGTAGTAAAGTAAGTCTTATAGTTTTCTAGATAGCAAGGGGAAACCCCGTAAAAACTAATTTTTCATTATCATATCTCTCAACTATTGAAACTCGGACCCATGTTGATATTCATTTTGGTTAGTGTATCCACAAAGTTTGTGTTTCTACCCTAAGTTGTGAGACAGCCTATATAGTTTGTTAAAATGTCAAAATTAAATGTTAACGTACTTCTTAGATTCCGGAATTCACGTGCGAATAATCGTAAGGTTTACAACAAGAAACGGTAGGAACTTGTTGATAATGTATTTATTTCATTATCACCATTCCGTTTTTGTTGTTGTCCTGTATTATTTTTAACCAGCATGTTATTTGTACTTTTATCGCACAGAAGTAGTGACATTTGTAATTTATTAACAGTGCAAAATGTTAAGTTTCATAGAAAGGTACTCCCGGTATTATTAACATTAATAGTTCATATTTATTTTAAATCATTCCTAAAAGTACATGTTGACATTTATTATTTTTAAGTTATTTTTTAACAAGTGCGGGAAATTAGTGATTCCGCAACGAATACTCTCGTTTCGGAATTTATTCGTCACTGTTCTGACAGTTTTGGACCTCTGGTATGGTTGACATACTAAGTAATCCAAAACTGATCTATTCTTGGACGTAAGTTTTACTGGGATTTTTAATTATTAAATAGATAATAGTTAAAAAAATCCCTAAACACCTTAATTAAAAACGCTAAAACTATATAAGTATTTCGGCAACTAAGTTACCATCATCAGCAAACTTACGCCTAAGAACAGATCAGTTTTGGATTACTCAACATGTCAACCATGCCAGAGGTCCAAAAATAAATCTGAAAAACAGAGCAGATTTAGATTACTCAGTATGTCAACCATACCAGAAGTCCAAAACTGTTCTGATTTCAGAATAATGGAATTTTGCTAATGATTGTGGAAAAAAATATTTCTCGCACTCATTTTGAGTTTGAGAACACTTATTTCCCGCACTATCATCGAAAAACATTTATTTGAACCATATACCTATTAACTAATATATTGCGGATCCTTTGCTTTTCTTGAAGGAAACACTGTGAAATGGAAATATCATTTCTGCATAAGTCTATCTCACACAAACACCCAACCGCGAATTATGCGCATGCTTGGAAACCTTCACTACTATTGGCTAACGAGGAAATCATGATCACTTTTTGCGAATCACAGAGTTCTGTTTATTAACGACTAGTGCGAGAAATTTTAAATTTAAATTTGAGAAATTAAACAATGTACCTACTATTTATTTTGTATGTAAATTCTTGAATATAAATATTAGTAATAATAAAAAACATTGACATATTCTAGTGCTAAATTTGAATTAAATAATTTACTTTGTTGTACTGTAAAAATAATAGGAATACAATCTGGTCAGGATTAATTTATTTAGGTGACAATAAATACTGTATGAAACACAAAGCAAATGCTTTCAAAGTGCAACTACAAACAAAAATGAAATCAACGTCAAAGTTAAACCATGTGCTCGCTGCATCACCAGGGCAGCGTTCCAGAACCTAGAATACCAAGTTTTGGCGTAGAGTATGATGTGTTGTGTTTTGGAACGAATGAGAGTTTTGTTGAAGTAAAAAATTGAAACTAAATTAAAAATAATTTTAAAAAATTAACAAAACTACGTATAATTACAACATTAATGTCAAGCCCATAATAAAAACGCTTTTATGGAGCACTCTCCTCAATATAATGTGAAAGTACGCTCCATAAAAGCGCTTTTATTATAAAAGTATGCTCGTAATACACGCCAACGTATTTACTTATGTTTATTTTCAACCAAAAGCATGTTTTCTTCTTCAAGAAGGCACATTACTTTCATATGTTGAGAATCGTGAGCATCTACGTTTGAAAATATTGTGGAGTAATTTCTATACCCTCCTCGTTAGTAAATTAGAACATCACTTTGGAGTAAACTGGCTGTTTTGGAACAGGTTGAGTAAACTCTGAGAGTAAGGTTATTAGTTTTGAAACGACTTTGAATAATTTCGTACTCTAAGAGTAGGATTTTGGAACGCAGACCAGCCAGCGACGCTGTCAGCGTTAGCCAATAGTAGTCAAGATTTCCAAGCATGCGCATAATTGCCTGTTGGGTGTTTGTGAGAGATAAACTTATGCAGAAATGATATTTCCATTTCACAGTGTTTCCTTCACCTACTCTTATGGGAAAGATACGAGCATTAGCAATATATTAGTTAATAGGTATATGTCTATTTATTACTTATTTTTCGTTCAATGAATAGAAGCAGCATGTTTTTTTTTTTATTTTTAATGAATAATTTTGTCAATAATTCATTGTATTAATTGACTCTTATTGTTCATTAGAAATCGAATACAGAGTGATTCTTGGAACGGCGATTCTCCCACGAATAAACGCTCTCAAAGAGGAGACAGAACTTTTTCCCGAAATAATTCGAACCCGGGTCGTGATCGTGAAGGTGGCAAATTTAATAAAAGATCACCTCACAATGATTCAGGAAAAGGCAATTCCTGGAACAATAGTGGAACTGAATCTGAAAAATCCTGGAGCGGAAATTCAGTCGGTAGCCGGGGAAAAAATGCCGGACACCGGAAGGACTTCAAACACGGAGACTACAAACAAGGAGACTACAAACAGGGAGACTACAAACAGGGAGACTTTAAACAGGGAAGAAGAAATGATTTCCCCAAGAGGAACGAATTTGGAAATGAATTTTCAAAGCCTGAAAAACGAAAACCTCCTATTGAATTACCCCCTCAAGATTTAGCGCCTTTAACGCAACCATTCGACTTTATGGAAGTCTTGCCTGAATCCACTGAAAACATCAGCATTTCTTGGTTTTACAACCCTGAAAATTTCTTCTGCCAGTTAGTTAAAAATGAGCAAGAATTCCGCAATATGATGAACGATATACAATCGGCTTATACTGGCAGATCTCCCGTGAGTGAGGACATCCCGATTGGTGCCTCGGTTATAGCGGAATTCCACGAAGATTCCATTTTATACCGAGCCACAATTCTCGAAAATAAATACCCGAAATATAAAGTCCAGTATGTTGATTTTGGAAACATGTCTTTGGTGGATAATAGTAAAATTTGGCAAGTGGAAAAACGGTTTTTGAATTTGCCGATTCAGGCGATTCGATGCAGTATGGCGAATGTTAAATCTTTGGAGGCTGATTGGCCCGCGTCGGAAATGATTGATAATTTATTTAATAAAGAGACTTTTACGTGTACTTTCGTCGGCTGTGATTCAGATAAATATTTTGTACAGCTTTTTGATAATGATAATGATGTCAGACAGAAATTAATTGAATCAGGGATTGCTGTTGATCCGGCGACTGCATGCCAAATGGGTAAGATCTTTAACAATAATTTACAGCACTCGAATTGATTTTTTTCATAAAATTTTTAATAAAATAATTAGAAAACAACATAAAACTAAACATTTTATCTTATTTTTACAATTATTTTGTTTGTTATTCGTCTTAAGCCGAATTTATTACGTTATTTTTTTGATTTATACAAGTTATAATTATTTAAAATAATGAATTTATTCAATTTGGGGTATTCTAATGTAGTAAAATTTAGGGTAAAAATGTTACATTTTATTTGAGATTTAACTTTTGAGATATTATAATTAATTTCGAATGTTTTATTAATATACCATTCATGAATCATTTCTTTAATTATACTTTTAATAATAATTACCTAAAATTATTTATTGACAAGAGTAGAATTATGACATCAAATACAAAAATTAAACATCAGTAATTCAATAGCACTCTGAAATTTGCTGTAAATTGCGAATTTTAATTTACGTTTTTATCGTCAAATAAATGAAATTGTGATTAATATTAGTCTCATATTGTGTAGTTTTTAATTCTTAACAACTTTTTTATTTACAACTTTTCTCTAAATTTAATAGGTCAGAAACTATAGCAAAATGAAAAAAATAACATTGTATTCCCTATATTACCGATTTCAAGTAGACACCCGGTATGTTATCAACTTCTCTTACATCACATCTGGTAAAATTTAGATTCAATTAATATTTAAAAATTCTTATCTCGCTCAAATTAAATAAAAAATAACTCAAAATTTAGAATTATATTATATGTGAAATAAAATTAATAAAATATTTGAATACCCTATTACAAAATAATAATAATAATAATAATCATAAAAATGTGGAAAATGACATCAAGAAATTTCTCATAATATTTGTGTAAAAATGAATATTTTGTGATAATTCTTTGTATATATAAAAATAATATTGTATGTGTATTATTTTAGTTGATGAAGCAGTGGATTTAGATATATTAGTAGGACAAACTATTCGAGTCCGAATGAGCTTTATCCAAGGTTTAGACAGATTCTGTGTACATCTTCAGCAAGAAAAAGCTTTAATAGTGCAAGAATCCATCGACACTTTCATGAGCACTGCTGATATTACGGTAAATATTTTCCTCTTCATATGCATAATTTTAACATTTTCCCAAAATGAAGTTAATCTTTCGTGAAATTGATATTCCTTTTTTTAAAATAAATTTTACATTATCGAAAAATGAAATAGGGGTTTCCAAATCTACGGCTTTTAAAAAATACTTATTGGTTATCAATGTTAAGGTGAATATAATCGTTAATTTTCTGATTTTTATAACCCTAATATTAAAATGAAACTAGTGCATTTAAATCGAACGCATATAATTCAGTATCATTCATTTTGTGACGTGCTGACCACTGGCAAATGCTATTGGCTAATGGCTGTTCGAACCCAGCGCGTTTATCATATATCCGTCTCACTCAGCTGTGGAAACGAATGTTCTTGGTGTAATATTGACATACTTTGGCTTATAAATGAATCCTCTTTCTTTTTATACTAGTTTTAAATGTTGACGGAGTCTTTTCCTCGTTATAACAATAAGATATAATTACTATTACATCTCGACTTATCCAAGTACCAATATTAGGTTTTCCGCTTTCAAGTACAGTGTCAACTTAATGTGCGGCAGCTATTTCTACAATTTTAAATATTTAATTAGTAATAAAATAAGAAATATTAAATGTACTTCCCAGAAAAAGCCTTTAGAGTAATGTCTCTGGATTTTTGACACTGATATTTATATCAATTACAAACATTTTAATTTTTCAACTAGTTCCATAGGCTGATTGATTCATTATACAATGGATTATTTTATATATTTATAATTATCTCTAAATCTATAGAAGATATAATAAAAATGTTCAATGTATTGGACAGAGAATTTTATATTCTTTAATAATTGTAACATAAATTTCCAAAAAATAATATTTAAAGGATTTTTTTAAGAAACTACTACTTCCGGTTGTCCAATTTTTACCAAAACCTTTTCAACTCTTCCCAGGAATGTCAAATTGAGGAATTCATAGGTAAACGGATCTTAATTGTTAAAGTTTTTGAGGGATCGTCCTTCCATTACATACACACACACACACACACACATCATCGTAAAAATGTTAAAATCGGATTGTAGCGGCCTTAAAACGTGCTTATTCACTAAAATCTGAATATGCGATTTTTAGCATGATTCCAATAGGTAAAAATGGAAAATACTTGGAAACCCCTATTAGGTATTATATACAGAATGTCTCTTAAATAGGGGGACATGGCTTAACCACAGATTCCTGAGGATAAAATAAGACGATTTAACCAAACTTGCTTCTACCGGAAAGTGTACCATTTAGCCAGAATTCTGCTTCAAAGTTCTTCGAAAAAAAATTAATTTTGCTTATAATAACCGGACGCTTTATTCGATTTGGATGAAATTTGGTATGACAGTTTATATGGTTATGTCATCTTTTAAGGTGATACTTGTTATTATTAGTGAACCATTAGTGTATGAAACTTAGAAGTCCCAACATTAATTAGACCGAAACTTTTTAATGGCAATACCGAAAACGTGAAATTATTTTTCTTCAGAAAGATACATTCAATAGTAAACTTTTCTCTCTCTGTGTAATTTGTGATATCTGTTACGGTTCACACAGAAAAAAATAAAATATTAGTGTCTGCACTGCTAAATTTTTAAAATAAATTTAATCTAGTAGTCTATCCAAATGTCAAACATGTAATTTTTAATGACAGTAACATCCGTTTGTTCGGCCTAATATTATTTTACTAACATTATTATAAATAAGACGATTACATATCTCAGCTTACTCCTAAACAAGTTGTGAAGATTGACAACTCGTTACTGTCATTAAAAATTACTTGTTTGACATTTGGATAGACTACTAGATTAAATTTATTTTAAAAATTTAGCAATGCAGAAACTCAGATTTTATTTTTTTTCTGTGTGAACCGTTACAGATATCACAAATTACACAGAGAGAGAAAAGTTTACTATTGAATGTATCTTTCTGAAGAAAAATAATTTCACGTTTTCTACGTTGCCATTAAAAAGTTACGGTCTAATTAATGTTGGGACACCTAAGTTTCATACACTAGTGGTTCACTATTAATAACAAGTATCACCTTAAAAGATGACTTATAACCATATAAACTGTCATACCAAATTTCATCCAAATCGAATAAAGCGTTCGATTATTATAAGTAAAATTAATTTTTTTTTTTCGAAGAACTTTGAAGCAGAATTCTGTCTAAATGGTACACTTTTCGGTAGAAGCAAGTTTGGTTAAATCGTCTTATTTTAGCCTCAGGAATCTGTGGTTAAGCCATGTCCTCCTATTTAAGAGACACCTGTATATTTCACTCAGTTACGTCTCCACAATAAATATCTTATTTTTTTATGTTACATAATTATATTTTGCGTAGAATTTATTAAAATACTCTCAAGAAGAACTAGTCGTTGGTGCAACATGCTTAATACAAGTAAACGATATTTGGAAACGCGGCGTTATAGCCGATAATTCCGATATGACTTCTATCCAAGTTGAATATCCCGATTTTGGTGACCGTGGCATTCACTCTTCCGAAGAAGTAAATAACTGTCTTTTTTCACATAAAAATATAAATATTAATATTTATTTTTTATCATTAGATATATGTTCTTCCACAAGAGTTATGTGTATATTGGTATCAAGGATTTGAATGTTCTTTGCACAATTTATGTGAAACGACAAATAAACTTGTGTCAGATGAAGATTTTAAAACGACGTATGAAGGACAAGAAGTTATAATTTATGTGGACGAAATTATAAGCGGAAGGTGAGTTTTTTTAACACGAAAGTCGCGGGTTTTACATGTTCACTTAATACAGTGTGTCCCATTTAGAGATGCCACCATTGGGATCTCGAGAACTATAAGAGATGCGATGTCGGTTAAATGGAACTTTTTGTGCGCCTTTGGGAGGCCATCTCAGATGTGATTTTGTTTATCCAAAAATTCTTATAGGGCACTAAATAATGACGAAAAACTGAATATTGTTGATTTTGTCTTTTTCAAATAACTTTTAAACTATTAGTATTTGAGAAAAACGTTTCAAATACAAAAGATAGATATTTTTATTAGGTAACCAGTGGCGTACGAAATAAATTTTTATATCCGTAAATTTTCGAGATATAACACAAACTTATATATTTTTTAAATGCAACCTATATCTGATTTCAGTCTCAAAAAAATCATTAATTTTTTCTCTTTTCAATGATGTAAGGGTTATTTTATATTTGCTTTGCTCCTAAAATTTAATTTTTCTCTTAATTTTCCTGATCTTTCTTATTATTTCCCAAAAAAACATTATTATTTTTATAAATTATATTGTATTTGATCGAAATAATTTGTTTTATGCCTTTATTACTTAATATTTTCATTCTAGACTCATATTTACAAATTACACTATATTGTGCCAAGGGCGACCAGATACAAAATATTATAAAAATTAGTTTGATACGAGTTTTGAGCAAAATTTTCTAACGGAATAAATTAATAAAATACAAGGAGTATTTCTAAATAGAAATCTACCAATTATTTCAAAATAATTATAAATTTAATACAAAATAGGGAAGAAATAATAATTTTGAAGACAAAACATTATAAAACATAATAACCCTTATATCATTTAAATCAAATATAATAATAAAATACCTTTCTTTACAAATTATTTTTTATTTTCAATATGTACATTTCGATTGCAATGCAATCATCGTCAGTTGTACTACAACAATATAAAAAATATAATATTTATAAATATGTCAAAATTATTTCAAATACACTACTAAAATTTGTCAACCCAATTGTTAAACATCATTCCTCAAATTAATATTATCCCTAATTTACTATTTTATTACTTATTTATATTTTATATTAAATTATCAAGTAAGATAAAAATATTGTGACTGACATAAAAATTTGAAATAATTTTGACATATTTATAAATATTATATTTTTTATATTGTTGTAGTACAACTGACGATGATTGCATTGCAATCGAAATGTACATATTGAAAATAAAAAATAATTTGTGAAGAAAGGTATTTTATTATTATATTTGATTTAAATTATATATCTTCACGTATACTCAAATAATTATAACCCTTATATCGTTGAAAAGAGAAAAAAATAATGATTTTTTTGAGACTAAAATCAGATATGGGTTGCATTTAAAAAAATATAAGTTTGTGTTATATCTCGAAAATTTACGGATATAAAAATTTATTTCATACGCCATTGGTTAGTTAATAAAAATATCTATCTTTTGTATTTGAAACGTTTTTCTCAATTACTAATAGTTTAGAAGTTATTTGAAAAAGAAAAAATCAACAATATTCAGTTTTTCGTCATTATCTAGTGCCCTATGAGAATTTTTGGAAAAACAAAAGCACATCTGAGATGTCCTCCCAAAGGTGCACAAAAACCGACATCGTATCTCTTACAGTTCTCGAGATCCCAATGGTGGCACCTCTAAATGGGACACACTGTATTATTTTTTGGTGATATAATTCGACTATATTTCTCAAAAAAATTAGAATTTGATTTTTTCATTTCTTCATCCCAAATACCAAATTCCATTATGTGATGTCAGATACGGCCTGTGAAATTTCATAAAAAATCTAATAATTTTTTTATTTAAAGGCTCTTTGTCACATTGTACGACCTCGAAGGCACTAAAATCGAACTTATAAGTCCAGACGATGGTGCATATCCTTCCGTTGAACCATTATGCCCAATGCCAATATTAACTACCACGTTATCCGTTTACGTATCACACGTTAACAACGTTAATTCAATTTATCTCCAACGAGAATCCGACGCGAATAAAATCGCATCACTATTAGAATCATTATTCGAATTTTTCGAGCCAATCAGCGATGTTCCTACATTAAACCAAAACGATTTGTGCTGCGCAAAATCAGAAAATGATGGGAACTGGTACAGAGGTCGCATAACAGAAATTAATGATGAAACAGCGACAGTTGTTTATATAGATTACGGCAATTCTGAAATAGTGCCGTTGAATAATCTCAGAGTTCTTGACCAGGCATTCTACGCCCACGAATTAGCAATTCATGTAGGGTTAGGTTTACAAGAAACAAATCCGCAATTGACTGACAAAATAATGGAATTAACTGCTGATAAATTATTCACAGCGAGTTTAATTTATGGCGACAATGGTTGGACTGCAGAACTCACCAATAATGAATTAAATTTAAATCAAACTTTAATCGATCATAACTTAGCGTCCGCACAAGAAATTATTGTTGAGGAAGAAATACCAGTGGATGATAAGCGAGCACAAGTTACAATAACTCATATTGATTCTCCCAGTGAATTTTACGTCCAGTTAATCGGTAATGAGGGCTCAATAGAAGCTCTTCAAGCCGATTTACAAGAAAGAGCGAAAGATTTACCAGATTTAGAAGGAGCTGATGTAGGGGTACTTTGCGCTGCAAAATATACAATCGACGAACAATGGTATCGGGCTGAAGTTTTAGACGCTGACGCTGAAATAACTACAGTTAGATTTGTCGATTATGGAAACACTGATGTCATTAATAACAAGCAAGGTTCCATCAAAACATTACCGGCTGATTTATTAGCTATTGATAAATACGCTAAAAAATGCTCCCTAAACATAGTTAATAAAGGGGAAGAATGGTCCCAAGAAGCGTCAGAAATATTCGAAAACGCAGTCAATGCCGAGACAATCCACGCAGACATCGTTTACCAGGACGAAAAAAACAAAACATTCATCGATTTATTCGTTAATGGCAACAACATCGCTGACTTACTCCTCCAAGCCGATTTAGCCTCGCCTATTACTCGAAACGCGGAAGAAAACCTCGCCAACAACACCGGCTTCGTCAGCCACGTCAACTCCATCTCCGAATTTTGGATCCAGCTAGAAAGCTCCGTCCCAGACCTAGAAATGATTGTTGAGCGACTATCAAACGCTGATAATTTCGCCGATTTGCAAGATTTATCTCCGGGGATTCTATGCGCGGCGAACTTCCCAGACGATGAGATGTGGTACAGGGCCAGAATTTTGTCGAACACAGTCGCTGGGATTGAAGTTTTGTTTGTGGATTACGGCAACTCGTCAACAGCAATGAAGTTGAAAGTTTTGCCGGAGGATTTAGTACAAATGCCAATCTTAGCCCAAAAATGCTCCCTGAACAAACCGAATGTTGAAGTTTGGTCTGAAAAGGCCAACGAGAAATTCCGCGAAATTTCAGGAGATGGTGCGACGATATTCACCATTAAAAAATTGGCCCCTGGGGAGACATCTATAGTTGAACTATTTATAGATGGAAATAATATTCTCGACCAATTAATAAATCTTTTTGATGAACCAGAAACAACTTTTGAAGAACCAGAATTCGTTAAAGTTCACATAACTCACATTGAAACCCCGACATATTTTTGGGTCCAATTATCGTCTGATTCTGAAAAAATCGACGAAATGACCGAAATGTTAGCCACAGCTGGTAGTTTTAAACGTCTTACAAATTGGGACACGGATACAACTTGCGCTGGTTTATATTCAGAAAGTGGTTTGTGGTATCGCTCAAAAATTCTCGAATATAACGCAGATACCAACGAATATGAAATCCTTTTAGTGGATTATGGAAATACTATAACCACTGGAGACCTACGGGCGCTATCCGACGACATAGCAACTACACCTCCGTTAGTAACTTTGTGTTCTTTAGAACTCGAGGAAGAGTGCACCGAAGAAATGTGCAATAAATTCGCAAATATCATCGACGGGGCAAACGAAATCCAAGTTGTTTTTATCAACAATGATGTCCCAAGCTCTGTGAGATTATTCGTAAACGGCAGAAACGTCTCTGAGGAAATTTGCTGCGAAACGCCTCAAACAACTTTACTTTGTACCAGTTCAGCTAGTTTAATTTCTGATGATATCAGCCTGTTAGCTATCAGTACTCATCTGCCGGAAACGGTTGAAGAGATTGATAAAGAGGAATGTTTAGAGGAAGTACCGGAAATTGAGCAAATAAAAGATGTTTCTATAATGGATGAAAGTTATCTCACAGCGAGAGATGACGAGGAAAGTATGTTGGATGACAGTACGGAAACTGTCAAAGAGGTTTCGATTGTTGAAGAAGAATCAGGTAAATAAATTTTAGAATGTTGTTATTTTTTATTGTAATGCTTTATTTATTGCGTAAAAATATAAATGTGAAAGCATTTTTGTGTTATTTTTTGTGATGTAGTATAGTTACTAACATGTCACTAATTTTTGTAGTATTTTGATAAATAATCGTTGTTTAACAATACTATTGAGTATTACATGTGTAGATGCAATATTTTTTAGTTGAACATTACAGGGTTTTTTATAATTTCGGTTACAAATTTTAAGGGCGTATCGTACTGATCAAAATGAGTAAAAAGCTTAATCACCATAGGTCCTATCTTCAATATTTTCCGAGATATAAGACAATGAGAAATCAGTTTATCTCGAAAACTATAAGAGTTACAACTTTATTAAAATGAGACTTTTTGTTTATATTTGAAAGGCTCATCTTATGTGTTTTGTTTTTCAAAACAAAAAAAAATCAAATGTGCTAAAGCTTGTTCAATTTTTCTGTCAATTTTAAGAATTTAGCCAAGTTAAAATTATACAATAAATTCACCAATTTATATATAACTGTTTACATTTATCAATTTTTTTTTTATATTGAAATATAAAAGTTGACAGGCAACAGTCATATAAGGAAAAATAGAACATGCTCTATTCAGCGGCTTGCAAAAAACTTATAATTGACAAATTATTAAAATATCTCTCAGAACTCATATTAATAATTGAAATAATATTACCTTTTTTTTTTAGTTTAAGTTCTGTATTTATTTATTTATTATTAAAACCCAACGTTTCGGCACCATAAACCTTCTTCAGGAGAAAACATTGACATAAATATGTGAAATAACAAAAACAACAAGTAACCAAGGTAACAAGAAAAGTTCGTAAATGTAAAACTAAAAAAGTAGTATTATTCCAATTATCATAATTGACAATTGATATGTGTATGTTTTAAGCGTAATTTCTAAACATGGCCGCCAATTTTTAAAATTTATGGCAAAGTTAGAAATGAAAACCGGACTTAAATGAATTGTGGCAAATAACTTCTTAACTATTAAAAATAAAATGTGGCCAACACAAAACCTCCCGCAATTTAACTTTTATTAATTTAAATACATACCTACGTATTTACTAACGCTGCAAACTATATTATGTTCCATTGCATATAACTATTGCTTTATTTATTATTTTCTTTTTAAAATGTCACTACTATTAATTTGACGCGATTAGTTTTTTGACAGTGACATTTACCTGAAAATG
This sequence comes from Ophonus ardosiacus, assembly GCA_943142095.1. NCBI lineage: Eukaryota > Metazoa > Arthropoda > Insecta > Coleoptera > Carabidae > Ophonus > Ophonus ardosiacus. The sequence goes on along the minus strand of OW964825.1, from coordinate 1,545,749 downwards.
AACTATATAACAAAAAAATTGTGTTTGTCTTAGGCTTCAGAATTTATAAAAAAGATTATTTTTTAAATTGATCTGTAAATTATATAGAAAAAGTATTAATGGATTCCTGTAGACAATTCAATAATCTTTAATTTTTTTAATGACATAAATAGCGAAAAATTTTATTAAATGAATGGTATTTTTTGAAGAAAAACGATGATAAGCTACAAGTAAAATGTTCAAATCGTATTCTAGGGACCTTAAAACGTGATTATGCGAATTTTAGCACGATCCCTATATCTCCTTTATGAAGGGTAGTCATTTTTCCAGCATATACAAAATTTTGTTCGATCACTATCTTTGGCAGTTTTTCTTCGATTCTATTCTTGTATTAATTACATTATAAATTAAATTTGACATTCAAAATGACATTCTTTTTCGTATTAATGCATTTATCTGCCACTTTTTCGCTCTAATACAAAAAGCGACAGTTCCATTTTTTTTTTTTTTTTGTGAGACCAGTCCTACTTTAGTCAGTACTACATGCCCTTAAAGTTTGTATTTAAAATTGTTAAAACGGCCTGTATATCTTTTCATTTTCGGAGAAAGTAAATTTATTTCCAGAAAATGGTCAAATTTATTGTTTATAATAGTTTGAGTATATTGTTTTTTATAAATCGGTAGTTGTACCCTTATTTTTTGCCATTTTACAAATAATAAACAGAATGACCATTAGTATGGGTAATTAGCGAGCAGTTGACTAGCACTGATTTTTATGTCAATCGTTTATTGATTATTTTAGAGAAAAATCCTTCAAATGAAAGTTGCAAACAATACTAGTCGACTGCTCGCTAATTTCCGTTAATCAGTTGTTGCGACCATCCAATATTTTTCTAATGGAATTGGTTCACTCAGTAAAAAATTATCTTTGAATTTTTCTTTATAGTTGAAACTACTAACCAAGAAAATAATATAATTGACACTACAGACGTAAGTAATAATAAATTCTGCGGCGAACTTGTCGAAGAAATTTTGCAAGAAGCAGAAATAAATTTAGAAAACCAAAGCAATAATTTAATCATATCAACTGATAAAATTCTTAGCTCAAGAAATAACATTTCAAATGATGAAAGAATAATTTCAGGATTACAATGCGACATTATTGACGAAAACATTTCAGACGTAGACGAAAATATAATTAGCGACGAAATAGATACTTCGTTATCTTCTAGTAGACCGATAACTCCTCATAATGAGAAAATAGTCCCGGGTTCGATTTGCCGAGGCGATTTAGAAGAACCTGCCGAATTAGAAGACGAAACACTACCAGAAGAACATCAAGAAGTAGTTGTTCAAAGCAGACCCATAACACCTCATTCAGAAAAAATCGTCCCTGGATCAATTTGTAGAGGATCTCTGGAACAAATTCCAGTAGATTACGACATTGTCAATATCCCCGTCACTCCAAAATCTGAAAAGATTGTGGCGGGCGCTATATCCAGAGGAGATTTAGAAGAACCTACTGAATTAGAAAAAGAACCAGAAAAACAACAAGAAGTTGTAATTGTTCGAAGCAGACCCGTAACTCCTCATTCAGAAAAAATCGTCCCTGGATCTATATGTAGAGGATCCCTGGAACAAATTCCAGTAGATGACATAGTCAATATTTCCGTCACACCAAAATCTGAAAAAATTGTAGCAGGTGCTATATCGAGAGGAGATTTAGAAGAACCCCCGATAAATCATGAGAAAGAATTAGAAAAAGAGAAAATAAGTGACGATATTTCTATGGAAGAAGTTCGTCCGAAAACCCCAGTAGAAGACAAAATTGTTCCTGGGTCAATTAACAAAGGCTTGGATTTGACAGATATTAATACGTTATAAATTTTTTTGTTTTCTTTTTTTAAAATAAGAATAACTTTCAGTTTTGTTGCATAAGTTTTATTTTTGTTAATGTTGTTGAATGCTATGAATAATGATTTGATTTTGACTTAGTATAAATGAAATTGTGATATTTAAGTACATACTCTTATTCGTTTTATATCTATGTAAACTTTACCACTTCTCTCTTAAGGTAAAGAATTCGTTTTTGTATTTAAATCTGAATATATAGTTCATTTAATTCTTTAATTTTTACATTTACCGCTTTTATTTGAAACTAGAAAAAATGCGGTGTTTAAAATTTAGTTTTTGAGATACATTTATTCAAAAAATCAGGGTTAGTCACTTTTTGAAATAAAACTATAGTTTTTATAATATAGATTTATTAAAAATTATATCAAATCATAAATACATTATATTATAGCGTTAAGTAAACCTACTTTTACAGCCTCAAATGTGACAGGAAATTCGAAATTTCATGCTTATAAATATCAAATATATGCAAGAAAATGAACTTCATATGTATAAAATAGATTAATCAAATTTGATCTATACTTGGCTTTTGCTTTTCAAAATTTTGCAGATGAAATTCATTGAGTTATTCTATGATCTATTTTGTATTTTACAACTAAAGATCTCAGTACACAACCGACGTTTGTTGCACTCTTGTACCTTCTTCTGGGTAAGTACGATCTTAAAAATATTAAATATAAATACATTTTTTGCAGATAAACATTAAAAGTGCAATTTTTTTCAGCTAACAGTCTGTATATTGTCACCTTTACTGTCTAAAATATTTTTGTGCAACCTTACACGTACAAAACATTTTGTAGATGTAATTCAGGCTTCGACCGCGAAAGCCAATTTTACGGCCGTATCATTTTGACATTTGAGAATGAATATAGCAGTGACGTTTCTAAAATATGAAAATAAGTTTCTTGGTTTTTTTTTTTAATAAATTCAATAAATTTTGTAAAATAGTCATTTTAGAAATAAATTTTCTTTTCAACGATTTTTTTATAAAACTACTTGTTTTATCAAGTGTCAATCAATTTTAACTACCAGCACAAGACCTCTCGCCATTTCCATATTAGGCTATATAAGTATTGTATTGCACTTCGCTTTCGAACCGTCGTTTTATAACAAAATATTACAGAATTTACCCAAATATTGTTTTTTATTGTATTTAACATGTCTTCTGCACAAATATAATTCTAATTATATCTATTTTTCATGGTATGAGGAAGTTTCTAAATGTCAGAGATTGTTCCAATTCATTAACCAAATTGACGGTATTTCTATTTTACCTATAATTTCAAATATTTAATTAGTAAAACAATAAGAAAAATTAAATATGCTTTCCAGAAAAATCTATCAGAATGTCACTAAAACTGTTGATATTTGACAATGACATGTGGCATTTTATAAATATTGGAATTTGTCAACTGGTTTCCTTAGTGCCTTAGCCTCTGCGATTAGTTTACTCTATAAATTATAGTGACTTTATCTCTAAATCTATTCAAGATATAATAAAAATTTTAAGTGTATTAGATGGATTTAATAAAATAAAAAAACTCCCAATAAATTATATTTAGAAGAATTTTTCTAAGAAACTACTACTTTCGGTTGTTCAATTATTACCAAAACCTTTTCAGCTCTTCCCAGCAATGTCAGATGGAGGAAACTACAGTTACATATTTTTTAAGTCTTATAGTTTTTGTGGAATCGTGTATACAACATCCAGACATACATCCACACACACAGACATCATTTTTAAAATGTTATAATCAGATTCTAGGGACCTTAAATCGTGCTTATTCAATAAAATCTGGATATGCAAATTTTAGCATGAATCCAATACCTCTCTTAGCGTGAGGTAAAAAACAAAACCGAAACGGAATGAACTGTCAAATGACATATTTATGATTACTGTCAATAATTCGATTTAATATTGTTTATTTAACTGGCAGTTAAAATTTTAACCAGAGATGGTAAGATTGAAGCTAAATACAATAAAATTTGTAATTACATATTTTTAAGGGTTGCACAAAAAATAGTCCAGGACATGAAAGAAAAATGACTGTCTAATATACGCGCTCCGTTTAAATACGAAATACAATTAATTTACTTTGCGCATATCTAATATAACAGTTGCTCAAATAATTTTTAAAGCTACGCAGTACGCACCCTTTCTTATATTAACAGCATAGATCCAGCATTTTTATATAAATTATATACATAATTATTTCTTTCCTATAACTGTGCTATTGACGAAAATTTCTTTTCTGTATGTTTTATCGGTTTTTTTATAAATGCTAAAATATATTTCACGCTTTCAAAACGCGCTGATTTTTCCGGGCTTGATGACGTTACCTAACCCGGCTCTCTATTATTGGCCGACATTGTAAGTAGGCGTTCCCATCATCAAACCAGTAACTGCCAGACTTTTCCACTGAAGTTACACACTATTAATTTTACAACAGATTTACAGCTTCGGCAGCATTCATTGTCTCTGTAATGATACGGCAGCCTCTGATGTAAAAATAGAGGTCACGATATTATTAGTACAGATAAACACAAATCGCAGATACAATAAATAAATCTACATTTATAATTTTATTATCAAATATTTTTTTATACATGATTTTATTTCTAAATTTGCAGTGTCAAGAGACCTGGGCACCAGCTTGGAGGAACCCGTTCGTGAGCCTTCAGAATCGTGAAGTCGTGAACCGATTCACCTGATCTCCAGAACCAAAATTCCGTAAAATATGTTTGTAAGTTAAACTGCATATTTCACTAAACTTGACATTGACATTGAAAGGAATTGAAATCTTCATCATAAAAACAATGTTAATATTATAACGTAACAATTAACTGTAATTAAGTATTAATTGATTACATCTTTTATATTTGGCGGTCAAATAAACAATACTTATGTTTGTTTTCAGGTTCCGCGAAGGGCCGTAGTACACCCAGCGCAAGGATACGGTAACTACAACACTATAGCCCCAAACTTTAAAAGCTACAAGAATAATTAAGACCCGTAGAACATGAATCCGATCATTCCTGTTATCCAAAGACCATGAAAATTTTCTCGTCTTTATCTTATAAATGTTACATAACTACATATTTCCCTGTCTCTTTGTTGTGGTATTTCCCCCTGAAATAAATGACGGGTTGTTAATAAAAATTGTATTAGTTTAAGAAATATTTATTGTTTAATTTGTAACATATTGTTCTTATGTTCATAGTTTAATTGTATTTAAATAAATAAATAATAAATATATCATCACGGCATATTACCCATTTCTGGGTGTGCCAATATCTACAACACATGTGGACATCGGTAATGATGACGATATATTTTACCGCGTGGGCGCTTACCAGGCGTCACCTCACGGGCACTCATAGCTGGTGTGGAGAGTGCACCACAGGGGTCACTTTTGTGCCATTTAAAATTGGAAATATTTGGCGTCGGTCAGGATCGAACCCGGTTCCCCCGGGTTCGCGACCAGACACTCAGGCACGCGGCTTCGGGACCCCTTTAATTGTATTTTATAAATAAATATACTTAGGGATGTTTAAATAACAGTTTGCATAAATGTTACTTGTATATGTTTTTCGCATTGTTGTATTTCATGTAACTACCCTTAATGTACTTTATAAATAAATATACTTACCTTTCTCCTGAAAAATTAGAAATAGGGATAATAGTTTGTATACATTTTACTTGTATTTTACATTGTTGCATTTCATGTAACTACCTTTAATATATTTTGTAAATTAATATACTTACCCCTGTCCTGAAAAATTAGAAATGGGGATATTTAAATAATAGTTTGTATAAATTTTAATTGTATTTATTGTTTATTTGTATTTTACATTGTATTACATGTAACTACCCTTTATGTATTTTAATAAATAAATATACTTACCCTTGTCCTGAAAAATCAGAAAGAGGGATGTTTAAATAATAGTTTGTATAAATTTTACTTGTATTTATTATTTGTATGTTACATTGTTGTATTGCATGTAACTACCTCTAATGTATTTTAATAAATAAATATACTTACCCTTGTCCTGAAAAAATAAAAAGAGGGATGTTTAAATAATAGTTTATATAAATTTTACTTCTATTTATTGTTCATTTGTATATTACATTTTTGTATTTCATGTAACTACCTTTAATTATACAATAAAATATAAATTAAGATTTAAGTTGTTCATTTTTACATCTTACTACCCCTACGCATATATAGTTCTTAGAACGGCCGCTAGTTGGCAGCACCGGTTGAAAACAGTTTCGCGCCTAGAGTATAAAAAGCCAGAAATACTTAAAATCAATGGCCGTTGGGCAGCAGTACTTTCTTGTCAATCAGTAATATAGCAAAAAGGCTCTAAAAGTAATGTGTGCTGTTGGGAATTTAACCCTTTAATTATGTTCCGTTTGTCTTGCGAATTTTAGTTTTGCATACTGAGATGACATTTGGATATTTGATATGTATGATATGTGATGTTATCTGTACTACAAAAGTGTCGTTATGTCTTCTGTGACAGTATGTAAATCCCATTTCTAATAAATCTAAGTACAAAAGGCATTGAGAATTATGTATGTACGTATATATGTACACAAATGACATTTTTTGATTAATTTTAGACTCAAAGTTGAAAACGTTTATCGACAGGTACTGCCCCCTGGTGGCCGTTTTGAAAACTACATACGTGTAAGGACTTAGAATAAAATCAATTTTTAAATATAACAATATATATTTGTATTATATTAAAATTACAAGACTTCTTATAAAAATTAAAGTTTATTGCTATTACAAAAGACTTTCTAAATATAAAAATATATTTATTAAAATTACAAGACTTCTTATAAAAATTAAAGTTTATTGCTATTACAAAAGACTGTTTCACATTATAATATATTATTAGATATGTTGGCAAATTTAGTAACAATTGTGAACAAAATTATAACCCAAAATAAATGTAAAAGACATTTGTGTTTAAAAATTCTGTTCATAATTATTTCTCACTAAGTTAACAAATTTGGTGACAATTTTTTAACGTTTCAAACAGGTTTTTGTTGTAAATTAGAAATGTTTTTTATTTAACTATCATTATTTAGTTGCATTATTTTGATTGTAAATATTGAAAACTATTTTGCATCTTTGTTTTGTAATGAAAGTACTTCTATTACAAAATAAAGATACAAAATAATTAATAATATTTACAATTAAAACAATGATAGTTAAGTAAAAAACATTTCTAATTTACAACTAAAGTCTGTTTGACACGTTAAAAAATTGTCACCAAATTTGTTAAACTTAGTGAGAAATAATTATGAACAGAATTTTTAAACACAAATGTCTTTTAAGTTTCTTTGGTTATAATTCTGTTCACAATTGTTACTAAATTTGTCAACAAATCTAATAACAATTTATAACAATATCAAACATTATTTAGTTATAAAACTAAACGTTTATTACCAAATAAAATTATCATTTTTGTAGTTGTATTAATTGTTGTTAATTATTTTGTATCTTTATTCTGTGACTGAATAAAAATGCAATAGAATTAAACACAAATAATATAACCATAATTTTATTTGGTAACAAATATTTCAGTTTTATAACTAATACGAAACTCTACTTTTAATATTTATGTGCTAAGGTAAAATAATACTATATTAAGTAGAGTTTCGTTTACAATACTAATTTAACAAATTAAATCTTGGTGATCCCTAAATAAGATTCCTTGTTCCCATTTTCAAAGGTACAAAGATTTCTTATTCAGTTTAAGATCGTTTGCGAAACTTTATATTAATATTATATATTTTATTACCACCCAAACCTCCCACTTACCAAAATATATAATATTTATTAATGTAAAGCTTCGTTTACAATATTTAAAATCTAATTTTGCCCTGACCACGTCTTAATATTATTACATCAGAAATTTAGGCGAATGTCAGTAATTTCTCAAAGCAACACTTTGTCCTGAATACGTCTGAATCCACCCAGTGCAATTACACCATCCCTAATTCCCATCCTGAATCTAAAGAACAACACGTGTTGTCCGCAAATCTAAGTGACTCTAATATAAAAAAAACGGTGGAATCTGTGCCGATGATTCCCGCCCATTCGGGTTGGTTTCGCCTATACACGAGCAGGAGTCAGAGATTTCACGCCTAGCCGAGGCGCCATGATACTCACTATATACCTACCACTTAGGTAATAAGTATATGGGTCTCACGACGTCGCCTTAAAGCCTACGTCCCCAAACGAACTCCGCATTCCCGACAACACCGGCATAGGCACATGGGTTCCGTCTGCCACGTACGAGGACGTGGGGGGGTGCCCATGGCGGCCTATGGTTGTGCACCGTGTTCCAACGTTGGCCCCAATGCAAAGGACATGCTAATTCATAAACAATATCTAATAACCCACAGTACAACTGCAAAAGATGAATTCAGACGCAACAGAAACGAAGTATTCACTTGTATTGAAGTCACTAACGTTCTATCCTAAATATCTGTAGTAATTACAATTTTTCTAAAACTACCTACTTTAAAACTAATGGGATTAAATTAAAATAATATATTGTTTTATTGTTGTACATACATTTTAAACAAATGAAGAAGAAACTATGGTCTGCGTCTCCAATCGGCACTGCAATCTTGACGATAGTGGCGATGGGGAGTTATTTTTAACTTAAAAACTATCTTAAAACTAAAAACGATAACCTTTATTTAATAAATTGTATATATGAGGGAAACACCGCCCTCAGAAGCCAAACCCACGTTCCCTCATATATACCATTTATTAAATCCAGTTCCGTGTACAATAATACTTAATCTAACATAAATTATTGTAGAAACACCCACCCCCAAAATTAAGTTAGTGAAGTGCGCAAAAAGCCTATCTTACGTTAAGATCTATTTCAATGAAAAACAAATCTAAAAAAGCCTATCTTACGTTAATAACGATTTCAAAGAAAGTCTAAAAATGTGAAGTTACGTTAATTTTTCTCTCTCTCTCGAAAAGCAAAAACAACCCTTCCTACTTATATCTAAGCTATCTTATGTCTACACGAACTATCTTACATCTAGATTAAACTAAGCTAAAGGCGAAGTGTGTGTGAGAGAGAGAGTGTACGAGCTAAGCAAATGGTGAGAACGCCGTGGCGTCGAACGCCGTTGTTGGTTCTCACGGAAGTTTACGAGGGGGTTAAGCCGACCCCACGCGATGCAGAGCATTTACGGCCTAATACTCGAACTAGGTAGAGAGCACGGCAGCAGTCACATGTAACTACCTAGGGTGCACGCCAACCTACCTAGCTACTCCCGGAGACATTCGCCCGCGCCTCTCGCGGATACCCTACACCGAACGCGGTTATTAACCCGTGTGCTCAACAAAGTTAAATCAAACAAAAACTTTACCTTGTCTTTAATTATTCGTTGCCATTACCATTAAATGATGATTACATTACGTTGCCTCCGGATGAGGAGAGCACATAAGGCCATAAGAAAGCTTTCTGTGTCAACTATGGATTAATGTCCCTAGAAACATTCACACAAGTGTGAAGCGATCCACCATAACAACAGGATTCACATGACGGTGCGTTGTACATATCAGTCCACTCAATTATGGCTATCGCGCACGAAACCTACCTACCCAGCCCCTCTGACCGTGTGAAGTTAATTGAATAAGGAACCCGAACACCCACATCAAAGTTTCGGTCTGTTACCTCCTTCCTGACTTACTCATCCATCCACCTGCAAGCATGCCCCGATACGTCCGTATTTTCTTTTCCCAAGCACTCTCCCTAGCTACCGTCTGGGTAAGCCACGCGTACGGTTACCGTTGCAACCGTAGACGCACGATTTTAGGATGATCGCCCCGGGATGCACTTCAAATTAATCAATTTATTTTTAATTTTTAAAGAAAACGCGTGTTTGCTCGACGGCGCGATGAGCCAAAGTTTAATTAAAACCTGAAAATACATTTCCAAGAACTTAAAACTATAGTATTCCTCACGTACGAATGGCATTGCACAAGTTCAATTCGCTTTATAATCTGTGCTGACATCTAATAAGAAACTATCTTTCCCCGCATCAAGAAACGCACAAGCAACCATTATTGATAAATCACGTAAATCAACACGAGACAAAAATGTTAAAACACGTCAATGTATACAAACTATGTTGACAGTTTCAAATTATTTCCTAAACAGAGTCACGACATGCATTCGTTGCCTTATGAACAGATTTTATAACCTGTGTGACAAAAAAAAATCTACTTCAATTACGTGTTTAACAAGTATACACTTTATTGCGCGCAATGCCATTCTTACGTAAATAATACTAAAACTTATATAAAGCTACTATTATTTTAGTCTTCTAGATGTCCGTTTCCTGAAAAACATATGCTAATCATTTGTTCCCAGATATTGATTTTATTGATAAATAGGCGATATTTCAATTTCAAATTGTTTCAATATTATAAGGACATTTATGAAAGTTATATTTGTTTCAATGTAGTACTCAAAATCAAATTTGAATAAAAGAATTTAGGCATATAGTCATATCCCTTTGATTATAAGTTCTCATGGTTGAGTATGAAAACAAGTTAATAATTAGACATATAGTCATATTCCTTTGACTGTAAGTTCTCATGGTTGAGTATGAGAACAAGTTAATAATTAGCATATAATCATATTCCTTTGACTATAAGTTCTCATGGTTGAGTGTGAGAACAAGTTGATAATTAGACATATAGTCAGATTCCTTTAAAAAAATTCGAAAAAAATAAAGTGTCCTACCAGTTAATCCACCGATGGCCGCTTATGACGTAGAAGATTGTCTGGTGCCGTGTTTAAATTCATGCATGGATCATACCAACCAAAGGTCCGCCTATTAAATAATAATTATTAGTTTGTGATATTCTTTAAACCATTTAAGAAACTGTTGGATAAAATTTTGTATGGCAAACATGTATTAATTACATAAAACACTTCAGAAAATTAACGCTTTTCTCACGTGATTTAAAATGAAGAATAGAAATGTACCATGTGTTTGTCCAACAGTTCTTGAATGGTTCACAGAAGAGCCAGACAGTTGCTATGAAATATATAAATATTTATCTCAAGCAACATGAGATAAATACTCATATTATTGTAACTGCATGTCTTACTGCACTATTTTTATCAAATGTGTTTTTGACATATCAAATACATTTTTAATTCATTTAAATAAATATATTTTATAATAACCGCGTATTTTGCACCACTCTGTTCGTCAAGTGGTTATACAAATGTATCGTGCATGGTGCACCATTTTTCAAATGCTTAGTTACTCTTGTGCATTTCACGCGCACTATGCAGACAGATGTGCCAGACAGTTTTTATTGGCTAATAACTAGATTTGAACTAGTTCATTTATATTCCAAGATTCGACTTTTGGTTTATAAAGTAATGTTGCGTTACCAACAATATAAGCCGTTCCAAATAAATAAATAACTACGTATAATGACACACTGTACGAAACCTATATAAAATAGTTCAATTTACCTAGAACTGTCTCTAAAGAACCCTATAAGGTCAATGACCTGTTATTCCAAAATACAATTTAATGAATTTTACAATGATTGAAAAACAATGGCACATATTACGAGAGCACTTTTAAAATTAAAGCGTTTTTATGGAGCTGTCATAAGAATAATGTAAAAGCGCGTTCCATAAAAGCACTTTTATTAAAATAGTTCGCTCGTAATACGGGGACCAATGAATTTATCTTGTTCTAATATTTAATTTCATCATTAATAGCATGTTATTTAAAGAAATACTTTATAGTACACTTGAATTTTATTAGAATATCAGTTTAAACATTGTTTACAATGAAAGAAACATTTTATTACTATGTTAAAAAGCGGCCGAAAAATCCTATAAATTTTTTATTTTATTCAGTATTATTGATTTTTCGATTGTGTGACGTCACACAATTCCATACCATTTGCGTTGATTTTTTTTTTGCCATGTATTATTTATACAGTGTACAGAAAAAAACAATTTGGAGTAGGCTATGAACGCAGAAACGTTTGTCTGATTATTATTCAATTCAGAACAAGAAGGTGTTCTGTGGCTTTCTAGATTTAAAGAAGGCGTATGATAGTGTTCTTAGAGATACTTTGTGGGGTGTACTAAGAAAGTACGGCGTAAATGGAAACTGGTTGGGAGCGATTCGAGCGTTGAGTAGTTGGTTTCGTATAAATGTAGGTGTTAAACAGGGTTGTGGTATGTCTCCGTGGTTGTTTAATTTGTATATGGATGTGTTGTTGCGGAAGGCGTTGAGTGGATTGGATGGTGTACATATTGGTGAAAGTATTGTGCCTGCGTTAGCGTATGCGGATGATGTAATTGTCTTAAGTGAAAATGAAGAGCAACTGAGAAGAATGATAGAGAGAATAAACGAAGTTGGAAGAAGTATGAATTTAATGTTGAATGTTGATAAATCTAAGGTGTTAGTATTTGAAAGGAGTGAATTGGTGACTGAGTGCAATGTGTTGGTGAATGGAGTAAAACTGGAGCAGGTGAATGAGTTTGTATATTTGGGTAGCATGATGTCGAGGGATGGACGAATTGACCGTGAAATTGATAGGAGGGTGAGTGCGGGATATAAGGTAATGGGTTCTCTGGGCACGTTTGCTCGTAACGTAAACGTATCTAGAGAAGCTCGGTTAAGTGTATATAATGGAGTGCTGGTGCCTGCTTTGATGTATGGAAGTGAATGTTGGGCATGGACGAGAAAGCATAAAAGGAAAGTGACTGCTGTGGAAATGAGGTATTTACGTGGTGTTTGTGTGTATACAAGACGGAATAATTTGGTGTATGAAGAATGTATGGTTAGGAAGAATGTAGTTAAGAGAGTTGGAGTGAGTCAGTTGAGATGGCTTGGTCATGTGGAGAGAATGATGAGTGAACGACTCGTAAAACGCATATATGTTGGTAAAGTTGAGGGTGTTCGATTGCGTGGCCGTCCAGTGTGTAAGTGGATGGATGTGATTGGTAGTGTTTTGAAGGAACGTAAGTTTCCGAGTGGAAAGAGAAGAAGAGCATGTATAAATACGATTATGAATGTGGCTGAGGCGAAAGAAGTTTGCCTGGATAGGAATGTGTGGAAAAGGATGATTGTTTCGTAATTATTGTCGTGTGAAGATGTATGGTTAGTAAGAATGTGTTATGAGAATGGAGAGACAGCTGAACTTTTATGTGGACGAGAAGAATGAAGTATGTTTGTACAGGAATGGGTAGCGAAAGATGATTTTTGTGTAACTATTATTGTGGTCCGGATGTGGTTATTCGCTACCGAAAATCGGTCACTTTAATATGTTATTATGTATGAATACGTTTATGAATGTGGCTGAGGTGAAAGAAGTGTGCATGGATAGGAATGTGTGGCGAAGGATGATTGTTGCGTAACTATTACTGTGGTCCGGATGCGGTTATTCGCTACCGAAAATCGGTCACATTAATATGTTCTTGTATGAATGTTATGATGATTTTGGACAAGACGAAAGAAGAATGTTTTTAAAGAGTTAAGTGATTCAGTGGAGCTCTTACTTTCATCCCTTTTCTTGTTTTCGAGTTTATTGTAACCCACTAAGTGGGAAACGCGTGATTTTATGTATGTATGTATGTATGTGTGTATGAGTAAAAGTAAATTTCTTTGGTATTAAAATTGAAAGAGAAGTTCACCATTTTGCCTTTAAAGATAATGTAGGCATTATTTAACTAAAGCGCTTTTAGTTATTTTTACAAGCAATAACATTTAATGCTGTATCATACAAATCTCTGGATTTCGGGGGTAAAATATTCACAATGCACCGACAGCAATAAGTATTTTTTTTTCAGTTCTTAAATCTAAGGTGTTAATATTTGAAAGGAGTGAATTGGTGATTGAGTGCAAATTGTTGGTGGATGGAGTGAAACTGGAGCAGATGAATGAGTTTGTATATTTGGGTAGCATGTCGAGGGATGGACGAATTGACCGTGAAATTGATAGGAGGGTGAGTGCGGGATGTAAGGTAATGGGTGCTCTGGGCACGTTTGCTCGTAACGTAAACGTATCTAGAGAAGCTCGGTTAAGTGTATATAATGGAGTGCTGGTGCCTGCTTTGATGTATGGAAATGAATGTTGGGCATGGACGAGAAAGCATCAAAGGAGAGTGACTGCAATGGAAATGAAATATTTACGTTGTGTTTGTGGGTATACAAGACGAGATCGTGTGAGAAATAATTTGGTGTACCTATAAAGAATGTATGGATAGGAAGAATGTTGTTAAGAGAGTTGGAGTGAGTCAGTTGAGATGGTTTGGTCATGTGGAGAGAATGACGAGTGAACGGCGTGTAAACGTGTATATGTTGGTAAAGTTGAGGGTGTTCGATTGCGTGGCCGTCCAGTGTGTAAGTGGATAGATGTGATCGGTAGTGTTGTAAAGGAGCGTAAGTTTCCGAGTGGAAAGAGAAGAGCATGTATAAATACAATTATGAATGTGGCTGAGGCGAAAGAAGTGTGCCAGGATAGGATTGTGTGGCGAAGGATGATTATTTCGTAACTATTTTGGTGTGAGGATGTATGGTTAATAAAAATGTTCTTAAGAGAATGGAGTGACTCAGCTGAACTCTTATATGGACGAAGTGAACGAAGTATGTTTAGACAGGAATGTGTGGTGAAGGATGATTGTTACTATTATTGTGGTCCGGATGCGGTTATTCGCTACCGAAAATCGGTCACTTTAATATGTTCTTATGTATGAATGTGATGATAATAGTGAATAAGGCGATAGAATAATGTTGTTTCTTTTCCATTTTCTTATTGTTGTTACTATTATTTTCGGGTTTTTGCTAACCCACAAAGTGGGACACGCGTGATTTTATGTATGTATGTAAGAAATGAACATAGGATCGCGAACTATACTCTGAAAAATCAAAAGAATTTTGACAGATCTTGTGATTCTACTTAAAGAATTTTGACAGATAGATCTTGTGATTCTACTTATTGCTACGCACTGTAATCAAGGGCGTTTTATACAAACACAATTTAAATACTATGTTATAGTAAAATCTTTTATGCAGAAGAGGCACGTCATCAAAACATTACAAAATGAAAAAGAACTGTAGTAATGACAGAGTGATGTTTTTGTTAAAGAAAACGAAGAAAATAATAGTATAGTGAGACCAAGCGATATGTGCCCCTGGCCTCGACTTGGGAGGTATGGTCTGTCATTAAGAGTACATTCGGAGACAGAAGTTTTCTATACAAATTTTAGCGGTTCATGTATGAAATGGATTTAGTTAGAACACAAATGAAATACATAAACATTTCTTTAAATGTAATTTATTATACACGTATTATACCTGTTCCATAATTCATTTTTTATTAGTACGCCACTACACTTCTACTTTTATTCTGTTTGTACTTGACGAGTTCGCGGCAAAATTCTCAAATGTTATTGGTTGAGTATTTACGTCAGCGCGTGCCTTCCGCGTCGAGGTCAGGGGCACATATAGCGTGGTCGCACAATACATTAAAATACAAGTTTCATAAGACATGATTTTAGCGCACGCGTTCTTGTTCGAAACGAGCGAGTTTTCTAAGGGACAAGTGCGCTAAAATGTCTTATGAAACGTGTATTTTATACTATTTTTTCTATTTTGGTCCTTTTGTCAAAGAATATTTAGAATCAGTGATTGACATTTATTTATACCGTATTTTTTAACGTGAAACATTGAGTTTGTCGTATCCATGGGTACAACTTGACATTTGATTGACAGCAATGTATTTGCCTGTCCCATTTTGAAACATAGGGAACGAATTTGACATTTGATAAGACGTCTTGAGGTTAATTTTGTTTAAATAATTGTACCTGCTTTCTAAATTAAATTTAGTTATAGAAAAAATATTGCGTGCACCTTGTGCACTAGTAATTTTCTGACTTGACTAAATTTCTTACAATATTTAAATATCATACTTCTGCCAAATTCATTCCTTATGTTTTATTTTAAATGAGGCAAATACATTGCAGTCAATCAAATGTCACATTGACAAGATGTCATTAGAGGTTAATTTTGTTTAAATAATTATACATATTTTCTAAAAATTAAATTTAGTGGTAGAAAGATTATTGTGTGCACCTTGTGCCCGAAATATGTTTAGTGCGCTCGAGTGGTTTTCTGACTCGACTAAATTTCTTACAATATTTAAATATAATACTTCTGTCAAATTCGTTCCCTATGTTTCATATGAAATGGGACACGCAAATACATTGCTGTCAATCAAATGTCGTAACCATAGATAAGACACACCCAATGTTTCACGTTAAAAAATACTCACGGTATTACTTCTTCATTTCGATAGTAGGTCTTCTAGAACCAACCTAACAGAAATTAAGTTTGAGTTCTTTAAAGAAGTACTTTATGACATCCAAATGAGTTTCATAAAGTACATATTGAACAACCAAAATAGAAAATAGTTATTTATGCAACAACTCATAGGATTTGGCGAACTCTCTTATTCGTAAAATAAGACTGTACTTCTTACTCGTCACAGAAATATTAACTAAGAGAAAAAGGTAAATATCTACTTACATTTAACGATTTCTTGCTGTCCGGACGACTGGGATTCTGTACTCTGCTCATTTTCATTTCTAGCTCGTCTCTGTCCTTTATTATTCTTATTTTCTTATTATTTACTTCCAAAAAGAATATAATTTCTTAAAATCATTGGCTCGTAGTATGATCACAGTTTTAACTAAACCGATGTTTTAAGAAATGTCAAATTTCATTATTTAATATCAATAATAAATAATATCCAATTTATCAAAATATGATTTTAAAGCAGAACATACATAGTCTGTATTGAAATATTTTTAAAAAAATCGTTCTTTAAACATACGGGTGAAATTACATATTTTACTCAATTTTGACGTTTTAAACTGTCATTATTAACTCCATAGCAACAACTATAAGGAACACTTTATTCACAAGTGAATTAAAAAATTTAAATCACACTTACAGAATTTTAACTCACTCTGCAACAAATTATGTATTTAAAATAATATCAGGCACGAAAATAACATTCACCATAGTATTTATCAGACATTATTAGCCATTTTCATCATTTTTCACGGCACAAATGACAGACAATAAAGCTTTTTAAATAGATGACTTGACGTCTATCATCAACGATTGTCATGCACAACCTACTAACTGACTAGTTTTTTGTTTTGTCAAAATTAAATACAATGGTTTTTACTATTATTTCGTCAAAATTGAATAAAATATTGTATAAATTGTTATGTGAGCTAAATTTTCTTCTCATGAATAAACATTATCTTAGTTCACTTGGTGTATAAATATCTATAAATTTGAATTTGACATTTCTAAAGACAGTGTTTTAGTTAAACCGTGATTACGAGCCATTTTCTTTATGTCGGGCGACAAGGTAACGATTACATTTCGAATAATCTGTCGTTTTTTATGAAACAAAGAGCGGACCTTTCGTTAAAATTGGAGCGAGCCTTGTTTTGACACTGGAAAGAAAATAATTCATTGTAATACACAATTATTCTAAATGATATTTTGCGGGTCTAACAATAACAAGGTGAAAGGGCGAAAAGAAACTGTTTTAAAATTTTAACGCGCTATTATTACAAAAATTATTGTTATCGAGTAACATTTACTTAACTCTAATAATAGATTTTTCCTGAAATCGTCATATAATCTACTTCTTTCCTGCCGCACAATCGGCAGGGAAATTGAATTTCCCTGCCTAGGCAGGAAAGTAAAATGCAATGTTGTCATATTTATTTTCACAACCACATTTTACTTTCAATATGAAATACAATTATTTATTTATATTAAATAAATAACATACAAAAAAACCAAAAAAAAATAATAATTTATAACAATAATTTTATTTTTTATCTATTCCTAATTTTATATGAATTTCAAAGTTTTAAAATACAAATAGATATCTTTAAACTTTAAACATCTACAATTCATAAATAAAAATCTGATGTGGCCAACACAAAACCTCCCGCAAATTAATTCTTATTAATTTAAATACATACCTACGTATTCACTAATGGTGCAAACTA
Organism: Ophonus ardosiacus; assembly: GCA_943142095.1. NCBI lineage: Eukaryota > Metazoa > Arthropoda > Insecta > Coleoptera > Carabidae > Ophonus > Ophonus ardosiacus. The sequence continues at coordinate 1,527,726 of OW964825.1, read as the reverse complement.
TATTATGTCCATTGCATATAACTGTTGCTTTATTTTCTATTTTTTTTTTTTTTTTTTTAGTATATATCTTCTTCAGCTTTTCTCACTCGTTAGGGGTCGCTATTCTTTATTTTCTTTCTCCATTCATTTCTATTTTGCGTGTCGTCCTCAGTTAATCCCTTTTCTCTCATGTCTTCCGCAATACAATCCCTCCATTTTCTTTTTGGTCTCCCTCTGTTTCTTCTACCCTCTACTACTAAGTTGCTCATTCTTCTTCCAATATATTCTTCATCTCTCCTCATGACATGCCCATACCAATGCAAACGCCTCTCCTGTATCTTTCTTGAAACTTCTATCACTCGTGCCATTTCCCTTATACTCTCATTCCTTATCCTATCTTTTCTTGTCTTTCCCAACATCCTCATCTCTGCCACATTCATTTTCTTTTCATTTATTTTCTTCACTGGCCAGGTTTCACTGCCATAGATCATTAATTTGAAGTGATTAATTTTTCGACAGTGTTTTAGTTAAAACCGTGATTATACTACGAGCCATTTTATTTATATGTTTTGCGACAAGGTGACGATTAATTTTCGAATAATCTCTCGTTTTTATAGAGCGGGCCCTTTGTTAAAATGTATTCTCTGCTCTTAATAAGAAGACATTTGTTTTGACACTGGAAAGAAAATAATTCATTGTAATACACAATTATTATTCTAAATGACGTTTCGCGGGTGTCATACGATTTTCCCCGACTCATTTTTTTTTATTATTTTAAATAAAACTTCATTCAGTTTTGAAGCAATTCATAGTATTAAAAAATCTTAATTGTTCCTAGTTTAAGAGTATTTTATTTTCGAGAAATCAGTGTAACGTCACATTTCCTCTATACTTGTCTTTCTCACACACACTGCTCTGAGTACGCTGCGAGAGAAAGATAACAATTGTATGACGTCAATTTTCCCTTTTAGCAAATGTGAAATATCTCGTAAAGCAATTATTTAAAAAATGTTTTCATTATTTTAACCATTATTTATTGAGCCATACTGCCATACTTTATGTTAAATTGAAATTTTCTTAATTTTTTTGTTATGGTGGAATACCCCATTCGAGAGTTATTAACACTAACACCTTAAACTTTCATGATATTTCTTTAATAATTTAAACACCTGCAAATCAGATGAATTCCAATTTTTTACCTCTAAGGGCCGGTTTTTCAATATCTAGTTAAAATCTTAACTAAGAGAAATAAAGAAAATTGAAATGAAGTGAACTGTCAAATAACAGATTTATCATTGCTGTCAACAAATCGATGAAATATCGTTTACTTAACTAGAAGTTAAAATTTTAACCATGGATTGAAAAACCGGCCATAAGAGGTATTGAAATCATGCTAAAAATCGCATATCAAGATGTTAGTGGATAAGCACGTTTTAAGGTCCCTAGAATCCGATTGTAACATTTTTACGATTATGTCCGTATGTGTGTGTATGTTGTAATCACGGTATCTCAAATACTATTAAGACTTGACATGTTTATCTGTGGTTTCCTCAATCTGACATTACTGGGAAGAGCTGATTAGATTTTGGTAACAATTGGACAACCGGCAGTACTAATTTAAGAAAAAATCCTAAATATTAGGTTTTTGAAAATTTATGTTATTACAAATATTAAAGAATATAAAATCTCTATTCGATACATTTAAAATTTTTGTTATATCTTCTATAGAGTTCCTAAATATTAGTTTTTAAAAATTTATGTTATTACAAATATTATAGAATATAAAATCTCTATCCGATACATTTAAAAATTTTATAGAGTTCTATAGAGTTAGAGATAGAGAAATATAAATATATAAAATAATATGTTGTAATGTATCTCACAGCCCATGGAAAACAAGTGGAAAAATAAAATGTTTGTAATTAACAGATAAATGTCAGTGTCAAAAAACCAAAAACATTATGAAGGCTTTTTTGGGAAGTACATTTAATGTTTCTTATATTATTAATTAAATATTTATAATTATAGATACATAGGTATATTACATATACCCTTCAGAAATACCGTCAATCTCATCAACGAATTGGAAGAATCTCGAACATTAAAGAATAAGAGGAATCTTGTTCATAGAATGAATTAAAAAATTTTAAAAATATATAAAGAAGATATATTTTTGTGTGTACCAGAAATGTTAAATATGTACAATACTTGTATAGTCTAATATGGAAATGGCGAGAGGTCTTGTTTTGGCCACAAAAGATTTTTATCTTCCGTCACCTTTAAGAAGGTATTCTCTTTTTGTCAAAAAAATCGGTGGTGTTTTTAATGAATAAGCACGTTTTAGGGTCCCTAGAATACGAATTTACTATTTTTGAGATGATGTCTGATGAAGAGCTGATTAGATTTTGGTTATAATTGATCCACCGGAAGTACCATTATTTGAAGTTTTTAATAGTTTTTCTTAAAAAAAAACGCAGTTAGATATTATTCTTTCATATTTTATGTTATTATAAATATTAAAGAAAATGCTCTACTCTATACGGTTTGATTATACATTTTCCTTCATATTCAATAGATATAGTTAAAGCATTATAAAGAGATTAATTTTCAAAAATCAGTTTACTTTACTATTTATCACGTAAACAGCTGATATATTCAAAAAATTCTATTTGACAGATGTCAGTGTCAAGTGCAAAACCAAATACGGACAGTATAGGATCAGAATGTCGGGAGTAAGAGGAAGGCGAAAGAGAAGATGGAAGGACTGTACCGTGTAAGACTTGAGAGAGGAAAAACTGTATGAAGATGTATTGAACAGGAATAAGTGGAAGAGAAGAAACAGCGACCCTTAATAAAATAGGGGAAAACTGAAGAAGATAGAGGGAAGTGTCAAGTTCAAATTACATAGTGTATGTTCATGTTATAACTTTATTGGCTTTATAGAATCCTTTCAAAGGAACTTTTGGGTTGGAATTTGTAAAAAATAGTACGTGTTCGTGTCACGATTTTACATTATATATAGAATATTTTCCAAGGAACTTTTGATATCGGATTTGTACAAAATACATCGAATTGGCGGAAGGACTTGTGCTGGCCACAACAGATTTTTTTTAAATTTCAACTGGTGTATGAGTGTCATCTACTGAATTGGTAAGATGGAAAAGAGTATATTATAATTTGATTGAAAATGAATCGTCAGTATAAAATAAAATGGTGACAGTCGCAACAGTAAATTGTTCGATTAACAAAGTGAATGCCTATATTATTAATTTATTCCAATATCTGCTAACTTCATATAGGCTGTGTCCGATTTTGACATTTATACTTCATTTTACGTAAGAAAATAGCAGATGGCGCTTGAGAGCCGACCGTTTTTACATGCATTAATTAAATAATTTAAATTCGTGAAAACAATCTTGTCAACAGTAAAAATATTTTTATTTGGAAAATGTACGAATCCTGAATATTATAAATTACATCAAAACATGGTTAAATATCACTTAATTCTGTCGATTTTATTTGATAATTGACAGCTGACAAGGGATATTTTTTCGCTTTTGTGAACTAGGTTAACATTCTGACCAATCAAAGGACAGGATTTATATCCCTATCTAAACCAACATTATTTTCTTCCGTGAAATGAAGTATAGATTTTAAGATTTAGGTCTTCTTCACATAAACACAACTCCGAATGGCACACTAATGACATCCATTAGTTTGTATGGCAACACTTTAGAATAACAAAAATGAATTATTATTTGATGTTTCAAATTAAATATTAATTTTATATTTAATAAAATAGAAGCTATGAAACAATTATTTGAGAGTAAATCTGACGTTTTGCACAAATCATAGCAACGAATATGATTTGTTTAATTAGTGTGCGTCAACTTCAAGGCATAGTGTGCTCCTACAAAACTCTAAAATCTTATTCGTAAAATCATAAATAATCACTAAATTTAGGGCATATAAATTTAGGATTTAGATATTAGGGTGATAAAAGTGCAACATCGAACACAGCCTTAAACTATTTAAAATCTTATTATGTGAACGCTATGTTAAAACTAAATGCTTATGACATAGCACCTTAAGGGTAGTTAAACTGACGAATCCTACATTGGATGTCACAGAAATATGAACTAAGAGAAAAAGATAAATATCTACTTACATTTAAAGATTTCTTGCTGTCCGAACCACTGGGATTCTGTACTCTGCTCATTCATATTTCTAGCTCGGCTCTGTCCTTCCTTAAATTTTCTCTCTAATTTGCGAGAGCTTCATTGTTCTTATTTTCTTATTATTTACTTCCAAGAAGAATAGAATTTCTTAAAATCATTGGTTCGTAGTATGATCACGGTTTTAAAAACGCTGTTTTAAGAAATGTCTAATTTCATTATTTAATAATAATAATAATAATAATAATAATAATAATAATAAATTTATCAAAATATGTTTAGAATAATACAACCTTTTTAGTTTAAGTTATTCTTTTCCCATGAAGAAGGCCGTAGTGTATGCGGCCGAAACGTTAAAAAAACTATTGTAAATATTTATATAAATTTATCACTATTTACTTTTATTATGTATTTTTGTATTTATTTTTGTATTATTTAGCGTAAAAGCTGTTAATAAAGAATTATTATTAAATAAAAATACAGAACTTAAACTAAAAAAGTAATATTACTCTAATTATTAATATGAGTTCTGAAAGATATTTTAATAATTTGTCAAAATATGATTTTAAAGAAGAACATAGTTTGTATTCAAACAAATATTTAAAAAAAAATCGCTCTTTAAACATAAGGGTGAAATTAAATATTTAAATTTGAATTTGACATTTCTAAAAAGTGTTTTAGTTCAAACCGTGATTATACTACGAGCCATTTTCTTTATATGTTTGGCGACAAAGTGACGATTAAATTTTGAATAATCTCTCGTTTTTATAGAGCGGGCCCTTTGTTAAAATTTGAATAAGCCCTTTGTTAAAATGTATTCTCTGCTCTTAATAATAAGACATTTGTTTTGACACTGGAAAAAAAATAATTCATTGTAATACACAATTATTATTCTAAATGATATTTCGCGGGTGTAACAATAACAAGGTGAAAGGGCGAAAAAGAACTGTTTTGAAACTTTAACTGGCAATTATTACACAAATTATTGTTTTCGAATAACATTTACTTAACTCTAATAATAGATTTTTACTGAAATCGTCATATAATCTACTAGTTCCTTGCCGCAAAATTGGCAGGGAAATTGAATTTCCCCGTATAGGCAGGAAAGCAAAATGCAATGTTGTCACATTTATTTTCACAAACAAATTTTACGTTTCACTGTTAAATACAATTATTTATTTACATATAAAATTTATATTAGATAAATTACATAAAAAGACAAAGATTTAATAATTTATAGCGATAATTTTATTTTTTATCTATCCCTAATTTTATATGAATTTCAAAGTTTTACAATATAAATAGATACTTTTAAACTTTAAACATCTAGGATTGTTAAATAAAAATACGCGCGCTCGCCAAAATTATTGAAACACAAATCATATTTTAAGGAAAAAATTGAATAAATTTAGTAAGACTTACGTTCGAAGATCTCAGATACTCGGCATCTCTCCAAACTCGGAATCAACTACTCGGAGACTCAGTATTTTCACTAAAGGATAGGCGGGAGGTCCCGTACTGTTTCCAAAGGACTACTAGAACATCTTGGTTTTTTGGTGCCATTTTTCCCTCATTATTCAAACTGTTCGTATTATCTGTAATTGTAAATAAGAGAAAAATGTAAAATAGCTATTGTGTGTGTAGTATCCGTAAGACAATATCAATTTCCGCGCGAAACATACACAAGATTTTTTCTACAGTCGCCACAATGGGGTCCTTCATCATAACAAAAAATAATAAAATGTACATTTTTACATACAGTACTACTAAATAAATAACGATTAATTTTTTAATTTAGTTATTTTCCATTTTTCTTGAACTATTGCTTTAATCTAATGTAAGCATTTTTTGCTTTCGTTTTTGTAAATGAATGCCCTATTTTATTTCGGTATTCCTTTACACAGCAGTACGGCCTTTTGTTTGGAAAGAGCAGTCATATGTCAGATTGACTTGTGGAGGTGGTAAATGTGTAAGTAACTAAAGCGCCATTAATTACTGACTAAATGTTCCCATTAAGAATGTAGACAAGTGACATATCTCAACATTTTATAGTTAGAAATTCGGACAATGAGCGTTTTTATTACTTTATTGCGCAAGAACGGCAAAGTGATATTTTGCGTTGACAAAATCGAGCTCAAATGCCTACTTTGTATATAGACTGTAGAAAATAGCTCTTTTTAGTACAAGTGAGCAAAGAATGTTTTACGCGTGTTTGGAAATTGGTCGAACGAGCGATAGCGGTGCACCAACTGGACGTGAGAAAAAGACATGTTTACGTATGCTAAACATGATTTTTTCCACAATCTTGAAATATAATTTTTCTAAAAAATGAAACGTACTTTTTTTTATTTATGAAAAACTCAACAGTACATATGTTTATAACTGAATTTAATGTAAAATTAACTACAAACAATTATTGTTCCTTCATGTAAAATGGTACATATTTATTGTACAATTTGTAACTCCATCAAAATTTATGACTCCTAACGTAAATTATTATAGGCTTGTATATTTTCCGAACTTGTGAAGAAAATTATTTACTTTGTTCAGTTGTGATTTAACATGCTACTTTGCTCACTATTTTAAGTTGAATCATAATGAATTTTGCTAACGATTGTGGGAAAATTTATTTAAATATATTAAGAAAAGATAAATTGTTTGTTGCTGACTCTTAAACTTAAATAATTATTAATATATGTAGTTGGAATATTGTTTAAACTGAAGATTGTTATTAATTAGCAACAATAATTCATTATTAAAATATGTAATAAAATTTTAAAAGACGTATTTTATATTGAAAAGAAATATTTAGCAGCAAACAACAGCAAATACCTACACGTATTCTATTAACATAAAATATAGACGTTTTTCTACGTTGTATTTAACCACGCTTCACATATACATGCATGTATGTATAAACAATTGAAAATACAAGAAATCTATACTAAATAAGGAAAAATTATCATAAAACAACGTTTCCAATACTTTGTAATAGATTTCGAATGATTTATGTATAGAAACAAGTAAAATTTCACTTACATAATCAACCATACGCCTCAAGAATTTAACTATTTTCATGTACTAAAATATCAATTCCCACAAAAATTATTATCTTGAACGTTGAATTACCACTTTATATTGCTATTTATCAAAAAATTTCTTAGGTTCCCATACTTTTTCTGCAGAAAATGAAATTTTTGTAGGAGCAAATACCCGTTTCTCGTCTTCCATCTTCCACGCCACCATGTGCTCGCAGCAACGAACATGCCGGAAGTCGTCAGCCATGCGCTACACAGTGTGCGCACAAGACAAGAATATTACGCGCGCTTTCGTGTAATAGCAAACCGTTAAAAAAAGGTGATTTTTGATAATTTTACCCAAAGGTGGATGTATACCGAGTGTCTACTTTTTTGTGGACCATAAGAAATACAATGATAAAATTTTCATATCTGCCCTATTAATTTTAGAACAAACGTATAAATACAAAAATGTTCAGAATTAAAAATTGAATCCAACAAGTCTAAATTTATTTATTTATATGCGTTTGGTTTGCGAAAGAGGCAGAAAAAGTAACAATTTTTAACTATTTACTAGGAATGACGATGGGCACCCGGATACTCGGAACCGACCCGATAATAATGTACCCGGGTATAAAATTTCTTACCCAATTACCCGAAATATACCCGATACCCTTTAATTACCCGAATAGTTTTCAGCTGCCGGAAAAATTGTATCTAAATGAAGAGTTTTTTTATTACCATACCATAATTAATATAATTTTATAGAGATACAGTAGGTATATTATTTATTTGTATTACTTTTTATTTAATAAATATATGTAAACAATAATAATGAATTTTATTAAAAAGTAAACTGCTAATATAAGGATAACTGGTACCTAGAAAATTAAAGAATTATCTTGATAAGTAAATAACCATTACAGGAGTAAAAAATATATATAAACAATAATTTTGGACTTTTTTCTAAAATTAATAGGGCAGAATTTACAACAATATGAAAATTTTAAATATAATCATACGAATATACTCAATTTCTATTTATTACACATTATAATACCTATTTCGCAATAATAGAAATACTCAACATAAAATATGCGATTTTCAATAAATATTTAGAAATTGTTTTGGTCAGATGAGCGAAAACAAAAGAATAAATACTTAATGTTTCGTAAGAGTGTTCAACATAATAAATTAACATTTTAATATGTTTAACATCATGTAACTTCTAAACCACTCGAAAAAAATATAATAATAATTATGATAAAGAATTATATGTAGAATATTAAGTTTTGGAATACAAATTGCTATCTTTAAACAGGTAAGAGTGAAATAAAAATATGATATAGCTCAATTCGTATTTTTATTAGCACGCTTCCCGTTTCAAGATAAGATTATTGAAATACAAATCATAGTTTCGGGAGACAAAAATTAATATTTAGCACGACTTACGTTCAATGATTTCAGCTACCTGGCATTACAGATACTCGGCATCTCTGCAAACTACTCGGAAACCCAACTCTAATTTTACCATTCGAACTGTATTTTGTGCAAATTAAATTGAGGAGCTCTTGACAAAAATATAGTCCAAATATTACAACTATGAGTTAGGAGTTATAGCAACATCTACTTTCAACGATGCTAGAGTTTGGTATAACTGTTTCTCGAAAAAAGTATCTTAGTCACACACAAATTGTTAAATTTTAAAGTTTAAGCATTTATTCAAAAACGTCCTATAAAATGACTAATTATTATGTATTTGCTCATCAATATGTATACTATTTAATATCTAATGAACAATTTTTTAATATTTAATTATGATCCCAAGGTAAATTAAATTACATAAATCTTTAACAGTAAGGAAGAGTTTTTCTTTATCTCAAATTTAAAAAAAAACTAAGGCCGTTTTTGCCAAGAGCTCTTCAACTATACTTGCCGTCAAATAAATATGGACTGGACAATACAACGTTTAACCGTGCTGCGGATTATTCGTGTATTCAAAAATATTCTCAATCCGTTGCAAATAAAAATTGTTCGCAATGCTTTGTTGTGAATACGTATACATGAATATTTAGTTACCAAATAGTTCTACACGGTTCTATGATTTTTATATATGTACATAATTTTTTATTGTATTACTTTATGTATGTATGTATGTACGTACTTATTAAGAGCAATTAAATTTTATTTTCATCTATCTTTTTATTTAAGAGAAAAACCTAAATTGATGTATTGTGAGAATATATTATGTAAATGATTTTATTTATTCATTCGCAACATTTTTATTATCCGTGTTTTTCAATGGGGTCCTACACTTATTTTTTTATTAATTTAAATGAAAGTTCATTTAATTTTGAAGCAATTCGTAGTACTAAAAAGTCCTAATTGATTTTTGTTTAATTGCATTTTATTTTTAGCGAAACCATTGCTATTTTTCTCGCACCAGTTTCTATAGTACGCTGCGCGAGAAAGATAGTAATACTCTGACACCGAAAACAAATCTCGAAAAGTAATTATTAAAAAAAATATTTTTTTTTATCTTAATCATTATTTACTGAGTAGTACTTTAACTATAAAGTGTACATTTTATTAGTTTTTGTTACGGTGGAGAACCCCATTATCCGTGTTATGCTCGATGCGAATGAATACGAATGAGATTCTATTGTACTATCATCCACCTAAATACATAGTTGGAATATTGTTTAAACTTTAACGATTATTTTTAATAATCCACAATAAAAGTTTACAATAATCTATTAAAATAACAAAATATTCGCATGATTGCATGGCACAAAATTGCTAGAACTTGTTTGAACAAGACAACAGCCAAACTCAATATTTAATAAGCATGAAAAAATAATAATTTGGACGGCTTTTTACACTATTTTATTTTATAAATATTAAACAGCAAATACCTATACGCAAAATATAGACATTTTCAGTTGTACAAATCTTACCATAAGCCCGAGCTTGATTTATATGCGTGTATGAATACTTGTAAATACATTAAATTATGGAAAACACAAAAATGAATGAAAAAAAGTATTATAAAACTATAGGCAGAATTCAGCACTCTTCGCTAGCATAATAATCGTCTCTAAACTAAGGAAACATGTAACATTCTTTTCTTATTAATGTATCAATGCATATGTCTCTTTATTTTATTTTTAGAAAGCTACTTTACTTAAAGAATAATGCAGAATTCGACCCAATGTTTTAATATTTTAAAGCCGATTTCTAATGATTCATATATAAAAATAAACTAGTAAAACTTCACTTACATAATCCACCAAACGCCTCCAGTTTCCTGGCACTAAAGATCGATTTCCTCAAAAATTATTATCTCAAACGTTGAACCAACGCTTTATAATGTTATTCAACAAGAATTTTCCTTGATTAAAATTCTTTTTCCATGGGAAATAAACACCAAATGCAGAGCTATTGTATCCCACGCCGCCATTTACTTCGTCTCGTAATACAACGAACATGCCGGATGTGATACGTTGAGCGTTGGAACACGCTGCGCAGATCATGATGCGCACAAAATTTTACCGCGTGCTTCGTTCAGACTGCAAAAAGTTATTTATTATTTATTTATTAAAATAAATTAAAAATTTAATAATAGTTATTGCAAAACAACATAATTTATTTGCTCACTGTGATTAACAAATAATATCACTGAAAATAAAAATAATAATAACCGCATTATAAATAAAAGATATGGATAGATTTGATTTACCTTTTTCCAAGTTGAATAACGATGCTTTACGAATAATACAAATTGAAGACCTACTTTTTTCACATTAATTAAAACTGTTTCATATTTTTATTAAATAATCAAAAGTTTTTCTGGTGAGAAATTGTATGAACTTCAAAAAAAGATAAAAGAATTCAATGATGTAGGATCAGGTATAATTTTAAATATAAAATTAAAATAGAGCTACTTCAAGAGGTGAGAATAGGGGCATAGTTTTCATCAAAAAGAAATATTTAATTTCAAGTTACAATTTAAAATATACACACAGTTAAATGAACATTTTTACACTTGTGTTTACACATAAACAGGATGATAAAACAAATAATTCATTTATCAGAACAAAATATTTGTTTTCTTTATATAAATTCACAAAGATGTAAATGTGAATTTTGTGTTGAGTGTTTGTGATATTTTAGTGATTTTATAAACATAGTTGTTTATAAAAAGGATTGAAATGATTCTATTATGTGCTACAGGCCTGCAATCGATGTATAATTCATATAAAAAAATGCGTAGGAATAAAAATATTTATACTTATTCTATATAGACACCTAGTTACATGCTAAATTCACATGCACTCGAAAATACATTCATACCGCAGTTTATCTTTCAGACAGTAGACACAGTGCACTTTATACATACGGAAAATGCTAAAGTAGAATCACTTTTTACAACGTTTACTTCGTAGAACACACAAAATGGCGACCGGAACTCCTGAACATAAGATTTTAACAAGTAAAATCATACTTTTGTAATTTCCTTCTACCCTTATTATTTTACATAAATAAACTTCAAATAAAAGTTGAACAATTATACAATTCAATGAATTAATATTGCATGTTTTAATAACTATCACCTAATCACCAACTACATAAACAAATAATGACAAGTACCATGGCTCGCGAGATAAACTAATAACGTACAACCATGACCAACTAGCTTAAACAAGGACAGAAGATAGTAATTTCTATGGGGTATTCCACTCAATTTTTTTTATTATTTTAAATAAAACTTCATTCAGTTTTGAAGCAATTCATAGTATTAAAAAATCTTAATTGTTCCTAGTTTAACAGTATTTTATTTTCGAGAAATCAGTGTAACGTCACATTTCCCCTATACTTGTCTTTCTCACACACACTGCTCTGAGTACGCTGCGAGAGAAAGATAACAATTGTATGACGTCAATTTTCCCTTTTAGCAAATGTGAAATATCTCTTAAAGTAATTATTTAAAAAATGTTTTCATTGTTTTAACTATTATTTATTGAGCCATACTTTATGTTAAATTGAAATTTTTATGGTGGAATACAACATTTTGGAGCTTGCAAACTTCAAATTTTTGAAAGTGAAATTGGTTGTGAATGATACTTAACAACAGAAATTAAATATGAATATGTCAAAAATCAACGATAGCCATGTAATTAAAATAAAAGCTGAACGATTTATCTGTCAAGATTAGTTTTTTATCATTTGTAATTTCTGTTCATATGACTATTTTAGGTAAAAAAAACTTCAAATAAAAGTTGTAGAGAATAAAATGCTGCATATTAATCAATAAACCGAATTAATTTTTTATTGTTTATAAGGCAGAAATTTAATATGAAATGAAAACAAAAATTAACAAATGTTTAACGATTTATCTGTCAAGTTCGTCTTTTCGTTATATTGCGGAATTCCAGTCACCACCTTGTATATTGGTAGTATTGCAAACAAAACTATAAATTGATTAAATATATACTATTCACAAAATTATCTTCGCATATATAGAACAATCTGAAAAGAATAATGCATACAAAGTACTTACTTTTGATTCTTAGTCGGCATTTTCTGGATTTACTTTATACACGGTCGGTACATTCATCAACGAGTGTATATAATTAGTTATAATAATTCTTTGGCAGTTCCAAATATAACATTACAGTAAGAATAAAAGTAATAATATTAATATTAGTAATATAATACAAGCTATATGTACTTATGCAACTTTGTGCTAAGCTATTCCACAGATGATATACACATATCAGAAATTATATTTTAAAATTATGGCATTCTAAATTTATTACTAACAAAGATAAATATTGAAAAGAATAGCTAAGTACAAAGTATTGTGCCAGTAGTTGTGCTAAGTTGCTATTATAACACATTTATATAATATCCATTGGGTTTTTTTTTGTCACATAAAGACACCAACGAATATTCTTCTTCTTTATTTTACACATTACGCTATTCAGTACTTGTGTTTACCTCAGCATATTTAACAATTTTTACAGATAAACTAACTATTTAATAGGTTCATAAATCATTTTTATTTTTAGTTTGTGAAATAGTAAAAATCCGGAGTTAATATTTATGGACAATTGACAAAATAGTTATTTGAGTATTAAGGCTATAAATGTAATATTTTGGCCGATTCGGAAGTTTAAAAATGAGGCGAAAAAAACTCTCGTATTTTTTAGCGCAAAAGGCGTTCTTACATAGGAATTCTTAAAGTTATGTTAAAAATATTTGGTTCGTTATAATTTTTGACAAATAGAATCAAACTTGACAAATAAAATTTCGATTTTTCTTTCAATGTCGACTGTTTTTATTTGATAAAAATTATAACAAACCGTTTAAAAATTTTACGAGTGTTTATGAATACGGACATTATTTTAATAGGTTTTAGTATTTATAACAGTTTACATTTTTAATGGCATCGAAATAGACAAAATATCGCTGATTTTTAAATAATTTTTGCCATCGTTTTCTACAAATTCATCCACCACTCTTACCCGGTTAAAGATACAGTAACATGGTTTGAAAATTTGAATTCAACATAAAATTCTCTTTCATGTTATGTATTAAATGATTTTTGCTGATGACCGGTTCACGAGTTACTAACGACTTAAAACTTACATAAAATTCGCATAAAATTTTAAATATCTGCAAATCATCAACTAAAGAAAAAACTCCTTAACCTTAACAATAAATTTAAAAACTATATACGTATTTCGAGAACTAAGTTCTCATCATTAGAGCTGTTTTGACGTCTGGCATGGTTTACATGCTGAGTAATCTTAACTTCTGTGTTTTTACTTTGTAGTTTCTACTGATGATGAGAACTTAGTTCTCGAAATACGTATATAGTTTTTAAATTTATTGTTAAGGTTAAGGGGTTTTTTCTTTAGTTATAACTTTACCTTAACACTCCATTTTAGTTTTATAATCTACAAATCAACTTAGATTACATTTTTCATCTGAAATTTTGGCACATTTTAAAACGTTATATTGTTTATTTTTAATCGTGTCGAAATTTTAGATGAAAAATGAAAACTGCAAATGTTTAAAATTTTAGAGGAATTTCATGTAAGTTTTTAGTAACTCGCGACTCGTTATTCGGCAAAAATCATGTAATACATTACATGATAGAGAATTGCATGCTGAATTCAATTTTTTAAACCGCGTTATCGTATCTTTAACCGGGTCAGAGTGGTAGATGAATTTGTAAGAAAGCGTTGACAAAAATTATTTAAAAATCATCGATATTTTACTTCTCTTGATTCCATAACGAATGTAAACTGTTATAAATAGTGAAACTATTATAAATAAATTTAATCTTTGCTTAAAATTTAATGAAATGAACAAATTCGAATCATTTTCTGTTCTTATGACTTTTGTGTTGCATTTTTCATTTCATTAAATTTACTGCGGAACTAAATTTTAAGTGAAGATTAAATATCTTTATAAAACCGGCCTTAAGTATTAAATCTCCCAAATCATGCCTCAACAACCCTCAATCGATAATGTATCATTTTGTGCTTTTTTTTATTATATTCTGTTTCGTATTTTTCGATATTTTATGTAGTATAAATTCGCTGTATTTCGAATATGATTTATGAGCCTATTTAGCATTTAAAATTATAAAAATAATTTATGAGGATAAATCTACATCTTTCCGTAAAAATTTAAAAATAAACTTTGGTAAACACAAGAATTAACTCCAATATGGAAAAATTCTAAATAATGGAATAGAACCGTAAAAACCTGACATGAATTACGAACAATATTTATTTATTATTGTATTGAAAGAGACTTACAAAGAAGTCCATTGTACTTTAAAGTCCCCATTCCTACAAACTGATCTACGATATAGAAATGGATGACTTGGACATTATTTACTTGTGAGCATCCCGATTAGGGCACTAATCTATAAATACTGTTTCGGTTGCTCTACTGTTTCTATGTATAAAGAAAATTGTTCCCATTAAACTAGTAGTACTGGAATAATTCGTCTTTTAAATCGGTGTTACGTAACTTTTTCAAAAAGACAACACATAAACTATACATAAATTAATAAAATAATAAACAAAAAAGGAAAACAATATACAGACTTAAACTCTCATTTACTTAGTTGGAAATCACTCTTTAGAAAATCACAATTTTGTTTAAATATATCGGTGGCGCTTGAAATCCGCAAAGATGGGAAAACTTTTTTTTTTAATATTATCTGGGCAGTAAAAATTTAGACGCTGGTTCTAAGTTCTAAGGAACAAAAAGAAACTATTTTCCGTGTTAAAGAGGTGATGCCGAAAATTTGAGACAACATTTTTGAAGACAAAATTTATTAAACACTTGGACATTGAGAAAAACAGTTCATCTTTTGAGTTTTCTAAGTTGTTTGTATCAAAACTGCATCAACATGAATCGAGAACTATTAACTGAATATATTGTGTTCTGCGAATTTCATATTTTAAAAGGAAAAAATTATAGCAGATCACTTTTTAAAAGAAAACGTACAAAAAACTGTAATGAACGTTGAGAAGAAAAGAGTTTTCTAAAATACAAACTAGGATTTTGTAGAAAAGTCACAAACACGACGAAAGCCAACAACAAATCTGAAATTTCCGGAATGCTGGCTAAAAATTTTAACTGTACCCGGTCTCATATTGTCAGGACACTAACAAATAAATGCAACATTAGATACGTAAAAAAAGATTGATATGCTTGAGAGAAAATGCAGGCTACATGCCGCACTGTATTAACTAATATATTGCGGATCCTTTGCTTTTCTTGAAGGAAACACTGTGAAATGGAAATATCATAAACACCCTTCCGCGAATTATGCGCATGCTTGGAAACCTTGACTACTATTGGTTAACGAGGAAATCATGATCACTTTTTGCGAATCACAGAGTTCTGTTTATTAACGACAAGCGCGAGAAATTTTAAATTTAAATTTGAGAAATTAAACAATGTACCTACTATTTTATTGTATGTAAATATTAGTAATAATAAAAAACATTGACATATTCTAGTGCTAAATTTGAATTAAATAATTTACTTTGTTGTACTGTAAAAATAATATGAATACAATCTGGTCAGGATTAATTTATTTAGGTGACAATAAATTACTGTATGAAACACAAAGCAAATGCTTTCGAAGTGCAACTACAAACAGAAATGAAATCAAACCATGTGCTCGCTGCATCACCAGGGCAGCGTTCCAAAACAAAGAATACCGAGTTTTGGCGTAGAGTATGATGTGTTGTGTTTTGGAACGAATGAGAGTTTTGTTGAAGTACAAAATTGAAACTAAATTAAAAAAAAATTTATAAAACTAACAAAACTACTTATAATTACAACATTAATGTCAAGCCCGTAATAAAAGCGCTTTTATGGAGCACTCTCCTCAATATAATGTGAAAGTAAGCTCCATAAAAGCGCTTTTATTATAAAAGTATGCTCGTAATACACGCCAACGTATTTATTTATGTTTATTTTCAATGAAAAGCATGTTTTCTTCCTCAAGAAGGCAAATTACTTTCATATGTTGAGAATCGTGAGCATCTACGTTTGAAAATATTGTGGAGTAATTTCTATACCCTCCTCGTTAGTAGAGTAAGTAGAACATCACTTTGAAGTAAACTCTGGCTGTTTTGGAACAAGTTGAGTAAACTCTGAGAGAAAGGTTATTAGTTTTGAAACGACTTTGAATAATTTCGCACTCTAAGAGTAGGATTTTGGAACGCAGCCCAGCGACGCTGTCAGCGTTAGCCAATAGTAATCAAGATTTCCGAGCATGCGCATAATTGCCGGTTGGGTGTTTGTGAGAGATAGACATATGCAGAAATGATATTTCCATTTCACAGTGTTTCCTTATGGGAAAGATACGAGCTTTAGCAATATATTAGTTAATAGGTATATTCATCAGACCTTATTTCAACCAAAAATTGGAGCGATCGTTTGCGTCAGTCCGTTTTGTTTTATTTAAAGTTAAAATAATCCTGTCACTCTTAATGTAAGAACTATTAATTTATCATAAAAGTGGATCTTAGATTTGTAAATAGAAAATTGTGTTTATTTCTCATAATGTAATACAATTATATCTTTAAAAATTTAGTTTAAACGGTTTGTATTTAACTACGTATTTAATTTCTAAATGTATTCAAACAAGCCTCAAATTTTAAGCATCATCCTTTAAAAAAAAAAAACTGCTTTTCGTGTTAAACGTCTCTATAATGGATTTCGAGCGCCCCCGGTATATAAATTCACAATTGCTGTCTATTAAATTGAGTAAATGAGCAGTAAGTCTGTTTATAACAAAAAAAGACCCAAAATAAAGACATTTTGACTATTGTTTTGAGTCTGCCTGCATATCCCGTAGTAAAATAATAAAACGAGAAATTCTTACAGCTCGGTAACAGCATACAGTTGTCGTTCGCTCTCGCTGTTCGAATACATATTCTCCGCTGGAGCAACGGTGCCGGAAGCGCGCTGATCCTGCACCTTGGCGCGCTGCAGCGACCGGAACTGGGCGTTGCTGGGCCGGAAGGTGCTAGTTTCCTGCCACGCCGCAGCAGCACCGCCACCAGCGCCACGCTGCAACGAGCGGAACTGCGAGAAGTTAGATGCGCTTAGAGGTGTTTCGATGTTGGTAGGCACCTGAGGCATCGCGATCGCGGGTTGCTTTTGGCGCATGGCGGCGTTCGCGGCCTTCTCGTCGGGTGTCTGCGGTAGGGGGCGACGACCCAGGGAGCTGAACTTCTGTATGTTTGCTACACGGTGATCTGGCTGATCGAATTTAAATCCTTTGAAATGCGGGAAATCACTGCAGGCAGACCTGTCTCAGTAGAAGTCTGACGATTCTAGTGTCTTGCACTGTTTGCTCAGAGTCGCGTACTTGCCATTGTTGGGTCCTAAATAAAAAAAAAATAATTAGTTTCACATCAATTCATAAAATTTCAATCGAAGTCTGTGTCCGATGTTTAATCACCCTAAAAATCTAAATCCTAAATGTATATACCCTACATCTAGTGATTATTTAGGCTGTGTCCGATGTCGCATTTTAACATTTAGTATTTAGGATTTAGGTCTTCTTCACATAATACAATGGGCTACTTGCGTACCTTTTTTTTATTTAATATTTTTGAAGAGAAGGTAAAAACTTGCTACCCATATTTTTTCTTTTGACAAAATTTTTATTAATTAGCCAGAAAAAAAATAATGAAATTTGATTATTTGAATTCCCGCCATGTATGACGTAGAATTATGAAAAGTCGTAAAGTCACAGCGTGGTGCCGTCCCATAGTAATGGTATGTTTGTGCGGGTAATGTAGATCACCTGTTTGACGTTTCAATAAAAGTTTGGAGGTTAGTATTTTAGTTTATCTTTTTGGTATCGTATTTTAAATTACAAGTAACTACCTAAGTGTTTATTTATTAAGTAATTAATGTATTAGAGAGACCAGAGAGAGAGAAAAATGAACTAATGTCAAATTCAAATTAAAACTTTCTCGCACGCCATGCCATCTATTGTTAACATTCTTAAACATGCTTCCCCTCCCCCAGTTCAATAAGAAGACGTCATAGAAAATTTTCTTTCTTAATTTAGTAAAAAACAAATAATTATTTTAAAATAAAATTTATATTTTTATATATGTTTTCAATATAACATTACGTATATAGTGACAGAAATCGGATTTTCAGTACCACGCAAGTAGCCCATTCCGAATGGCATATTAGTGATATACATTGGTTTGTATGGCAACACTTTAGAACAAAAATAAATTATAGAATTCGATTCAATTTGATGCTTCAGAGTAAATGTTAATATTATATTTCATAAAATAGAAGCTAAGTCTATGTCCGATGTTGCACTTTTATCACCCTAATATCTAAATCCTAATTTATATGCCCTAAATATAGTGATTATTTAGGATTTTAGGAATTAGAGTTTAGGGTTTTGCAGGAGTACACTATGCCTTGAAGTTGACGCGCACTAATTAAACAAGTCATGTTCGTTGCTATAATTTGTACAAAATCTCAAATTTACTGTCAAAGAATAACTTTTTAGTTTCTTTTTCATGAAATATAATATTAACATTTACTCTCAGGAATCGAATTATATAATTCATTTTTCTTGTTTTAAAATGTTGCCGTACAAACCAATGGAATATCACTAATGTGCCATTCGGAGACTTATGTGAAGAAGATCCAAATTCTAAATACTAAATGCCAAAATGCGACATCGGACACAGCCTAAGAAACTACTCTTCGACAGTAAATTTGACGTTTTGTACAAATTATAGCAACGATCATGACTTGTTTAATTAGTGCGCGTCAACTTTAAGGCATAGTGTGCTGCTGCAAAACCCTAAAATTTAATTCCTAAAATCCTAAATAATCACTAGATTTACGATTTAGATATTAGGGTGATAAAAGTGCAATATTGGACACAGCCTTAGGATCTAGAATCTAACATTCCATGTTGCCAGTCTCAGCGGCTGGTAGTGCGAGCTCGGTTTTAACTAAAACGCTGTTTTAGAAATGTCAAATTTCATTATTTAATAATAAAACTAAATAATATAAAATTTATCAAAATATGATTTTAAAGCAGAACATAGTTTGCATTCAAACAAATATTTTTAAAAAAATCGTTCTTTAAACATACGGGTGAAATTAAATATTTAAATTTGAATTTGACATTTTTAAAAACAGTGTTTAAGGCTGTGTCCGATGTTACACTTTTATCACCCTAATATCTAAATCCTACATTTATATGCCCTAAATCTAGTGATTATTTAGGATTTTAGGAATTAGATTTTAGGGTTTTGCAGGAGCACACTATGCCTTGAAGTTGACGCGCACTAATTAAACAAATCATGTTCGTTGCTATAATTTGTACAAAACGCCAAATTTACTGTCAAATAATAGCTTCTTAGGCTGTGTCCGATGTCGCATTTTGGCATTTAGTATTTGGGATTTAGGTCTTCTTCACATAAATACAACTCCGACTGGCACACTAGTAATATCCATTGGTTTATATGGCAACACTTTAGAACAACAAAATTGTATTATATAATTCGATTCAATTTGATGCTTGAAGGTAAATGTTAATATTATATTTCATAAAATAGAAGCTAAGAAGCTATTCTTTGACAGTGAATTTGACGTTTTGTACAAATTATAGCAACAAATATGATTTGTTTAATTAGTGAGCGTCAACTTCAAGGCATAGTGTGCTCCTGCAAAACCCTAAAATCCTAAATAATCACTAGATTTAGGGCATATAAATTTAGGATTTAGATATTAGGGTGATAAAAGTGCAACATCGGACACAGCCTATGTTTCTATTTTATGAAATATATTAACATTTACTCTCAAGCATCAAATTGAATCGAATTGTATATTTTATATTTGTTGTTCTAAAGTGTTGCCATACAAACCAATGGATATCACTAGTGTGCCATTCGGAGTTGTATTTATGTGAAGAAGACCTAAATCCCAAATACTAAATGCCAAAATGCGACATCGGACACAGCCTTAGTTAGAACCGAGCTCGCACTACCAGCCATTATGTTTGCTTTTTTAAGTCCGTTTGTTTCGTTTTCTTTGCCGGGTCGTTTCCTTTGAGATCAGTCCATTTCCGGGGCTATGAGTGGTTCTAGGAGCGCTTCTTAGGATTTTAGTAATTAGATTTTAGGATTTTGCAAGGGCACACTATAGCTGTGTCCGATGTTGCATTTTTATCACCCTAATATCTAAATCCTAAATTTATATACCCTAAATCTAGTGATTATTTAGGATTTTAGGAATTAGATTTTAAGGTTTTGCAGGTGCACACTATGCCTTGAAGTTGACGCGCACTAATTAAACAAATCATATTTGTTGCTATAATTTGCACAAAACGTCAAATTTGTTGTCAAAGAATAGCTTCTCAGCTTTTATTTTATGAAATATAATATTAACATTTACTCTCAAGCGTCAAATTGAATCGAATTGTATAATTCATTTTTGTTCTTCGAAAGTGTTGCCATACAAACCAATGGAAATCACTAGTGTGCCCATTCGGAGTTGTAGTTATGTAAAGAAGCCTAAATCCTAAATATTAAATGCCAAAATGCGACATCGGACACAGCCTATGGCTTGAAGTTGACGCGCACCAATTAAACAAATCATATTCATCGCTATAATTTGTCAAATTTAACATCAAAAAATAGCTTCCAATTTGTCCCACTTGACCGTTACGTCATAGTTTGGTGTTCGTATATTAGATATACATATCGAAGACAGAATGTAGGACAGAGATAAACATACGATACGTATATCTAATATACGAACATTCTATTTCATGAAATATAATATTAATATTTACTCTCAAGCATCAAATTGAATCGAATTGTTTAATTTATTTTGTTGTTTGTGTACCTGTAAGAGAGATGGAGTGGTCCTGTGTGTTGTGTGACGGCAGCCGTCCGAGAGTGTGACCCCGGATATGAGAGAGATGCCCAGCTGCCCCGCCGGATCGGGAATGCTCTGTGGGCCGCATGTCGCACCCATCTCTGTAACATCAGACACACTGCATTGCACACAGCTGCTGATGGGGTGCACCACCACATACACCTTCACGGCCTTTAATATCTATGCGGTCACATTTACATGCTTCTCTACCGCCTCAAAGCAAACTTAACATAAATCACATACCACTCATACAACACTACACTAAATAAATGTTTCACGAAACATCACTATTCACGGATATTATGTTTTAGATAACTTTACTGCATTTCAAATAACTTTTTTTCTACTACGAAGCCAAGAATAAGACGATTTAACTATTGTTGTTGAAAGTGGATTTATGCAGCCTACTTTTTATTTTACCTTTTCCTTTTCTTTACTTTACAAAAGTCAAAGGTGTGTTAATAAATTGAGGAGTGTTCATTCAAAACTTAATATGTCCATCATAAACAGTTTTGAGAAAAACGCGAATAACTTACTATGTCCCTGCTATATATTTTTTTAATTCGATTACTTCATATATAATTCAGTTAGTAAATGTTATTAAATATCCGATAATATATTTGTATATCTTTTCAATTAGCTTAAATTTGCAAAAAATAGTTGGACATGTTAACTTTTGCATGGACAAATTGGGACATGTTAACTTTTGCATGAAAAAATTGGGAAATGTTGAATTTTTTTGTTAAATTATTAAGAAATTAAGATTAATTTAAACTTTGATGAATTAAAAAAAGAAACCAATAATTAGTGTTGACATCCTTTTTATATTCAAGTTTTACAAAAAATATGAAAACTAAAAAAAAATCATTCCAGTAGATACACTTTTCGTTTAAAGGTGAACTCCTGTATCAAATTCTTCACAATCACACTCCTCATTATCTTCATTTTCATGTTTACATTCTGGAGTGTTTATTAATTTTTTTTTTTGTACCATTCAAACTCTTCTATCTTTTGCCAGATGGTCTACATTCTTTTTTATGTGTACTTATTTTATTAACATTTTTTACTACATCCAATTCCAAATTTCTGTCATTCTTTCCTCTTTTCAAGAGACGTACGGATTGTTCCAAATTACTAAACTATAATACTAATATTCATGTCCTTTAAGTTGAATGTATTCTCTATTCTCTCCTATACATTTCTTTATATGAATCCTTTTAGTGTCCTTTAGGCCAGTCATTTTTTTATATATATACAGTATGTCCCCGGATTGAGTTTACAAGAGGAAAAACAAATTTATTTTTGATTTTACGAAAAAATGCCAAAGGAAGAAAATTTTTTGCTTGAATTAAAACGCATATTTCAGTTATTAAAACTTTTAATTAATGTAAGGTTCTTTTATTATAACGTTTTTTCGTATTTTGTCCTCCTAATAATACAGTTATTACATTGAATCTAACATGATTTTAGTTAGCTTTGAAATATTGACAAATGATTATTAATTCTAATTTCATATAAAAAAAAGAGTTAATTGAATAAAATTTTGATTTTCGCCTTTTTTTCTGAAATTAGAATTAATAATCATTTGTTAATATTTCAAAGCTAACTAAAATCATGTTAGATTCATTGTAATAACTGTATTATTAGGAGGTCTAAATACGAAAAAACGGTATAATAAAAGAACCTTACATTAATTAAAAGTTTTAATAACTGAAACATGCGTTTTAATTCAAGCAAAAATTTTTCTTCCTTTGGCATTTTTTCGTAAAATCAAAAATATAATTTTTTTCCTCTTGTAAACTCAATCCGGGGACATAATGTATAATATATATTTTGCAGTTCTTTGATATTGATCATATTTTCCATTCTTTTCCTAACCTCATTACTCTTCCTACACTTCTGTATAAATCTTAATATTCAATTTTATATGAACATTATATAGTGGACATTTATAGCTTCGTTTGAAATTAATAAAACTGTATTACTTATTCAAAGGACATGTTAAGATTTAGTCAAAACATAAAAAGTTTCAACCAATAGTTAACATGTCCAACTTTTGATTGAAACTCAATTTTTATTGTTAAGTTTATACGGGATATGTTACAGTTTTCTTGAAACCGAGCATGCCAATCGATTCGGATGACTAGATTTAAGACGAACACATGTATAACTCATTTTTGACAAAAAATTGACATATCAACTTTTGAATGAACACTCCTCAAATGTACTACTTTATGTGTACACTTTTAATTTTACTTTGAATCGTGTCGTTGAATAGTAATCTTTCGTGGCTCCGTCCAACTTATAATAATAAATCTCTACACATCAATAAATGTTGCAAAAAGAAAATATTATTGTTGTATGAATGGTATTGTTTGTACTTGATTTACATGAGAATTGTTGAATTCCGTGTAAATAAAGTGTAGTTAATAAATAAAAAGAAAAGAGCTGTACGTGAGCAAGGACTGCAACTCAAGCGGGTTGGTTTGGTCATGCTGCGAGTGCGGGTGCGGCTGCGCATGCATGACGACGGACGTGTAGCTGGGCGGGGGAGTGTCGGGGGTGTAACACGACCCTTGGCTCCGCTGCAGCGTGCGCGCCGCGATGGCCTGCGACGCGGCCGACGGCGGCAGGTACTGGTCCGTCTCGTCCACTTGGTGGTAGTCTCTCCTGCAACACATACACACCACATTAGGACACACTATACGAAGAAAAGCTTGTTTATTTGGATTAGAAAAAATAATTTAAAGTATTATGCATTCAAAACATTGCTGAAATTGTGACGGAACCTAATACAAGTCAATGAAAAACAAGTTGCACCATAGATCTTACATGATAGATATTCTTATAAATAAATACGCATATTAATTTTTAAAAAATATTTTTTTCTTCCCCCCAGGTCTTCAGTACCGATTGGCCGATTGGCCAATGACAATTTTTTATTTTATTTTGAGTTATGTAATATAGAACATACACAAACATCCAAGCGTTTGGTGGGAAACGTTTTTGTGAACTAGGTTACATTCTGACCAAGCAATGGGTAGAATTTATATCCCTACATAACCAACGCTATATTCTTACATGAAATGTATAATGGGGTTCTCCACCATAACTAAATATAATAAAATGTACAATTTGTACTTAAAGTACTACTCAATAAATAACGATAAAAAAAACTTTTTTTATTAATTACTTTACGAGATATTTGAAATTTGTTGTCAGTGACGTCACATTATTGCTATCTTTCTCTCGCAGCCTACCATAGAGTTTGGCGCGGAGCGAGAGAAAAATAGGACTGTCGCCGTGACGTCATATTGACTTTAAAATTCAAATGTAGTTAAATTAAAGACAATTAAGAGTTTTTAATATAACGAATTACTTTTTACCTTCCGTCAAAAGGAAGGTATTGTTTTTGGTCAAAAAATTCGGTTGTGAGTTTTCAATGAATAAGCACGTTTTAAGATCCTTAGAATACGATTTTACTAATTTTACATTGATGTCTGTATGTGTGTGTGTGTCCGTGTGTGTGTCTGTGTGTGTGTCTCTGTGTGTGTGTGTGTGTGTGTGTGTGTGTGTGTGTGTGTGTGTGTGTGTGTGTGTGTCCGTGTGTGTGTGTGTGATAAATTTTTCTCCGACGATAACTCCAAAACTACAATTCTAAAAATTATGATTCTTTCGTATTCTTCTTCTTTACAACCATATGAAGAGCTGATTAGATTTTGGTTATAATTAGTCAACCGGAAGTACCCTTATTTGAAGATCTTAACAGTTTTTCTGGAAAAAACCCAGTTAAATATCATTTTTCAACATTTTATGATCATTAATATGAAAGAAAATTTTATTCTCTGTAAGATTTGATTATACATTTTCCTTCATATTCAATAAATATAAAGTTATAGAGAGATTAACAGAGGTTAACTTTCAAAAATCAGTCTGCTTTGAAAAAATTATGGAAACAGCAGATATGTATATTCAAAAAATTCTAATTGACAGATGTCAGTGTCAAGTGCAAAACCAAAGTGGAAAATATATGATCTGAAAGTGATGTAAGTGACAGAGTGTCCCTCGCCAGTGACTTGCATTTGCGGCCTCGCCTCAAGATAGGAACTTATAATGCCAGAAGTACGAGAAAGGCAAAAGAGAAGATGGAAGGACTGTATAGCAGAAGATTTGAGAGAGAAAGACCTATGTCACGAAGGTGCTTTGAACAGGAATGAGTAGAAAAGAAGAGTAAGAAACAGCGACTTCTAATAAAACAGGGAAGTTGAAGTAGGAGGAAGTGTTAAGTGCAATACATAATGTACGTTCGTATTCGTATTAAAATTTTATTAGATTTTAGAATCTTTTCAAAGGAACTTTCAGTATGGTTATGTAAAAAATAGTGTGTTCTTGTTACAATGATACAGGATATATAGAATCTTTTTCAAGGAACTTTTGGTGTAGGATATGTACAAAATACATCGAATTGACGGAAGGTTTTGTGCTGGCCACAACAGATTTTTTTATTAATTACTTTACGAGATATTTGAAATTTGCTGTCAAATTCAAATGCAGTTCAACTAAAGACAATTAAGAGTTTTTAATATTACGAATTGCTTCAAAATTAAACGAACATTAATTATTGAAAAACCTAGTAGAAAATTCAATAAAATTAAATTCGTGTACCTACTAAAATAGAGTAAAATAAAGAAATACAAAATTATAGGCCTATGGCAAACAGGTTATTTCAAAAATTATTTACATACAATTTTAGAGAATAAAATCCTGAATTTTTGAGTGTTACAATTTTAAAATTTACGCTTATGGTGCCCGAATGAAGTTAATTTAAATAAGAGATAAAGCTAAATTTAGTATGCGTTAATTCTAGAAATTAGCGTAGATTAACTGTCAAATATCTATAATTGACAGTATACTGGAAGTTCATTTTTTGAAATAATCGCATACTAAATGGGGTATTCCACTCAATTTTTTTTTATTATTTTAAATAAAACTTCATTCAGTTTTGAAGCAATTCATAGTATTAAAAAATCTTAATTGTTCCTAGTTTCAGAGTATTTTATTTTCGAGAAATCAGTGTACCGTCATATTTCCCCTACACTTGTCTTTCTCACACACACTGCTCTGAGTACGTTGCGAGAGAAGGATAACAATTGTATGACGTCAATTTTCCCTTTTAGCAAATGTGAAATATCTCGTAAAGTAATTATTTAAAAAATGTTTTCATTGTTTTAACTATTATTTATTGAGCCATACTTTATGTTAAATTGAAATTTTCTTAATTTTGTTGTTATGGTGGAATACCCCATTCTTTTCATCATAACTTAAAATTAAGTTTAGTCGAATATCAATTTAATTATTTTAGTACACGAAACTTTAGAATTTTAATCTGTAAATCTTTATGTATAAATCACTCTATAAAGTTTTACGGGACATATAGTAAATAAAACGAAAGTACAGAAAAAACTAGAAATACCCACAAAAACCTGGAAAATACCAATAAAACACAAGTGGGTTGTACTTTTCTAAAAAAAAAAAAAAAAAAACCCCCGGATTATTCACAACCCTGCACAATTCGTTTTAAAATGATGTAAACTTAAATTATAATTTAAGATTTATTTTGTTACTAGAGCATCTAAGTTTCAATGGGCCCATAAATCATTTTTTTTAAAATATTTTTAAATGGAAGTTCGTTTAATTTTTAAGCAATTCGTGGTATCAAAAAGTCATAATTGTTATTGTATAACTGCATTTGATTTTTAAAGGAACCTATAACTATCTTTTTCACACCAGTTTCTGCAGTAGGCTACGCGAGAAAGATACCAATAGTGTGATGTCATCTGTGGCCCTGGAAATAACTTCAAATATCTCACAAATTATTAAAAAAATGTTTTTTTTTTATCTTAATCGTTATTTACTGAGTAGTACTTTAAGGAAAAAGTGTATATTTTATTATTTTTTGTTATGGCTTATGGGCCTATTAACATCAAAATTGTAAAATTTGTAGAAACATACCTCTTTCTAATGTAGATCCAAGTATGGGAATCAACCCAAACAAGAACAGTGAAGAGTAAACCCGAGAGGACTGCCGAAAGCAACATAAGCGCCAGGCCTAACAGTCCAACATGACACAGTCCCCTCGTCCCTTCTAAATAGTGCCCGTGCAGGGCGCGACAATCCACCAGCGTAGTCAGCGACGATATCAGCCGCTCCGCCGAATTAACTTCCGTGTTCAACAAACTAAACTTCGGTTCCAGCTCCGACTTGCGAAACAACTCAATCGCTGGTTGCTTCAATATTTGCAAGTTTTTCCGTGTCATCTCCATAGCATTACGCGCCTCGCGCAATCGTAACGTAAAAGGATTTGCGCGAGCTGTTTCACAATGCGTATAATAAAATAAAACTTCTGGCGGAAGTTTGGGCGAGACTTCCGACGCAAGGTACCGATCTGGGGCTACGCACAAATCAGCTAAAGCGACTGTGCTCGCCAGATAAACACTTGCCATCAACCAGGACGCAATAACAGCCAGAAGACCACATACTGAAAATGTTATGAGGGCGCAACGACTGTGTCTCGCAACACCGACTAATAGGATGACGCACAGTACTAGAAGAACGCTTAAAACAGCCATAGTTAGTGGCCATCTAATCGCTTCAGATTTTTCCCCTAGAGTTAACGCAGGTGCTATCGTAATACCGCTCAAAAACTTCCTTATATCTCTTGTAGCACTACAAGCTACCTCATTGGTATTACTCGCATTATCCAATCGCTTCATCAGCTGTTGCATGGCAGTAAGATTACTTACTGGCTGCTCAAAAATATCCCTCAACTCCACTAACTGTTTACCCACTCGATCTTGCAACGCCGTTTCGATGGCCAAAGTGTGATTTGTGACTGAAGTGACGAGTGAATCGACGCGACGCCCTTCGCTGAGTAGATGAACTAAGCCGTTGTGCAAATCGTCGTTGCCGTACAAGCCCAGACCGATGGCTCCACAACACAGTACGGCGATGATGGCGAGAGATACTTTTAAGGCTGAAATGGATCTGTTCGGCCGGTGTTCCCGATCGCAGCATCGTGTCAGAAGGTAGATTAGTAGTACCAGTAGGGTTAGGATTAGCCATGCTGCTGGGACTGACCCGAGGATTCCGAGACTCTGGAAATAAGACAAAAATATTCAATATCAATGGGGGATTACGGCTCAATCGAATTAAAGGAAAATAGTAAAAAAATACGAATATATATGCTGAATAACGAATATTAATTTAAAAAATGAAATGGTATAATTGAGATATTTCGGAAATAAAGGGTTTTGTGTTATAGCGCTTCGACACTAATATGAAAATATTTTGATTGGCGACCGAGAAACCGCCGATAAATGCATTGCAAATAGCGTGCTAGGAGGTGGGGATTACTACCAATGGAAGTTAAGATATTCAAATTCGAAAGGAGGGGCTAACATTCCTGTGCTACAGTTTCCAAACAGTTTTTATTTTAACATAAATTTATTATAAAGTATGTAGACTTATACAGTGTTATAATATTCATTTATTTTATGTAAATATAACTTAAAATAACATATATTTCGAGAACATTTAGGTCCATGATGAAAACAGTTTGATATAAAAACATATATGCGTGACGTCACGTCAATCTTTTCAAAATTCGGTAGACCATAACTCGCTTATTAATAGGAATTTTTTCATCGGATTTTCATCAATAGTCTTAGTTTACCTAATATTTTCAGATGAAATTATAAAAAAAAAATAGTGTAATCCCCCATTATTATCGAACTTATAATTTCAGGGTTTTAATGGGAATTCCACGATTTTTTTAAAATATAAATATAAATAAATATATCATCACGGCATATTACCCATTTCTGGGTGTGCCAGTATCTACAACTCATGAAGACATCGGTAATGATGATATATTTTACCGTGTGGGCGCTTACCAGGCGTCACCTCACGGGCACTCATAGCTGGCGTGGAGAGTGCACCACAGGGGTCACTTTTGTGCCATTTAAAATTGGAAATATTTGGCGTCTGTCGGGATCGAACCCGGTTCCCCCAGGTTCGCGACCAGACACTCAGGCACACAGCCACGGGACTCCAATTTTTTTATGTTATAGTATTTTTAAATTCAGAAATTCCCTAATTTTTCGTTTTTACCTCCCGCTACCCTTGGTAAGGGAGGTACAGGGATCGTGCTAAAAATCTAATATCGAGATTTTAGTAAATGACCACGTTTTAAGGTCCCTAGAATCCATTTTTAACATTTTCACGATGATGTCTCTCTGTGTGTGTGTGTGTGTGTGTGTGTGTGTGTGTGTGTGTGTGTGTGTGTGTGTGTGTGTGTACGAATTTTGTTTGCACTCTAACTCAAATACTATCATTCAGAAAATTCTGAAACCTTGTATTTTTACCCTATTCTAATAGGAATAGAAGCCATTATATTTTGGTGTAAATCGGATAAACGGAAATGGTACTTTACTTGAAGCTCATAATGGTTTTTCTTCAAAAAATACCATTAAATGCCATTTTTTTCGAATTTTATGTGTTATGAAAATTACAGATTATTGAATTTTCTACAGGAATACATTAATACTTTTTCTATATATTTTACAGACAAATTTAAAAATATTTTTTTTTATTAGTCGCGAAGCCTAAGAAACTATTCCTTTGTTACACAGTTCATGTTTCAAATGAATGTAACTGACAGTAAATGTCACTGTCAGAAAACTTATCACTTCAAATTAATAATAGTGACATTTTAAAAAGAAAATAGTAAATAAAGCAATAGTTTTCTGCAAGGGAACAGATTGCAGCGTTAGTAAATACGTAGGTAGGTATGTATTTAAATTAATAAAAATTAAATAGCGGGAGGTTTTGTGTTGGCCACATCAGATTTTTTGAAATTCGGCTTTCTATCTGTTGTGACCAGTAAAATACCTCTTGCCATTTCCATTTTATGTTATTCAGGGTGTTTAAAAGTGTCACAAATTATGAGGGCATATAGTACTGACCAAAATAAGTAAAAAAAGTTTAATTAACATGGGTCCGATCTTCAACTGTTTTTGAGAAAGAGCCATTTTGTATTAGAATCGAAGAAAAACTGACTAAGGTAGTGGTTGAACAAAATTTTGTCTATGCCAGTAAATAGACTATAAAAAAAAAACAACATTTTATATGAAAGATTTTTTTCACTTTCTAATAGTTACGAAGTTATTTGAAAACTAAGTATTGATCACGGGCGCCACAACTTTTGTCTCAGTACAATTATTTGATTAAAAAAAAAACAAAAACAAAAACACATCTAAGATGACCTCTGAAAGGTAAACAAAATGTTTCATTTAATCAAAGTCGTAACTCTTACAGTTTTCGAAATAGCAGAGTTAAACACTGAGAAAACTCATTTTTCATTGCCTTATATCTCGGAAAATATTGAAGGTGCCCTCATAATTTGTGACACTTATTTTTTAACACCCTCTATGTATTGTATTGCACTTCGCTATCGAACAGTCGTTTTATAATAAAAAAATTACAAAAAATTACCCAAATATTGTTTTTATTGTAATTAACATGTCTTTTGCACACATACAATTCGAATTATATCTAATTTTTATTGTATGAGGAAGTTCCTAAATGTCAGAGATTCTTCCAATTCATTAACCAGATTGGCGGTATTTTTGATGGATATATGCATTTTACCTATAATATCTAAAAAAAAATATTAATAAAACAATAAGAAAAATTGAATGTACTACCCAGAAAAAGATATCAGAATGTCACTAAAACTGTCGATTTTTGACACTGACATCTGTCATTTACAAATTATGTTATAAACATTTGAATTTATCAAATGGTTTCCTTAGTGCCTTAGCCTCTGCGATTAGATTATTCTATACATTATAGTGTCTTTATCTCTAAATCTATACAAGATATAATAAATTTTTTATGTGTATTAGATGAAGAATTTTATGTTCTTTAATATTTGTAATAACAAAAATTTCCAAAAAAATATATTTAGAAGAATTTTTCACACACAGACATCATTTAAAATTGTTATAATCGGAGGGACCTTAAAACGTACTTATCTACTAAAATCTGGATATGCGAATTTTAGCATGATTCCAATACCTCTCTTAGAGAGAGAAAAATAAAACTAGATCTTTTGAATTTATCCCTAACATTTTTATTAAATTATAACATTCAAAAGTTTTCAGAAAAATGAAACTTTCTTTAGTAATTTTATTAAATACTTTGGGTAATCAATCAAAATAAATTTTGAATAGAGAGTTCTTCTGTCTGATCCATACATAACTTAGCTTTTATTCAAGCATATAAATTTCAAATTCAATTCAAGATAAAATGAAATTTAGGGTAAAATATCTGTGTTCGTAAATATTCGTTATTCCATTTGTGAATTTGTAACAGACATTCTTGAGATGTCGGCGTGTTATACGTCTTTTGAGAGTTGAACTTCACGTGGTGTATACACAGAATTAGAGGGGTATGCAAATTTTCAGCGCACTAGGGTCAATAGTCCTGAGATCGATAATCAGGCCTCCACCTCCACACAAGTGTTGCGTTTTAACGCACAACACGAAGCGACTTTGTTCAAAGCAAAAACAATATATCTTTTCACGAACAGATTCATTATTTATAAAATACAACACATTTCTAAATTATTTTACACGTGAACATATATTTATTCCAACATATAATCTGAATAAACAAATAATAGATATTTTATTTATTTTATGGTACAGGTGTCCCTTAAATAGGGGGACATGGCTTAACCACAGATTCCTGAGGCTAAAATAAGACGATTTAACTAAACTTGCTTCTACCGGAAAGTGTACCATTTAGCCAGAATTCTGCTTTAAAAAAAAAAAAATCTGTGTGGCCAGCGCAAGACCTTCCGTCAATTCAATGTATTTTGTAGAAATCCCATACCAAAAGGTCCTTGGAACAGATTCTATACATATAATATCATGTAAAATCGAACACGAACACATACTATTTTTTACAAATTCTATACCAAAAGTTGATTCGAAATGGTTCTATAAATCCAATAAAATTATAACATAAATATACACTTTGCGATACAGTCCTTCCATCTTCTATTTGGCCTTTCTCTGCGTGTCACTTGCGAGGAGCACTATGACATATCAATTTTAGATCCTATACGTTCCATATTTGGTTTTGCACTTCCAACTGACATCTGTCAATTAGAATTTTTGAATATATCATCTGTTTCCATGATAAATAGCAAAGCTGACTAATTTTTCAAAATTAATTTCTTTATAACGCTTTAAATCTACATCTATTGATTATGAAGGAAAATGTATAATAAAACCATACAGAGAAGAGTATTTTCTTTAATATGTATAATAACAAAATGTCAAAAAATAATATTTAACTCCGTTTTTTTAGGAAAAACTGTTAAAAACTTCAAATAAGGGTACTTATAACCAAAATCTAATCAACTCTTCATATGGTTGTAGGAATACGAAAGAATTATAATTTTTAGAATTGTAGTATTGGAGTTATCGTCAGAGAAAAATTTGTCACAGACGGACACACATACACAAACACGGACACACACACACACACACACACATACATACATACATACATACATACATACATACAGACATCATCTTAAAAATAGTAAATTAGTATTGTAGGGACCCTAAAACGTGCTTATTCATTAAAAACTCACCACCGAATTTTTTGACCAAAGACAATACCTTCCTTACCTAAAGGTGACGGAAGGTAAAAAAATTCTTATAATAACAGAAGGCTTTATACGATTTGGATGAAATTCGCTATGACAAGTCATCTTTTAAGGTGATACTTGTTATTATTAGTGAACCACTAGTGTACGAAACTTAGATGTCCCAAAATTGATTAGACTGTAACTTTTTAAGGCCACGCCGATAACATAAAATTTGACATTTGGATAGAGTGCTAGATTAAATTTATTTTAAAAAAATTCACAATGCAGTCACTCAGGTTTTATTTTTTTTCTGTCTGAACCGTAACAGATATCACAAATTTAACAGAGAGAAAAGTTTACTATTGAATATATTTTTCTATGTTATCGGCGTGGCGATTAAAAAATTACGGTCTAATCAATGTTGGGACACCTAAGTTTCATGCACTAGTGATTCACTAATAATAACAAGTATCATCTTAAAAGATGACATAACCTTATAAACTGTCATACCAAATTTCATCCAAATCGAATAAAGCGTCCGATTATTATAAGCAAAATTAATTTTTTTTCGAAGAACTTTGAAGCAGAATTCTGGCTAAATGGTACACTTTCCGGCAGAAGCAAGTTTGGTTAAATCGTCTTACTTTAGCCTCAGGAATCTGTGGTTAAGCCATGGCCTACTATTTGAAAGACACCCTGTATGTATGTATGTATATGTATAATATAACCCACTGAATCGCACCTATCGTTGTATGGACACTTTTTTGTATCACCGTACATTTATTTGAAGTTGTTATGTTGATGAATGCAATCAGATAAACACAACTATGTTCCCACTCATTGAGCCATAGAGGCTACTGACATTACCCGTAATGATATCACGTAATTGTATGTGGTTTGTTAGCGTTTTGTACTCATAGCAGATATTAATTATCGCCTCATTTAGGACCGGACAAACTTTGTTCTTGCTCAAAATTATTTAACAATGATTGGCGTATTTATAGAAACAGTGGCGGGTTTAAAGGGTAGGTATAAGGCTAAAGATGCCCCTCAAATCATCACACATGCCACATAAAATAAAACTTTCAAATAACAACAAAACAAATGAAGAATTTAAGATATAATATAACATTTAAAAGTGATAATTTTCTTGGTAACTCAAAACATTCTTAAAAACCAGTATAAACATTAAAATGAAAAGTACACAGTAATCCAGAATGCTAATATTTACAAAATTTTAAAGCAAATTTGCTGTAGCAAAATACACTGACGATGAATTTCTTTTATACAGTGTTTTTCATTAGTCTCCCCAAAAAGAAACGAAGAATAATCAATTTTTTGTGGGATCTTAATTAATGTCCTTGGAACTTGACGTTTTATGACGACAGTGTTTAGCAATCGAGGACAAACGAAGCCCTAGAGATACGAGGGGTAGTGCTAAGGGGACCGCCCGGCTTTCTTTATACATAAATAGACAGCTTTCATTTTTTTGGTAGTCTAAAAAAGAATTACACTAATTTGCAAAAACAATAAACTGAAGTACTTGCGAAGCAACTAACCCAGTAGCGACTTAGCGAGATTCATCAAGAAAAAAGGTTGAGAAACACTGTTCAATGAAAATTATAAGATTTTTATAAATGACTGTAGATACTATATAATATTTAAAATAAAAATCTGATGTGGACAACACAATACCTACCGCTTTTTATTTTTTATTAATTTATATACCGTGAGTATTTTTTAACGTGAAACATTGGATTTGTCATCCATGGTTACGACTTGACATTTGATTGACAGCAATGTATTTGCCCGTCCCATTTAAAATGAAACATAGGGAACGAATTTGACATTTGACAAGACGTCAGTGGACGTTTTGTTTAAATAATTCTACCTGTTTTCTAAATTAAATTTAGTTGTAGAAAAATATTATGTGCACCTTGTTCCCGAGTGATTTTCTGACAATACTTAAATATAATACTTCTGTCAAATTCATTCCCTATGTTATAAATGAGACAGGTAAATACATAGCTGTCAATCAAATGTCAAGACGTAACTTATAGCGGTTATCTGTCATATTGACATGATGTCATTAGAGGTTAATTTTGTTTAAATAATTATACCTGTTTTCTAAAAATTAAATTTAGTTGTAGAAAAAATATTGTGTGCACCTTGTGCCCGAAATATGTTTAGTGCTCTTGAGTGGTTTTCTGACTTGGGTAAATTTCTTACAATATTTAAATTATAATACATCTGTCAAATTCGTTCCCTATGTTTCATTTTAAGTGGGACACGCAAATACATTGCTGTCAATCAAAAGTCGAATCGTAACTATGGATATGACAAACCCAATGTTTCACGTTAAAAAATACTCACGGTACATGCCTACATATGTACTAATCCTGCAAACTATATTAAGTTCCTTTGCATATATCTATTGCTTTACATGATCCATTTCGTTAATATGTAGTTGTAAACCAATATTTGACACTGATAACACGTGCTTATTCACAGCTGTTTGATTTTTAGTGCTGCAAACATATCAAATTTAT
Source organism: Ophonus ardosiacus (assembly GCA_943142095.1). Lineage (NCBI taxonomy): Eukaryota > Metazoa > Arthropoda > Insecta > Coleoptera > Carabidae > Ophonus > Ophonus ardosiacus. Next base: position 1,491,809 of record OW964825.1, on the reverse strand, counting down.
ATCGGATCACCCTGCAAATCTAATATTTATGTATGATGGAAAATATATTATTTTTACTAACCTTAATTTCATTAGACTCAATACAATCTTCTTAACACGGTTTCATTATTAATTTTAATGTAATTGCTTCCTGACAGTGACATTTGTTTAAATATGTCAAAATTGTTATTCAATAGTATGTTTTTGTTTGACACATAGGCAAGATGATGTACATATATAAATTATTTTATAATTTAATATTTAAAGTTATTTCAAGTGTTTTACTACAGGCTACAGGCTATTATCGTAAAATTGAAAATTGTTGCTAGAAAATTATATTCAATGAATTTTTTACAAGAAAAACTGTGAAAAGCTTTTATAAATTCTACTTCCGGTTATCTGATATACATTAAAAACTAATGAGCTCTTCCCACATTAGTACAGAATGGGTATACAATATTTCAAATTTTTCTGATTCGTGTAAAGAATCGTGTTCACAGGATCCACACCCACATACACACACACACACACACACACACACACACACACACACACACACACACACAAATACCTACAAACATTGTAAAAATGTTAAAATCGAATTCTGGGGACACCATAGCGTGCTTATTCACTAAAATCTCTATATGCGATGTTTAGCAAGATCCCTATACCTCCCTTACCTAGGGTAGCGGGAGGTAAAATGTTTTTTTCGCGAATATCTATTAATTTTTGTAAATTTTCACTTATATAAGATGGTTAAATTTTGTCTATGGCATAGTAATTTGTTCCAAGATATTGTTATACTTATTAACATTAACTGGGATCACTGAAATCTATTCGTATGTAAAATATTTATGTGTTACATATTTTAAAACAGACTTCTACTGGCAAAATCTGAATGTATGAATATTGTTTGTTTTCTGCATACAATGCAATAAAACTTAACATATTCTAGTAGTACATTGTGGACATGGAAAAGACATTATCAGTGAACTATGCGCTGTTTTTCCTACTCAACTTCCGTTGTGGTTTATAAACAATACTGTTCTTTTGTGGCATTCGTCATACACGTACCGCATACTAAATGCCTCATGCCATTTGGTCACCATGTGGAGAAGAGATATGAGATGAGATTAATGTCAAATTTGTCATATCACTTTGGAATTTATTGAACATAAATCACAGTGTGTTAGCATATATCATTTTTAGATGTTTTCCAAAAATATCCGCCAATACAGGAATATATCATCCAGACTTTTGTCTTATTTTCAATGTGGCAATTCCGTTTATACATAAATCTTTCTGAACAGAAATATAGTTACATCAACACAAAAAATAGCATAGCCAAATGTTGAATATCTTTATTACTTAATTTACAGCATGTGATTTGGTCGTATAGTTTAGGAGATAAATATAAAATGAAGAAAATACGCAAGATAAATAAATGAATTCACGGCCGGCGCAGCTCTGTTGGGTGCAGTAGATAGGTGCGGTGTGTGAATCGGGAGGGCTTTTTACCTCTCGCTAAGAGAGGTATTGGAATAATGCTAAAAACCGCATATCCAGATTTTAGTGGACAAGCACGTTTTAAGGACCATATAATCCGATTATAACATTTTTACGATGATGTCCGTATTTGGGTGTGTATGTATGAGTGTGTGTGTATGTGCATGTGTGTACGAGTGTGTGTATGCGTGTGTATGTGTGTATATGTGTGTGTGTGTGTGTGTGTGTGAGTGTGTGTGTGTGGATGTTGGACCCACGGTTTCTCAAATACTATAAGACTTAAGATATGTTTAACTGCGGTTTCCTCAATCTGACATTACTGGGAAGAGATGATTACATTTTGGTCACAATTGAACGACCGGAAGTACTTTTTTTAAAAAAAATTAAATATTATTTTTTAAAGATTTATGTTATTACACACTAATATTAAAGAATATAAAAATCTCTATTCGATACATTTAGAATTTTTATTATATGTTTAATGGTTAAAGATAGAGACATAAATATATAAAATAATAAGTTGTAAATGAATCACGCAGCCCATGGAAAACAAGTGGAAAAATTAAAATGTTTGTAATTGACAGACATTACTGAAGACTTTTTCTGGGAAGTCCTTTTAATATTTCTTATTTTGTTAATTAAATATTTATAATTATAGATACATATAGGTACTACATATACCCTTCAGAAATACCGCCAATCTCATCAATGAATTGGAAGAATATCGAACATTAGAAGAATAAGAGTGAATAGAATGAATTAAAAAATATAAAATTATATAAAAAAGATATGTGTTTTTATGTGTACCAGAAATATTAAATATGTGCAATATTTATATAGCTTAATATGGAAATAGCAAGAGGTCTTGCGCTGGCAACAACAGATTTTTAGAAACGCGTTTCCACTAAAATTCTTAATTCATTCTGTTCTTGTAGAAAAAAATTGTTCCCAAAGGGTCATACATAAATGTCCACGACAAGTGCTGAAGTTGGAAAATGGCGAAAATAAAATTTTCTTGTCTTGTTCACACTGTTCTATAATTTATTTAAATTAAAATGCAACCGTTTCGACCATTAAAAAATGGTCATCATCGGCAACCGGCGAGATTACAGAATATAAAATAAAATAATTCAAATATACAAAACAAAAACAGAACCAAAAAATGTTGTAACTTAAACTAGAGCGCAAATTTTTTATTATCAATAAAAAACCTCCTCTTGAGAAGCGAATATGATATTTTCTCTTTAGGGTTATTCATTTCACTTCCACGCAAAAAATTAATGGCTTCAGTGCTACAGAAATACCATTCTCAGAATAAAGTAATTAATTAGTTGACATTTGAGATAAAATATTGAAAGCCGTCGCCCATTCTTGTTAACTAACTGTTCTATAGTTCAAGAATTTATTTGCTCCTTCAAAGAAAATATCTTGGGATCTATATTTTCATCAGAAAAGACGCTCCCAGAAAGATACGTAGCCCGATAAGTGTAGTTATGTAAAAATACAGTCCCTGGTGAAAAAGACCAAAGAAAAGAAAAAATACTTGACGACATTTATATGTAAAACGTACAAGTACAGCATCCATTGTTGTTTTGTTATACCTATGTGTTTATTTCTTCATTTTCGAATATAAATAACTTTTAAGAAAATAGTGTTGCACGTAGCTCAGTGTTATGTAACTGGTTGTACTTTTGACGGCCTGGATTCGTAACCAATCAACGTCAATTTGAAAACTACTTTCAATTTGCACAAATGATCTGTCCTGGACAGTTTTGTAAGTTTGTGAGGTGACGCCTGATAAAACTACATCAACTGTACAGATATGAATGAATCATATTACGAACCAACTATTACAGAGCGCTTTTGTTAAAAATGATTTGTAGCTTCATAAGAATAATAAGTAGTGTAAAGTGTGCTTTATAATAGCGCTATTTACTTAATATACCCAGGAATAAATAATACATATTGAATAAGCTTTTTTGCTTTTTTGGTCCGTACTATACGTCCTCAAAAGTTGTTTTTTGAACACCCTGTATATTATTTACTGTAAATATTGTATTACAATTAATGCGTAATACCAAGTTTAATATAGTTTTGGGTTTAAATATACGATTAATACTTATAATCTTGTTTGAGTAAATGTGATTTATTGTAAACGTCACTTACAGTGACAGAGAGGTTTATAACGCAAACAACCCACAATACAGAACTCTAGTTAAATTGTCAAAATCAGGCCAGGGATCAGTCCACAATTGATTCAATGGAAATTATATTTGATTGAAACTGTTACCGCAAACTTTGAAATTTCTAAATATTTATCTCGTAGAGGCGTTTACTACACGAATAAAATATAATTTACAACTAAGTATTATAAAATGTTTTACACAAATTACACATATTTTGATAAAAAATACCTATAGTCCTTTTTGTCACAATGTCTTAGCTAGCATTCCGATTTCTTTTTACCTCTCGCTAAGAGAGGTATTGGATTCATGCTAAAATTCGCATATCCAGATTTTATTGAATAAGCACTATATAAGGGCCCTAGAATCCGATTATAACATTTTTAAAATGATGTCTGTGTGTGTATGTATGTATGTGTGTGTGTGTGTGTGTGTGTGTGTGTGTGTGTGACAAATTTTTCTCCGACGATAACTTCAATACTACAATTCTAAAAATTATAATTCTTTCGTATTCCTCTTCTGTACAACCATATGAAGAGTTTGGTTATAATTGATACACCGGAAGTACCCTAATTTCAAGTTTTTAACAGTTTTTCTTAAAAAAACGCAGTTAAATATTATTTTTTGACATTTTGTTATTATACATATTAAAGAAAATACTCTTCTCTATACGGTTTGATTAGGTATATATTTACCTTCATATTCAATAGCTGTAGATTTAAAGCGTTATAAAGAAATTAATTTTCAAAAATTTCAAAACCAAATATGGAAAGTATGGGATCTAAAATTGGTCCCTCGCAAGTAACGTGCAGAGAAAGGCCAAAGAGAACATGGAAGGACTGTATCGCAGAAGACTTGAGAAAGGAAGGAATGTGTGAAGAAGATGCGTTGGGCAGGAATGAGTACATGGAAGAGAAGAGGAAACAGCGACCCGTAATAAAATAGGGGAAAGCTGAAGAAGAAATGAAGGAAGTGTCAAGTGTATTTTACTTAGTGTACGTTTATGTTATAATTTTATTGGATTTATAGAACCTTTGCAAATGAACTTTTGGTATGGAATTTGTAAAAAATAGTATGTGTTCGTGTTCGATTTTACATGATATTATATAGAATATGTTCCAAGGACCTTTTGGTATGAGATTTGTACAAAATACATCGAAATGACGGAAGGTCTTGTGCTGGCCACAACAGATTTTTTATTATTATATTATATATTATATATAGGTCTCTGGTTGGTCAATTTTAAGACGTCTTTTCCCTAATATCTTTTAAGCTAGATTTTTTTTCTTCGAAATTACACATCCGAGTGCAGTCCCATGTTTCCTCATTCGCTCTGGGGCGCGAGTTGTGAGACATCCTGTATATTTTCAATCATTTCGTTTTGGTTATATGATAAATTCCACGAGGATATACGGTAGCCTCATCGTTTTTTGCAATTATGATAATCACATACTATAACCACAAACATCCTATATTTAAAAATAAAAACATAGTCAATCATGACTTCCCTTCCTCTTGCTATTAATAGCAAATAATCCTTCTCGTCACGATCATGTCTCCGTCTTCATTACCCCGTGTTCACGACAGTCAAAGACCAACTGACCACCCACATTAGACCGTATTAAGGCGATAGTCCGGCTATGAGAGCATCCTGCATTGGCATAACCAGGAAGGACTTTCTGCGCAATTGATCTCTTCCCGTCACTAGACTCCGAGCATGCATATGCGCTAGATGTGGATGTCTTTTTGGCCTTTAGTTCAGCTCAGCTCCTGGTGCGCCGTTATTGCGAGCTGCAGGGGACGCTAATGTGCGTTTTACGATGCCTGCTTACTATTACTACAGCTTCCGGTTCCTAATGAGCGGATAATAGGAAGATATTTACAGCGGGATATGATTTGTTTATTAATATTGCAAATGGGATGTGTGAAGTTCAACGGTACATAACGGTAACGAAAATTATTTATTTATTTATAGTTCCACTCCAAAGAACATGGGAACCTATACCAATATAATTTTTAACTCTCGCAAAGAGAGGTACTCGAATCATGCTAAAAATCATATTTCAAGATTTTAGTGGATAAACACGTTGTAAGGTCCCTAGAATCCGATTGTATGTGTGTGTGAATGTTGGAACCACGGTTTCTCAAATACTAACGACGTACGACTTGTTTAACTGCGATTTCATCATTTTTTATAGTTTTATCTGAAAATATTAGGAAAGCTAAGACTATTGATGAAAATCCGGTGAAAAAATTCCTATTAATAAGCGAGTTATGGTCTCCTGAATTTTGAAAAGATTGACGTGACGTCACATTTATGTGTTTTTTTATCAAACTGTTTTCGTCATGGACCTAAATGTTCTTAAAATATATGCTATTTTAAGTTATATTTACATAAAAATAAAAAAATATTATAACACTGTATAAGTCTTCATACTTTATAATTACAACTGTATTTAAATTACTAAGTTTAATGCAAGAAATTTATGTTAAAATAAAAACTGTTTGGAAATTGCAGTACAAGAATGTTAGCCCCTCCTTTCGAATTTGAATATCTTAACTTCCATTGGTAGTAATCCCCACCTCCTAACACGCTATTTGTAATGCATGTATAGGCGGTCTCTCGGCCGCCAATCAAAATATTTTCATATTAGTGTCGAAGCGCTATAACAAAAAACCCTTTATTTCCGAAATATCTCAATTATACCATTTCATTTTTTTATTAATATTAGTTATTCAGCATATACATTCGTATTTTTTTTGCTATTTTCCTTTAATTCGATTGAGGTGGAATCCCCCATTGGACAACCGGAAGTACTAGTTTCTTAAAGAAAAATTGTTATTACAAATATTAAAGAATATAAAAATCTATCTGATACATTTAAAAATTTTATTATATCTTCTATAGAATTGGAGATAAATGTTAGTGTCAAAAAACCAGAGACATTACTGAATACTTTTTCTGGGAAGTACATTTACTCTTTCTCAAACAGAAATTACAAAAAAAAAAAATCACAAAGACCGCTCAGATGTTTTCCCAAGAATGACGCTTAGACAACAGATTCAGAAGGGCTGTCTAGTGAAGGCACCTAGAGGGAGAAGTTGGAACTAGCATCCTACCACCCGCCAGAATATAAATTCGATTATTTTTGGGTACCCTCTGGCTTTCGGATCCAAAAATATCCGGATATCCGGATAATTGATTGTTGAACTATCCGGATCTGAGTATCGGATTTTGGATCCGGATCTGAGTATCGGATTTTGGATCCAGATCTGAGAATCGGATTTTGGATCCAAATTTGAGTATTGGATTTTGGATTCGGATCCGAATATGAGTATGAGTATTGGATTTTGTATTCGGATCCGAATATGAGTATGAGTATCGGATTTTAGATATGGAATTTCAGAATCCACATCGGTTCTCGGATTCGAATATTTTTGTTTAAAATTCGGATCCAGATCCGTAAACAAAACATCGAATCCGGATCCAGATCCTAGTCCAGATCCGAATCCAAAAGGGATCCGAATTAAATTTAAGGATATCCGCTTCAATATCTGTACATCGGATATCCGAGGAACCGGATATTTTGAGATCCGGGTACTCGGATCCAAGTTTTGCCGGATCCTCACAGCACTAGTAACTATACGTGTAATAGAATACAATACCGTAAAATTACTACTAGGTATAGTAAAGAAAAAAACTTAACTATTGTTGTTAACTAGAAAATTAGTTTAATGGTTAGCTTTATGGAAAATTCCCCTATTGAGATTTCATCCCCAGTAACCCACGTAGTTAAATTAACTTCAGAAGTGATTATCAGATACAACAACCTGCCCCATTCAAATCTGTTGCAAATGATCCAAGTTTCGCTAACTTAATTAAATTCTTGAATCAGATGCTGCTCTAATTGGACGGCTATCGCTTTGCAATTAAAATTTTGTTCCTAAAGAATATTCCACACTATTTTTAGACTTCTTTCTGAAGTTTCCACAAAGTAATTTGTTTTATAAGACTTCTAATTTTCCTGCACATGGAACTAAGGAATCTTAATTTACAATCTTGGTTCATGGTGAACTTAAAACCGAACGTAATATGATAAACCTTCTTGTAAACTAGTTATAAATCTAATAAAACTTTATGTTTGCAGTTTACGAAGTGATGAGTTAGGTGCATACATAATAAATCAAAGACGAAATCGATTATTGAGAATGAGACACAAAAAGTACTCGGAATTGTTTCCTAGAGTCAAGCAGATTGGTGGAAGGAAATTTCTTTTTTCTGGGTTGGCAGCAAACACTAGGGATAACGTCGATCTGCCCGGCACCCATTTCAGTTTCTGTTAGCGTTGTTTCTTACAATGCGTTTTTTCACCCGTCGAATTTTGATATTTCGTCTTCAGAGCAGCATGCAAACATCAAATTCGTTTTGATGGAGAAATAACCATCTGAGACCCTTCAGATGCTAAAGAAAGTATACGGAAATTTGCTAAGAACAATGTCCGAAGGTACTTCCAAAGGTGAAATAAGTGTGTAAAAGTACAAGGGGTATATTTTAAAAAGGGAGAAACGTACATGTGTGCTTCATTGATCTAGAGAAAGCGTTTGATAGAATCAATAGAGAAGACAAATGGAAAGAGCTAAGAAATAGGGGAATATCAAATACGTTAATAACAGGAATTCAGAGCCTATATTCAAAGACTAAGAGCTATGTAAGAGTGAAACAAGAGACCTCCAATACATTTGAAACTACAGCCGGAGTAAGACAAGGATGCATTCTGTTTACGCTAATTCTTGACGAAGGAATAAAAGAGACAAAGAAAGAAGTAAAGAAATACTACATAGGACATTGGAAATTGAGAAGAGTGGAAATAGCAGAACTATGCTATGCAGAAGACATGGTCATCATAGCAGAAGACGAAAAAACGTTAATAAGGAATATAGAAATATAACGAAAACCATGATACTAGGAAGAAATGAACAACACCACACGATACAACTAAAAAATGAAAATCAACAGCAAGTTCAATTTAAATACCTGGGGTCAATGATCTCAGAAGATGGAAGATTTGATGAAGAAATAAAAGAAAGAAGAACAACAGGAGGCAAAATATTCAATAGCATCAAACACAGCTTCTTAGGAAAGAAAGAAATACCGAAAGAGACCAGAGTACAAATATTTAAGAAAGTAGTGACGCCTATACTCATACACGGAGCTGAAACATGGACATTAACGCAAAGACAAAAAGAAAAAATTACGGCCATCGAAATGAGATTCTTGAGAAAAATAGAGGGGAAAACAAGACTGGACAGAATTGAAAACACAACCTACAGACAAAACTTAAAAGTAAAAGCAATAGAAGATAAGATAGCAGAAGGACAGCTGAGACGGTATGGCCATGTAGAAAGGATGGGAGAGGAGAGAATAGTTAAAAAAGTGTTTGAAGCAAAAATTGGAAGAAAGAAACCACTAGGACGACCAAGAAGAACGTGGCTGGAAGAAGTAAAGGATGCAGCGCAAAGAAAAGGTCTAACTTGGGAAGAAACGAAGACAGCAACACAAGATAGAGCAGAGTGGAAAGAAATATGGAGAAGACCAACGAACCAGAACTCAACCCCCTCCCCCGCAAGCCGGGGGAACGCCTTACACCCGTGAGGGTAGAAAGATGCAGGATTAAGTACACTGTTCCCTCGATTAAAAATGAAATTGAAGAGATAACATTTTTTACTTCCTTGTACGAAGTAAAGGAAGTATTGTAATCGCGAAAAAATTCGGTTTCCAGATTTCAACGGAAATATCCATTTTGACCATCCCTGAATCCATTTTGACTAATTTCGGCGTGACGTCTGTACGTACGTACGTATGTACGTACGTATGTACGTACGTACGTATCTCGCATAACTGAAAAACGGGAAGCCGTAGAAAGTTAAAATTTTGTATTTAGGACTGTTATAACATCTAGTTGTGCACCTCCCTTTTTGGTTATTGCATAACTTTTAGAAGTGGTACTTTACTTGAAGCCCATAATAGATTTTAATGGAAAACTGTATTATAATATAATCCAAAACTTTTCAAATTTGGTATATAAGACTTTTATATCAATGGGAATAACATAATACATTTTAGTAAAAATGGTCTACCCGGAAGTGGCACTTTACTTGAAGCCTATAGTAGATTTTAATGAAAAACTATATTAAAATATAATCCAAAACTTTTCAAATTTGGTATATAATACTTTTATATCAATGGGAATAACATAATAGATTTTAGTTAAAATCGTATATACGGAAGTGGTACTTTACTTGAAACCTATAATAGATTTTAATGGAAAACTATATTAAAATATAATCAGAACTTTTCAAATTTGGTATATAATACTTTTATATCAATGGAAATAGCATAATAGACTTTGGTTAAAATAGTCTAACCGGAAGTGATACTTTACTTGAAGCTATTATCAATTTTTCTTGAAAAAAATGGTGTTATTTTGAATTTAACAATAAATGCTTCAAATAAAAGTTTTAGAGAATTGAATTTTGCGTCGAAAACTTCAAGTATGATTAAATTAGTTCTTTGTATAAGCGAGATATGTAAATTTAAACATTGTGTACTTTTTGGTTTCTGTAATTAAGTTTGCTATGAATTAGGGCAAGAAATAACAAAAAAATAAATAATTTAATGTCAATGTCAAATTATGTCAAATACGTGCAATTTTATGATTGGATCTCTTGTTATACATATTTTAGTTATTAACAAAATATGTATAGTGTAACAGGCGTACAAGGAAGTCATGTGGTGTCCACATCAGATATTTTAATCCAACAGAGATGATGGAAAATACGATGACATCCGAAGGTACTTCCAAAGGTGAAATAAGTTGTAAATGTTGTACCTTTTTACAATAAAATTTCCAGTTCCGGGCACATTTTGACGCTCCTTCTATCTCACAACTTAATTTTAAATATTTGAAATAATAGGGCATATTTTGTTTTAAAAAGTAAAATTATCAATAAATATAAAGCTGTTTTTCAATACGCAATGTGAAACGAACATAAACTGTTTTCCTGTAAAATGTAAAATGAGAAATTTCGACACACACATAACAAAGGCAAAAGCGTCAAGGCAACAAAATTACAGCTGAAAATGGCATAGCCACATCATTCCAAGTGTGTGACGAGTGGGCGGATGTATCGTTTGACTCTAAATTCAAATACGATGTATTCAAAATAAAATCAATACGCTTGCTACATGTACAATACAAAGGGAAATAAATTTCACGCTTTTGTGCACTTCATATTAATTCAGAGAAATTGGAATTGTACGAGTATTTACTGAGGTACGTACGAGTACATTTCATATAAATTGAAAACAAATATTATTGTATACAAAAGGCACATTACATCGTTCATTTTAAAATATTATCACCCTTAATTATTTTTCAGTAAAATAGTTAAGCAGTTTTTTATATAAAAAAAATCTGTTGTGGCCAGCACAAGACCTCTCGCCATTTCCATTTTATGTTATATATATATATATATATATATATATATATATATATATATATATATATATATTGTAATGCACTTCGCTATCGAACCGACGTTTTATAACAAAAAAATTACAGAACTTTTCCCAAATATTGTTTTTTATTGTATTTAACATGTCTTCTGCACACTTAGAATTCTAATTACAGGGAATTTATTTTAACATGCAACATATGGCGAATCACTTCCATGGTTACTCACTATTGTAATAAGCAATGTAATATTTGTCCATTTTAAAATGCAACATACAAAATTTGTAGTTTTGTATTATTAAAACTAATTTCCAATAAATTAGCCTACATATGAATAACAAATAATCAAAACATGAATGTTGTACATCTTAACAAACTTTAACTTACAAAAATTCATAACTTTCATGTAATAAATGTTAAAAAATACCCCCAATCACTCTGAGGCAATATTCTAGTTGGTCGTAATAAGAATTGACAGCATTTGTGATGTGTTTTGGAGGTATCTCCTGCGCTGCAATACTATTTATAATGTTGGGTTTTAAAATGAGCAAATATTACATTGCTGTCATTTTTTGACAATAGTGAGTAACCATGGAAGTGATGAACTATAATGTTGCATTTTAAAATAAATTCTCTGTATATCTATTTTTCATTGTATGAGGAAGTTCCTAAATGTCAAAGATTCTTCCAATTCATTAACAAGATTGGCGGTATTTTTGATGGATATATGCATTTTACCTACAATTTTAAATATTTAATTAATAAAACAATAAGAAAGATAAATGTATTTTCCAGAAAAAGCTTTCAGAATGTCACTAAAACTGTTGATTTTTGACACTGCCATCTATCATTTACAAACTATGTTATAAACATTTGAATTTGTCAACTGGTTTCCTTAGTACCTTAGCCTCTGCGATTAGATTATTCTATATATTACAGTGCCTTTATCTCTAAATCTATACAAGATATAATAAAAATTTTAAATGTGTCAGATGTAGAATTTTATATTCTTCAATAATAGTAGTAACAGAAATTTCGAAAAATAATATTTAGAAGATTTTTTAAAAAAACTATTACTTCCGGTTGTCCAATTGTTACCAAAATCTAATCAGCTCTTCCCAGGAATGTCAGATTGAGGAAACTGCAGTTAAATATTTTATGTCTTACTAGTATGTTATAGTTTTATAACAACTTCAACATGAGGTCCGTTATTGAGTAAATAATGCCCTAGGGCGTATTAAGTTGCTATGGTAATGTTGATAACAAACTGAGGTTAATAATACTGATACTAACATAAAGTGCAGTTAAGGTTAAGAAGCATTGTGAATTGTAGTCGTTTATAATCATATTTGTTTCATCACAAATACAAACCAGCATACTTCTTATTCTTAGCAATAACATTGCTCATCCAGATTTACAGAAAAATACCACAAGAAATATATTTTTTGTTTGAAAAAATGCTTTGTTTACAGAAACAAAATATTACCTAGATACCGCATTCACAGGCTACTTTGTAAGTTGTATTAAAATTTTGTGATTTATTATTTTTGTTTGATAAATTCTAGCCAGACAAAATGTTTATTAAGAATTTCTAGTAAGACATAAAACGTTGAAGGCACCACGTGTGTTAAACGACAATAATACCTTCGGTTAACGTACTCGCCTCGGGCCAGAGGCCCTCGACAGTACACTGTTGACCTCAGGCATTATTGTCCTTATAACAACCCTTGGTACCTTAATTACTATTTTAAGTCTTATAATATTTGAGAAACCGTGGTTCCAACACACATTGAATAAACAGTTGAATATCACTTTGTCATTTACAATAGTACAATTTACACAATATGTTCGTGAAATAATTTTGCTGGAAATAGATAATCTTATACTTATATATAAACTACATAGAATAGGACACAATAGATTTATTTATTAACAAATTATTTAATTTCCTGAACATTTAATTTTTCAAAGAAACCAATATTTAACTTTTTCTGATATTTCTCGCATATTAAACTCCCATTTCTTTATGTTACAATATTCTACATCTAGATCATTAATAACCTGTCAACCTTGTTTGTCATGCAAAGTACATTACTTTTTGTAATTCCATTTCGTAGAAATTCGATTGAATACTTACTCGCCCTAGTAAACTGAATGTTAAAAAGATTGCAGGCGGTAGATTGAAACGGTTGGCGGAATTAGAAGCAGTGTATTCCATGAAGAAGTTGAAAAGAGCGTGACAATCGCTCCATGAAGCTATGGAGCTACTGATCCAACTTGTGGAATGCATGTGTATGAACTGAGCTACGGTCTACGGAGAAAGATTGCTCTATTTTCATTGATCGCAATGAATTGCTAGGCAATGACTTGCAAGCCGTGATATAATTATTTTTTACTAGCTATTTTAATTGAAGTGTCAGGCTATTGTTTCATACTAAATGAAAGGATAATAGAGGAAGGAGTTATGGAAGAGAAAGGTCGCAAGCTTTTTTTATAGTTTATATAAGAAGAAAATGCAATCAATCATCCCACCTACTGCAGGTAATTATGTTAAAAGTAGCATACTTAGTGAAAATGTTGCAAATACATTTTTACGATGAGGTTTTTCATTCTTTTTTCTATATAACTTTATCTAAATTGGAAGCAATCTATAATATTACAGTCTTTATTGTTAATCGTTAGGTTTGGGACCTAATTTTGATTTTAGTACCAATTGGACAACCAGAAGTAAACGTTTCTTAAAAAAAATCTTCAAATTTTATATTTTGGAAATTGTTCTTATAAATTTTAAAGAATATAAAATTATAAATATATAAAATAATCCATTGAAGGAATTGTCAAGTGCAATTTACATAGTATATGTTCATGTTATAATTTTATTGGATTTATAGAATCTTTTCCAAGGAACTTTTTTATAGCATTTATCCATTTTATTTCAAAACTTTTATTTCTAAAAATTCACACAGTTGTTTAAATACTCTTTACAATCACATAATATTACTACCATGTTTATATCTCTAGCCATTTTTGAATTATTGCCCCAAAAGCCATTATACCCCACATTTAGATAAAAACTTCAAAGTTTTCAAAAATCTAATTTTTATGCATCTAGATACTTCTCAATGCGCTGATTCCAAATTTTGAAACCGCAGGTCGATATCTCGTTTCGTCTTCGAGATATTTAGATTTAAAGTTTTGCTCCAACCGGCCCATTTTTGGGTATTAACCCAAAAATGGGTCGAGATATGAATTTGGGGACAACACCATTCGATTCTACGGGCAAAATTACATAAGTATACCAATTTTCAGAATTTTTGAACACCGCATACAATCTCTAAAGCAAAATAACTGAAAATGGCCAAAAATCGCAAAAATTTAAGGTGTACCCCTTACGATTTTTTCAGATTTTTGCCATTTTCCAGGGTTTTCAAGTTTTATTCATAAAAAATGAACCGGTTGGAAAAAAATTATAAAAATTGGTATACTTATGTATTTTTGTCCGTAGAATCGAATGATGTTGTCGCCAAATTCATATCTCGACCCATTTTTGGGTTAATACCCAAAAATGGGCAATTTTGAGCAAAACTTTGAATCTAAATATCTCGAGAACGAAAAGAGATATCGACCTGCGGTTTCAAAATTTGGAATCAGCGCATTGAGAAGTATCTAGATACATAAAAATTAGATTTTTGAAAATTTTGAAGTTTTTATCTAAATGTGGGGTATATTGACTTTTGAGGCAATAATTCAAAAATGGGTAGAGATATAAACTTGGTAGTAATATTATTTGATAGTAAAGAGAATGTTACGTAAGTGTACGCATTTTTAGAGTATACATGATGTAGGTATATTTTATTGGATTTATAGAATATTTTCCAAGGAACTTTCTGTATGGAATTTGTAAAAAATTGTATTATGTTCGTTTTACAATTTTAATGGATATATATATATAGAATCTTTTCCAATGAAATTTTGGTATGGGTTTGTACAAAATACATCAAATTAATGGAAGGTCTTGTGCTGGCCACAACAGATTTTTTTCTATCTAGCATAGTATCATAACTCAAATAAGTCTTATTTAGTTTACTTTCGTTGTTTCGTTATGTTCTGTAGGTATTCATTTACTTGAAAATAAATTCACGATGATAAAAACGTGATAGCAGGAAGCTTGAAGTTAGTGCCACTTTGGAATAGAGTAAATCTGTGACGTAGATATTACGGTATTAAAAACTCTTATATTTTAAAAACTAATAAAACTATGATAGTCTCTCCTACAGTTTTATGGTCTAGTAATATAAATAATTCACGTTCTAATTTGAACTATAAAACCCTAATTAGTTTTTCTTTAAAAATAATATAAAATTGGTACAGGAGATACATTGCTAGCCTTGTCAGATTTTTTTATGTAGGGATGATAATTTTTTACTTGCAAAACTTCTGGATATATTTTTGAACCAAAAGCTTTCTTGATCATATAAATGGTGTGGTCTACAATCATCTATCTAGGATGATTGACATTTTTCTAGTACAACGTTTATGTATTTAATTGGATTTCTTCGAAATGAAATTACAAAAAGTAATACATTTTGTTTTTTGGATGACATTGTAATACAAGAAGGAGTGGTTATTAATTAATGACACTAAATGACAACCAAAAAAGAATATATTGTCCTAAAATGATAAATGGAAATATTTTTCAATTAATATTCACGCTTTCCCCTTTAAAATTTAAATTGAATAATCTAAAATTTTGGATCCGCTTTTGATAAAATTTACATACTTTCACTTCGTCATTTTAAACCCAGTTATTATTTGTTTTATTCAAAAAAGCGATATTTTCATAATGATTGGAGATGTAGAATTTTCAGAGATCATATTGGTAGATAACAAAAAACAAATTACAATTTGTGAATGAAACCAAAAGGAAGTAGAAATAATATGTCACATATTTATTCATCGTAACATGCCATGTTTGATGAGGTAGTAAATGTAATAACAGCAATGACCGATATTCATTCACTGATGACGACCTTTTAATAGTGATGAAGCTGTTTTATCGTAGGAAAATTATTAACAGTAGTCAGTGACCTTGTCAACAATGATTCGTTCATACGAAACACAAAACAAAAACAATTTGAATTGAAATAATGAATTGACGCAATTATCAATGCAGTTATTTTCTGCATGGGTGATCATTTGGAGTCAATCAGTATTGGCAAATGATCTCAATATAAATTTGAATAGCGTCACTAGTCAATTTTTACCTTCCGTCACCTTTAGCTAAGGAAGGTATTGTCTTTGGTCAAAAAATTCGGTGGTGAGTTTTTAATGAATTAGCACGTTTTAGGGTCCCTACAATACGAATTTACTATTTTTAAGATAATGTCTGTATGTATGTATGTGTGTGTGTCCGTGTGTGTGTATGTGTGTCCGTGTGTGACAAATTTTTCTCCGACGATAACTCCAATACTATAATTCTAAAAATTATAATTCTTTCTTATTCCTCTTCTTTACATCCATATGAAGAGTTGATTAGATTTTGGTTATAATTGATCCACCGGAAGTACCCTGATTTGAAGTTTTTAACAGTTTTTCTTAAAAAACGCAGTTAAATATTATTTTTTGACATTTTGTTATTATATTTATTCCTCTTCTTTACATCCATATGAAGAGTTGATTAGATTTTGGTTATAATTGATCCACCGGAAGTACCCTGATTTGAAGTTTTTAACAGTTTTTCTTAAAAAAACGCAGTTAAATATTATTTTTTGACATTTTGTTATTATATTTATTAAAGAAAATACTCTTCTCTATATAGTTTGATTATTCATTTTCCTTCATATTCAATAGATGTAGAGTTAAAGCATTATAAAGAAATTAATTTTCAAAAATTAGTCAGCTTTGCTATTTATCTTGGAAACAGCTGATACATTCAAATTCTAATTGACAGATGTATGAGATGAAAAATTATTATTTCATAGTGGTCCTCTCAAGTGACATGCAGTGAAAGGCTAAAAAGAAGATGTATCGCAGAAGACTTGAGAAAGGACTGTGTGAAGAAGATGCGTTGGACAGGAATGAGTGGAAGAGAAGAGGAAACAGCAACCCCTAATAAAATACGGGAAAGCTGAAGCAGAAAGTAAAATGTGTCAAGTGCATTTTTCTTAGTGTATGTTTATGTCATAATTTTATTGGATTTATAGAACCTTTTCAAATGAACTTTTGGTATGAAATTTGTAAAAAATAGTACGTGTTCGTGTTCGATTTTACATGATATTATATAGAAACTGTTCCACGGTCCTTTTGGTATGGGATTTGTGCAAAATACATCGAATTGACGGAAGGTCTTGTGCGGGCCACAACAGATTTTTTAATTTTTTTGAGTTCAACTTTGTACAACTGTTTTTAGATTTTTTTTTATTTATGGCATTGGTAACTTTGTACCAAACACAAATCTAACATTATGGCTTTCAGTGTTCGTTAGGTACATTTTTTTTAACAAAAAAAAAAAATTCAATTAAACTGTAGAGTCTTTTTTTTATCAAAATTCAAAGTATTAAATGAATCATACATATAATAGGAATTTCAAAAGCTTCAACTTTTAACGATTAGTGACATGTCTTACTAATGTATCACTTTAAGAATATAGATTCAGAATACTAAGAAATGAAAAAACTGCCTTTCGATGAAATTTGATTCATGGAACAAGAATATTAACCACATTTAGGTATTAAAAAATCTGATGTGGCAACACAATACCTCCCGCTATTTAATTTTTATTAATTTAAATACATACTTACATATTTACAAATGCTGCAAACTATGTTACGCTACTTTGCATAAAACTATTGCTTTATTTAATATTTTTTTCTTAAAATGTCAACATTATTAATTTGAAATGATTAGTTTTTTGTTTTTTTGACAGAGACATTCATCTGTCAGTTACATATATTTGAAATGTGAACTGTGCAACAAATGAATTGTGCTTATCAGGATGACTGCAAACCTGTAGAAAATTTAATAATCTATAAGTTTTATAATAACATAAATTGCGAAAAACCATTTTGATATTCAAGTAAAGTGCCATTTCCGGGTATCCGATTTACACCAAAATCTAATGATTTCTTTATATATTAGAGTAGGGTCCAAATTCGAGGATTCAAATTTTTTCGATTGATAGTATTACAGTTAAAGCGTTAAGATAATACACACACACAAACACACGGACATCATCGCGAAAATATTAAAATTGGATTCTACGGCCTTAAAACATGGTCATTTACTAAAATCTCAATATGCGAATTTTAGCACGATCCCTATACCTCCCTTAGCAAGGGTAGCGGGATGTAAAAAGGGATTTACGGAAACTTCCGAACATAATCCAAGAAACTTGGTACAATATAACAATATTAGAAGCTTATATTTCATCATAAAGTTCTTGATACACGAGTTTACCTGCCACTTTGATATACATATTTATCATGCAAATTATACTACTAAGAACCAACTCCTGTACGTACATAAATAGAATATCTACGGGTATTTGAAGAAACTTAGTTGTTTCAGAATAGTTAAATGTCTTTAGCTAACAAACTAACAACTCACTCTTTTATTATTTATATTATTTTATAATTTATTCTTTTTTTCTTGTAGGTACATGTCTTTCTATTTCTTCGTTATAACTATCAAACTATTCAATAAAATGGGGGATTACGGCTCAATCGAATTAAAGGAAAATAGTACAAAAATACGAATGTATAAGCTGAATAACGAATATTAATAAAAAAAAAATGAAATGGTATAATTGAGATATTTCGGAAATAAAGGGTTTTTTGTTATAGCGCTTCGACACTAATATGAAAATATTTTGATTGGCGACCTATACATGCATTACAAATAGCGTGTTAGGAGGTGGGGATTACTACCAATGGAAGTTAAGAAATTCAAATTCGAAAGGAGGGGCTAACATTCCTGTACAGCAGTTTTCAAACAGTTTTTATTTTAACATAAATTTCTTGCATTAAACTTAATAATTTAAATACACCTGTAATTATAAAGTATGTAGATTTATACAGTGTTATAATATTCATTTATTTTTATGTAAATATAACTTAAAATAGCATATATTTCAAGAACATTTAGGTCCATGATGAAAACAGTTTGATATAAAAACATATAAATGTGACGTCACGTCAATCTTTTCAAAATTCGGGAGACCATAACTCGCTTATTAATAGGAATTTTTTCACCGGATTTTCATCAATAGTCTTAGTTTTCCTAATATTTTCAGATGAAATTATAAAAAAAAAATGGCGTAATCCCCCATTATTCCCTGGTAAAATAGTTTCATTGGATACTAAAGAAGTTGTATTATTTTCTTTGGTTAAATCTATCAAGTCGTAGAAATGGCCTGAAAGGCCAGATGTTTCAACTATGATTGGCAGGATATATTTCGCCACATAAACCCCCCTACTCTACTAAATAGAAGAGGA
This sequence comes from Ophonus ardosiacus, assembly GCA_943142095.1. NCBI lineage: Eukaryota > Metazoa > Arthropoda > Insecta > Coleoptera > Carabidae > Ophonus > Ophonus ardosiacus. Next base: position 1,472,135 of record OW964825.1, on the reverse strand, counting down.
TTATATCGCATTCCAGAAATGGAAAAGTTAGGTTGGCTGTAAATAATTAATTTTCTGTATATCGTTACGTTTTTTGAAAAAAATGTCAGTTCTATAAATAAATAGTTTTGGGCCAAAGTGTTTTATGTGTTTAACTTTACACCTTTTCTGTTTACTAGTAACTTTAGATCAAAATACTGTGATGGTGCAAAGTATTCTACTCAGTAGATATATGATATATAATGTGTAATAGAGGACTTATATTATAATTTTTTTATATTAAATAGCAAATAATAACACCAAAGAACAAAATGCAAAAGGTTTTAAATTTCTGGCGCGCTTCAAAAAATATTTCTGTTCAATTAAGTACAAAATCGTAAGAAAATGGTGCAAAGTAACCCCGTTTTACGGTAATGATAACGATCATGATATGTTTGATGATGATGGGCTAATTGTTGCCCGAAATGTTCTAATCTGTACGTTTCTAAATAAACTATATGGAACATTAAGGCTTGAAAATTATTCGACATCGAATCCTATGGGGGTTCCCAAATATATTCCAATTTAAACTTATGTTTGTTTTTACTCGATCGTGCTCGATCGATATTAATTGTTCAGTGTGTCCCCGGCCTTCTCTCCAAAGTAAGGAGCAAAGGACCACGAGTGTAGCCTTGTGGAACGCCAGAAGTTACGGGGTAGTAAAGCGCGTACTGACCTCTAGGTAGATCTCGGAGTGCGGCGCGAAGGTGGAGTTGACTTTGTGGAGGCTGACGTTGAGGTGCGGCAGCGAGTGCAGCAGCCGCGCGAGCGCCGTGGGCCGGTACGTGTCGTCGGCCGCCGCCGCCCCGCCCATGCCCATCGCACCCGGTTACTCCCTAACCACCGCCTTCACCTCATCACCAACATCGGGATCACCTGGCACCAAACTCCACACCACAACTGGAACACACAAACAAAAAGGAAGGTAACAACCGAAACGTATACGGAGATTTGTAAAATTTAAATTTTTTGCAGTCCGATCCTAAGCGACAAGTAGTGCTACCCCCAGTTATGCCCAAGCGGCCACAGGTTTAGTTAGTCAAAAGCATAACGATAGAATTCCTTTCTGCCCAACTTTGTAAATAAGACATGGGTTTTACCATTGACTCTATAATCGATATTATTCTGACAGTCAAAGATTCTGACGTATTGAGGAAAATTTCATTGAAATGTGTACTCAACCCGACATTCGATTCAACATTGATAAGAATATTTATAAAAATACATTTTATCTATCAATGTCCGTTACTCTTAATATGCATTCCATTCCATATAAATTTTATCTATTTTCATAAATGAACAAGTATAATATTAAATGAACACATAAAATTCTGAAATATGTATTTATGTAATATTTGATAATTTTTATCTCGAAGGACATTAAATTTAATGTTCAATACATTTATGATGTTATGACTCTATGATAATTTCTGATAGAAACATATTTTTCATAGTGGTTCTACTGTTTATTACTTTTATTTTGTTCAAAAAATAAACAAAAAATTCTGATGTGACCAACACAAAACCTCCCGCTATTTAATTTTTATTATTTAAATACATACCTACGTATTTACTAACGCTGCAAACTGTTCCATTGCATAAAACTATTGCTTTATTTACTATTTTCTTTTTAAAATGCCACTATTATTAATTTGAAGAAATAAGTTTTCTGACATTGACATTTACTGTCAGTTACATTCATTTGAAATATGAACTGTGTAACAAAGGAATTGTGTTTTTCTTAGGGTCCGGACATTTAAAAAAAATATTTTTAAATTTATCTGTAAAATATGTAGAAAAAATATTAATGTATTCCTGTAGAAAATTCAATAATCTTTAATTTTCATAACGACAAAATGCGAAAAAATGGCATTGAATGGTATTTTTTGAAGAAAAACCATTATGAGCTTCAGGTAAAGTGCCATTTTCCGGTTATCCGATTTACACCAAAATCTAATGGTTTCTTTTCATATTAGAATAGGGTATGAATACAAGGTTTCAGAATTTTCTGAATGATAGTATTTGAGTTAGAGCGAAGACAAAATCCCTACACATACACACATATGTACATACACACACATATACATACACACACACACATACATACACACACATACATACATACATACATCATCGTGAAAATGTTAAATTTGGATTCTAGGGACATTAAAACGTGGTCATTTATTAAAATCTCGATAAGTGATTTTTAGCACGATCTCTATACCTCCCTTACCAAGGGTAGCGGGAGGTAAAAGTCTGATGTGGCCAACACAAAACCTCCCGCTATTTAATTTTTGTTATTTTAAATACGCCACATTTTCCTATCCATTTTTATTAATTTAAATACATACGCTGCAAACTGTTCCATTGCATAAAACTATTGCTTTATTTACTATTTTCTTTTTAAAATGACGTTTACCTGTCAGTTACATTCATTTGAAAAATAAACTGTGTAACAAAGGAATTGTGTTTATCTTAGGCTTCGGGATTGAAAAAAGAAAAATGATTTTTAAATTTATCTGTGAAATATGTAGAAAAAGTATTAATGTATACCTGTACAAAATTCAATAATCTATAATTTTACAATGACATTAAATGCGAAAAAATGGCATTTAATGGTATTTTTTGAAGAAAAAAAGAAAAAGAAAAACTTCAAGTAAAGTACCATTTCCGTTTATACGATTTACACCAAAATCTAATGACTTCTATTCCTATTAGAATAGGGTAGAAATACAAGGTTTCAGAATTTTCTGAATGATAGTATTTAAGTTGGAGTGCAAACAAAATTCGTACACATACACACACACACACATATATACATACATACATACATACATACATCATCGTGAAAATGTTAAAATTGGATTCTAGGGACCTTGAAACGTGGTCATTTACTAAAATCTCGATATGTGATTTTTAGCACGATCCCTATATATACCTCCCTTACCAAGGGTAGCGGGAGGTAAAAAGGTACGCTAGTAGCCCATTCTAAAGTGCGTGCTGTCACTATTGTCTGAGACAAATTGAGGTTTGGATCAAAAAGAATACAGCTAATACTATGCGCCTTGCGCTAAGGACTATCGTCCCTCAGACGGCGATGTAAATCCAACTATGCCACACTGATTTGTTTGTGGGTAAGAAACCGCTTAAGATTCCCTTCAAATCCCTTGGGCTTGTCAGTTAGCTCGAATTCGAGATGCAAATCTATCTTGTCGTCAACTCTGTCGTCCGCGCAACAGATGTGTTGGTTATGTTTACTATTGCTTTGCTGTACATTTGACACATTCTGTATTTGCCGCTATGCCTCCTGTGTTTCTTGTTGACATTATGTATGCGACGTAGAACTATAGATTTTCGTCAACTATGTATTTTAGTAACTATGCAAATCTGTCTAGAAACCTCAAACTTGAAGATGAGCTGACGCTCCGAAATAAATGATAGTGCCGGAGTATCGTTAAGCATAATATGTTCATAAACTTAATAGTGGTTAAAATAGCTGTAGCTTAAGTTCAGCTTACCTCTAAAATGATTTATTTTTTCTGTTACACTATTTTCACTCCTGTAGAACTGAGTATTCTATAATTCACACTCACCCTTGAAGAGAACATTCAAACGACTGAAATAATTCGTGTAAATAACAGAGCAAACACAGATAATGTCAAGATAACTGCATTAATCATCAGAATGATAAAGATTTTTATTTACTGTACATTACTCTCCGAATTCAGGAAAAACATGTGAAATTAAAGTGATTCACATCCTTCATGGAATTGAAACATATCTGTTTTGTTTTGCTCGTCTGCGCGATAAATTTTACAAAATGGTCGGTGTTATTTACGAATGACCAATAAATTTTTTAAATGGCAGGATTTTTTCTGTAAAGTGAAAATATTTTAGGGAAACAACTAAGCCTATTACCTAAATAGATTTAGGCCTGGTATTTTCATCTCTAGTTAAACTGTTTGTTAATTTAACTGCCAGTTAAAATGAAAAATATAGCATTGATACTATTGTATTTGGTCCTATATACCCAACGAGCTATAAGTAAATATACAGTGGCGCATCGCATGCTGAACGCGTACTTTACCCGTACACAGTTGAATGCTTAGGTCGGCAGCCATTACTATAACTGAGCGCTCAGCTCAGACGCTATACGTTGTTTTTCTCAGCGCTTATTGCACTATTTATTAAAAATGCCCGCAAAGTGTGTTGTTCCTCAGCGTGGAAACAGACAAATTAGAAATAGTTGCAAGTCGTTTCACAGGTAAATTTTATATTCAAAAATTTTAACTCAAAGTTTTAATTAGCGACGGATTTACGATTTTACCGCCTGTAGTCTGATAATAGTTTCTCGCCTAAATCCAACGAATATTATCAATTTATTTTTATGTAATTACTGATATTTATTATTACAATCAAATTTTCTTTATTGAAACAAAAATTTCTGTTCTAATTAAAATAAATACAAGAACAATTATTATAGGTAATCAATTTTTTGTGTAAATAGTAGGACTATTTCTACAGATATTCAAGGAACTAACATTTGACAATTTTTGACCAAAACAATCATATAATGTCAATAAAAACATTATTTTCTATTTCATATATGTAGTGATTATTTTCACAATTTTGTATATTTTAATTAAAGAATATGTTTTTGTTATTGTATTTTATGTTATATTTTTTATATACGTTATTATTGTCATAATAAAATATATAATTTAATTTTCACTATTTTCGTTTTTATGTATCTATATACCTACCTTGCTACTTTTTCAATATATTGTATTAATGCAGTTACATTTTTCATATTAATTGTTATTTATTATCGTAAAATATTATAACAAAATAAGGATTCACAGTAAAAATTCTTAAATTATATTAATTTAGCAATAGTTTCACATCATCCATATTATATATCTGTGAAACTAAATATGTATTAATTTATTTATTTCGAAATATGATATATGTCAGAATAAAACTTTTCGCCACAAATTGCATTATTTATATTTATAATTCTAACATAAAAGGTAAATTATTTCGTTAAAAATAATTCAGAAATATTACTGGTAGGCTGCAACCTGCCTGGCAGGTTATAGTAGACATGGCGTCCAAGTGTGTACGGCCAGCAGCGCTCATCCGCCACTCTATATTTACTTATAGCTCGTTGTATATACCCCATTGGCGGGAGGTGTTGAGTATTGTATTACAAATAAAATAAAACATTTGAATTGAGTACCAAAAACATAATAACAACGTTATACTTCTACAGTACAAAAACTATAAATTATTCATTTGATCACTCGAGTCTGTTGTTGTGTTTATGAATTCCTAGTTACACGTCCACTTCCGCGTGTGTGGGATCCATGTCAGGGTACTTCCGCCGACTGGGCAAGGGCAGAGGTGACGTTGATTGCTTTCCGCGTATCCGCGTTGCCCTCTCGGACCGCAAAGCCTCTCTGCCATTTATCTCCCCTGACCTATTTGCTTGCTTATACAAAAATTTATTCTAAACATCAAAGACGCGTTTCTGGATGGATACCTGACGCATGCGGTGATGCTATCGAAACTTTCATCCAGTGATTGATCTATTTTTTTTTTTTTTTGCTAAGTTTGTAATATGTGCTGCTTTTCAAAAGGATATATAGTTGGTTCATATGCAATTAAAAAAAAATCTGTTGTGGCCAGCATAAGACCTCTTGCCATTTCCATATTAGGCTATATAAGTATTGTATTGCACTTCGCTTTCGAACCGTCGTTTTATAACAAAATATTACAGAACTTTACTCAAATATTGTTTTTTATTGTATTTAATGTGTATTCTGCACACATATAATTCTAATTATGTATATCTATTGTTCATTGTATGAGGAAATTTCTAAATGTCATTCTTCCAATTCATTAACTAGATTGGCGGTATTTCTGATGGATATATGCATTTTACCACAATTTTACCTATAATTTCCAATATTTAATTAATAAAACAATAAGAAGGATTAAATATACTTCATGGGGTCCCGTGGCCGCGTGCCTGAGTGTCTGGTCGCGAACCTGGGGGAACCAGGTTCGATCCCGACTGACGCCAAATATTTCCAATTTTAAATGGCACAAAAGTGACCCCTGTGGTGCACTCTCCACGCCAGCTATGAGTGCCCGTGAGGTGACGCCTGGTAAGCGCCCACACGGTAAAATATATCGTCATCATTACCGCTGTCTACATGTGTTGTAGATACTGGCACACCCAGAAATGGGTAATATGCCGTGATGATATATTTATATTTATATTTAAATATACTTCCCAGAAAAAGCTATCAGAATGTCACTAAAACTGTTGATATTTGACAATGACATGTGTTATTTACAAACTATGTTATAAACATTAGAATTTGTCTACTGGTTTCCTTAGTGCCTTAGCCGCCTTAGCCTCTGCGGTTAGTTTACTCTATAAATTATAGTGTCTTTATCTCTAATACCCGTATACATAAACACTCGTAAAAATTTAAACGGCTTGTTATAATTTTTATCCAATAAAAACAGTCGACATTGAAAGAAAAATTGAAATTTTATTTGTCAAGTTTGATTCTATTTGTCAAAAATTATAACGAACAGTTTTGAAACTTTACGAGTGTTTATGAATAAGGGCATTAATCTATCATTTTAAAAATGTTGTAATCGGATTCTAGGAACCTTAAATCGTGCTTATTCTATAAAATCTGGATATGCGAATTTTAGTATGAATCCAATACCTCTCTTAGCGAGAGGTAAAAAAAATCACCTGTAAATAAAAAGCAGATTTTCATGTCACAAAGTCGTTGATCAAAGTGTAATATGTACACATAAAAGAGATGTATTGTCGTCATTATGTTAATATCATTCAAATCGTTTGCATCACTATGGAAACTAACATAAAAATCGATGAAAAACTTAGAAGTGTAGGTAAACAACTCACTTTCCCGTATTTTTCTGCATTATTATTACATAAAATTCTATAAAAATATATTTAAAATCAATGAAAATATAAACGTTACTATTTGAATGTTTTATCTTTATAGAGAAAATAAAATGATAATAAATAGGAAAATAAATGGCTACCTACTTGTTATGTTAAAAGTCAATGGACTGTATTATACTGTTCTACCATTTTTTGATAAAGTCAAGTGAGTCAATTTCTCGTCAGGAACTGAACTAAATGGACTGTGAAACACGTGTTATCTCTACTTCATCATTTATTCCGGCATTTCGGAATAAATTCATACTTTTTTGCATCTCTGCATATAAACAACATAATACATTATACTAATTCGATTTATACGGGGTGTACACTTCGCTTTTATCAGTGAAATGTAAAATAATAAGGGTTTTCAATATTCCATATAAGGCTATATAACACACAACAAATTCTAATTATGGGCATCTATGCTTTATTTTTCATTTCATTCTATGAACAAGTTTCCTCCTACTCGTCTAAATGTTAGAGATTCTTCCAATTCATTGACGAGATTGGCGATATTTCTGGAGGGTATATGATGAAATATATGTATAGTAAGCGCGTGTTTAGTTGACACTGATACTGTACATACTTTGGCTTATAAATGAATCCCCTTTCTTTTTATGCCAATTTTAGATATTGAAGGAGTCTTTTCCTCGTTATAACAATAGCATATTATAATTACTATTATATCTCGACTTGTCCAAGTACGAATTTTAGGTTTTCCGCTTTCAAGATCAGTGTCAATTTAACGTGCGGCAGCTATATCTACCTATAATATTAAATATTTAATTAATGATAAAATAATAAATATTAAATGTACTTCCCAAAAAAAGCCTTTAGTAATGTCTCTGGATTTTATATTAATTGCAAACATTTTAATTTTTCAACTGGTTTTCGTAGGTTGTTTGATCATTATACAATGGATTATTTTATATATTTATAATTCTCTATTTCTAAATCTATAGAAGATATAATAAAAATTAATGTTCAATGTATTGGATAGAGAATTTTATATTCTTTAATATTTGTAATTATATAAATTTCCAAAAAGTAATATTTAGAATTTTTTTTAAGAAACTACTACTTCCGGTTGTCCATTTGTTACCAAAACCTTTTCAGCTCTTCCCATTATTGTCACGTAATTAAATTGGTTCTTAGTCTTACAGAATACACACACGTCATTGTAAAAATGTTATAATCGGATTCTAGGGACCTTAAATCGTGCTTATTCACTAAAATCTGGACATGCGATTTTTAACATGAATCCAATACCTCTCTTAGCGGGAGGTAAAAAACTATGAATGTGTACCTGTAAAATATTTAATAATCTCTAATTTTTATAATAACAAAATCGTGAAAAAATACATTTTCCGAAGACTACTACGAAAAGTACGTAAATTCGCACGCTAAACTATTACTGAAAGTTGGTCATTGCACATCACTACCAAAGCTGTGTGAAATGAAAGCTCGTTAGCCAATCAGATGCGTCCGCAACTGTGTGATATGACTTTATCACACGCTGCGATAACTGAGCGAACTAACCTAAAAATTTGTATGTAAAAATTTGACAGCTGCAAATAATTTGCTGAATTTACACGGATTAAGAAGGCTGGACACTGATTTATCAGATTTTAACATAATTTTTGGTGAATTTCTCATAGCAATGATGTAAACATAATCTGTTTTAATATTTTTATGAAAATTTTATATTGTTTTATTACCTCCCGGTACCCTTCGTAAGGGAGGTATAGGGATCGTGCTAAAAATCACATATCGAGATTTTAGTAAATGACCACGTTTTAAGGTCCCTAGAATCCAATTTTTACATTTTCACGATGATGTCTGTATGTGTGTATGTGTACGAAATTTGTTTGCACTCTAACTCAAATACTATCATTCAGAAAATTCTGAAACCTTGTATTTCTACCCTATTCTAATAGGAATAGAAGCCATTAGATTTTGGTGTATATCGGATAAACGGAAATGGTACTTTACTTGAAGCTCATAATGGTTTTTCTTCAAAAAATACCATTAAATGTCATTTTTTCGCATTTAATGTCATTGGAAAATTATAGATTATTGAATTTTGTACAGGTATACATTAATACTTTTTCTATATATTTTACAGATAAATTTAAAAATCTTTTTTTTTTATCCCGAAGCCTAAGATAAACACAATTCCTTTGTTACACAGTTTATTTTTCAAATGAATGTAACTGACAGGTAAACGTCATTGTCAAAAAACTTCAATTAATAAGAGTGACATATTAAATAATAAAAAAATCGTAAATAAAGCAGTAGTTATATGCAATAGAACATAATATAGTTTGAAGCATTACTAAATACGTAGGTATGTATTTAAATTAATAAAAATTAAATAGCGGGAGGTTTTGTGTTGGCCACATCAGATTTTTTTTATGGTCGTCGGAAAAATATCGTGTATAACACGTGCTGAAAGGATATTTCACACTCACGTGATTAAACCACTCGCCTTCGGCTCGTGGCTCAAACTTCACGTACGTGTGAAATTTCCAACTTTCAGCACTAGTTATACAATATACTATTAAAGTTAGTTTACGACTATCGACTATCATTTCATACTGAAATATCGAAAGAATTATTTTTTTAAGTGAATTTCTTATTCGGAAACCCGTTTTATTTTACATTTTACTGATAAAAGTAAAGTGTACTACTAATTTTGTGACCCACTATAATCAATAAAAATTTGTTTGACCTTTGTTGTGCATCAAAATTATTATCATAAAGGAGATAATACCGTAATTTATCTAGATATCTTTATCTTCAAAGTCTGCCTTAATCACATTCAGAACACTATACGCTAGACTTAACGGTTTATGACATCTTATTTGCTCCATGCATCATTTACATTGCTAATTTCTCATTCAGTAAACATCAAATGATGCTGATTACATTCTATACAAAAACAATGCGAGATGCAAACTTTGCTGGCCAGCATTGCTGCTCCTGCGAGCTTTTGAAGCTTTTTCTGGGATAGGAAATATTTGATACTGTGAAGCGTGAAGAAAGCGCTTGGCTTCTTTGTTCAACGGACGGAAACGACGGAAACCGCGGAGTTAACAGTCAGGGTCGGAGGATCTGACGTAGAAGACAACGCAGGATTTCCGAAGACGGCCACGTCACAAGGACAAGTCCACGGTGACGACGACTTTATAAAGGGATGATAATAGGATTGTTTTACAAGTTTCAAACAAGAATATGTAGACTGCGAACTTCAGTTTTTGTGAAAAGACGTATTTCTTACAATGGTTCCAAGGATCACACGGGTCAATGAGTTGGGGCAATTTGAATATTTAAATTTGTTGTGGCCAGCACTAAACCTCTCGCCATTTCTATAATAGGCTTTTTTTTAAGTCCTTATTGCCTTAAAGTTCAAAAATAGGCAACCCATGTTACATTTTAGTTTTTAAAATTTTGTTTTGCCCTTATACCTACTTTTTTACCTCCCGCTACCCTTGGTAAGGGAGGTATAGGAATCGTGCTAAAAATCTTATATCGAGATTTTAGTAAATGACCACGTTTTAAGGTCCATAGAATCCATTTTTACGATGATGTCTGTATGTGTGTGTGTGTGTGTGTGTGTGTGTGTGTGTGTGTGTGTGTGTGTGTATGTGTGTGTGTGTGTATGTGTGTTTATGTGTATGTGTACGAATTTTGTTTGCACTCTAACTCAAATACTATTATTCAGAAAATTCTGACACCTTGTATTTTTACCCTATTCTAATAGGAATAGAAGCCATTAGATTTTGGTGTAAATCGGATAAACGGAAGTCATACTTTACTTGAAGCTCATAATGGTTTTTCTTCAAAAAATACCATTAAATGCCATTTTTTCGAATTTTATGTCTTATGAAAATTAAAGATTATTGAATTTTCTACAGGAATACATTAACACTTTTTCTATATATTTTACAGATAAATTTAAAAATATTTTTTTTTATTAGTCGCGAAGCCTAAGACGAAAACTATTTCTTTGTTACACAGTTCATTTTTCAAATGAATGTAACTGACAGTAAATGTCACTGTCAGAAAACTTATCACTTCAAATTAATAATAGACATTTTAAAAAGAAAATAGTAAATAAAGCAATAGTTTTCTGCAATGGAACAGTTTGCAGCATTAGTAAATACGTAGGTAGGTATGTATTTAAATTAATAAAAATTAAATGGCGGGAGGTTTTGTGTTGGCCACATCAGATTTTTTTATTAATATTCATACAAGAATAACGCGAAAACAATTATCTTTTAAGACTTTAATTTCTAAAAATTCACTCAGTTCAAATGCTCTAAATATGCGTACACTTACGTAACATTGTCTTTACAATCAAATAATATTACTAGCAAGTCAATATATCCTATATTCAGATAAAAATTTCAAAAATCTAATTTTAATTGGCACAAAAGTGACCCCAGTGGTGCACTCTCCACACCAGCTATGAGTGCCCGTGAGGTGACGCCTGGTAAGCGCCCACACGGTAAAATATATCGTCATCATTACCGATGTCTACATGTGTTGTAGATACTGGCACACCCAGAAATGGGTAATATACCGTGATGATATATTTATTTATTTATTTATACAGAAAGTTCACTGGAAAATATTCTATAAATCCAATAAAATTACCACATGAATATATTATGTATACTCATACATAAACACTCTAAAAATGCGTATTTTTGAATTATTGCCTCAAAAGTCAATATATCCCAAATTTAAATAAAAACTTCAAAATTTTCAAAAATCTAATTTTCATGCATCTAGATACTTCTCAATGCGCTGATTCCAAATTTTGAAACCGCAGGTCGATATCTCGTTTCGTTCTGGAGATATTTAGATTCAAAGTTTTGCCCAAAACTGCCCATTTTTGGGTAATAACCCAAAAATGGGTCGAGATATGAATTTGAAGACAACACCATTCGATTCTACGGACAAAATTACATAAGTATACCAATTTTCATAATTTTTGAACACCGCATACAGTCTCTAAAGCAAAATAACTAAAAATGGCCAAAAATCGCAAAAATCTAAGGTGTACCCCTTGCGATTTTTTTAGATTTTGGCTGTTTTCAGGGGTTTTCAAGCTTTTATTCATAAAAAATGAACCGGTTGGACAAAAATTATGAAAATTGCTATACTTATATATTTTTATCCGTAGAATCGAATGGTGGTGTCGCCAAATTCGTATCTTGGCCCATTTTTGGATTATTACCCAAAAATGGGCAGTTTTATGCAAAAATTTGAATTTAAATATCTCGAGAACGAAAAGAGATATCGACCTGCGGTTTCAAAATTTGGAATCAGCGCAATGAGAATTATCTAGATACATGAAAATTAGATTTTTGAAAATTTTGAAGTTTTTATGTGAATATTGACATTTGGGGCAATAATTCAACACTAAATAAAGATCTAGCCCAAAAATGGGTAATTTTGAGAAAATCTTTAAGGTTGACTACCTCGAAAACTAAAAGTGGTATCGACCTGCGTTTTCATAATTTGGAATCATTTACCAAATATGATTTTTTGGGGTAAAAACTTAAAAATGAGAACAGTAATGAACTGGGTGGTAATATAGAACCATTTTTTTTTACTGCGGTTTCAAAATGTTATGCCTTCAGTCAAAGAATTCGCAAAAGTTGTGCAAAACAATCCTTTAATTTCTAATTAAATAGTGTTTACAAAATTAACTATCTTGGAATTCTTTATTTCTTTTACTTTTAATTAATTTTATTTCTCTGTTATATGTACTTTTACTTCTTGTAATCAGCGGATAAGAACAATAAGAAAGCTACCCTAGTACAAAACATTCCAACCACTATAAATGAACATTTTTATTTCTTGTTGCAATCTTACACATTGTATTGCGTCCGCTATTCAGAACACAGTAAGAGATAGATGAAAATAATTCCCACAGTGTCTGTTTTGTTCGAGACTCTTCTCTTTTGCTGTTAGATTGTGGGCGTCGGTGTGCTGTTGCTGCAACGTGAAGTACGAGGATGATGAAGTTCCCGGTCGATGGCTTCGCAGAGAGGTCGCTGGCGTTCCCGACACAGTTTGCTATAATAGCTTCCAATCGCATTATGTGCTTAATCTGAATAAGATATCGTACCGCGAAGAAGTTTCTCGTAAAGAAGAAAGGTGTAAAAACAACAAAGAGTTTGAGGGATTTTTAACATAATGAGAGTGTAAATTAGTGATTCTAATGTCTTTGGTTAGCTCAATTTTTAAATATTCTAGAACGATTTTTCAGGATAGGACAATAGTTTTTACCTCTCGATGAGAGAGGTATTGGATTCATGCTAAAATTCGCATATCCAGATTTTATTGAATAAGCACAATTTAAGGTTCCTAGAATCCGATTATAACATATTTAAAATGATGTCTGTGTGTGTGTGGATGTGTGTATGTATGTATGGATGTTGGAGGGACAATTCCTCAAAAACTATAAGCCTTAAAAAATATTTAACTGCAGTTTCTTCAATCTGACATTCCTGGGAAGAGCTGAAAAGGTTTTGTTAACAACTGAACAACCGGAAGTAGTAGTTTCCTAGAAAAATTCTTCAAAATATAATTTTTTGGGAGTTTTTTTTTATTAAATATTGAAGAACATAAAATTCTCCATCTAATGCACTTAAAATTTGTTATTATATCTTGTATAGATTTAGAGTTAAAGACACTATAATTTATAGAGTAAACTAATCGCAGAGGCTAAGGCACTAAGGAAACCAGTTAACAAATTCCAATGTTTATAACATAGTTTGTAAATGACACATGTCCTTGTCAAATATCAACAGTTTTAGTGACATTCTGATAGATTTTTCTGGGAAGCATATTTAATTTTTCTTATTGTTTTATTAATTAAATATTTGAAATTATAGATAAAGTTGTGGTAAAATGCACATATCCATCAAAAATACCGCCAATCTGGTTAATGAATTGGAATAATCTCTGACATTTAGAAACTTCCTCATACAATGAAAAATAGATATAATTAGAATTGTATGTGTGCAGAAGACATGTTAAATACAATAAAAAACAATATTTGTGTAAAGTTCTGCAATTCTAAATATAATTCTTCGGAAATTTTTGTTATTACAAATTTTGAAGAACATAAAATTCTCCATCTAATACACTTAAATTTTTTATTATACCTTGTATAGATTTAGAGATGATAGACACTATAATATATGATGTAATACATCGCAAAGGCTAAATTACACTAAGGAAACCAGTTGACAAATTCAAAGGTTTATAACATAGTTTGTAAATGACAGATGTCAATGTCAAAAATCAACAGTTTTAGTGGCATTCTGAAACCTTTTTTTAGGAAGTACATTTAATCTTTCTTATTATTTTATTAATTAAATATTTAAAATTATAGGTAAAATGTATATATCCATCAGAAATACCGCCAGTCTTGTTAATGAATTGGAAGAATCTCTAACATTATTTAGGAACTACCTCATACAATGAAAAATGTATAAATTCGAATTGTATGTGTGCAGAAGATATGTTAAATACAATAAAAGCAATATTTGGGTAAAGTTCTGTTATAAAACGACGATTCGATAGTGAAGTGCAATGCAATACTTGTATAACATAAAATGGAAATGGCGAGAGGTATTGTGGCGGGCACAACAGATTTTTATATTGAATTAACACTCCAGTCATTTTGATTCCATTAATTATGTACCAGCATTATTTCGGCATTATTTCATATTGCTTGAAGTTAAATTACGTGTTATAGGCCTGACTCTTGTGTTGGTTTCGGAATGTAAAAAGGAAGTAGCTCATTGCTTGCCAACAATAATTAAACTCGCCCATCCCGAGGGGTGGAAATGTATTTTTCATTAATTGTGATTAATGGCTTCTGCGGACGGAATATTTTGTTCTGTTTGTAATGCATTCAGCAAATGGACCCGGACGACAACTCGCGTGCTACTTCTTATCTATTCGAAAGGTGATTCATTACGAGCTAAGTGCTTCTGACGATGTTTTGCGGAAAAATAAACTATGTAAGTACTTGTTACCTAATTATAATGGGATATTCCACTCATGCAGTCAGATTTAACAGAGAAAAGAAAATAGAAGAAAATAACAGAATTTTTGCAAATACAATTGAGAATCAAACGACTTTACTCAATTGTAGCATAATGATGCATGATTTTTACCTCTCGCTAAAAGAGGTATTGGAATCATGCTAAAAATCGCATATCCGGATTTTAGTGGATAAGCACGTTTTAAGGTCCCTATAATCCGATTATAACTTTTTTAAGATGATGTCCGCGTGTGTATGTGGATATTGAAACCACGATTTCTCAAATACTATAAGACTTAAAAAATATTTAAGTGCATTTTCCTCAATCTGACATTCCTGGGAAGAGCTGATTAGATTTTGGTAACAATTGGACAACCGGAAGTAATAGTTTCTTGAAAATTTTTGTTATTACAAATATTGAAGAACATAAAATTCTCCATATAATACACTTATGCCCAGTTTTATAAACATCGAATAACTTGCTGAGTTATTACTTAGTAGTAGTAAATTTAATCGATGACTAAATAAAAATGTCTGTTTTATAAAATAAGTTGCAGAGTAAATATTTTATTCTAGTGATTTACCGACAGAGACATCATTTATTCAAACGTCAAAATAAAGTGTCAGTTCTCATTAAAAATGGAAAAAAAGAGAGAATGGCGAAAGAATTATACTGAAATAGATAAAGCGAACATGTTAGAGATAAAAAAATATATATTAGTATTATTGAAAACAAGCAGACAGACGTAGCAAGCTTCAAAAGCAAAAATAGTGCATGGGATGAGATTTGTAAAGAATTTAATGCAGTTTCACAAATAGGTCCCCGGAATAGTGTTCAAATGAAACTGTTATATGACACATTGTATTTATGTTGGCTTGGAATAGGTGGGTTTTGTACAGGTGTTAATAAGTAATTTTTACAAGGGTATCCACTATCCCCTAACAAGTAGCAATTACCAAATTCTCCGTTTTCAAGCCTGGCTCTTATTAATGAATTGTTAAATATGTTGCTGTCGCGTGCGGAACCAGGCCATCTAGCAACAACATCCGTTATTTTTAGATTTGCTGAACATACCATTTGGCAATTCCCAAAAACCATTCTTTTCGGTTTGTATCAATTTTTGCGTTTTCTATAAAATAATTTATTTTGACATGTGTCAAATTTATTCTACAGAATAAAATTTACTTCCTCGAAAATCAGTGGAGTAATTTATTCCATAGATTTACTTAGCTAGTAGTTTTATTCTTGCTTTATAAAACGAAAATCTCTGGAATAAACTATTTTTCTTCGAGAATAAATTTTACTTTGCTATATATAAAAATATACACTAAAAATTCATGATCTTAAAACCAGATTTGCTTTTATGGAACCTTTTAAACAAATGACGTAGATATGTAACGCATGATGTATATCATTTGAAACGGTTACTTTATAAAAATAGCTCACAAAGAAATTGCAAGTTCTGTAGTTACATAAACTTACATAATATGAGTCTAATGTAAGTGTAGGTT
The DNA here is from genome assembly GCA_943142095.1 of Ophonus ardosiacus. NCBI lineage: Eukaryota > Metazoa > Arthropoda > Insecta > Coleoptera > Carabidae > Ophonus > Ophonus ardosiacus. The sequence continues at coordinate 1,455,540 of OW964825.1, read as the reverse complement.
AATGTATAGGAAAAACTATTATTATATACATGCATGTAGAATAACAAAAACAAATTAATAATCATGTGAATTTATAAAAATTGCTAGGATATAAATCATTGCTATATATTATTTTTAATTGAGAGAGATTTTCTATGTATTTATTTTATTTTTTTGAGCAAATATGTTAATTTTTCAAGGTAAATATTACATACGAGTACCTGAAAGTGATTTGAAGTATTTTCTACGTAGTTATGAAAGAGAACAATTCAATGTAAAGTAATATTTTATTAGTACTCAGTACGTCAGTGATATGTTTAATACATTATTATTATGTATTGTTAAAAAACAAAGTCAAGTTTAAAATGTATGATACTTGAATATTAATATATGCAAATTATAATTCCTTATTATATATCGGTACTAAAAAATTGGCCAATGATACCCGAAAATTAAGGTTATAATGGGGTATTCCACCATAACAGAAAAAAAAAATCAATATATCTTAAAGTATGGCTCAATAAATAATAGTTAAAACAATGAAAACATTTTTTAAATAATTACTTTACGAGATATTTCACATTTGCTAAAAGGGAAAATTGACGTCATACAATGGGGTATGTGACTAAATTTTGATTTTTACATATTTTTTTACAAAAAATAAAATACCCGTATTTTTTTAAATTGATAAATTATTCGTAGTTTACGACAAAATAATTATTAAAAGTTTGAAGAAGGGATCTGTGACGTCAGTAGGGTAGAATGATAGAAGAAGACAGTTAGACTGAGATAGATATATTGTGGTAGGCGACAGCGACAACAGCTGTCACTTTCGCCATTCTATAACCTATCACAACATATCTATTTCAGTCTAACTGTCTTCTTCTACCATTCTACCCTACTGACGTCACAGATCCCTTCTCCAAAACATTAAATTGCTAATAACAATATTATTACAAACTAATGTTTAGTTTTTATTATTATAATGAGAAGCTATAGAAGTTTGTTTTTATATATTATGACATATATTGAAATTCGATTATGGTCACATACCCCATTGTTATCTTTCTCTCGTAGCGTATTCAGAGCAGTGTGTGTGTGAGAAAGACAAGTATAGGGGAAATGTGACGTTGCACTGATTTCTCGAAATTAAAATACTGTTAAACTAGGAACAATTAAGATTTTTTAATACTATGAATTGCTTCAAAACTGAATGAAGTTTTATTTAATAATAATAAAAAAAAATTGAGTGGAATACCCCATTGGAAGGAATGACAGTAGGTTACAAAAACAGAGATAAATAAATAAAATAAATATATCATCACGGCATATTACCCATTTCTGGGTGTGCCTGTATCTACAACACATGTAGACATCGGTAATGATGACGATATATTTTACCGTGTGGGCGCTTACCAGGCGTCTACTCACGGGCACTCATAGTTGGTGTGGAGAGTGCACAGAGATCATATTTACGTTATTTTATTTGTTACAGTAAATGTAGATACTAGTAGATAGTAGGATGTGCACATTTTCCGGCAAATGTGGAGATTCACTTGCAAATCAACTAAATATAACAACAATAACTTCACCTAACGCACAAAATTCACCCCGAGTTTTCCAAGCGGGGCTTTGGCGCGCTTCGTTAGGTTATTGTTATCGTTTTTGGTTGATTATGCAAAAACAAAGTAATTTTGAGCAAGTTTCTACATTTACCGACAATGTGCACATCATCCCTCTTTTGGATTTCGAGTTATATTTTATGATGTGAATAATATAAACTTATAAGTTGTTGGAATAACGATGATCGACTGGAATTTGATGTAGGAAAAAAGAAAATATTCGGAACTGCAGTCTGGAAGATTTTATTGATTTCAGACCAACGTTTCGATCATAACTCTGATCCTGAAGAGGATTAGTTATGATTTAACCCTGAAGAGGATCATAGTTATGATGGAAACGTTAGTTTGAAATCAATAAAATCTTCCAGACTGCAGTTCCGAATATTTTCTTTTTTCCTGCATCAAATTATAAATTCATCATTTTTTTACATAATTAATGTAAAATTTAAATTGTTAGCTACAAGTAATTAAAACGTATGAAATTTCTTCGTATATAAGATTGTAAACAAGATCATCTATTCCTTTTTTGCCAAGATATTTTTTCCATCATTCTAATAAATAATTCTTATCCAGTGTGTTACAATGAAATATTACTTTTCTCAACGTCCTTTTTCATTTTTATAACAATTTATACTTTCTTTGAGAGTGTGAATAAAACGCCAATCTTTTTTGCTATTATTCGAATGTATTCTACCGCGAAAGATCGCTCTCCTCTTCCGTAAATCTGTGATAGCTCCAGCAGATGTGCGGTTGCTTAGTCATCCAGGAACTGGAAGTGACATTTGATAGAAAAACTCGATAAATAATTGATTCGTCGTAATTTTATTTTATTTGACTCATATTTCACTATCAATCTCTGACATTTTGAGCAAGTTATGATGTTTTATAAAACTCGGAATTATAATAGTAAAACAAGAAAAGTAATAAAAAGATTAATTGTTCCAGAAGTCGGGGAATATGTTTCTGTTCATAAAAAGTAATGTGATTTATTATCGGCTGATAAGATAATTATGTGAAACTATAGATTAATCAGCAAGTAATTGTTGCAATTATTGTTTTATCATAAAAATAATATTTCATGTTATTTCAAGTTATCATAAAAAAGTAATATCGTTCAATCAAATAAAACATTAATTAATTTCTACAAAAGTCACTTGAAAAGTTAGCGAGGTAACCAATAGATGACAGTAAGTGTATCAAGAAGCGACAACTATAAAAAGAATTTTTAATACAAAGAAAAAAATCTGTTGTGGCCAGCACAAGATCTCTCGCCATTTCCATATTAGCCTATATAAGTATTGAATTGCACTTCCCTTTCGAACCGTCGTTTTACAACAAAAAAATACAGAACAGTACCCAAATACTGATTTTTATTGTATTTAACATGTTTTCTGCACACATATAATTCTAATTATATCTATTTTTCATTGTATGAGGAAGTTTCTAAATTTTACCACAATTTTACCTATAATTTCAAATATTTAATTAATAAAACAATAAGAAAAATTAAATATACTTCCCAGTAAAAGCTATCAGAATGTCACTAAAACTGTTAATTTTTGACACTGACATGTGTCATTTACAAATTATGTTATAAACATTGGAATTTGTCAACTGGTTTCCTTAGTGCCGTAGCCTCTGCGATTAGTTCACTCTATAAATTATTGTGTCTTTATCTCTAAATCTATACAACATATAATAAAAATTTTAAGTGTATTAGATGGAGAATTTTATGTTCTTCAATATTTAATAAAAAAACCTCCCAAAAAATTATATTTAGAAGAATTTTTCTAAGAAACTATTACTTCCGGTTGTTCAATGAGGTCATACAAAAAAAAATAATTTTACCTTTTTTCTGTTTAAATCGAAAAAGGATAGTCTAATTCATCGATCAGTATGATTAAATTATTTTTTATTTATATTTTTTGTTGTATAAAATCGTTTTAAAGTATGGTATTTTTAAAAAGTTGCAAAAAACAGCCATGTTTTGTCGTCACAACGTTACGAACAAAGTTCAGACTCATTTCAAACAGACATTTTATATGGACACATAATTTCTAAAAGAAAAAAATATATAAACTATAAATTGAGGATTACGTATCTAAATATGCTATTTTATATTAATATAATATCGTTCTATTTATTTTTATAAATATAATTTTCATTTGGCGTGAAATTATCTACGTTACATCGTTACATCAGATGTTTCTTTCACTTTTGAATCTTTGAATTAGACGGTAGGAGGTTATAAACGCATATGAGACATTAAATATATTGCAGAATATTATTTTATTCTTTATTTTGGCACGAAACAACGTTCCATCGACATGTTTACTTTCATAAATTTTAGGTTATCTTTAAATGTCACTTTGACGTTTAAGACAATGTGAAAATCAAAATGGTCGTGCTTCTCACTCTGTGACGTCATTGGACAAGGGACGAAGCGGGGGTCTTCAGCCGCATTTTAAAGAATATCATTTTCAATTACAATTTTTTCATGATTAAAGATCGATTTGAGGAAAAATAAAAAATACGAGTCTATTATTTTTCACTACTCTATCGATTAAAATTATAAAAAAAAAGTCGTGCATGACCTCATTGTTACCAAAACCTTTTCAGCTCTTCCCAGGAATGTCAGATTGAGGAATTCTTAAGTCTTATGATTTTTGAGGAATCGTGTCTACAACATCCAGACATACACACACACATACACACACACACACACACACACACACACATCATTTTAAAAATGTTATAATCGGATTCTAGGGGCCAAATCTTGCTTATTCACTGAAATCTGGATATGCGAATTTTAGCATAAATCCAATACCTCTCTTAGCGAGAGGTAAAAAAAGAATTGAAATTTTGTCTAACTTTTCTGACCAATTGTCAAAATTTTCTGATAGAATTTGAGTTACAGTGCATAATTGTATTGAACAGTGAATGAAGATGATATAACTTAATTATATTCGCGATGATTATAACATCCAATCAGATTTGCTGGGTGGCAAAAGTTCATGGTCGTTTTCAAATTGATTTCAATTTAATTAATGCTCCTTTTATATACCATTGCGTCGTATAAATGGTACATTATACTTGATGAAAACATTTAATCGATAATTTAATATCGGATCTGACATTTAATGCCGGTGATATCAACAAGTATTCGAAATAAAATATGAAGAAGAAAGTAGATATAGCAGAAACATCATGTTTTATTTTATAAAACTTTTTTTGCAAGCGAAAAGAAAGCAAATTTATTTTGATAAATTTGAAATTGAAATTTGAAAAATACATGAAATTTACTATTCCATAGTATAAAAACCACCATATGTTGTATTATTAAAAATACAATGGCGAATGATTTAAATATTACATTTTTATACATACAGAAGGCTTTTGCATTTTATTATTTTTACCTCCCGCTACTCTTGATAAGGGAGGTATAGGCATTGTGCTAAAAATTGCATATAGAGATTTTGGTAAATGACTACGTTTTAAGGTTCCTAGAATACGATTTTAACATTTTGACGATGATGTATATATACAGGGTGTAAATTTTAAAACGGGTCTAAGGGCTATAACATAGAAAAACCGTTTTTTAGGCGCCAAAAGTTTCTATATTAATTTATTGAAAAAATAATTAGTGCATATTATAAAGAAAAAAATTACGAATTTTTTGATACCAAACACATTAAATTTTTGTTTCATATAAAACCAGAAAATAAATTAAAAAATTTGAACAATTAAGAAAAAATATTATTAGCCTTGTAACTGACAGAAACAAAACAAAACTATTCAAACTTTTTTGGACATTATTTGTTAAATTATTAATATTTTCGTTTTATTAGCAAGAAATCATGGATAATTTGTCCCAAGAAGAAAAATTAGAAAATATTTTGCCCTTGTAGTTCCCAGTTTTTCTCGTTTCTTATAACTTATTTCTTATTACATGTAGATCATCTTTAATTTGTAAATACCTATTACAATAAATATTGTTCCTTAAATAAATACCCTAATGTTTTCTTTATTTTATGTTATTTTATATTATTTCATAAATTAATAACTTTAATCTTTAATTGTCCTCTATCATGTTATTAAAAGATGACAAAGTTTTGTTACTGTCAGTTTCATGGCTATTGTTATTTTTTCTTAATTGTACAAATTTTTAAATTTATTATCTGGCTTTATATGAAACAGAAATGTAATGTGTTTGGTATCAAAAAATCGTAATTTTTTTCTTTATAATATGCACTAATTCTTTTTTCAATAAATTAATATAAAAACTTTTGGCGTCTAAAAAACTGTTTTCCTATGTTATAGCCCTATGACCCGTTTTAAAATTTACACCCTGTATATATATATATATATATATATATATATATGTGTGTGTGTGCGTGTGTGTATTGATTTTGTCAACGCTCTAACTCAAATTATTTAGAAAATTATGAAATCTTGTATTTCGACTCTATTCTCTAAGTCGAATAACCGGAAATGTATAAATATATAGGCTGTTCTATTAGTATATTTATCTTTAAGAAATCAGTAATTCTAAAAAAATCTGTTGTGGCCAGCACAGTACCTCTCGCCATTTCTATTTTATGTTATATAAGTATTGTATTGCACTTCGCTATCGAACCGTCGTTTTATAACAAAAAAATTACAGAACTTTACCCAAATTTTGGTTTCTATTATATTTAATATGTCGTCTGCACAGGTATAATTCTAATTATATCTATTTTTCATTGTATGAGGAAGTTCCTAAATGTCAGAAATTCTTCCAATTCATTAACAAGATTGAAAGTATTTCTGATGAATATATGCATTTTACCTATAATTTCAAATATTTAATTAATAAAAACTGTTGATTTTTGACATCTGTCATTTAAACTATGTTATAAACACTTGAATTTGTCAACTGGTTTCCTTGGTGAAGTTTAGCCTTTGCGATACATTACATCCGATTATTCTACATAATTTTAGTGTCTTTATTACTAAATCTATAAAAGATATAACAATCTGAATAAGCGATTTTTAGTATGAATCCAATACCTCTCTAAGCGAGAGATAAAAAACTGTGAAAAAAATTTGCTTTGCTATTTAACAGAGTATTTATAATGAGACAAGATTTCACTCAGCATATGATGAGCGGGCAAAATTTAATTCAAATGCCAGATTAATTTAATACTCGCATCTCCAATTTACCACATTTCAACGCCTTCAAAATTCCCAAGCCCTCTTCCCTCATTTTCAATTTCACATTTCCATCTTTTTTCTCCATTTTGTTTACCCGTCGGCAATGTAGCGATCGACGACCTGAAAGAGAGAAAATAAAGTCCCGAGCAGCTGCATTCGAACCCCGCCCGCCTGGCAATCCCAAATTCAGCGAACGTTGAGAGCCCGAAACCGCTGCGAAGCGAGCCAGCAAAGCCAGCTGTGAAGAACGGAATAGCGGAGCCCTACCCCGGCGAAAGGTCACGAGAGAAGTGGCGTTGAGTAATACCGTCATTTTAACTTCACAAAAGCGAGGATTCCTACATAAGTTTGGAAGTGTTTTCGAAATGAACTTAAGGTATATTGGATATATTTGGTTTTTCAAGTGTGGAGGATGAAATATGAAATATTTATGAGATTTATTGATTCAGTTAGGTTAGCTTAATTTAGATTAATATTACTCAATTTCTATAGGAAGTGCTACGCTTTATTCAATACATCATAATAGATAATATACAGATGTCTCTAAAAAAGGAGGACATGACTGAACGAACCACAGATTCCTGAGGCTAAAATAAGACGATTTAACTTACATTTACCGGAAACTGTACCGTTTAGCTAGTATTCTGCTTCAAAGTTCTTCGAAAAAAAAAAATATTTTTTCCAGAATCGTTAGCAAAATTCATTACTATTTAACTTTAAATAGTGAGCAAAGTAGTAACATTAATAAAAAAATCTGTTGTGGCCTGCACAAGACCTCTCGCTATTTCCATATTAGGATATATAAGTATTGTACTGCACTTGGCTTTCGAATAGTCGTTTTATAACAAATAATTACATAACTTTACCCAAATATTGTTTTTTATTGTATTTAACATGTCTTCTGCACACATATAATTCTAATTAAATATATTTTTCATTGTATGAGGAAGTTTCTAAATGTCAGAGATTGTTCCAATTCATTAACCAGATTGGCGGTATTTCTGATGGATATGTGCATTTTACCACAATTTTACCTATAATTTCAAATATTTAATTAATAAAACAATAAGAAAAGTTAAATATACTTTCCAGAAAAAGCTATCAGAATGTCACTAAAACTGTTGATATTTGACAATGATATGTGTCATGTTATAAACATTGGAATTTGTCAACTGGTTTCCTTAGTGCCTTGGCCTCTGCGATTATAGTGTCTTTATCTCTAAATCTATACAAGATATAATAAAAAATTTAAGTGTATTACATGGAGAATTTTATGTTCTTCAATATTTAATAAGAAACTACTACTTCCGGTTGTTCAATTGTTACCAAAACCTTTTCAGCTCTTCCCAGGAATATCAGATTGAAGAAACTGCAGTTACATATTTTTTAAGTCTTATAGTTTTTGAGGAATCGTCCCTCCAATATCCATACACACACACACACACACACATCCGCGCACACACACACACACACACACACACACACATCATTTTAGAAATGTTATAATCGGATTCTAGGGACCTTAAATCGTGCTTATTCAATAAAATCTGGATATGCGAATTTTAGCATGAATTCAATACCTCTCTTAGCGAGAGGCAAAAATTATAGAACTTTACCGAAATATTGTTTTTTATTTTATTTAATGTCTTCTGCACACATACAATTCTAATTATATCTATTTTTCACTGTATGAGGAAGTTTGTAAATGTCAGAAATTCTTCCAATTCATTAACAAGATTGGCGTTATTTCTGACGGATATATCCATTTTACCTACAATTTTAATTTTTAATTCGCAACAATTGTAAAAAATCCCGGATTTTTGCAAATTTTTCATGAATAAAGAGAAATTCTGAATTGGATATTTTCCAAAAATATTTTTTGATTTATTTCTAGGGTTTGAATTTTTTTGTAAGAAAGAAGCGCTTGGCCGAGCGACTCAAATAAAATATTTTGTCTGCCACTGAACAATTTGTTGGAGGAGTGATCTACAGAACCCAGTCATGACGTAGCTAACTCGCAAGAATGTATTACTCTGAATAAAACTCGATTTCTGGACTGACATTATCTTTATTATTAAAAACACAAAATTATGTTTTACAACGTTTCGGATGCAAAGATCTGCTTCCGAAACGTTGTGAAACATAATTTTGTGTTTTTAATAAAGATAATGTCAGTCCAGAAATCGAGTTTTATTCGTAGCTGACTTGGTCTTAAAGTATACACACTCTATATAATCCATTCATACGTACTACATGTATTAATATGATGTATGACATAGTTTTCCTCACATTATACAAAATTACATAACCACTCTCATGCCATTTCAACTTAACCTAAATATATATCTCTCTCCCAGTTGCAGTAGGCACTGCTAACAGTTACCCGCAATTAGAGCGTGAAAATCTCAAGCAAAGATGTATTCCAGCAGACACAGCTTCCTCGACTCTCTGCCAGAACCACGCGGCGATGAATAACGCACGTGAACATCAGCTATTCAAACGCAAAGACCCACTATTCTCCCGCTAATCTACGGTATTATGCAGCGAGGTTAGGTTAGGTTATAAGGTAGACTTAGCTTTCTTGCAGCATGCAGCTGCAGATGAATTGAGGAAATGGATGAAAGTGATTGGCAGACAAAAGGTTTTTTTTTGTAATAGTTTGGAAAGTAAATTTGAAAACGAAATGTATTCTTTTTTGTGAATGCTGGTGAAAATAAATCAATATTTTTTTTTGTAAGTAAATTAATATTTGCTTGCTTTTACCTCTCACTAAGAGAGGTATTGGATTCATGCTAAAAATCGCATATCCAGATTTTAGTTAGTAAGCACGATTTAAGTTTCCTATAGTATCTGATAATAACATTTTTAAGATGATGTCTGCATGTGTGTGTGTCTGGATGTTGGAAGACGATTCCTCAAAAACTATAAGACTTAAAACCTGTTTAACTTCGTATTCTTCAATCTGACATCAATGGGAAGTGCTGAAAAATTTTTAATAACAATTGGACAACCGGAAGTAGTAGTTTCTTAAACAATTCTTCTAAATATTATTTTTTTTAAAATTTTTGTAACTACAAATATTGACGAACATAAATTTCTCCATCTAACACACTTTAAAATTTTATTATATCTCCTATATAGACTTACAGATAAAGAAAATATAGTATATAAAATAATGTTGCAATAAATCGCTACACCAAGGAAACCAACTGTCAAATTCAAATGTTTGTAATTGAAAGATAAATATCAGTGTCCAAAATCAACAGTTTAACTACCATTACTCACAACTTTTTGTGGGAAGTACATTTAATATTTCTATTTGAATTATTAATTAAATATTTAAAATTGTAGGTGGTATGTATGTATAATAATAGTAATAGTACATACAGGGTGTAAATTTTAAAACGGGTCATAGGGCTATAACATAGAAAAACAGTTTTTTAGACGCCAAAAGTTTCTATATTAATTTATTGAAAAAATAATTGGTGCCTATTATAAATAAAAAAAATACAAATTTTTTAATACCAAACACCTTACATATCTGTTTCATATAAAGCCAGAAAATAAATTTAAAAATTTGTACAATTAAGAAAAAATATCATTAGCCATGAAACTGACAGTAACAAAACATTGTCATTTTTTACTAACATGATAGGGGACAATTAAAGATTAAAGTTATTAATTTGTGAACTAATACAAAATAACAGAAAATAAAGTAAATACTATGAAGAAGAGTAGGCGAAGATTCCGTATAGAATAAAAGAATAGATAGATTAGAATTATTTGTATGTACAAGAAATATAAAAAAATATTTCTAATCAGTGCCGCTTTACAGATATTCTGATAGAATTTAACATTCCTCAGACCGTTTTTCTTTCATGTTATGGATTGTATAATGAAAAATATTTTATCGTTTGTGCAGGTGTATTCTATACATATTACATATTTTATATTTTTATACATTACCTAACAAATGTAAAATGTATTAGTTCATTTATAAATATAAATCACGTAAATTCAATATTGTATATGCGCAATAACTTTTAAAATCTACATTGAAAATATAAATAATGTATTTTCATTTCAAAACATTTCTCACACATATTTTATTCATTTATTGAAAATTTTATTTATTTATATTAAAATGTAAAAACCTAAAATGTATTGTATACCAATTAGTTTAAAATATATAATAAATATAAAATTAAAAATTCTCTTTATAACAAAATGTAGACCCGTTTTAAAAATGTATATTTTGCATACATACTTTTTCTTTTTAATTTTCCGTTTCCAAACACGACAGTTATAAATTCGCATATTCAATAAAAGAATAAACATAGTCCCGATAGTGTCACAGTATCATGACCATGCTGAAAGAGAATAAAACAAATGGGCTTTCCTTATGATGTATTTATACGAAATAAAAATGATAAGTGTAAACACAGTGATGTCGGCAGACATACAAAAACATTCATTATTAAAAACAAAACACGACATCAGTGATAACAATTACAGAATGAGAAGACTGACAAGTGACAAGTTGAAAATGAAAAACAAAACAGACATGGCATGCAATAAACAACACTCATCATACCATAGTCCATTCCAAAATCGGGAAATTATCCGATGAATTTTTAAATTAAATTTCAGAAATCATCAGATTTCATTAAATTGATAATAGAGGAATTACACAATTTTTGAAAAATGTATATATTAATCTGCATGAAAAAGAAAAAAAAAATTGTTGTGGCCAGCACAAGACCTCTCGCCAGTTCCATATTAGGCTATATAAGTATTGTATTGCACTTTGCTTTCGAACCGTTGTTTTATAACAAAATATTACAGAACTTTACCCAAATATTGTTTTTTATTGTATTTAACATGTCTTCTGCACACATATAATTCTAATTATATTTATTTTTCATTGTATGAGGAAGTTTCTAAATGTCAGAGATTCTTCCAATTCATTAACCAGATTGGCGGTATTTCTGATGGATATATGCATTTTCCCACAATTTTACCTATAATTTCAAATATTTAATTAATAAAACAATAAGAAAGATTAAATATACTTCCCAGAAAAAGCTATCAGAATGTCACTTAAACTGTTGATTTTTGACACTGACATGTGTCATTTACAAACTATGTTATAAACATTGGAATTTGTCAACTGGTTTCCTTAGTGCCTTAGCCGCTGCGATTAGTTTACTCTATAAATTATAGTGTCTTTATCTCTAAATCTATACAAGATATAATAAAAAAATTAAGTGTATTAGATGGAGAATTTTATGTTCTTCAATATTTAATAAAAAAAAACTCCCAAAAAATTATATTTAGAAGAATTTTTCTAAGAAACTACTACTTCCGGTTGTTCAATTGTTACCAAAACCTTTTCAGCTCTTCCCATGAATATTAGATTGAGGAAACTGCAGTTAAATATTTTTTAAGTCTTATAGTTTTTGAGGAACCGTCCCTTCAACATCCATACATACACACACACAAACACACAGACATTTTAAAAATGTTATAATCGGATTCTAGGGACCTTAAATCGTGCTTATTCAATAAAATCTGGATATGCGAATTTTAGCATGAATCCAATACCTCTCTTAGCGAGAAGTAATAAGAGACACGTATTTTTCATTTTTACCTCCCGCTACCCTTGGTAAGGGAGGTATACGGATCGTGCTAAAAGTCACATATCGAGATTTTAGTAAATGACCACGTTTTAAGGTCCCTAGAATCCAATTTTAACATTTTCACGATGATGTCTGTATGTGTGTACATGTGTGTGTATGGATTTTGTTAACGCTCTAACTCAAATACTATCGTTCAGAAAATTCTGAAACCTTGTATTTCTACCCTATTCTTATATGGAAAGACCATTAGATTTTGGTGTAAATCGGATAACCGAAAATGGCACTTTACCTGAAGCTCATAATGGTTTTTCTTCAAAAAATACCATTAAATGTCATTTTTTGTCATTATGAAAATTAAAGATTATTTAATTTTCTACAGGAATACATTAATACTTTTTCTATATATTTTACAGATAAATTTAATAATCAATTTTTTTTTAAATCCCAAAGCCTAAGATAAACACAATTCCTTTGTTACACAGTTCATATTTAACTACAGGTAAATGTCATTGTCAAAACACTAATCACTTCAAATTAATAATAGTAACATTTTAAAAAGAAAATATTAAATAAAGCAATAGTTATATGCAATGGAACAGTTTGCAGCATTAGTAAATATAGAGATATGAATTTAAATTATTAAAAATTAAATAGCGGGAGGTTTTGTGTTGGCCACATCAGATTTTTTCTATAAAATATCACTTACCGCGTAAAATAGTCTTTTACGCAACAAGTGTAAAAAATATAGTCTTATTTCACGAATAGGAAATTTTGACCGAACGCCGTCGCGAATTCGTCAAATCCTTTGAATGAAATAAGACACTTTTTACTCCAGTTGCATACAACTTTTTTTTTCGTTTGTAACAAAAGTGTGAAAAAAAGTGCCGTAACGTTTCATTATTTCATGCATTTGCATTAAAAAGTATATTTTTTTGTGTTAAAAAAAGACATGTACTTTATAAATCTATTTTAATGAAAAAAAAGTGTACTTTTTTAACATACAAGAATTCTTTTTTCAATTTAATACTTAAAGTAGGAGTATAAAACTTTCGAAGACGGTAAATTCTTTATGATCATGCACGTACCTTCGTTCTCGAATAAATGTCTGAAAATTAAAATACGTCTTTGATGTGACAAAACAATAGCTATGCAAATTAAATATCGTCTCGACTGTGTTTTATTATGTCACAATTGAATGAATAGTAAATGTCCATCTCTTATGTCAATATTACGAAGATACAATAGTTCAGTCTTAATAGGATACTAGAAAAACAGGAAGTTGAGAACGTGCATAGAAAATATTACAACCTGGCTCACGATCATAGAAAGCCGAGGAATTAACACATTAATATTTTCCACTTTGGTACAAATTAATTTATTTAAAGACCTACACGATGAGATTTTTAATTGGAATAAAAATTAATATGAAAAAAGCTCTTGCAATTGCTATTCCACTTTTTTACAATTATATTTTTTTGTATAATGTAAATAATACTCACTGTGATTAAGGCTTTAATTACTTTAAATGTTATCTGGAATATGAGGCACAATTTTTTAATTTCCGATGTCATATACAGCAGAGAAATATTTCATTTTTAAATGATGGAGCAATTAGTATTTTTATCAGTGTCGAAACCTTGATTCGGGTCGTTTATTTATTTTTACGACTAATATATTCATGATTTAATTTAACCTAAAATTTAAAAATGATAAGGAGGTTAAAAGGTTATACATAAATAGAAATATTTACTGACTTGTTGTGGTTTTGTCTATTTTTCAAAACTATATTAATATTAAATATACGAGGTGTAGAGATGCATTCGATTTCGAGCTTTGGCCCGGCCCGGCCCGAAGCCCGCATCGATTTCGAGTCGATCATCGAGCCGGGCCGAAGATATTTTTATCGGGCCGAATCGAGCTAATCATTTTCAAAAATCGAGGCGAGTCGGACTTTTGATTTTGGCCCGGCCCGAAAATTCGAGCTTTTCGGACCGGCCCGAAAAATCTTATAGTTCAATCAAATGCACAGTTTCCTTAATATTTTAATGAAAATGGATGAAGTTAAAAAGGATCAAAATGATTTAATAACAACATACTTCACATATTAATAAATAAAAATGTATTATTTTACTACAAGAATTCAAGGTTATTCATTAAAGCATAATAATTATATTGTGATGTTGCTATTATCCTTGTTATTACTCGTATGCTTAAATTTTTGTTCCTACCATATTTATTTCTTGTCCTATTTTTGAGCAGAAACGAAGTTAGAAAAAAAAATAAGATTTGTGAAAAAGATTTTTAAATTTTCGAACGTCTTTGGTAAACAAAGTGTTCAATACTCGTAGGTCTGTAATTTTTATAACAAACTTACACCAGAAGGGTCTCTTTTTTAACTACTTAACTAATGTTGAAAGTTATAAGAATGTAAAGGTTTTTTTATAAGTTTGACACGAAAAAAGTTAAATATTTCGCCTTAACATAAAAATCAACATTAGGAATGCCGGATGCACCCAATTTTGAGCTTTGGCCCGGTCCAGCCCGATTTCGAGTCAATTTTCTAGCCGGGCTAGTTAATTTTTTTGTCGAGTCGATCTTCGAGTCGGGCCGACAATTTTTATTTTCGGGCCGAGTCGATCCAAACCTCAAAGCCCGGCCCGGCCCGGTCCGAATGCATCTCTAACGAGGTGTGACAATTAAATAACGAGATTTATTTTTTTTCGGCTTCCTTGTAAATTTGGCAACACTGCAGGCTATGTCACACTAATTTGTTATCTTCCCTCCATCCTCTGTTAAAATTTCAAGATAATTAGGCAAACCGTTCGGCAGTAACCTTTGATTGAAATTAACTACTTTCTCGTACTCCGCCGGAATTATGTTAGTGTCAATATGAAATTAAAAAATCCGCTACAGAATTGTACGAATTGTTGAAGAATGTTTATGGTGATGAGGGTTTATCTAGTAGTAAAGTTTTCAAGCAGTTTAGAAGATTTAAAGAAGGAAGAAAAGAGATCGGAGACGATTAGCGCCTTGGCCGTGCACTTAGAATGTTTTTTCGAAATGCGAGTGATTGTTCATATGGATTGGACATATTACAAGAATGTTTTGATAACCCTTTATGTACAGGTGAGAAGAAAAGGGCTGAAATGTGATGGATTCTCCATGAAGACAACGCGCCGGATGTCCGGCAAGACATTTTTGACGAAATACAAAGTCACCGTGTTGGTACATCAACCGTACTCACTTGACCTAGTGCCATGTGACTTGCTTTTATTCTCAAATTATAATTCAGCGTTAAAAGACATCAAATTCAGGGCCGAGATGTAGTTATAGAAAAACGGCAGAGCTTATGAACAACCTAACAAAAAAGGCCTGCAGGCATTGCTTCCAATGGAATATTCGCATCGGGCGGTGTAGGGTTCGGGGAGGAGAGTACATTGAAGGTGGCAATATTTGTTTTGTGTAATTTTATACATTGTCAATGTTCTAAGATCAATCTAGTTATTTAATTGCCACACCTAGACCTCGTATGTTAACAAAAGTTTTGAGAAAAATTTTATGCTCTAAATTTTAGTACTAAATAAGGTCTAATCTGTTATTTTTGTATCATTCAGAAACGAGAACGAAAATTTTAAAAAATGCACTGGCTTCAAGAAGAATAACGAAAATTTTCGAACTGTAATTTTCAAACAGTTCCAATTTTCAAATAGCTCGAAAGTGAATGTATTCTTAATTATATTTACTTTGTAGTAAATATATACCGTGAGTATTTTTTAACGTGAAACATTGGGTTTGTCATATCCATGGTTACGATTTGATATTTGATTAACAGCAATGTAATTGCCCGTTCTATTTAAAATGAAACATAGGGAACGAATCTGACAGAAGTATTATATTTATCTAAATATTGTAAAAAATTTAGCAGTCAGAAAACTACTCGAGAACACTAAACATATTTCGGGCACAAGGTGCACACAGTATTTTTTCTACATCTAAATTAAATTTTTAGAAAACAGGTATAATTATTTAAACAAAATTAACTTCTAATGACATCTTGTCAATATGACAGATAACCGTTGAATTTTCCTATAAGTTATGATTTGACATTTGATTGACAGCAATGCATTTGTCTGTCTCATTTAAAATGACACATGGGGAATGAATTTGACAGAAGTATTATATTTAAATATTGTAAGAAATTTAGCCGAGTCAGAAAACCACTAGGGCACAAGGTGCACACTATATTTTTTCTACAACTAATTTTAAATTAGAATGCAGGTATAATTATTTAAACTAAATTAACCTCTATTGACGTCTTATCAAATGTCAAATTCGTTTCCTATGTTTCATTTTAAATGCAACGGGCAAATACATTGCTGTCAATCAAATGTCAAGTTGTAATCGTGGATATGACAAACCCAATGTTTCTTGTTAAAAAATATTCACGGTATATATATTTATTTATTTGTGTTTGTTAAACCTATTTATACATACATCAAATAAGATGTTTAGAGAATATAAGTGCGCTCTTTAAAGTCTTGACATTTATTTTTAGTAGAAGCCACTGTTACGGCTGTTGATTTTAAAGCTTGTGTTATTGGCCTTTTAAAAATAAGTAAACATTTATTGCCGCACATGTGAAATACATCATGCCACTTGACACAACACAGAGTTACAGTTTTTAGTACTCATTCTCTAAACCTCAATTGTTTTTAGCAATAAAAAGCGAAACAATGTGGTTTTCTTATTTACAAGTAGCACAAGCATTTGTTCAAATTTATTTAAAAAATATGCAATTCTTAAACCAATAATTATCTATCAAGTATACACATAGAATATAATATAAAATACATATATTTCTTGATTTTATTTTTTGAAAATTGGTATTAAAAAATCTGATGTGGCCAACACAAAACCTCCCGCTATTTAATTTTTATTAATTTAAATACATACTTACGTATTTACTAACGCTGCAAACTGTTCCATTGCAGAAAACTATTGCTTTATTTACTATTTTCTTTTTAAAATGTCACTAACTATTATTAATTTGAAGGAATTGATTAGTTTTTTAATAGTGACAAAGGAATTGTGTTGTATCTTATGCTTTGGGATGTATAAAAAAAAATATTTTTAAATTTATCTGTAAATTATATAGAAAAAGTATTCATGTATTACTGAAGAAAATTCAATAATCTTTAATTTTCATAATGACAAAATGCAAAAAATGGCATTTAATGGTATTTTTTGAAGAAAAATCATTATGAGCTTCAGGTAAAGTGCAATTTAATGGGATCTTTCCATATTAGACTAGGGTACAAATAAAAGGTTTCAGAATTTTCTGAATGATAGTATTTGAGTTAGAGTGCCAACAAAATCCGTACACACACACACATCATTGTGAAAATGTTAAAATTGGATTCTAGGGACCATAAAACGTGGGGTCCCGTGGCCGCTTATCTGGTGTCTGGTCGCGAACCTGGGGAACCGGGTTCGATCCCGACCGACGCCAGATATTTCGAATTTTAAATGGCACAAAAGTGACACCTGTGGTGCACTCTCCACGCCAGCAATGAGTGCCCGTGAGGTGATGCCTGGTAAGCCCCCGCACGGTACAAATATGTCATCATCATGACCGATATCTGCGATAAAGCAGATTGTGACACACTCAGAAATGGGTAATTTACTAAAATTTCGATATGTGATTTTTAGCACGATCCCTATACCTCCCTTACCAAGGGTAGCGGGAGGTAAAAATCTGATGTGGCCAACACAATACCTCCCGCTAAAATAGGGAAGTAGGGAATTATGAAACTATGATTTCAAGTTCACTTTGTATAAAAATCTGATGTGGCCAACACAAAACCTCCCGCTGTTTAATTTTTATTAATTTAAATGCATACCTACGTATTAACTCATACAGCAAACTGTTCCATTGCATATAACTATTGCTTTATTTACTATTTTCTTTTTAAAATGTCACTATTATTAATTTGAAGTGATTAGTTTTTTGACAGTGACATTCACCTGTCAATTACATTCATTTGAAATATGAACTGTGTAACAAAGAAATTGTGTTTATCTTAGGCTTCGGGATGTATAAAAAAAATTATTTTTAAATTTATATGTAAATTATATAGAAAAAGTATTATGTATTCCTACAGAAAATTCAATAATCTTTAATTTTCTTAATGACAAAATGCGAAAAAAAATGGCATTTAATAGTATTTTTTTGAAGAAAAACCATTATGAGCTTTAGGTAAAGTGCCATTTCCGATTATCCGATTTACACCAAAATCTAATGGCATCTATTCCTATTAGAATAGGGCAGAAATACAAGGTTTCAGAATTTTCTGAATGATAGTATTTGAGTTAGAGTGCAAACAAAATTCGTACACATACACACAGACAGACACACACACACACACACACACACACACACACACACACACACACACACACATACACACATACAGACATCATCGTGAAAATGTTAAAATTGGATTCTAGGGACCTTAAAACGTGGTCATTTACTAAAATCTCGATATGTGATTTTTAGCACGATCCCTATACCTCCCTTACTAAGGGTAGCGGGAGGTAAAACTCTGATGTGGCCAACACAATACCTCCCGCTAAAATAGGGAAGCAGAAAATTATGAAACTATGATATCAAATTCACTTTGTATAAAAATATGACTCTGCCAAAGGCATTTTCAACATTTTTCCAGGATATGCATGACCCATTGGAGCCCAAAAGACTTATAAATGCAAGAAACACTATCTTAACCTATATATCACTCATTACATTGTCCTGTATCAACAGTATCCCTAAATTCATCTCCCTTCTGATGACATTGAACCTTCCCGCGCAGAGCTAAGCGCAAGGGCGGCGTTACTTCGGGCGTGGCTCGCCGGTCATCGATCCGATCCGGCCGTACGTTCACTCCCGATCCCGACTCCAGAGACAACTCTACTCCGGGTCCCGGAACTCCAACGCGAACGCGTACGCGTACACACTGCTCTGCTCTGCTCTGCAAGCGTTCATTGATACCCATGCCTCACTATAAGAACTACAAGGCGAGGGAGATACATACAAGTAAGAAGTAGGGGATGTAGGGGGATTGTTTACCGGTGTATTTTGTACCTACAGGGAGGTTTGTTTATATTTAAGTAATGTACTCTAAGAGAAGGGTTGTTAGTGGTTATGGCTTAATTAGGATTAGAATTTGTTAGAGATGTAATTAATATTGTATAGGGTGGCGTAATGAAAGAACAACAAATGGCAATATAACGTACTTTTGGAAATGTGATTTAAAATCAAAAAGAAGCTTTCGGGCCTATCAAAGGTTAATTTTGAACGACTGGTTAAAAATTTTAACCAATAGATATTGTTTTGACACCTATAAATCCAATTGTTTTGTTATACAGGTACCAATATAATTGATTGGTTCAATTTTTAAACCAGTTGTTAAAAATTTACCACTGAATTACAGAATAGTTTCACTGTTAATAGTACAAAGGATAGTTCAAAAATTTTTATATTACTTCAAATATTAAAATTTAAAAAATATCTGTAGTGGTAGCACGCACTTTAGAATTCTATCAAATGAGGCATTTGTTTTCGCTTTTCGGCACGAAGCGAAAATTTGGTAGCATGCGTGTCTCAAAATATTCGCCTGCAAGCGTACGACTTGAGGCGAAAGTGTCTAAGTAACGTCATTATTTTGCCACAGTTCTATTCAAAGGCATTTTATATATAATTTATACATTTATTATATACAACTGTCATAATATTTCTTATTTTAATAGTATAAAATCCAATAATTTCCGAATCAAAAAGTGAATATAGAATTCTAAAGTGCGTGCTACCAAGATTCGTAAAAATAAAATCGTATTCGCCTGCTTTCTATGATAGAATTCTAAAGTGCGTGCTACCCCTACTGTTGTGGCCAGCACAATACCTCTCGCCATTTCCATTTTATGTTATATAAGTATTGTATTGCACTTCGCTATCGAACCGTCGTTTTATAACAAAAACATTGCATGTCTCCTGCATACATGCAATTCTAATTATATCTATTTTTCATAGTATGAGTAAATTCCTAAATGTCAGAAATTCTTCCAATTCATTAGCAAGATTGGCGGTATTTCTTATGGATTTTACCTACAATTTTAAATATTTATTTAATAAAACAATAAGAATGTTTAAATGTACTTCCCAGAAAAAGCTTTCAGAATATCACTAAAACTGTTGATTTTTGACACTGATAATTGTCATTTACAAACTATGTTATAAACATTTGAATTTGTCAACTGGTTACCTTGGTTCCGTAGCTTCTGCGATTAGATTATTCTATATAATAGTGCCTTTATCTCTAAATCTATACAAGATATAATAAAAATGTATCAGATGTAGAATTTTATGTTCTTCAATAATAGTAATAACAAAAATTCTCGAAAAATATGTACAGTAAAGTTTTTGAAAGAAGTCCGATCAAGGCCATCTACGAATTGTATCTATGAATTAAGATTTTGTGCTGTCAAATTTAGTAGTGTCGTTTACTTAGTTTTTATGAGGGTACATAATATCTTGTGTATCTCATAAAAACTATGTAAACGACACTACTAAATTTGACAGCATTAAATCTTAATTCATAGATGCAATTCGTAGATGGCCTTGATCGGACTTCTTTCAAAAATTTTACTGTAGAAGATTTTTTTAAAGAAACTATTACTGCGGTTGTTCAATGGGGTATTCCACTAAATTTTTTAATTATTTTAAATAAAACTTCATCCAGTTTTGAAGCAATTCATAGTATTAAAAAATCTCAATTGTTCCTAGTTTAACAGTATTTTATTTTCGAGAAATCAGTGTAACGTCACATTTCCCCTATACTTGTCTTTCTCCCACACACTGCTCTGAGTACGCTGCGAGAGAAAGATAACAATTGTATGACGTCAATTTCCCTTTTAGCAAATGTGAAATATCTCGTAAAGTAATTATTTAAAAAATGTTTTCATTGTTTTAACTATTATTTATTGAGCCATACTTTATGTTAAATTGAATTTTTTTTGTTATGGTGGAATACCCCATTGTTACCAAAATCTACTCAGCTCTTCCCAGGAATGTCAGATTGGGGAAACTGCAGTTAAATAATTTTTAAGTCTTATAGTATATGAGAAACCGTGGTTCCAACATATACCGTGAGTATTTTTTAACGTGAAACATTGGGTTTGTCATATCCATGGTTACGATTCGACATTTGATTGACAGCAATGTATTTGCGTGTCCTATTTAAAATGAAACATAGGGAACGAATTTGACATTTGATAAGACGTCAGTAGAGGTTAATTTTACCTGCTTTCTAGTGTACCTTGTGCTCGAGTGATTTTCTAACTTGGCCAAATTTCTTACAATATTTAAATATAATACTGTGTCAAATTCATTCCCTATGTTTTCAATGAGACAGGCAAATATATTTCTGTCAATCAAAGTCGTAACGTCGTAACTTATAGGAAAATTCAGCGGTTATCTGTCATATTGACAAGACGAATAATTATACCTGTTTTCTAAAAATTAAATTTAGTAGCAAAAAAAATATTGTGTGCCCGAAATATGTTTAGTGCTCTCGAGTGGTTTTCTGACAGCTAAATTTCTTACATAATATAATACATCTGTCAAATTCGTTCCCTATGTTTCATTTTAAATGGGACACGCAAATACATTGCTGTCAATCAAATAACTAGTCGTAACCACGGACATGACAAACCCAATGTTTCACGTTAAAAAATACTCACGGTATACACACACACACACATACACAATCGTAAAAATGTTATAATCGGATTCTAGGGACCTTAAATCGTGCTTATCCACTAAAATCTGAATATGCGAATTTTAGCATGATTCCAATATCTCTCTTAGCGAGAGGTAAAAAGTCCAGTTTTTATTTGATTGATTCTTGTATGTCTTTAATATTATTTAAATGTTGCATCCATTAACTTAAATACATATTTTAATGTGCAGTGATACATTAATACTCATAACACTGCACATTTAATTAAATTATAAATTCATTTGAATAATATAATAGTTTCTCAGTTTCCCGCAAATTGCAAATGAAAGAAGTTATCCTAATTATAACTATTTCAAAGTTTGCATTTAGCTCTACAATTGTATAATTAAAAGATAGCTTTGCGCTTTGCTCTAATTAAATTTACACTAGTATTAAGAATGAAATTAACGTTAACCTGTGGTATTCATTACACCACGCATTCTAACAAAGAACATAAAAATGAGTTTATCTGGTGTAAAACAATGGTTAATTTTCTTTCAGTGCTTTTCAGTTGTATCAAATATGGCTTAATTTACGTAATAATTTCAAACAACAATGCTACATTGCAACATTGCTCGCAGCTTCGTTCATGCTACTGCTTATTGTAGCTAATAATAGCTCTAATGAAATTTAGTTCATAATCACTGCTCATTATAGTCGCTTTGGAAAATGTGCAACGGGATATTATTATTACGAACTATTAGTTACAGTTGATTGATTTATTCGATATTGCACAATTTAATACAGATTTAAATTGACCATGTAGGGACCGTAATAATAATAACGAATAGTTATAAAAATGTAAATTTAATACATACTATATTACCTCTCGCTAAGAGAGGTATTGGATTCATGCTAAAATTCGCATATCCAGATTTTATTGGATAAGCACGATTTAAGGTCCCTAGAATCCGATTATAACATTTTTAAAATAATGTGTGTGGGTGTGTGTGTATGTGTATGTCTGGATGTTGTAGACACGATTCCTCAAAAACTATAAGACTTAAAAAATATTTAACTGCAGTTTCCTCAATCTGACATTCCTGGGAAGAGCTGAAAAGGTTTTGGTAACAATTGAACAACCGGAAGCAGTAGTTTCTTAGAAAATTTCTTCTAAATATAATTTTTTGGAAAATTTTTGTTTTGGCAAATATTGAAGAACAAAATTCTCCATCTAATACATTTAAATTTTTTATTATAGATAAAGACACTATAATATATAGCAGATTCTAATCGCAGAGGCTAAGGCACTAAGGAAACGACTTGACAAATTCAAATGTTTATAACAAAGTTTGAAAATGACATATGTCAGTGTTAAAAATCAACAGTTTTAGTGGATTTCTGATAGCTTTTTCTGGGAAGTATATTTAATATTTCTTATTATTTTATTAATGAAATATTTGAAATTATAGGAAAAATGTATATATCCATCAGAAATACCGCCAATCTGGTTAATGAATTGGAAGACATATAAGAACTTTCTCATACAATGAAAAATAGATTAATTAGAATTATAAGTGTGCAGAAGACATGTTAAACATAATAAAAAACAATATTTGGTTAAAGTTCTGTAATTTTTTGTTATAAATCGGCGGTTCGATAGAGAAGTACAATACAATACTTATATAGCCTTATATGGAAATGGCGAGAGGTCTTGTGCTGGCCACAACAGATTTTTGAATATTTATTTCACATATTACATATAACATGTTAGTAAAGTAGACGTATTGACAAATATTTATATTTTGTAGCTAGTAGTAAACTTGTAATGTACATTATAATATAAGCTAAAATCTGCTTGTAATTATAATCTAAACCTAAAGACTAAGATTTAAACACAAATTACAAGAAAAACCCTTATATAAATTATGCAATGTGATTATTATACGAATAATATCAATACATATTATGTATTTTATTTTTTTTATTTGCATTTCGTACTTGACATTGTTGTATTATTATTTTTTTTTTTAATGTAATAAATAAATTATTATTTTCTGTACTGTTTGTACGCCTATGGTTTTTATACCTTTACCGTAACCACAGAGAAATCCTTTATTACTTCAGCTCGCCAAGTAATATCGTTCAGACTATACATAAGACGTTATGAAAACGTGATATTGTTCGACTCACATAATTTGCAAAACTCGCTTCGCTCGCTCATCAAACAATATGTTTCATACCTGTTTATGTAAATAACTATAAGCGTACTCGTACGAGTGACAAATATCTCTGAACGAGAAAAGCCTGAAAATTGACCTCTCTAGTGACGTGGTGCACTTTCCACAGCAGCAATGATTGCCCGTGAGGTGACGCCTGTTAAACCCTCCAACAGAACAAAATAAAACGTACTACGTACTCTAATTAATGTTAGTTTTGAACTATTGTCCTGTTTCGTATGTTATACACCGTTGTTTATGTCGTTCGTAACCCAAAACAGTTTTAAAGTATTTACGTTGGTATAACGTAAAATACATCTGCTAATATATGGGATTACAGCGATCCACTAGAATGGAAACTAGTCCTTTTGGCGGCGGGCCAGAGAAGTTTACGTTATCGGAAGAAAGGGCCTCGCTGCTGACTAGAGTTCATTGTACCCCAGATTACAATTTTGGTCAACAAAATACTGCCTTGATCATTCACGAGCTATTCAATACATAAATAACAATTTTTGCTACAAAAAAGTTATGAATTATTAGCAAGTAACACGTCATTTGACCATGTATAGCAGTGTTGCCAAATGTTTCGTCATAATGATTCACTAATTTTACCTCATACCTGTATTTATAATAATTACTAAATGTGATGTAAATGTATTGATTTCGATTTTAATTATAGTTTCAAAGTTCAAAAGTGATGTGTTCTATTTCTAGGCATTAGAGAGTTTTTCTTATATCTTCACTGTTTTCTATTATAAGAGCTGACGAAAATAACACAAACCTACAATTTTTTTAAAAAATAGATATGAACAGAAAAATATGTTATTTTAATTGTTACTCACTGACATCTATTGGGTGATTTTATAAATAAATAAATATATCATCACGGCATATTACCCATTTCTGGGTGTGCCATTATCTACAACACATGTAGACATCGGTAATGATGACGATATATTTTACCGTGTGGGCGCTTACCAGGCGTCACCTCACGGGCACTAAGCTGGTGTGGAGAGTGCCCCACAGGGGTCACTTTTGTGCCATTTAAAATTGGAAATATTTGGCGTCTGTCGGGATCGAACCCGGTCCCCCCAGGTGATTTCATAAATTTAATTAAAATGCAAAAAAAATGTCTCATCGAATACCCTTCGATCATTGATAAATACTTATAATTTTATCACAACTTCCTCAAGCACGTTGCTTTTAGGTAACATTCCCTTCGCATTCGGCGTCGGGCTGTTACCAAGCAACACGGTTTCGGTAATTGTCATGAAATTATTTCGTTAATTATACTATAGCTGATAATTATCCTACAACAATTATCACTTATGTTACTAGTTACTAAGTACAAATACTTTTTGACCGCTAATTAAATATTAATTGTTATAATATGAAAATATCGTTTTCACGGTATGGCAGTGAAAATAAAGATTCAATTAATAAAATACACTCACAGTCACAATAAAACACTCTATTATAAATTAGGGCGCTTGCCAGGCGTCACCTCACAGGCACTCATTGCTGGCGTGGAGAGTGCCCGTGAGGTGACGCCTGGTAAGCGCCCGCACGGTACAAATATGTCATCATCATTACCGATATCTGCGATAAAGCAGATTGTGGTACACTCAGAAATGGGTAATATGCCGTGATGATCAGTTTATATGTAAAAATATCTGTCAGACTATTTAATTTATGACAGGTGAGGAATTCAATGTAATGATTACAATCTCTACTATAATATGTACATATGTAATTAATTACATACTTCATCAAATTGAATATGAGGACCGCATAGTAAGAGCATTAAACAAACTTATTAAAATTTCAAGGTCAATATCTTCAACATCAGCGAATGAAACAAAATTCTTTCAATGCAATAAAACAAATAGGTTATACTTCCGTGGCAAATTGTTTTACTGGACAATAAACCGAGAAACACACCACATTATCGATCTGGAAATAGATGCACAACAATGCAAATACATGACCTACTACTATATGAATTATAGATGCAAAAGAAAGATTTTAATGAACTATTCATATTTGTCCGACATAAACGTATAAAAGTCGAAGGATATAAAAATTTAATGAATTGAATTCTGAATGGACTATTACAGCAAAGGTCAAAAGGTTTTAAACAATTTAAACGTTTTTCAATAGAACTGTGAAGAGATAGTCAATATGGCAAGAATATTAAAAAGTAATAACCATTCAAATTAGAATAAAATGACAGAGAATATTCGAAAATAATTCTTTAAAAATAGATTATGATGTGCTAGGTTGCGAATTATTCCTTTTAGTTACCAAAATTCAAGAAATCAAAGTTTTATAAATTACAGTTAATTATAAAATTGTTAATCACGGATCACGGCATTTTTAATAATGCCTGTTTTACATTTGTCAGTTTTTTCGTCAATACGCACAGAATTTACGTCACATGCAAGAGAGAGATAGCAGATCATGTTCCATATATCCAAGCAAACCTCCCCTCGTTGACTTACGTCCCTCTTCGTAATCTTATCTGTGTGTTTGTGATTTCTTCGTTGTGTTTAATAAAAATAAGTTTAAAACCAGAAGATATGCTTGGGGCAACTTTTTAGCTCTCGCTAAGAGTTATTGGATTCATGCTAAAATTTGCAAATCCAGATTATATTGAATAAGCACGATTTAAAGTCCCTAGAATCCGATTATAACATTTTTAAAATGATGTCTGTGTGTGTGTGTGTGTGTATGAATCCTGGAAGTTGTAGACACGATTCCTCAAAAACTATAAGACTTAAAAAATATTTAACTGCAGTTTCTTCAATATGACATTCCTGGGAAGAGCTGAAAAGGTTTTGGTAACAATTGAACAACAGGAAGTAGTAGTTTCTGAGAAAAATTCTTCTAAATATATTTTTTTGGAAATTTTTGTTATTAAATATTGAAAAACATAAAATTCTCCATCTAATACAATTAAAATTTTTATTAATATCTTGTATAGATTTAGAGATAAAGACACTATAATATATAAAGTAATTTAATCGCAGAGGCCAAGGCACTAAGGAAACCAGTTGACAAATTCCAATGTTTATAACATAGTTTTTAAATGATACATGTCAGTGTCAAAAATCATCAGTTTTAGTGACATTCTGATAGCTTTTTCTTGGAAGTATATTTAATCTTTCTTATTGTTTTATTAATTAAATATTTGAAATTATAGGTAAAATGCATATATCCATCAGAAATATCGCCAATCTGGTTAATGAATTGGAAGAATCTCTGACATTTAGAAACTTCCTCATACAATGAAAAATAGATATAATTAGAATTGTATGTGTGCAGAAGACATGTTGAATAAAATAAAAAACAGTATTTGGGTAAAGTTCTGTATTTTTTTGTTATAAAACGACGGTTCGAAATGGAAGTGCAATTCAATAATTATATAGCCTAATATGGAAATGGCGAGAGGTCTTGTGCTGGCCACAACAGATTTTTTCTTTATTATTTTAAATGAAAATTCGTTTAATTTTGAAGCAATTCGTAATTTTAAAAATTCTTAATTGTTTTTAAATTAACTGCATATGATTTTTAAAGTCAATATGACGTCTCGGCGATATTTCCATCTTTTTCTCGCTCCGCACCACACTCTATAGTAGACTGCGAGAAAAAGATATCTACAGTGTGACGTCACATAGACACTGACAATAAAGCTCATATATCTCGCAAAGTAATTAATAAATTTTTTTTTTATCTTAATCGTTATTTATTGAGTAGTACTTTAAGTACAAATTATTATAAATAATAATATGTTGCGTGAATTTTATTTTGTCACAGTATTTTCCACTTTTTTAAAACTGTAATAAAAGTAAGATATGAGTAACTGTACTATTATTTGCTTCTAAAATAAGTTTTAAAAAATGCAGAGAAGTGATAAGCGACATTCAGAATTGGTGCACTGTAACTGCATGTTCTATGGATATTAAGTGCCTCTGCCTAGAATATATTTATACATATGCATAATAAGAATAAAGTTAACGTGACTCCTGAGAACAAACAGTCCTGTAGTTAAAATGTCATTACGGAACTAGCGCTAGCGTTAGAGCTCATATCAAATGCTGTTATAAGTACGAAATCTCATTTTCTCTACGTTATACTAGCACTAGCTTATTTATAGACCACACTATATACTTTATTATTGTAATTTTACCTTATGTAGCTACTGACTTACTTTTAATATTTACTGCAATCGCGTAATTATAGTGCTGCTATTTCTAGTTATATGATCACTCAACTTAGGTATAGTATACGTCGCCAGAAGTCGAGGGATCATAATAAACCGTGTATACACCCCTCAATTAAGTTCTCAAAGTAACCTTAATTTCTATCTGCCATAAATAAAAATGTAAATAATGTTCTTGGTTTCTCAAGTTTTGCACAGATTTGGACTCTGTACTAACAAAAAATAAGAAATAAAGTAGGAATTAACCTGTTTCAATAATATATATTTATTAATTTTTTATTTAAAAATGCTTTTGAGGAAGGAATAAATTTAGAATCAAGGCTTAATATCTAATACCACCCATTTAATAAATCTAATATTAATGACATAAATTGTTAAAGTTTAAGTAGAGTTTGGTTTACTTTGTTTATTATCAAACCTGAAACTTATGACCAGAAAATCAATAATTCATATCTAAAATATGGAAATAAATTCAGCAACTTTCAGAAAGGCGTTTCGTCACCTTTTACTGTAATTACCGCTCGTAAGCGTTGAGTTATAGTCACTGTCTATTCTTTTGAATAAATGTTTAAAAGTTTGAACTAAGTTCTTGAACAACTTTTTACCTCTCGCTAAGAGAGGTATTGGATTCATGCTAAAATTCGCATATCCAGATTTTATTGAATAAGCACGATTTAAGGTCCCTAGAATCCGATTATAACATTTTTAAAATGTATGTGTGTGTGTGTGTGTGTGTGTGTGTATGGATGTTGGAGGGACGATTCCTCAAAAACTATAAGACTTAAAAAATATTTAACCGCAGTTTTCTCAATCTGATATTCCTGGGAAGAACTGAAAAACAATTGAACAACCGTAAGTAGTAGTTTCTTAGAAAAATTCTTCTAAATATAATTTTTTGGGAGTTTTTTTTTTTATTAAATATTGAGGAACGTAAAATTCTCCATCTAATACACTTAAAATTTTGATTATATCTTGTATAGATTTAGAGATAAAGGCACTATAATTTATAGAGTAAACTAATCGCAGAGGTTAAGGCACTAAGGAAACCAGTTGACAAATTCCAATGTTTATAACATGACACATGTCATTGCCAAATATCAACAGTTTTAGTGACATTCTGATAGCTTTTTCTGGGAAGTATATTTAATCTTTCTTATTGTTTTATTAATTAAATATTTGAAATTATAGGTAAAATTGTGGTAAAATGCGTATATCCATTAGAAATACCGACAATCTGGTTAATGAATTGGAAGAATCTCTGACATTTAGAAACATTCTCATACAATGAAAAATAGATATAATTAGAATTATATGTGTGCAGAAGACATGTTAAATACAATAAAAAACAGTATTTGGGTAAAGTTCTGTAATATTTCGTTAGAAAACGACGGTTCGAAAGCGAAGTGCAATACAATACTTATACAGTGTGTCCCATTTAGAGGTGCCACCATTGGGATCTCGAGAACTATAAGAAATACGATGTCGGTTAAATGGAACTTTTTATGCGCCTTTGGGAGGCCATCTCAGATGTGCTTTTGTTTTTCCAAAAATTCTCATAGGGCACTAGATAATGACGAAAAACTGAATATTGTTGATTTTTTCTTTTTCAAATAACTTCTAAACTATTAGTAATTAAGAAAAACATTTCAAATATAAAAGATAGATATTTTTATTAGCTAACCAGTGGCGTACGAAATAAATTTTTATATCTGTAAGTTTTCGAGATATAACACAAACTTATATTATTTTAAATGGAACCCATATCTGATTTTATTCTCAAAAAAATCATTATTTTTTTCTCTTTTCAACGATGTAAGGGTTATTATGTTTTATATTTGTTTTGCTCCTAAAATTTAATTTTTCTCTTTAATTTCCTGAACTTTCTTATTATTTCCAAAAAAAAACATTATTATTTTTATTAATTATATTGTATTTGATCGAAATAATTTGATTTATGCCTTTATTACTTAATATTTTCATTCTAGACTCATAATTACAAATTACACTATAATGTGCCAAGGGCGACCAGATACAAAATATAAAAATTAGTTTGATACGAGTTTTGAGCAAAATTTTCTAACAAAATAAATTATTTAAATACAAGGAGTATTTCTAAATAGAAATCTACCAATATTTTCAAAATAATTATAAATTTAATACAAAATAAGGGAAAAATAATAATTTTGAAGGCAAAACAAATATAAAACAAAATAACCCTTACATCATTGAAAAGAGAAAAAAATAATGATTTTTTTGAGACTAAAATCAGATATGGGTTCCATTTAAAAAAATATAAGTTTGTGTTATATCTCGAAAACTTACAGATATAACAATTTATTTCGTACGCCACTGGTTAGCTAATAAAAATATCTATCTTTTATATTTGAAATGTTTTTCTTAATTACTAATAGTTTAGAAGTTATTTGAAAAAGAAAAAATTAACAATATTCAGTTTTTCGTCATTATCTAGTGCCCTATGAGAATTTTTGGAAAAACAAAAGCACATCTGAGATGGCCTCCCAAAGGCGCACAAAAAGTTCCATTTAACCGACATCGTATCTCTTATAGTTCTCGAGATCCCAATGGTGGCACCTCTAAATGGGACACACTGTATAGCCTAATATGGAAATTGAGAGAGGTCTTGCTGGCCACAACAGATTTTTTAAATATAAATATTTAACAGGTTAAGTTTCATAAAAATGAAATTATTTTGTTCAACAGTAAATCATATTTTATTTTCCATATTTTTTTTTATATATTATTTTAACGGAAATTTTAATGTTTTTAATTAATTGATATATGCACTTGTAAATATAAACGTAAAAATAATTCATTAAAATAACAGCAACGCGTATATTTTCAACTGCAATTTTGTAATTTAGTTCCTGTTATAATTAAACAACAGACTTTTAACCTAGTGCATTTATAAATAAATATAATGTCAAGCACTTGTATAAACTTGTTTCTATAACTCGCAAACAACTAGATCCATAAAATATGAAGGAAATGTCCTTGTTCAGAATGCAGTTCTACATCTACACATAATTCTAAATATAACTTCATTTTTCATTCCAATTAGAATCTGGTTTAAAATCGAGAAATACAAGTTAGTTCCACGTGCATCGAATGCAGGAAAAAAAAGTGTAAATCTGTGCACTGAAATTCATTAATTTTAATTCCACCTCAAGGTTAATCTTTACGTAGTTACAAAAGCCCTTTGATACAAACGAAAGGGAAACTCTAAAGGTAATTGCTTAATAATTCAAAATATAATTTGCGAAGACGGACGAATAAAAGAATAATGAATAAGGCGTAAGTCAAGGACGTCATTCGCTATTGTCAGAATGTGCGTTAAGTGACGCTTTTCAAGTTATTCGTAATTTAAGTGACGCATTTTAGGTATAAAGTATTAGATCACGAAATTTGCATTTCTAATTACAATGTAGACGACTAAACTCAAAGGAATTTTTATTAGATTGTTTTCATTTATTTAAAGAACAGAGCTTTTTACCTCTCGCTAAGAGCAGGGTTGTTGCAATTTTGCCCGACCCACCTAAAAAAACCCATCTAAAAAACCCACTTGTATGAAATCATATTTTATTAATTAAATATGGTACATACTTATATGGTACACACATATACAGTGTGTCCCATTTAGAGGTGCCACCATTGGGATCTCGAGAACTATAAGAGATACGATGTCGGTTAAATGGAACTTTTTGTGCACCTTTGGGAGGTCATCTCCGATGTGCTTTTGTTTTTCAAAAAATTCTCATAGGACACTAGATAATGACGAAAAACTAAATATTGTTGATTTTTTCTTTCTCAAATAACTTCTAAACTATTAGTAATTTAGAAAAACGTTTCAAATATAAAAGATAGATATTTTTATTAACTAACCAGTGGCGTACGAAATAAATTTTTATATCCTTAAATTTTCGAGATATAACACAAACTTATATTTTTTTAAATGGAATCCATATCTGATTTTAGTTTCAAAAAAATCAATATTTTTTTCTCTTTTCAATGGTGTAAGGGTTATTATGTTTTATATTTATTTTGCTCCTGAAATTTAATTTTTCTCTTTATTTTCCTGAATTTTCTAATTATTTCCCAGAAAAACATTATTATATTTATTAATTATATTGTATTTGATCAAAATAATATGTTTTATGCCTTTATTACTTAATATTTTCATTTTAGACTCATAATTACAAATTACACTATGATGTGCCAAGGGCGACCTGATACAAAATATAAAAATTAATTTGATACGAATTTTGAGCAAATATTTTTAAGGAAATAAATTATTTAAATACAAGGAGTATTTCCAAATAGAAATCTACCAATATTTTCAAAATAATTGTAAATTTAATACAAAATAAGGAAAAAATAATAATTTTTGAAGGCAAAACAAATATAAAACATAATAACCCTTACATCATTGAAAACAGAAAAAAATATTTATTTTTTTGAGACTAAAATCAGATATGGGTTCCATTTAAAAAAATATAAGTTTGTGTTATATCTCGAAAATTTACGGATATAAAAATTTATTTCGTACGCCACTGGTTAGTTAATAAAAATATCTATCTTTTATATTTGAAACTTTTTTCTCAATTATTAATAATTTAGAAGTTATCTGAAATAGAAAAAATCAACAATATTCAGTTTTTCGTCATTATCTAGTGCCCTATGAGAATTTTTGGAAAAATAAAAGCACATCTGAGATGGCCTTCCAAAGGCGCATAAAAAGTTCCATTTAACCGACATCGTATCTCTTACAGTTCTCGAGATCCCAATGGTGGCACCTCTAAATGGGACACACTGTATACATAAATTTTTGTCACCGGCAACATTTTACAATCAATTTCATTTTGTGTACTCCAATCCTGATGTCAGTATTTTCATTATTTTTTGAGTTGTGTAACTTATGTATTAAACGTACTATTAGTTGTGACACTTGGATCTTATTCTTGTACACACTTGCATTTCACAGAATTGCAACTATTAATATTAATTCGTAATTTGTAAGCATGTACACCCTCTTGTTAATTTATTGTTTATTACATTACAGTCTTAAAAAAAATATTAATAATATTAATATCCATTATCTACTACGCCGACTTGTGTATGTGTATTAAGATACTTTATAAAACTAAAATTAAAAATGATACATACTACATTTCGATGTTTACCAATAAAACCCGCTTTTATTTAATAAAACCCGCTTTTATTTAATAAAACCCGGGTTTTTTTCAACCCTGGCTAATAGAGGTATTGGAATCATGCAAAAAATCGCATATCCAGATTTTAGTGGATAAGCACGTTTTAAGGTCCCTATAAACCGATTATAACATTTTTACGATGATTGTGTGTGTGTGTGTTTGTGTGTGGATGTTGGAACCACGGTTTCTCAAAACTGCTGTTTCCTCAATCTGACATTCCTCTACCTATGGGGCACATTAAACAAATAGATTTATAATATTTCGTAAAATGACCATATTTTGGCAAAAATAAAATACATAATTGATGAATTATAAAACTAAAATGGAGTCTTAAGGTAAAGTTATAACTAAAGAAAACCCCCTTAACCTTAACAATAAATTTAAAAACTATATACGTATTTCGAGAACTAAGTTCTCATCATCAGCAGAAACTACAAAGTAAAAACAGAGAAGTTAAGGTTACTCAGCATGTAAACCATGCCAGAGGTCAAAACAGCTCTGAGGAATAAGGGAGAGAACACGGGTTATATAGGGACAGGAGTCATAGGTGAGTGGATACCTAATTGACCAACTAAGATTAAACAGAGTAACTCATATAATTTAGAATCTGGGATGGCACCGCGTTCATCAATTTATCTTTAAATTTATGTATTATCAAACGGTTTTGACCTCTGGCATGGTTTACAAGCTGAGTAATCTTAACTTCTCTGTTTTTACTTTGTAGTTTGTACTGATGATGAGAACTTAGTTCTCGAAATACGTATATAGTTTTTAAATTTATTGTTAAGGTTAAGGGGTTTTTTCTTTAGTTATAATTGATGAAGCAAATTCCTTTTTTAATGAGATTACCGGTACAATGGTAAATATTATGAGATTACAATTTGAAAGGTAATTACAGATACAGATATTTTAGGATTAAATATTCCGAAATTACAGCAAATTAAATACCGGGAATAAAAGATGATTATAATCTCTGGAGGTTATATATTACCGAAAATTTATTTATGGATTAGGTATTATTGTTCCATTTTCTGTTCATATAAAATTGTTCCCATGACAAATTTATGAAAATCTTTTAATGAAGAAAATATTATCTATATTGAAAATGAGGAACAAGTTTTGTAAAATTAACTAATCAATTTTTACACAAACATGTAAAATCAAATAAAACTAATTTTATTTCAATATTTAAAAATCTGTTGTGGCCAGCACAATACCTCTAGCCAGTTTCATTTTATGTTATATAAGTATTGTTTGTTTATAACAAAAAAATTACAGAACTTTACCCAAATATTGTTTTTTATTGTATTTAACATGTCTTCTGCACACATACAATTCTAATTATATCTAGTTTTCATTGCATGAGGAACTTCCTAAATGTCAGAAATTCTTCCATTTCATTAACTAGATTGGCGGTATTTCTGATGGATACGTGCATTTTACTTACAATTTTAAATATATAATTAATAATACAATAAGAGAGATTAAATGTACCCCCAGAAAAAGCTTTCAGAATGTCACTAAAACTGTTGATTTTTGACACTGACATGTGTCATTTAGAAACAATTAAATTTGTCATCTGGTTTCCTTCATGCTTTAGCCTCTGCGATGTACTACATTAGATTATTCTGTATATTACAGTGCCTTTATCTCTAAATCTATACAAGATATAATAAAAAATTTAAATGTATTAGATGGAGAATTTTATGTTCTTCAATATTTGTAATAACAAAAATTTCCAAAAAACAATATTTAGAAGATTTTTTTAAAGAAACTATTACTTCCGGTTGTCCAATTTTTACCAAAATCTAATCAGTTCTTCCCAGAAATGTCAGATTGAAGAAACTGCAGTTAAATATTTTTTAAGTCTTGTAGTATATGAGAAACCGTGGTTCCAACATCCACACACACACACACGGACATCATCGAAAAAATGTTATAATCGGATTAAAAAGGCCTTAAATCGTGCTTATTCACTAATATCTGCATATGCAATTTTTAGCATGATTCCAAATTCCAATACCTCTCTTAGTGAGAGGTAAAAAGGAATACTAAATTTAGACAAGCTTATCAATAACAATAACTGTGTAGTTATTGTCTTAGAAAAACAAATTATACATGACAATAAAAACAAGATAAATGGTTTACATAAGATAATTTTCAGTTAAACGTCTGTAATGAAACAATGAAACGTCTGAATTTTAAAAATAAATGTCGCTTGTCATACAAACAATACGTCGTTTGCCAAGACATATAAATTAAATTAGAATCCGGTCAACTAGTATGCATAACATTATTTTCATTGTATTATTCACATGCCTTTTATCAGTTTATATGTTTCACGACTAATATAGCCATATAAATATTTAATATTCTCGTATCTTTCATCAGTATCAAATATACAAGATAATATTATGTTTCGAACTTCGAATACACTTAAATAGTTTGCAGGGATTTGGTTAAAAAGATGAAAATAATCAAAAGTCCAATTTTCATGTATCCTCTTACTTTCCAATGCACTGATTCCAAATCATGAAAACGCAGGTCGATATCTCTTTTAGTTTTGGAGATATTCAACCTCAAATATTTTCTCAAAATTACCCATTTCTGGGCTAGATCTCTACTTAGTTTTGAATTATTGCCCCAAAAGTCAATAAACCCTATATTCAGATAAAAACTTCAAAATTTTTAAAAAACTATGTATCTAAATACTTCTCAATGCGCTGATTCCAAATTTTGAAACCGCAAGTTGATATCTCTGTTCGTTCTCGAGATATTGAGATTCAAAGTTTTGCTCAAAATTGCCCATTTTTGGGTAATAACCCAAAAGTGGGTCGAGATATAAATTTGGCGACAACACCATTCGATTCTACGGGCAAAATTACATAAGTATACCAATTTTCATAATTTTTGAACACCGCATACAGCCCCTAAAGCACAATAACTAAAAATGGCCAAAAATCGCAAAAATCTAAGGTGTACCCCTTACGATTTTTTCAGATTTTGGCCGTTTTCAGG
Source organism: Ophonus ardosiacus (assembly GCA_943142095.1). Lineage (NCBI taxonomy): Eukaryota > Metazoa > Arthropoda > Insecta > Coleoptera > Carabidae > Ophonus > Ophonus ardosiacus. The sequence goes on along the minus strand of OW964825.1, from coordinate 1,418,644 downwards.
GGTTTTCAAACTTTTATTCATAAAAAATGAACCGGTTAGACAAAAATTATGAAAATTGGTATACCTCGTCCAGATTTCATTTGAACAAATGACTTTTAAATCCTCTGTGTTAATCCTAATCTTTGCTACTGTGAATATTTTTACGTTTCACGCAAATATAGTTTCGTCTCAAAGTACATTATATGTCTATGAAAGTTGAGTATTGCTTGTAACTATTTAAAAGGGAAAAAGTTTTATTGAGGTTCCAGAAAACCATAGTTGACCTGTAAAATTCTTATCCAAGATGTTATGCTTGCTTTAACAATGAATGCTCATTACTGAATTGATCAACTGGTAGTGCCAAAATGTAAATATGCACGAGGTACAGGATTGTATTGAGTTATACCCCAATACCCCAATAAAACTTTTCCCCTTTTAAATAGTTACAAGCAATTTTCAACTTTTATAGACATATAATGTACTTTGAGAAGAAACTACATTTGCGTGAAACGTAAAAATATTCACAGTAGCAAAGATTAGGATTAACACAGAGGATTTAAAAGTCATTTGTTCAAATGAAATCTGGACGAGGTATATACTTATATATTTTTATCCGTAGAATCGAATAGTGGCGTCACCAAATTCATATCTCGACCCATTTTTGGGTTAATACCAAAAAATGGGCAGTTTGGAGCAAAACTTTAAATCTAAATATCTCGAGAATGAAAAGAGATATCGACCTGCGGTTTCAAAATTTAGAATCAGCGCATTGAGAAGTATCTAGATACATGAAAATTAGATTTTTGGAAATTTTGAAGTTTTTATGTGAATATGAGGTATATTGACTTCTGGGGCAATAATTCAAAACTAGGTAGAGATCTAGCCCAGAAATGGGCAATTTTGAGAAAATCTTTGAGGTTGAATACCTCCAAAACTAAAAGAGTTTTCGACCTGCGTTTTTCTCTTAAATACTTTTTCTCACAAAATAAAATTATGGCCGTATTATGGTAAAAATTCTAAAAAAAAAAAAAAACTGACAAAACACTGCCATTTTTGTTGATGTTGATTAATATAAAATTATCCATAAGAATGCGAGATTTCGTTGTGATTTTGTTCATTATTTAAATATTTGACTTACAGTTTTGACCAGCTACGTATCTCAGTTCTCGAGATTGTAGTTTCTTGCATACAATACAATCATTACAATCGTCTTATAATCCAGATTGACAATCTTTTATACAAAATTAAAGGAGTAATTCACCCCTCGCTTAGAATCCAATTTTATAATGCAAGTTTTTATATTTATAATTTTATTGGTACACCCGACAAAGTCAATTCTTTGGACTATATCAAGTTTATTGTTTAGAAATGTCATTAGCGAATTTACAAATTCACTTTTTGCATGACAGACAGTAAAAGTCAGTTTCTATGGTATGAAATCAAAATTGTAGAATCTATAGACGAAATATTGGTATTATATCCCTAGAGTAATTTTTATTATTTTATTCATTGTTAAATAATAATCTGGATCAAAACTGTTGCACTGACAGCATCAACTATTTCTTGCAGAGAATCCTGAATTAAATTACAATTATTGAAAGAAATTTATAATGAACTGTCAATAAATGTCATGTGTAACGATTCAACTGTCAACAAATTTCTGTTGTCTTTTCAACGATTCAATGCCCACTAAATATAGCACAAGAAAATTTCGAAAATATTTATTCTCTTAAAAATAACGTTTTGCACCTTCTGGTCACGGAATCCTTCGGGAAAACGTGCATTTCTTTCCCTTAATGTACTCGATATTTGTACAAAGCAGATTGGCACACCCAGAAATGGGTAATATGTAATATGCCGTGATGATATATTAATATTCTATTCCACAGATTTAACAGGTATCAACAGAAGATACTTTGTTTTTCTTTATTTTTAAGACAGTTTTCTCAATTCAATCTATTAATAACGTACAAATACACCTTATCAAATACGATATCAAGAGCACAAATCTTTAATTTAGTAAACATGGACGACATGATGAAAAGTAGGCGTTTACCCTCCTAATCAAAATATTTTGATACGCGAAAAATACACCCTCTCAAAATATATAACAAAGTACAATATTTCCGAATATTTTTATGAAATATATACGTAAAACACTAATATTTCTAACAGATAAGTGATAAGGTTTATCACTCAAAGTGCATAACATCTAAAAAGCCATAAAACATAAAAAATTTTTGGTTATTTTCCTTTTGTAAAACCTGGTCAACAATAAAGCGTTCCGCAATACAATTGATCTTTTGTGAAATGCATTCTGTACTGAGTGAATGCCATGTGTTGAAGACCCGGTTTTAAACAAAAACAAAAAAGCCAACACTTCAGTTTTTTACCGTCCTTCAAACTCGTAAAACAGATTCAAGTTTTAACTCAAAACACTCATGATCCACATAATTTTTTGCACTGTAAAATGTGTTGTAATTTTGTATGAAAAGTTCACACAATATGTAAAAGTTGAATGAAACTATTTACAGAATGAATGTAATATATCAATAAAGTAAATAAATAACAATGATATTAATTACCTTGTAAAAGTGGTATCCTTTATTTTTGACAAGTAACAAGCCGCACATGCAACCACACACATCAAAATCTCACAGAAGACTGAAGGAAAATGGCGTCATCACGGATCACGTGATGACGACACTTATTACTTGGACCAATCACATTTTGTGCTACAACACAAGAGGGAAATTTAAAATATAGGCGTACCGCACTGTAGGGTAAATAAAAAATAAATAAATATATCTGAGTCACGCTAGAATTATTGAAAATAATATATTTGGATCAATCTTTTAGAATTTTATTTTAAATATGTTTAAATACAATTTCAACTTTTTAGAATGCTTTCAAAATATTTTTTTGGGATTTAAAAACTGCCAAATTAAGAACCGCGGGCACTTAAAAACTATCAAATTAATTATAGGTGGCTTCGGGGCTTAAAAACTGCCAAAGTTATCGACTTAAAAATTGTAAAATTAATTTCAGACTGGTTAAACAGTCAAATTAATTTCTGGTGACTTAAAAACTGCCAAAGTTGGTAAATTAGTAACTTGGAACTTAAAAACTATCAAACTAATTTCAACCTGGCTTAAAAAACTGTCAAATTATTTCCTGCCAAACTGCCAAAGTTATCGAATTAATAACTGAGAGACCTACGGTGCGATTCGATAATTTTCTTTACCACTAAAGAACTGTAACTCTCAACAAAAGCGCATCATTTTTTAATGTACTTTTAAATTTTTACTGGGATATTTAGGCTCTGATGTTGCATTTTGTATTTAGAACTTCACAAATATAACTCCGAATGACGCTTTAAATGACATCTGTGGTTTTGTACGGGAAACTTTAAAACAAAAGTGCATTTTAAAATGCGTTTTAAGATTAAATGTTAATATTATAATTGATAAAATAGGAACCAAGCTTTTTCGACAAATTTTGATATTTAATTCAAAATATAGCAATAGATATGATTTGTATAATTGGTGTATTGTTATATTCACGGAAATATAGTTTTAAAAAACCAACTCGGAGTAGGCTGTGAATAAAGAAATGATCAATCCATAACAAATGAATTAATCAGTGGGCAGCTGCCAAAAATAAATTGCATACGTATTTTAGTCAATGGTGAAGTCATAGAAAAAATGATGGTTTAATTTTATGAATTGCCTCCTAAAAAATATTTTAAGTATTTAATTAAATGTCAATTTGACACTAGATATAATTGACAAAAATGTTATTTAAAGAAGTGAAAGCTTTTCTTTTTGATTCTTATTTTAGAAATGTAAATAAATCAGGAAACGGCGATTGGCAATATTCTTCTGCTGCCTGTAACAATGAATTGCAGGAAAATTACATTTCAAGATCAATTTTGACAACTTGAATTTTAAATTGAATCACTATCATACATACAGGGTGTATCAAGATAATGGAACAGTGTATTTTATTCTTGTATGTGAAAAGATACAGAAAAAAGTGATTAAGATAATTTGTAAGGCATAGAGGGGGACACATTTTAGCATAAACTTAAATCCAGTGGTACTCAAACTACAGGGCATTATATATATTTTATTAACTCATTAAATAGAGAATTTTGTTGTGAATTCAACGATATAATAATATCATCCCCTTACATTGTGAAAAATTTGATAAAAATTAATTCAAATTTAATATTTCATTTCTACTTTATCTAAGTAATCTGAGCAAACATTCAATCAATAAAACAAAATAAAATTTATTTTAGTTTTATTACATTCAAGTTAGCTACGATTTTGGCAATAAATTCAACTTTTAAAATAAATTTTTTGTTTTATTGATTGGATGTTTGCTCAGATTACTTAAAGTAGAAATGAAATATTAACTTTGAATTAATTTTTATCAAATTTTTCGCAATGTAAGAGTATGATATTATTATATCGTTGAATTCAGAACAAAATTCTCTATTTAATGAGTTAATAAAATATATATAATGCAATTTAAAAAAATATAATATTGCCCTATAGTTTGAGTACCACTGGATTTATGATAATAAAGTTTATGCTAAAACGTGTCCCCCTCTATCCCTTACAAAATATCCTAATTACTTTTTTCTGTATCTTTTCACATATACGAATAAACGGCACTGTTCCATTATCTTGATACACCCTGTATATTTCTCTGTACATAGCCTACTCCGAGTTAGGTTTTTTTTCACTTAAAAAGTCCCAAATTAATTTAATGTTGACATAAAAGCTGTCAAAGTTGTTAAATTATAAATCATGATAAGAAAATGTTCCGTGATTAATTCTGTAATTTCATTCACAACGACACTTTAAAAATTGATTATTTAGTTAACTTTGGCAACTTAATTTCAAATGACAAATAAATGACTGTTTAAAATGTTGTTTTCCTCAGCTTACTTGATTTTCTTAATTGCAATAATTCTAGCGAGACCCTCAGATACACGTAAATACAAATATACATACAATATATTAAATATTTGTTATATTTCGTTGGAAATATAAGAATATTACATTACAATATAGAATAATTCAAATAGGAAATAAATATACAAACGAGAAATGCATAATACTGATTTTTTACAAGACATTCATTGTAGAAAATAATGTTTTTATGCATTTTTTAAATATAATATTAAATAGTTATAAATTTAATTTGACAATATTATTACAATTTTTAATTATTCTTTGTAATTTTTGCAGTCTTTACAAATATGCGAAAAATATAAAGCACAAAAAAAGAATTATTCTGAAAACACTTTATAATCGCTAAATTACAATAAAACACAGTGTAAAGGTAAATTATTTGTTATATTGTGAAGTAACCAAACAAATTACAAATGAATTTATGTAAGGCACGTTTTCCATAATTGTAATCTGGTCATATTCATATCTTATAACTATTCTATAAAATTTTGACATGCAAAATTGTATATTATATTCCATTAATATCTAAAAAATTTGATAGACTATTTAATAGCCCAAAAACACAGACAAAATAAATGACTAGTAATAATAATTGAATTATTTCAAACTACACACATTGAATACACAAGTATTAATAAAAAATACATTAAAATGAAGTTATTTTTTATGTCCTTGCTGGTTACTACACATTTCTCATTCTAAAATAAATATTTTAAAATAAAACAAATTCTTAGGCGTTTGCTTTGAAATCACAGATGCCTATAAAATAAATCCCTACACTTGGAATGATTACATTTCAAAATAACAATAAAACAATAATATTATCAACTATGGAGAATTAAAACAAACTGCTTGACATATTCATATTGCAAAAGGCAACTGTGTTACGTGTACTATGTGTTAAATAATGCGTGATATTTACATACATTACATGTTTGTGGTGTTATTGCAATTACATCGATGATTGCGAATGATTTAGATTTTGGTTATGTTTCTGCGAACCCTGAAACAAAAGAGAAAACATTAATGAGATTATTCGCAGTTTTAAAGTTGTTCTATTTACATCACAATGACGACACAACATTTCGTTCTAATCTATGTAAATGTATAAGTGTCTTTTTTTAAGGAAATGTTAATGAAAGAGAATAATCGTTTGAATATTCCAGGGTCAACTTTTTGAGAAAAGTTTAATTGTCGCTTCAGGAATTTTCGATCTTTAGTTTCTGAGCTACAGATAAAAACTTATTTTTCGCTCATTTCGAAAACATTTCGTATTTTATACAGCGTGTTTCAACATAAGTGTAAAAACAATTAAGGGTATATAGTATTGACTAAATTGAGTAAAAAAAGATTAACGAACATGGGTCCGATCTTTATAGTTTCCGAGATATGAGGCAGTGAAAAATCAGTTTTTACGGGTTTTTCCTATGTTATCTTGAAAACTATAAGAGTTACGACTTTAATTAAATAAGATTTTTTGATTTCCTTTCAGAGGTCATCTTAGATGTTCTTTTCTTGAACAATAATTGTACGAAGTTAAATGTTGTGGCGACCTTAGCCAATATTTAATTTTCATATAACTTCGAAACTATTAGAAATTGAGGCGATAGCAGAAGGTTTGGAAGTAGTAAGAATTTGGAATAGAATAAATGTGTGACGTAGATATAGAGATGAGGAAATGGTAATAAAAACTCGATTATTTCAGAAACTAATAACTATTTTTAAACTTTGATAGTCCTTAATATATAGTTTTAATGTCTAGTTTCTAGTTTTAATATAATTAATCCGTGTTCTAATTTGTTACTACGGTGGAGGACCCTGTTCTTAAGTTTTCAAAAGAATCTAATTACGTCATTTTATTTTACCTAAAAAACGGTACAAAATTTGTTAAAATTTTTTTTCTCTAACTACCATAATAAATAAGTTATGAGATATTTTCGAAATGTGCGAAAAACAAGTCTATAGCTTAGAAACTAAAGATCGAAAATTCTTGTGGTGACTATTAAACTTTTCTCAAGAAGTTGACCATGGAAGGTGCAAACGATTTTGCTCTATCAGTAATATATCCCGAGATACCTTAAAAAAAAAAAAACATCGAAAATGAGACACCCTGTACAACCCGCGTACCTATTGAATAATACCCATACCATATTTTTACCAACTACTTATAGAGTGCTAGTCAGCTAAGAAAAAGCCATTTGCGTCATCAATAGATGCGCGAAGCAATGACGTAGGCTTACAGATTTTGTAGGCAGTGGCGTGCCATCTTATTCTTTGCCAAATAGTGAAAGCGCACTTCAGTTGTTATTTTTTCTATTTATTTTAGTTGATTATCACAAATTATTAATAAATGACATGTAAATTTGCTAAAGAGACATTTTTAAAATACCTATTCACTGCGTCTGCTTTGATTTTCATTTAGGAAGTGCATTAGGCCATCACACGACGGAATTTTATATTATTTTAGTACGAGCCGATATTTCGGTCTCTCAACTAAGTTGATAATTAAAAACTTAATTACCCCTATTCTGTAAGAAAGTTGCGAAAGTTGCTAAATCTTAGCAACATTGCTATTGGCTATTTGCTACAGCAATGTTGCTTAGAGTTAGCAAATGTTACAGAATTAGGGTGATTGTCTTCGTAACAAATAAAAAATATAGCATTGAAAATTGTAGTTTAAAAAATTATTCCAACCTCTATTTTTTCGTTTATTTCAGGGAACTTTATAAGCAACTTTTGTTCAAAGATTGAAATATCAGTCCCCCACTGTACTAACAATACCAATAATGAAATTGATTCAACTGTGGAATTATCACGTATACAAAATATCTGATGTGGACAGCACATGACTTCCTTGTACGCCTGTTACACTATACATATTTTGTTAATAATTAAAATATGTATTATAACAGACCCAATCATAAAATTGCGCGTATTGGACATAATTTGACATCAACATTTTATTTTTTTTGTTATTTTTTGTCCTAATCCATAGCAAACTTAATTAGAGAATAAAAGAGCTAATTTAATCATAATTAATGTTTTCGACGCAGAATTCAATTCTCTAAAACTTTTATTTGAAGTATTTATTACTAAAATCAAAATAACACCATTTTTCAAGAAAAACTGAAAACATCTTCAGGTTAGACTATTTTAACCAAAATCTATTATGTTATTCCCATTGATATAGAAGTCTTATATATCAAATTTGAAAAGTTTTGGATTATATTTTAATATAGTTTTTCATTAAAATCTATTATAGGCTTCAAGTAAAGTACCACTTCCGGGTAGACCAATTTAACTAAAATCTATTATGTTATTCCCATTGATATACAAGTCTTATATATCAAATTTGAAAAGTTTTAGATTATATTTTAATATAGTTTTTCATTAAAATCTATTATAGGCTTCAAGTAAAGTACCACTTCCGGATAGACCATTTTAACTAAAATTTATTACGTTATTCCCATTGATATAAAAGTCTTATATACCAAATTTGAAAAGTTTTGGATTATATTTTAATATAGTTTTTCATTAAAATCTATTACAGGCTTCAAGTAAAGTACCACTTCCGCAAGTTATGTAATGACCAAAAAGGGAGGTGCACAACTAGATGTTATAACAGTTCTAAATACAAAATTTTAACTTTCTACGGCTTCCCGTTTTTCAGTTATGCGAAATACGTACATACGTACGTACAGACGTCACGACGAAATTAGTCAAAATGGATTCAGGGATGCTCAAAATGGATATTTCCGTTGAAATCTGGAAACCGAAATTTTTCGCGATTACAATACTTCCTTTACTTCGTACAAGGAAGTAAACAACCAAAATAACACAAAGGACTTGACATAAAAATATTTCATAAACACTCGATAAGGCAGAAGTAAACTGAAATATAACTAAATTAACAAATTGTTGTACTATTTATACCGAATACTTATCCCTTCTCTACTCAAATCTTTAATTTTTCTGTTTGAAAACTTACGGAACATCAACACAACTACATAATACAATTAGATTCAGTTAATCTTTTGGACCTAATGGATAAGACTGTAATAACATACGTAAGTCGGTGTAATAATTTCAGTTGAATTACATCTTTGATCTCTTTTGGTATTAACTTTAATCTTTTTCGGGTACAACATCTGGGTAAATTGTTTGTTAGAAATTAATCTGCAAAGCTTAGTACAGTTTCTACATTTGTTCTTAATACATTTATATTTAAACCTAGAAATACACCTGATATGTTGATTAATCATATGATACTTCAAATGATACAATTTCATTAGAACTAAACGTCAGAACATAACACGAACGACACTGGGGTATCTATGAACAAGCTAAGCCGTTGTTATGACAACCAAGGGTAATGACAAAAATTCGTTTCTGCGCTGATGACGTAAATGGCTTTTTCTTAGCTGACGGGAACTCTACAGCCCGATTCACAAAAAAGTTTAAGCTAATCCTCATTTTTGGATTAGTGAATTCTATTCTGGCATTTAAAATTTAATTTTCATGTTATTATCAATAAAAGTAGATACTAGGAATAGATTAGACTATATTTTAAGTTATAAACTGTCAAAATTAGAGTAGAATTCGCTAATCCAAAAATGAGGATTAGCTTAAACTTTTTTGTGAATCGGGCTGAAAGTGATTAAAAGTAAAAGAAAATTAATATAAAGCAAAGAAAAAATAGAATATAAATAAAAAGCTACAGCCCCATGCATGTAAAGCTCCTCTCCCATTTAAACCCCAACCAGAAATTTAAATTTCCAACAAAAACATTGCATACATCGTGCGACACCGACAACAAAAGAAGAAAACAGAACGTACCCAGCTACCGACAGGAGGTGCCTCATCATCCGAATGATACACCTTGTCCCCCTCGCCTGAGTAAGTGTGCCGGTGCCCCACAGTGCTGAGAGTGGCATAGCCCCGGTTACCTCTATAGAATCCGTTCCGTTCGTCCAGCGACACCTGCACATCGGCATCCGAAAGCCCGTTGACTCTGTGCGCGCTCATCACCGGAGATGACGTCATCACGCAACTCGTAGTTATGTCCACGTTTCCCGACGCGTTGATGTAAATACTTGTTGTGTACAACGGCTTTGGCGGTTCTTCTTCCGGGGATATTATAATATTTATCGGGGAGGTTGTGTTCGTACTTTTGTCTTCTAGTTTCGGCGATTCTTTCGGCTGAGATTCTTCCGGTTTTTCCGCCTCTACTTTCCCTTTATTACTATTATTGTTATTAGTAGTAGCTGCGTTTTGACTGCCAGGTTTTTTTTCTACTTTCTTTTCGATTTTAGCAGGAACATAATTAAATTTAGGCATTCGAGATATCCAATGATCATTCATACTTCCTACCGAACTTGTACTGGCGCCCGAACTAGAATTTGAACTTGATCCAACGTAAGTTCCGCTTCTTTTTTGATAAAAAAGAATATACGCGCTGTTGTTGACAAGTTCCGACCGGATGTCATTGGTGGATTGGCTCAGGTTGGTAACTTTGGTATCATCGTAAAGATACCAATGGTTGTCGTACGGATTTTTGCAAGCGGCTGTATAATGGCCGGTTTCTAAGTCTGTCCCGTGGTGGTAACAAACGGCGTAAAGGTCGTATGTGTTGTCGCTGCTGTTGGATTGTTTCCGAGGGCGTTTCCAGGGGGACCAACCTACGCCGCCTAAAATGACAGGGTTGTGGTGGTGGTGGCCGTGGTGGGATTCCAACGTGCTTGAATGGGACATGGAGGTGTTGTGCTTGTTGGCGAGGTGGGGGGACATGTCAAATCCGTATACGGGGAAGTCGACCATTGTTGTTAGTTTTGTACTGTTTCGACCTTTCACGGTTTGTCTGTAACAATATTAACAATTACTTTATGAGTTAAAAATATAATAGTTTGAAATGTTCAGATATTTTTATTTAAATTTTAAGTTTGGTTGTTTAATCTTGGGAGAATTCTGAATAAATACGCACAAAATAATTTTTTAAAATGTACATTCAAATTTAATATTTAAATAATTTTATAATTTATTTTCAAACACCTACCGTTTTTATTTTCTATTCTATTCTACGGAAAAATACATAAAAAGGCAATTTCTACAAATTAATTGTACAAATTTAGATTCATAAACAATATAATAGAATTACATCAAATTTATAAAAAAAAATCTTATTTCAACTTATCTGAATCATAGTAAAAAATTATAACGAAATACACATTTCGTGTCGGCGTGTGTGACGTCATCTACACCAAGAACATATTTTTTTATACTTTTTGAACTTCATTTTCAGAAAAAGTAACTTCAATTTGCAAAAAAGTAAATTTAATTTAGAAAAAAGTAAATTCAATTTAACTTATGTTGAAAATAGTCTCATCTTTTTACATATTTTAAAAGCTTTTCATCAATGTGTAACAATTCTATATTCTTTTGTTTTAAACATGAATAATACAAGAATTATTAATTTTTTGGGGTGAAAAAAATGACATTTGTTAAGATTCAATTGAAAAAAACAATTACAGATCATTTTAATTTATTATATTCTACAAATTTTTGGATTCGTTAATTTATATTTTATAGTAAGAGTAGATTTGACACGTTTTCAAAAATGTGGAAAATATGATTAGGAAAATGAGTAAAAATAATGAAAATAACATTAAAACTAAACAAATAATGATTTGTAAATGATTTTCTAATTTGTTTCTTGATAAATTTCATTTTTTTCACCTCAAAAAATTAATTAAAGTTTTATTCATGTTTAAAACAAAAGAATGTAGACTTGTTACACATTTTTAAAAAGTAAAATAAGTAAAAAGATGAGACTAGCCTTAACTTATGTTCCAACTAAAAAAAAGTAATATGATGTTTGTATTATATCTCGAGAATTATAAAGTTTTGAAAAAATATAATTACTATATCTCGAGAATTATAAAGTTTTGAAAAAATATAATTACACCATGTTATTCTACGTAAAAACTGTATAAAAATATTCTAAACTTATTTTCTGTATCACTCATAATAAGCGATATATGACGTATTTTCAAAATAAGCGTAAACAAGTTTTCGCCTGTAGCTCAAAAACAAAAGACAATCTAAAATTCCTGTGGTGCTTATTCAAATTTTCTCAAAAAGCTGGCTCATAAAGACCTACAACAATTTTCTGTTTTTATTTTATAATACATACAATACCATTTTTAATTATAGCAAATATCAATGTACAGTAAAATTTTTTAAAGAAGTCCGATCAAGGCCATCTACGAATTGTATACAGTGTGTCCCATTAAAAAAATTATTTTGTACGCCACTGGTTAGTTAATAAAAATATCTATCTTTTGTATTTGAAACGTTTTTCTCAATTACTAATAGTTTAGAAGTTATTTGAAAAAGAAAAAATCAACAATATTCAGTTGTTTGTCATTATCTAGTGCCCTATGAGAATTTTTGGGAAAACAAAAGCACATCTGAGATGGCCTCCCAAAGGCGCACAAAAAATTCCATTTAACCGACATCGTATTTCTTATAGTTCTCGAGATCCCAATGGTGGCACCTCTAAATGGGACACACTGTATATGAATTAAGATTTTGTGCTGTCAAATTTAGTAGTGCCTTTTACTTAGTTTTTATGAGGGTACATAATATCTTGTGTACATCACAAAATCTTAATTCATTGATACAATTCGTAGATGGCCCTGATCGGACTTCTTTCAAAAATTTTACTGTATAATTGCTACTAACTATTGTAGATGACGTCACATTTTAAAAATCATATCTCAAATATTTCACATCGTTCTTAATAAATTGTCTGCCGAACTTTTTTTTATAAAATAAAATTAGTATTGGAATAATACTACTTTTTTTTTAATTTAAGTTCTGTATTTATTTATACTGGTGCCGAAACGTTGGGTTTTAGTAATAAATAAATACAGAACTTAAACTAAAAAAAGGTAGTATTATTCCAATTATTAATATGAGTTCTGAAAGATATTTTAATAATTTAAAATTAGTATGTCTGTTTTCTTGACCCACTTGAATAATTATAGTAAAAAACTTACTGTCTAAATCTCTTGAAGTGCACAACCAGTATATCAGGCAACGACCACACATCCAACGTCTTCACAACTGGCAAATACTGCTGACACTGCGGACACCTCCACGCGTCTTCCACCGATAACGTCTCCGCTTTTGTATAATGATTAAGACAATCCTCCAGGGTTAGCGGACACCCTCCTTGGAGGGACTGCGTCCGTAGTTGCCTGACACTGGAGTGCTCTTCTATCAAGTCTTGGTCATCGGCGATGATGCTTTCTTTACTCTCTGGAGTCCACTCGAGGACGAGTTTGACGTGGGCAGGACTGCCGTCTTCTCCGCAAAGAGCCAAGGCTTGGTCAACGCATTCCATGAATAAGGGGTGTTGGATTTCGGGGTCTAAGTAACAGTGGGGTTCGTTGTCTATGCAGGCGGGGTCCGACACTCTGATTTGGAAGACCTGGAAATAAATAAATATATCATCACGGCATATTACCCATTTCGGTGTGCCACAATCTGCTTTATCGCAGATATCGGTCATGATGATGACATATTTGTACCGTGCGGGCGCTAAAAGGCGTCACCTTACGGGCACTCATTGTTGGCGTGGGGGTCACTTTTGTGCCATTTAAAATTCAAAATATTTGGCGTCGGTCGGGAAATGGAAATGGTTACATCTCCACATGTAAATGTTGTTCATCATCAAAATTATTCTGGTACTACATGGGGATTCAACAATTTTTTTGATTTTTACCTCTCGCTAAAAAAGGTATTGGAATCATGCTAAAAATCACATATCAAGATTTTGATTAATAAGCACGTTTCAAGGTCACTAGAATCCGATTTTAACATTTTTACAATGTCTGTGTGTGTGTGTGTGTGTGTGTGTGTGTGTGTGTGTGTGTGTGTATGTGTGTGTGTATGACTGGATGTTGGACGGACGATTCCTCAAAAACTATAAGACTTAAAAAATATTTAACTGCAGTTTCCTCAATCTGATATTCCTGGGAAGAGCTGGAAAGGTTTTGGTACCAATTCTTCCAAATATTATTTTTTGAAAATTTTTGATATTACTAATTTTGAAGAACAAAATTCTACACCTGATACATTTAATTTTTTTATTATATCTTCTATAAATTTAGATATAAAGACGATAAAATATATAGAATATAAGGATATAACAAGCCGAGTAACATAATTTGTAAATGACAGATTTCAGTGTCAAAAATCAACAGTTTTAGTGACATTTTGTTAGCTTTTTCTGGTAAGTACATTTAATCTTTCTTATTGTTTTATTAATTAAATATTTGAAATTATAGGTTGTAAAATGCATATATTCATCAGAAATACCGCCAATCTAGTTAATGAATTGGAAGAATCTGTAACATTTAGTAACTTCCTCATACAATGAAAAATACATATAATTAGAATTATATGTCTGCAGAAGACATGTTAAATACAATAAAAAACAATATTTGGGTAAAGTTCTGTAATATTTTGTTATAAAACGACGGTTCGATAGCAAAGTGCAATACAATACTTATTTAGCCTAATATGGAAATGGCGAGAGGTCTTGTGCTGGCCACAACAGATTTTTATATATGTTATAGTATTTTTAAATTCAGAAATTCCCTAATTTTTTAGTTATTGTTTGAGAGCTATTTGTGTCAATTGAATTCAGTATTTTTATAAAAATGGAAAACTAAACTTGACATTGTTGTATAGTATCGAAGAAAAAACCGTACATCAATGTATTTTATCACAATTAAATCACAAATATCCCCTCTCCCCGCCTAACGTAGAACTGATAGATGCAATTGCGTTTCCGTGTTTAACACAGATAGCGCTATTTGCATTTCTAAATATTATCAGGAAGATAAACGTCATATCCGGTAAAAATTTGCAGTAGTTTTTAAATTTATAATTCTAATTTTACGATAATTACAGAAAAAAAAAATGTTAGGTCAATAATTTATCTCTAGGCACAGAAAAACAATTTCAAAGAACAATAATGAATAATACTACCTTTTTTACCTTCCGTCACCTTTAGGTAAAGAAGGTATTGTCTTTGGTCAAAAAATTCGGCAGTGAGTTTTTAATGAATAAGCACGTTTTAGGGCCCCTAGAATACGAATTTACTATTTTTAAGATGATGTCTGTATGTGTGTGTGTGTGTCCGTTTGTGACAAATTTTTCTCCGACGATAACTCCAATACTATAATTCTAAAAATTATAATTCTTTCGTATTTCTCTTTTTTACATCCATATGAAGAGCTGATTAGATTTTGGTTATAATTGATCCACCGGAAGTACCCTTATTTGAAGTTTTTAACAGTTTTTCTTGAAAAAACGTACTTAAATATTATTTTTCGACATTTTGTGATTATCAATATGAAAGAATATCTTATTCTCTATACGGTTTGATTATACAGTTTCGTTCATATTCAATAGATATAGAGTTATAGAGACATTAAGAGAGATTAACTTTCAAAAATTAGTCAGCTTTGTTAAAATTATGGAAACAACAGATATATTCAGAAAAATTTAATTGACAGATGTCAGTGTCAAATGCAAAACCAAAGTTGAAAGTATAGGGTCAGAAAGTTATGTGTGAATGTGATAGAGTGTCCCTCCAAAGAGAAGAAGATGGAAGGACTGTGTAGCAGAAGATTTGAGAGAGGAAGAATTGTGTGAAGAAGATGCGTTGGACAGGAATGATTAAAAGAAAAGAGTAAGAAACAGCGACCCTTAATAAAATAGGGAAAGGAACTTTCGGTATAGAATTTGTAAAAAATAGTGTGTCCGTGTTACTATTTTATAGGATATACAGAATCTTTTTCAAGGAACTTTTGGTATGGGATATATACAAAATACATCGAATTGACGGAAGGTTTTGTGCTGGCCACAACAGATTTTTTTATTTTAAGTTCTGTATTTATTTATTTATTTATTTATTTATTTATTATTAAAACCCAACGTTTCGGCACCATAAACTGGTGCTTCTTCAGGGGAAAACATTGACATAAATATGTGAAATAACAAAAACAACAAGTGACCAAGGTAACAAGAAAAGTTCGTAAATGTTACCTTTTTTTTAAGTATACAATTTTCTAGATAATATATGCATGCCCGGCAATAACTTGGACGGCGAACATGCATCTTCTCAGGAAAAAATCTCCTTTTGCCAGAGGAAAAACCGTCCCAAAAACTGGCAGAGAAGTGATCTGTAATTCTGTATAACTCAGAGACGCTTTATCGGTAGCGAAAAGGTAGTATTATTCCAATTATTAATATGAGTTTACAAGTGTATAACAAATAAAAACTTCAAATTAATTTCGAAAATCAGTATTGCATAAAAAAATTCCACATAATTTAAAAATAATAACACATTTTTTAATTTACAAACTGAAATATAGTTCATGTGTAAAAAGTAAACAACTAATAAAAATATTATTGTTGTTCTTGCAATTATTTTATCTCATTAGATAAAACAACCGGAAATTTTTCTAGCATGATTCACTTGTTGTCATTTCCTGTACTTTAAATCTATACTTACTCCAGATGGCTGTTCGGACGTCAAAATATCGTCGTGTAAAATTGGCGCCATTTCTTTCAACAAAAGCTTCTGTAAATCTTCGTAAGATGTCTCTCTTGATATTTGCATCGTGTATGGACTTCCTGCAAATGAAATTAGAATTGCATAATGTTTCAAATGAGTCACATGTTATTGACATTAAATAATTTAATGGGATTATCAAATATTTAAAGGTTTTTAAAAAATAATTATATCATTACAGTGACAGTAACAAATGTAAATGCCAAAGTTTATGCATGGGTTTGGCCTTGAACAAGGGAAGCATAAAATTCTATTCTTGGACCTAGTTATTTTTAACTACAAATTATTAAATTAATGAGTGTAACTTAACTCTCAATTACTTGAACAAAAAACATGATACTGATTTACAATTCAAATATTATTCATTCATTGTTTGTTCATGTTCTCAATAGTATTTTTCCACTTTCAATATCGTATTTATGTAAGTAGGCTTTTAGGACGTTGTTTGTAAGGATTTTACTGTCAGATTATCGGACTAAGTAGCTCCCTTACATCCCTATTTTGTGAAATAACAATAGGTACATAAACCATAACAAAAAATAATGAAATGTACACTTTATTCTTAAAGTACTACTCAATAAATAACGATTAAGATAAAAAACATTTTTTTAATAATTTGCGAGATATATGAATTTATTTCCAGGCCACAGATGACGTCACACTATTGGTATCTTTCTCGCGCAGCCTACTACAGTGTGAGAAAGATAGTTATCAAATGCAGCTATACAAAAAACAATTATGAGTTTTTGATATCACGAATTGCTTCAAAATTAAACGAACTTTCATTTAAAAATATTTTTAAAAAAATTGGTTTATAGGCCCATTATCGGTTTCTATTGACAAACAGGACGTAAGTAGCTCCCTTACATCCCTATTTTGTGAAATAACAATTAGATATTTTAAATTTGTGTGAAATATTTGCTCATTCTTATAATTTTAATTTTATTATTAATTATGATGCAATGTTAGGTAGAAACCACGTGTCTTTTATGAAATATCCAATGAAGTATCCAATAACAATCAAAATATTCCCATTTAAAAAATATAATGTTTCTCGAGAATTATTAAGTTTTGTAAAAATCTAATTTCATAACGTTATTCTACGTAAAAAACTGTATAAAAATGATCTAAACAGATATAAGGTATTTTCAAAATAAGTGAAAAACAAGTTTTAGCCTGTAGCTCAAAAACAAAAGACGATCGAAAATTCTTATTTCACGTATTTGCTTTAAAAAAGTGCACTTTTTGTCACACTTTTATTTTGGAAAAAAAAGACATACTTTATAAATCCATTTTAATGAAAAAAAAAATGTGCTTTTTTAACAGAAGTAATAGTTATTTATATACAGAGGGTCGAAAGAAAAGGTTTACGCCTGCGGACGAAATTTTATTTTTTATTCGTCCAAGGGTGTAAATTTCTTTCGGCCCGAGGTATGTACAACGTTTTACGCACAACTGCAATCAAATGAAATGTTTTTAAATTATTTTTTAAATACATTTAAAGCTTGTTGCTATATAAAAATATTACGTTGCCAGGTGGCCATGTCACAAAACAATAAGGCGATGCGTTGCATTGCTAACTATTTGGTTATATGAATATTTTTTTAAATGTCAAACTTGGAGATTTGAGACAATTTCTGAAGTAATTCCTTAAGCAATTCTAATAAAATCTAGTGAAAATTTAGCGGAACTAATATTATTTTTTAAAAATAAGAGTCTTGATTACATTTCCAATTGTATTTTTGATGTTTTGTTTACCAGTAAGCGGGCTCTTTCTGTATTTTACCGCCCGCATATGCTACTTTACCGCCCGCAGGGTGTAATCTTTCAGTTTCCGCCATGGTAACTACGATGTAAACAAACAATTTTAAAGCAGATGTGCGTAAAAAATATATTATGGCTTAACGAATAACAAGTAACAGAAGAGAACCCCATTGGCGTACAAAACTACGTTCCTAGTCTTAGTCTTATTCAAGTAGTTCTATTTACGTCTATTAGTAATCTGTATTTTAATTAAAAGTTATTTTAGTCAATAAATTGTTCCTACTCGTAACTAATAGATTATATAGCATAATTAACTACAGAAACTATTATCTATGCCAGCTTCAAGTATTCCAAGAATCTTACCAATAATATGCTCATCTTAAAATAGAACGAAGAAAAGAAGAACGACAAAGATTTCTAAATTTAAATTCGTCAATATGTAGCCATTAGTTAGTTATTGTGTGAAAACGTCCATTTTTGAATAAATTATAGATCGCGTGTTCAAAGTAACTGCTCATGATATAAGTTATCATGCATACGCAAATTTAAAATAAATATTGCATTATCGGATACTATTATGCAACAGAATACGTTATAAAAATGTAAGCAATTATAATTATTCTAGAAAATTTTCCCTAAATAAAATAAAAGTGGAAAAAAGTGCCCTAATGTTTTATTATTTCACGCATTTACGTTAAAAAAAGTGCGCGCTTTTCATACTTTTATTATGTAAAAAAGAAACTTTAAAAAAGGTGTACTTTTTTTAACAGCAATAAAAAAATAAATATATTACTTTTTTTAATTAAACCTCGATCAAATACTTGTGAATAGAAATCTAAGATTAATAATAATAAAAAAACTTGATTAATATAACAGTAAAATTTTGAAAGTCATAAGAAAAATCATTATTAAAAGTAAATATAAAAAATATAATATATTGATTAAACTTTCTCTAACAATAAAAAGGTAATAATTACAACAAATTCCGAAATACCTCTTGAGGTATGTTAGGTATGCATTTTAATAATCATTTTGCAATATATTTATCTAGTAATTTGTGAAGAAAATTATATGAAATTCTTTACATATTTGTGTAATTCATATTTACGAGTTTATGCAATTGAACACATAACATTTAATTGAATTGTACAAATTTCAAAACAAAGAAATTAATAACTGAATTATTTAACTTTCTACATGTCAACTTTTATATTATTGAATTTTGTTATAAATTGAAGTCTTCCTTCTCTGTTATGTTTTGTGTTTCAACTCCGCTTTTTTTATTTGAAATGTTATTTGGTTCATCACAAATCTCTTCTATTTCTTTCTTTCTCTGGTTTTACACTTCTTATTTCTTATGAGCTTTAAGATACATGTTGTGTAACATTTTCGAGCAAAAAGTAGACATTTCAGTTGTTTTTAGAGAAGATATAACTTTCTTACAAAATAAAAGAGATAACATGTGAATTTATCAAATATTTCACATTCCATGAGATTTTAGGTATTTAAAGTTTGCTAGAAAACATCTGAGTTATTTATAGTAAAACTAGACCTTAAAACTGTATAGATTTTTTCTCTGAAAGTCATAGGGTATAATCAGCTATAATATCCTGAGGTCATTGATAATTACGAAATAATATTGACAGTTGCCGAGAGCGCATTGCTTGGTAACCGCCCGTATCCGTAAATTTTTGAGATATAACACAAACTTAACCCATATCTGATTTTAGTCTCAAAAAATAAATATTTTTTTCTCTTTTCAGCGATATAAGGGTTATTATGTTTTATTAGTTTTGCCTTTAAAATTATTATTTTTTCCTTATTTTGCATTAAATTTACAATTATTTTGAAAATATTGGTAGATTTCTATTTGGAAATACTCCTTGTATTTAAATAATTTATTTGGCACATCATAGTGTAATTTGTAATTATGAGTCTAGAATGAAAATATTAAGTAATAAAGACATAAAACAAATTATTTTGATCAAATACAATATAATTAATAAAAATAATAATGTTTTTTGGGAAATAATAAGAAAATTCAAAAAAAATAAAGAAAAAAATTAAATTTTAGGAGCAAAACAAATATAAAACATAATAACCCTACATCATTGAAAAGAGAAAAAAATAATTATTTTTTTGAGACTAAAATAAGATATGGGTTCCATT
This sequence comes from Ophonus ardosiacus, assembly GCA_943142095.1. Classification (NCBI taxonomy): domain Eukaryota; kingdom Metazoa; phylum Arthropoda; class Insecta; order Coleoptera; family Carabidae; genus Ophonus; species Ophonus ardosiacus. The sequence continues at coordinate 1,398,100 of OW964825.1, read as the reverse complement.
TAAAAAAATATAAGTTTGTGTTATATCTCGAAAATTTACAAATATAAAAATTTATTTCGTACGCCACTGGTTAGTTAATAAAAATATCTATCTTTTATATTTGAAACGTTTTTCTCAATTACTAATAGTTTAGAAGTTATTTGAGAAAGAAAAAAATCAACAATATTCAGTTTTTCGACATTATCTAGTGCCCTATAAGAATTTTTGGAAAAACAAAAGCACATCTGAGATGGCCTCCCAAAGGCGCCCAAAAAGTTCCATTTAACCGACATCGTATCTCTTATAGTTCTCGAGATCCCAATGGTGGCACCTCTAAATGGGACACACTGTATATCACAAATTAGAAAATATCATTCTATTATTATTACTATTAAATGGGACACACTGTATAATAGTGTTTTATTGTCAGTGTGTATTTTATAAATTGAAGCGTTATTTTAATTGTCATACCATCAAAACGTCATTTTCAAATTAAAACAATTAATCTTTAATTATCTGTCAAAAAGTGTTTGTTACTTAGCAACTTAATGACAAGCGATAATTGTCTTAGGATAATTATCAGTGTACGTTTGTTTTGATTGGTTATTTTCGCACACGTGATCAGAACTACAATGATTCAATGGGGTCATTTCACATTTTCTGATTTATTTTTTCTTGAAAAAATAGGTCAAATTAAACATGTATGTTTATGTTTTACATCTTACAAGTCTTTGGAATCAGAGATATGATTTTTTAAAAGTTGCGTTTAATTTCAAATATTTCAACGGCTGACGACACATATTCACGGATACGACAGTCGAGCTCTACCGGTTTAATTTAGAACTATGATTATTTGGTTTCGTATTTATTTAAATAAATGGTTTATTTACATACCTTATACACTTATACTGCACTAGTACTTTTAAAGAAATAGAAGTAATAATAATCTTCTCTCTTGTATATTTTGCTGTCAGCTGTCACACTTTTAGGTTAGGTTACTGTTTCATGTTGTGAACCGTGTGTGTGTGGGAGAGAATTGTCTTTGTGTGAGTATGAATATGTGTCGTCACAAATTTAGTCCGTGTTTAAAAGCGCGAAAGTTTATTAGCAAATTTATGAATGAAAAGTCGCATATTTCAAATTATTTTCTATTACTATATTTACTAAATGAGGTGGATTTCATGATTTTATACAAAAAATCGACAATTATTTTTTTTGAAATGACCCCATTGGATAATTTTTTATGCAACCAAAAAATTTTCTTGTCTTTTTTCATGAAAGTAAAGAATAAAAAAATTGTGCGACACCTTATTGTAAAACGAATAACGCTCGGAAAATCCAAAAATTCTCGTTACTTTTTGATCAATCCCAAAATTAGACTCGTTGATACTAACCAAATTTTTGGGCGCCTTTTTGGGTCACCACCACATTAATCCAACACAAAAGCACGTAGGCACTCGTGCTCGTCTCCTCCGCGTCTTTAAGCTGGGGCACCTCTACGCAGTAGATGGGATCCGCCTCGCTTATAACCGACACCTGTTGGGTATCACTGAATGTCCGGAGGAATCCAGCCTCACAGATTTCTGTCAGCAACATGCTACCGCGTTCGATGGAGGTGTCCGACTCTAGGACATCCCGCAACTCGGAGACGGTAGCGTCCGAGGGGATGCTAACGCCGATTTTTACTTGGCGGGGTTGCTGGGAGGTGTACAGAACCTACAAGAAGACAGAGATTAGTTTATCCCGAAAAAATCTGATATTTTTTCTGTTGATTAAATAAATAAAAATGTGTTTTATTTAATTTATTTGAACAACTTGTAACTAGGCGACGTCATTTCGTTTCAATTTTGCCCGACCCAAAAAAAACCCACCCGGGTTTTTTTTAAAAAAAAACCATCTAAAAAACCGACTTTTATAAAATCATATTTTATTAATTAAATATGGTACATACTTATATGGTACACACATATATACATAAATTTTTGTCACCGGCAACATTTTACAACCAATTTCATTTTATGTACTTCGTGTTTGATAATTTTTAATATATTTTTCATTGCTGTGCGAACTGAACACAGTGTTTCTTTTATATTTGAACAACTCCAATCCTGGTGTCAGCATTTTCATTTCATTTTTTTTTTTTTGAGTTGTGTATTAAACATACTATTAGTTGTGACTTGTGACACTTGGATCTAATTTTTGTACACATTTGCATTGCACAGACTTCAACTATTATTATTAATTTATGTACACTCTCTAGTTAATTTATCGTTTATTACATTACAGCCTAAAAAAAATAATAATAATATTAATATCTATTATCTATTACGCCGACTTGTGTATGTGTATTAAGATACTTTATAAAACTAAAGTTAAAATGATACATACTATATTTCGATGTTTGTCAATAAAACCCGCTATTACTTAAAAAAACCCAAGTGAGCTGGGTTTTTTATAAAAAAAACAGGGTTTTTTTCAACCCTGTTTAACTGACAGTTAAATTTTGAACCAGAGATTGTAAAACTGGCCCTAAGGTGAATATAATCTTTAATTTTCTGTTTTATATTAACATAATATCAAAATGAAACTTTAATGCATTTAGTAATAGTATGTTTGTGCGGGTAATGTAGATCACCTATTTGACGTTTCAATAATAGTTTGGAGGTTAGTATTTTAGTTTATATTTTGGTATCTATATTTTAAATTATAAGTAACTACCTATATGTTTATTTATAAAGTAAAATAAATAAATATATCATCACGGCATATTACCCATTTCTGGGTGTGCCAGTATCTACAACACATGTAGACATCGGTAATGATGATGATATATTTTACCGTGTGGGCGCTTACCAGGCGTCACCTCACGGGCACTCATAGCTGGTGTGGAGAGACCAGAGAGAGAAAAAGGAACTAATGTCAAATTCAAATTAAAACTTTCTCGCACGCCATGCCATCTATTGATAACATTCTTAAACATGCTTCCCCTCCCCAGTTCAATATAAAGACGTCACAGAAAATTTTCTTTCTTAATTTAGTAAAAAACAAATAATTATTTTAAAATAAAATTTATATTTTTATATATGTTTTCAATATAACATTGTGTATATAGTGACAGAAATCGGATTTTCAGTAGCACATAAGTAGCCCATTGTAATAACATAAATTTTCAAAGAATAATATTTAGATTTTTTTAAAGATACTACTGCTTCCGGTTGTATAATTTAACTAATTGTGATTAGCAAGTAGTTGACTAGCTGTGTTTTATCCCTGTCAATCGTTTATGCATTTTTAGAGAAAAATACTTCAAATAGAAGTTAGGCACAATTATTTTATCTACAACTGTTATTTGATGTATTTTTCTCTACAGCAATCTATAATTGATTGACAGAGTTAAAACACTGCTAGTTAACTCCTCGCTAATCATCCTTAATCACTCGTTCATGCTACTACCCAAAGAGTTTTGTACTGCGGATTTTAATTAATTCTATTAATACTTTATCTTCATTAACCCTTGTTTTGAAGTGTCAGAGAAACTGTGCCTTAACGCTAAAGAATTCTATGAAACATTACTTTTTCTACAGTAAGTAATAAATGGTTTCTATATTATTGTTTATGCATAATGGCTTTAATGTGTAAGTAGTTGAAAGTTTATTACAAAATATAAGTATACAATAGAAGTTGTAGGCTGGCAATTTTTAATATTAAAAAATTGTAAAAGAAACTGGAAAATTGTAGCTTTCTTTCTTTAACAATAGAAAAGGAATTGAATAAAAATAAATAAAATAAATTTTACCGTGCGGGCGTTTACACATATATGCACTCATTGCTGGCGTGGAGAATGCACCACACAGATAACATATCTTACATTTTTAAGACACAATAGAACTACGCACATTTGTAGGTACGTAGCAAAATATAATATAGATTGATGACGATTAGTACAGGGAATCATTTGTAACATGAACCCATTGTTATTGTCCTATAACATTCGATTGAGTCCCTGACCTTAAAAGAATTGACACAGGACACACCTAGCAATAAATCAAACAACAACTCCTGTCATTAATTTCGTCCTAATTTGTCCAAAGTGCAATTTGAAAGCTCTTTCATTTTCTAGATATCTGGTTTCAAATTTCAAATCATTAAACATAATAGTGCCTCATAGACTTTTAGTAGATTGTGACAAGCAAAAATTTTAAACTTGGACTTGAATTTTTTTAAGCTTTAAAAGTCGTATGATTTATAATGTACTTGTTTAAATCATTAAATACTTCCTTGAGTACAATAACTATTGTATAATTATGTGATTAACTCGCAAAAGATATTTATCAATACTCTTATCACTCGATTCAAATTATAAAGTTGTACTTCGATCCCGACAGACGCCAAATATTTCCAATTTTAAATGGCACAAAAGTGACCCCTGTTGTGCACTCTCCACGCCAGCTATGAATGCCCGTGAGGTGACGCCTGGTAAGCGCCCACACGGTAAAATATATCGTCATCATTACCGATGTCTACATGTGTTGTAGATACTGGCACACCCAGAAATGGGTAATATGCAGTTATGATATATTTATTTTTTATTTATTTATTTATAACTTTTACTTGAAGCATTGTTGCTTAAAATAATTATAGGTAACGTTTGCGCAAAGAAAAACTGAATTCTCATGTTAAAAGCATATGTTTCTCTTTTCGATTTACACTCTGTTACATGTATGCATAGAAAAGTGATATTCATAAAGTGATGCAGGAAATTTATAATAATAAATATTTACTAACTAATCATTAATTGGTAAATATTATGTTGTTCTATGTTATCAAAATCTGGGTCAGCAACAGATTTCATACGTCAATAAGATAATATTAATTTTAGTTTTATTTACATACACTTCAAACGTAGTCATATGGCTTCGGAAAATACTAATAACATAAATAAATTTCATGTATGAGTCTAAACTCATAATATCTAGTTCGGTCGGATTTTATTTTTAAAAAAGAAATTATAAAACCTCCTCAAAAAGTGGGTGATGAGAAATTTCTACAAATTTTATTCGATTAGTTTAAAATATAGATTTTAAACTTACAATAATTTAATATACTATTCAAGCATTCCGCCATTTAATATTTGGATACACTGTCTTTGTTAGAACTACCAATTTTAATTTTATTACTGTATCCCTTGCATATTTTTTTGTGAGAGTGACCCACATATCTTGCTGAGTCTACTTAGGTACTGGATTTTTTTTTCATTGTGCCAAAATTAGTCTAGGTACAAGCTAAATCTGGATTAGGAGATGTCCTTAAAATGCCGGCTGAATCACCAGTCATTTGGCCGTTGGCCCACAGTTTTTTTTTTAAGTTTTAAGTCTATATTTAAAATAGCCGAAAGAATTTTATAAAAATTTCTAACCATTTGTGCCGAATTATTATTTGTTTGGGCTCGTACTACTGTTAAAAACTGGGTGGTACCTAGTGATGCCGCGAGATCTCGCATTTTCGAGATTTCGTCTTCAAATTCTCGAATTTTCAAGACGACATTAACCTTTTTGTCGTATCGATAACTCGAGATGAGGCAAAAGTAATGCCTTCGAGATTTGTTCAAGACGAGAGTAGAAATTCGATATTTCGATTCTACGATTTTTTTTTTATATTATTTAATTAAAATATACACAATACTAATAGATACAAAACAGATTGACACTACTGACAATTTTTTATACCATTTAAATACCAGACTTAGTAAAATAATCAGTTTTAATCAGTGGTGCTCATTTATTATATCCTTGTTTCTGGTTATGTTATAGTTATTTATGTATTAAGAGCGTAAGGAGGCTTTTATGGCCTGAGGCGGGATTTTGAACCAGAGGCGTAAGCCGAGGGATAAAAACACGTCAAAGGCCATAAAAGCAAGTTACGCTCGTGGTACATACAAAACTTTATGCACGGACGAAAATTTTCACATTATGAGTGTTAGAAAAATTGTATCAAAAAGAATTTGTCCTCGTACATCCAGTATTTAGTGTTGCTATGAAAGCGGAGAACAACAGTTTATTGTTTGTTTATTAGTTATGTTATTTGAATTTTATTTTGTGTATCTCCGTGCTTTCCATATAAATATCACAAAATTAATTTTCATTTTGCATTAAAGAATATAAAAATTTTCGATTTGTAATAAAAACTTTTCATGTTGCCTGTTTAAATTGTTTATATTGTAGGTTATAATTTGGTTTGACGTTTCATTATAGCCAGGCGGGCTATAATGAGGTCCGCGAGCTATAAAATGACGTTTATGTCAAAGAAATTCGTGTATAATTGTCAAATTATGATACGTCCGTGCATAAATTTATTTATTAAAAAATATATAAATTCGAGATCGAGAAAAGGCAAAATAAAGATGACAAGACGAGATACAGAGAAATCTGGTCTCGAAAATTCGAGAATAGACGAGAGTGCCTCGTGCTCGTGCAAGTACCAAGTTTCGTGTGAGATATAGTGACTTACGGTAACATAAATGCTATGCCTGGAGAGTTGTGGAAGCTGCACGGAGATGCAGTGGAACGGGTCGAAGGTGTTGGACTGCGTGAGGCATCTTTGGCACCGGAGGGAAGAACGGAACTGCGCCTGAAACACCGCCTGCACGAACGAATTGTTGCAGCGGATGTGGTTCGCTAGCATCTCGGCTGCGATCACTTCGTCAGATCGGCCCAGCGTCTACAAACAAACAAAACACAATTACTTAACATAAGAATCATTTTTATTAAACTTATTAGAACACTATTCGCTAGTGAAATAGAGCAATATGACGTCTAGCGGCGAAAATATGAACTAGTGCATGGTAGTAAGTTCTAGCCGAGGCACAGACAAACATAAACAGATCCACAGCCGTATACGTTAGAATGTGTTGCTCATTTTACTGTAGTTCTTGCAACTGCCGTAGATGTCACTGCGTTAGACTACTGATTACATGCACCCAGACAAGTATAAGACATAAGCATTACACACTGTAGTGTTGGTCGACTATGTTGTGTGTTTGCGTTGCGCGCGTACTATTCTATTAGAATATTGTCTGTTTATGTGGAGTAGTGGAGTGTTAAGGAAAATTTATGTTGAAGAATTTTTTTCTTGTCTACACTGTATTGTAATTAAATTGTTAGCAATGTCAAGAGTAATTAAATGTCAAGTTAAAAATTGTGCTAAATCAAGCACGTATCATCAAAATTTACAATTTTTTTATTTCCCTAAAAATAATGAACAACGTGAAAAATGGATAGAATACACCGGTAATTTCGAATTAGTGGGACTTACGTATGAAAAATGTAGATATAAAGCAATTTGCGAGCAACATTTTTCAAATGACATGTTTGTTCTACGATATAATACGGAGAAAAGAAAATTAATTCAGGATGCCATCCCTACGGTAAAAATATCAGTAAATGCATTTACTGAAACAACACCTACAGTGCCTGAAATGAAAGTGAAAACACCAATAAAAACATATACTGCACAATGCGAATTTTATAGCAATGCACCAGCACCATCAGCATCATCACCTCAAAATACAATAAGTAAATGGAACTTAGAGATATCGCCATTCAATACCCCAAGTCAGTCAGGATCTCCTTTTAAATTTCATGAATCCACCCGTAAAAGTGGTATATTTTCAGCACGTAAAAAATTATTCGAAGAAACCAAACCTACAAATCAGCGTAAACAAACAACAAAACAACAAAATATTATACTTAAAAGGAAACTCCGTAATAAAACACTAATGATTCAGAGATTACGAAAAAAGATATCACTACAGTCAAATGTAAAACATTTAATTGAACAATCTAATATATCCAATGATAGTAAAATATTATGTAAAATGCAACTTTTACATAAAAAAAATTCACAGTGGAGTACCGAAGAAAAAAAATTTGCCTTAGATTTACATTATCGGTCACCAGGAGGATACCGTTATTTAAGAAATTTTAAACAAATAATTTTACCTGCTGAATCTACATTGCGTACATGGACTCGATTTTTAAACTTTGTCCCTGGTTTCAATGACAAATTAATTTTAGCTCTTAAAGAAAGGGCTAAGTCGTTGTCAGAGAATGATAAAATATGCATCATTGTTTTCGATGAAATGTCAATTAAGAGGGCCTTGCAATACTGTTCATTTTTAGATCAAATAGAAGGATTCGAAGATTTAGGAGAACTAGGCAGAATTTCAAAATACTGTACTGAGTCACTAGTATTTATGATTCGTGGTATAGTAAATAATTTCAAACTTCCATTTGCATACTTTTTATCACATAATTCTGTGAAAATTAATAATTTAATAACAATAATTAAAAAATGTATTGAAATTATTATTAATTGCGGCTTCAAGGTACTGGCAATAACTTGTGACCAAGGGCCTGTTAATCAAGCAGCGATGAGAAAATTAGGAGTTTCAATAGATAAACCTTATTTTTGTGTCGGCAGTAATAAGATTTTTGCGATATACGATGTCATTCACATTATTAAAAATATTCGTAATCGACTTATGGTCTCAGATTTTTTAATAAATGAAAAAAGAGTGTCGTGGAATGATATCGTATTGACATTTTATAAAGATCTAAAATGTAAAAGGGCGCGAAGTATGGGTCATTTGTCGGAAGTTCATTTAAAGCCCAATAATTTTCAAAAAATGGCTGTGTCCTTAGCTACACAAATATTCAGTCATAGAACAGCTTCCGCAATAAAATCAGCTTGCACAACTCAAGAAATAAATACATCAACTGCTATGGATACAGCAGAATTTTTAGAAGAAATGAATACGTTGCTTGATATTTTAAATAGTAAATATAAGTTCACATCAAATCCAAATTCATGCGCTATAAGTAACGAGAATAATTTGTGTAAACGCTTACTAAATTATGTGGACTGGGTGAAATCATGGAAATGTGTTCCCAGAGAAGATGGTAATAAAAGAGTTGTAACATGTCCTCCATGTTTCCATGGATTAATTCAAAGTCTAATGTCTATTTTGGGTGTTTGGAATCAGTTAAAAGAATTAGGTGTACAATATCTGTGCACAAATAAGTTAACTCAAGACTGCTTAGAAAATCTCTTCAGTCAGATAAGAGGTGCTGGAGGCTTTAATATGTTTCCTACTGCTGAACAATTTCGGTATAATTTGGAAAATATTATAGTTCACCGCATAGATGAAAACTGGACCGCTGGAAATTGCCCACAAGATGACAGTGAATTTTTCAATGTAGGTGATTTTTTAAAATCATTATCAGTATCTGAAAGTCACGACGAATGTAAAAATATTGGAGAAGACATAGATATTTGTGAGGACATAATTAATGAAACAAGTTTTAATAATTTCTCAAAGTATGAGGAATGTTCAATAACTTATTTCGCAGGTTATATTGTATATAAATGCTTTAAACAATTCCAGTGTGACAAGTGTATAATAACCAATATAAGCCACAATTGTCAGTCAAGATCTCGTGATTTGTTAATTCATTACAGATCATATGAGACAGTTATTGGAAATGAAACTGGAAATTTGACTGTTCCCAGTGATCTATTTTTGAACATAGTAGAATTTCAGCTGAATGTATTTTCTGCATTTTATTTTCAAAACCGATACAAGAAACATATTTATAAATTTTTAGTTAATAAAATTAAAACTGAAACGGACTTAAAATATCCCAACTGGTTTGAAAACTCTATTTGTAAGGAACACAAATTATATATGCTAAAAACATTAATAATTGTAAAATTATACAAAGAATGTGTATGGGAATCTAAAGCTATCTGCCGTCAAAAAACAAATAAACCATCTCATAAAGTTCGAGTTTTAACACACACTTAAAATTAAAATATTTCATATATAATAAAACAAATCTTATTATGTTAACAAGTCTTTATTTTTTCTATTATTTGTATTAAAATATTTATTTTTAAAAATATTGTTTTATATGAATCCCATATCCCAAGTTCCAAGTAGCAGGAAATTTTCCGAAAATTTTAATGGTGATATTCTTGATTATTATTGATCTAAAAGCAAAGAATCAAAACCCTGTAATATATATTAAGAAAAAATAACCAAATGCACTTAGTATTCAAAATGAAACTCAATAATTATTATATCTTTATAAATTGGAAAGATAACGAGTTAAAGTTTGAAAAGTCTGGACGCACATGAATGTTTTTTTTTTTTTTTGTAAAATATGACTTTTTGACTGTTTACTCTTAGATCGATAATATAGGTAGCAAACATCACTGTTTAATAATTTCTTTCGAGAACTTTATACTCATAAGTTCAGCATATACGTAAGTGAACGCTGAAAGGTAAAAAAGGTTGGCCCTCCCTTTTAAAAATTATACTAAAACAAATATTGCTAAGAATTGCGCACTTTATGCGCTTATATGTTCCACAATTATTTTATTTTGCGCTAAATTTAAACATAACCTAACCATACAAAACTATCGGGTGTGACTTTTGTGCATTAGGTTAGCTTACATTAAGATATGTTTAGAAGAATTGTAAGCGAAAGGGCGAAAGGTTCAAATATTCATTAAAAAATGAGTAGGGGTTCTTAAAAAAATATTTTACAATCTGACTACGACATAAAAAATTAAAGCGCAAATAAAAATAATTGTGGCGCATATGAGAGCATAAAGAGCGCAATTATTAACAATATTTTAGTATAATTTTTTAAAAACGGGTAACGCAGAATGCTATGAATGTGAGCGAGCACCTATGAAGTTGGACTTGGCTGCATCGTAGGAAAGTAGTTTTGATGTTTTGCACACTCGTTGTTCGTAACTATCTTTCAGAGAGAATCGGCGATGGCTTCGCCATCTTTTGTACATCTCATCAAGTATGTTAGCTTAACACATATTACAACGTTGGGTTGAGGATCTGTTTATGTTTGTCTGTGGCCGAGGTAGCGGCGAACGCATCGTTTCTGTCACTTATTTAACAAATAAATCACGAGTGGAGTGAAATTTGTAGGCTATACTTCATTTTACGTAAGAAAATAATAGATTACTCTTAAGAGCCGACCGTTTTTACATGCATTGAATAAATAATTTAAATTTGTGAAACCAAGCTTTGTCAATAATAAATATATTTATCTGTAAAAATGTCAAAATCTAAAATTGCAACAAAATATGGTTAAACATCACTTAATTCTGTAGATTTTATTTGACAACTGACAGGTGATATTTGTTTCGTTTCTGTGAAATAGGTTTATATTCTGACCAATCAAAGGGTAGAATTTATATATCCCTAACTAAACCAACGCTATTCTTACGTGAAATAAAGTATAATAACAAAATCTAAAACTTCAACACGTTTTTGTTGCATTTAACCTATGTACGTCATTAGCACGCAGAAATCCAGAAATAATTAACTTCCATAATTTCCCGAAAACAAGAACCTAAATTCTATAGAAACATGTATTAGAGAAATTTGCCAATTTGAAATAGTTGGTAGAAGAAAGTTATGCATTCATCTTTTAAAAATGGGAAAGGAACCGAGTAAAACTAATGCTTGCATTTTGTAAAGCAAGATTATATTATGCCGGGTATAACACAAGATAATAATTACTTAATGTCTTTATTAAAATACTTTGTAATGAAATTTAAACTTGTAGACCTGCCTGCACAAAGACGACAATAAAATAATAATACTTCTTATCTCTTCATTAATCTACCAAAGACTAGGTAACAACTAACTACAGCAAAATAAAAAAAATAACATTATATTCGCCCGATAAATGTATGCATGTATAAGCTTTACACCATGTTCCAAATTTTTGGCACGAATCCTTAACCTTTCAATCAAATCATACCATGCCAAACATTCCAATTCAAACACTCAACATTCACAAAAACTATTCACGTACTTTTTATTTGCTCTTACGTAAAGGATCTTTTAGAAGCGCCAAGCATCTTAGAGCATTTATTTAGTTAGCCTCTTATCCAAATTGTTCCACGAAATATCTACTTGAGATTGTGATGGTATTAAATGAAAATGGTTATGACGCACAAAAAGCATTCTCACAAAAAAAAAACATTTTATTTGATGCAGAGCACATCCCCATTAAAGATTTCCATTTATTAAACATAACCTATAAAATAAATATTCCTTTCATTTTCACAATTTTTACCTCTCGCTAAGAGAGGTATTGGATTCATGCTAAAATTCGCGTATCCAGATTTTATTGAATAAGCACGATTTAAGAATCCGATTATTACATTTTTAAAACGATGTCTGTGTGTGTGTGTGTGTGTGTGTGTGTGTGTGTGTGTGTGTGTGTGTGTATGTCTGGATGTTGTAGACACGATTCTTCAAAAACTATAAGACTTAAAAAATATTTAACTGCAGTTTCCTCAATCTGACATTCCTGGGAAGAGCTGACAAGGTTTTGGTAACAATTAAACAACCGGATGTAGTAGTTCTTAGAAAAATTCTTCTAAATATAATTTTTTGGGAGTTTTTTTTTATTAAATATTGAAGAACATACAATTCTCCATCTAATACACTTAAAATTTTTATTATATCTTGTATAGTTTTAGAGATAAAGACACTATAATTTATAGAGTAAACTAATCGCAGAGGCCAAGGCACTAAGGAAACCAGTTGACAAATTCCAATGTTTATAACAAGACACATGTCATTGTCAAATATCAACATTTTTAGTGCCATTCTGATAGCTTTTTCTGGGAAGTATATTTAATTTTTCTTATTGTTTTATTTATTAAATATTTGAAATTATAGGTAAAATTATGGTAAAATGCATATTTTATATCCATCAGAAATACCGCCAATCTGGTTAATGAATTGGAACAATCTCTGATATGAAAATGATATAAAATAGATATAATTAGAATTATATGTGTGCAGAAGACATGTTAAATACAATAAAAAACAATATTTGGGTAAAGTTCTGTATTTTTTTTTTGTTATAAAACGACAGTTCGAAAGCGAAGTGCAATACAATACATATATAGCCTAATATGGAAATGGCGAGAGGTCTTGTGCTGGCCACAATACATTTTTCGATTTCAAATAAAATTTAAAATGCATCTCGGCACTGAAGTTTCTTTGTATCATTCATGTGGATTATTTTCCACGGCCCTGAGGTCCTCAGCATTTCGGCAAATAGATTCCACATTCGTGATAAAAAGTAGAACTTCACTGCCTTCATACATAAATACCTATTTATAAATCTTCTGTTACATTTTAATAAATAAGTTTGTTAACAGTGCTAAATCATGTTTTAACTTTTATTTGGCAAGAAAAAAGTTTTAATGCAGTATACGAATAAACCTTTTGAAAGCAAAAAGTTGTCACAAATCGCGATTATAGGATGTAGTCGTAATTCAGTTGGAAACAAGTTTAACTACCCGAAATTAAACACAGTTTACTCTTAATTGAAACAAGAATTTCAAGAGGAATTCCGTCGCTTTTTTAAATTGGATCATCCCACTAACATCTTTTTAAAACTTCGTTGTATTTATTATACTTTTAAATTTACGATGAGAATAAGACATTTTCTTACATTTCCTGTGAACTTTGTTCAGTGTTTTATGTCTAATTAAAAATATAAACAAGTTTTTCTCAGCTCTGAGACATGATTATAAAAAAAAAACTAAAAATAATTACTTGTACGTATACATATCATATTTAAATTAGTACACTATCTTAATATGATTTTATTTAAGTAAGGTTAGTTACAAGTGATAAAAATTTACATTTATACCAATCCACCATCACCATACTGAGTGTTATAGCTTCAATTACACATGTAATGATTAGTAAGATAATTAGTATGACTCATCTCTTGATCATTGTTGCTGATATAATTTGTATGAAATAAATTTATGTAAGTAAAATACGAAGTTAATAGAAATTTATATACACCAAATGAGCTAAGATAATGTTTATTCATACGAGCTCGTGAGTTAAATTCTTCGAGTGAATAAACATTCTTAGCTCACGTGGTGTGCACAATATTTTATTCAATTTTCAAATAGTAATAAAAAACATTATAATATTTAATTTTGACAAAACAAAAAGCTAATCAGTTAGTAGGCTGTGCATGACAATCGTCGATAATAGACGTCAAGTCATCTATTTAAAAAGCTTTATTGTCTGTCATTTGTGTTGTGAAAAATAATGAAAATGACTGATAATATTTAATAAATATTGTTGTGAGTGTGATTTTCGTGCCAGATGTTATTTTAAATGTATTATTTGTTGCAAAGTGAAAAAAAAATTGTGAGAGTGATTTAAAATATTTTAATTCACTTGTGAATAAAATGGTGTCTGTCGGGATCGGACCCGGTACCCCCAGGTTCGCGACCAAATATTTCCAATTTTAAAATCCGCAAAAGTGACCCCTGTGGGTGCACTCTCCACGCCAGTTGTGAGTGCCTGTGAGGTGACGCCTGGTAAGCGCCCACACGGTAAAATATATCGTCATCATTACCGATGTCTACATGTGTTGTAGATACTGGCACACCTAGAAATGGGTAATATGCCGTGATGATATATTTATTTATGTGAATAAAGTGTTACTTATAGTTGTTGCTATGGAGTTAATAATGACAGTTTAAAACGTCAAAATTGAATAAAAATATTTAAAAATTGTCTAAAACTGAATGTACAGTTAAACAAACACTAAACACTATGTAATAAACAAAGCATTGTATTCATCTTTTTAGAATTATGAACTTTGTGCTTTACTCTAAAACTAAATCGAAAAGTGATTCAAAATAATGGATTAGTAACCAACTTATCAAGCATGAGTAATGGTCGTAAAAATAAATTAAAAAATCTTTTGTTCTGATTCTGACTATGTATATTGATCATTGACTAATACTTTACTTTTGGGTTAAATTGATGAAATAAAAACTATAGGAAGCTAACTTCACGCCTTGTCCAAATAGAGGTTTCCAAGTTTATTTCATTTTTGATATGTTAATCTACACATAAAAATATTAGACCCACATTTTGTATTTTCATCGAAAAATTTCTAATACGCCAGAAAATATTAAAGTTTCAATAAATGAGGCCTGAAAAAATTGATGGCGCGTGTGATGTCATCTACACAAACGCGCTGGCTACGTCGCTTCGTGTCAAGTCGAAACTAGTGCTGTGAGGATCCGACAAAACATGGATCCGTATTTCAAAATATCCGGTTCCTCGGATATCCGATGTTTGGATATTGAAGCGGATATCCGTAAATTTAACTCGGATTTGGATTCGGATCCTGGTTTGGGTCCGGATCCCATTCGGATCCGGATTCAATGTGTTGTTTACGGATCCGGATCCGAATTTTAATTCTAGATCCGATTCATCATTTTGAAAGTAAAGGCAATCATCTGGAAGTGAGTTCAAATTCAAACCGTTACAGTGGGTCTGTTTATCTCTACAGCGGTCTGTAAACACCAATCAATTTTATAATATCCCTCTAAAATAGATAGGTAGCTGGTGCAAATACGAGAAGGATATTTCTTAGAATATTGAATTCTGTAGTTCTAAAATTTTAACATTCATTACAACAAATACTTCAAAGAAAACGAGATTAAGATTAAATTTGAGAAATAATGGTTACAGGTACATTGCAAGTGTCGAAATACCTATTTATTTATATCGTGCACGTGTTTCACATAAAAGGAATTGTTTTTCCATGTCTAAAATTCAATACTCATATTCATATTCGGATCCGGATCCAAAATCCAATACTCAGATCCGGATCCAAAATCCAATACTCAGATCCGGATCCAAAATCCGATACTGAGATTTGGATCCGAGATCCGGATAGTTCAACATTCAATTATCCGGATATTTTTGGATCCGAAACCAAAACTCTCCGGATCCGGATCCCACCACTAGTCGAAACCAATACGAACTACAGGAGACGAGCCAATAGCATTTGCCAATATTCAGCAATAGAAACTTTTATGTCATACGTGAAATTGCGTTAACAAATAATAAAATATATACATATGCATTCATTATTTACCTAAAAGTAGTCATATTTTATTCTAATTTATTTATTTTTTAAATGTTATTGTTCTAGTTATAATTTCTTTTCTGAGAATTTTATGAATTATCGGTCAAATATTATTTATTTAAACTATCAGTTCATAGAACTTGTGTTGTTTTGTTTTTATCAGTAAATATCTATATCAACAAAAGAATATGTGATTTCTTCAATTATTTTTCATTTTGTTTATATTTTTAGCACGTCTACTGTGACTGTGCATATTATTTTACAATATATTCCTGATACAAACAACAAAAGACTAGCAGAAAATTTGAAGAAAACTTTGTGTTATCACGAACCGTTTTCAAAATAAACAAGTGAATTTGTGATTGTTGAGAAGTTGAATAAACTTATGTCAATTCTCAAGCTTTTAAAGCTCGAAGCTTATTTATATAGTTGCATGCAACAGCTAGGAGATCAATACTCTATTTCTCATGTAAATAAAAGCTATTAATGAAGAAATCAATAATTCCTTTCTGTAGTTCTCGTATACCCCTTGGGATTTATTGTTACCTATCTGCTATATTGCTGTTGAGATTTGTATCAAATCGATTTTCGATAAAATATGCAGGGGGCTTTGTTCGGTTTTGTCAGTGAGTCACGAAAATTTAATTCAATTTATTGTTTGGATTTGTAGGATTTAGGAAAAATTATACTAATGTAATTATAAAATAGACGCTGATAAGTCGTTTATTTGTAGTTCAATGAACTATTTATGTAATTTGTTTTGTTTTTTATAATGGTACAGGTGTTAAAATAGTATATTACAATACGAGTGAAGTAACTATGAATTTCGCTTACGCATGTGCAAAAGCACAAAGTGAGCGAATTTGTTTCTTAGCGAGTGTAATAGTTATTTACGTATAGAGGGCCGAAAGAAAGGGTTTACGCCTGCGGACGAAATTTGAAGCCCGACGCGAAGCGGAGGGCTTTTATTCGTCCAAGGGCGTAAACCTCTTTCGGCCTGAGGTACGTACAACGTTTTACGCACAACTGAAACCAAATGAATCGTAATTTTTAATTGCACGACTAAAAGCTTGTTGCTATGTAAAAAATATTAGATGGCCAAATGGCTATGCCAAGAAACATTTAGGCGATGCGATGTATTGGTAACCATTTGTTTTGTGTAAACAAATAATTAAAAATGTCAAGCATGGAGCTTCAACCCAAATATGATACTGAAATTTCTGAAAGCTAGAAGCTAATGAAGATTGATATGGTGATATATCAATATTACTCGTATATATTTTTTACCGCCCGGCGGGCTTTTGCTTTACACTTTACCGCCCGCAGGGTGTATTCTTCATTTTTCGCCATGGTAACTAAAATGTAAACAAACAATTACAATACAGTTGTGCGTAAAATAAAATAAATAAATATATCATCACGGCATATTACCCATTTCTGGGGTGCCAGTATCTACAACACATGTACACATCGGTAATGATGATGATATATTTTACCGTGTGGGCGCTTACCAGGCGTCACTTCACGGGCACTCATAGCTGGTGTGGAGAGTGCACCACAGGGGTCAGTTTTGTGCCATTTAAAATTGGAAATATTTGGCGTCTGTCGGGATCGAACCCGGTTCCCCCAGGTTCGCGACCAGACACTCAGGCTCGCGGCCACGGGACCCCATGGGGTTCTTAGCGAGTGTTGTATAACTTTTTGTTCAATCCTCCTATTGAAATATTAATTTTATTATTTATTTAATTAATAATATTAAATTTAGTTGTAGAAAAAATACTAGCTTTGTTCGATGACATGTACTAGGCCGCCCTAATGTTAACTTTCTTACACTAACATGTTTAATGAGAAACGGGCAGCTTCTGGCAGGCTGTTCGATGACAAAAATTTTAAGAACTAGTGCTCACGTTTCTGACCTGACTCGCGAGTTGGTGTAGAAAGTGCAGAGTAGGAGTGGGGGTAACTAAATGTTGTTCGGTAGACATTTTAATTCTATCCTATCTACACATCTGTTTATTAACCTAAAATTTTACACATTGAGAAAATAAAATAATGGATTCAGATATCGTATATTCTCTTTGTTTTGTTATATAAAGAATTAATTCATATATCTGTCTCTGAATCTGAGGAAGAATCAAGTGATGATTGATCTTCGCTAGAATCGTTTATTAGTTCAAACACTATGCTCTTTAAAACAGACATTTCTGCAGTCACTTCTCTGCAGCTTTATGATATAACTGTGTTTATAAACAACCTAACCTTTTACACCTTTGGCTACGCTTGGCTTGATTACTCTCAACTGAGCAAACTTGCCCAAATATACACTAGTGTGTTTTATGAAACCACAAGAATTAGACTGAACTAGTGTACACTACACTGCACTGCACTATTCTGCTCTGCACTTCAAGCACTTCTCATCGAACAGAGCTATTGTGTGCATCTTGTGCCCGAAATATGTTTAGTGCTCTCGAGTGGTTTTCTGACTTGGCTAAATTTCTTACATTTTTTTTTTTTAAATATAATACTTCTATCAAATTCGTTCCCTATGTTTAATTTTAAATGGGACAGGCAAATACATTGCTGTCAACCAAATATCGCGTCATAACCATGGATATGACAAACCCAATGTTTCGCGTTAAAAATACTCACGGTATAATTAAATAATTAAAGTTTTAAAATAACAATACAATTTTTAAATGAGTTTAAATATAATAACTCACTTGATTAGGGATACAGATTAAATACCTTAAGAACAACAGCTGGTAGTATGAACAAAATTACCGAGGAGTTGACTAGCACTGTTTTAACTATTAATCGTTTATGAATTATTTTGGAGTAAAATACTTCAAATAAAATTGCATACAATTAATTTTTCTATAACTGTTATATGAAGTATTTTTCTCTAAAATAATCCATAATTTATTCAGTCGGAAACACGAGCGACCACGTATACTTTATAAAAATGATGATTATTCTTTTTTATTATCTTTATAAAATTATTATTTATTATTCATTTTCGCGGAAATAATAGGAATCTAAACATTTACAATAACAGTAATTAAAATTAAATTGTATGATATTAATTCTCATATTTCTCTAACAATAACAATAGTCATAAAAACAATTCATATTTACAGGAAAATAAAATCATTGGATTCTTATAAGAATATGATTACATTAATTGATTTATTGTTATTTATTTGTAAAGTCCTACATTATTTTTCCGATAAACCTTTCAAAAACAGTTGCAGTATTCATTAGTGTTATTTCCCTGTGCGTAATATTTGGAATGGGAATGTTTATTATGGACAGTTTGTTATCGATTGCAGTTAGTTAATTGTACTTGTCCGTTAGTACAACGTAATTAGGAGTTGTCACGCTGATGTCACGTTTCACGTGCGATATGATACAAATCTCCTATTGTGATGCTCACGTGTTCCAGAAGCTTCTTGGTAAACAAACAATTAGTAGCCAAGCAAGCGTCTTTACATGACGTGAAGCTTTTGTTTTTCTTTCAGATAAGATTTATTGAAAATTCTTAAAAATTTGGAATTTTATGATGTTTCTACTCCCGGTGCTGAAATAAATAACACATATACACCTCAGGAGAAATAGTTATTTACATTCGAGTGCGTGTAAGTTGTATTTTACAGCGCGACAGCTTTGTTTGAGGCACGAGCCCTTAAGGGGGGGTTTCGAAAAAGCGACACGAAGTAATATCGGCCAAGCCATGAACTATTTCACGTTTGCTTATAATATTAGCCAAGAGAGGGCGATAGAATGGTTCGGGTCTCTACTTAGGTTTGTGCCTTAGGTAAAAGGTTGAATGTAAACAAGAAGATACAGTTTCTTTAGGTCAAATTTTACCCAAGGCCTGGGGTTTTATGACTAGCAAATAAAAGCTTTTATAACCAGTGACAAAGCAACAGAAAACCATGCATTTTTTGTAGCATTTCACTTTCAACGAATGATTTCTAGATATGTACGACAATTTTCCTTTTTAGATTTGTGTATAGGCATGATTACTCAGTGGCGTAACTATCATGCGGCAGTTCGAGGCAAAGCCCGGGGGCCCCGCGATTTTAGGGGCCCATTCGTAACATCTTTGTTACGAAAGCTTTAACATACAATGTATTTAATTTATAGAAAATATGCTTGTGTCACATGAGCATGCTTGAGTACAAGTACAAAATTAACTAAGTCCCGTCACCACGCGGCCATTGCTGAGTTTACTACAATCACTCGATATTGTAGTTACCTCTCCTCCACATTAGAGTATAGTACGACTTATCTGTACCCTTTTTTTAAACTAGTGCATTCAAAAGTCAGATTTACGGCAATAAAAGAAATAGATAAAATGTTTACAATAAATTTTAATTATTGAACATTGTCTAACTAATATGATATTACACACATAGTTTTTGTAAGAAATGTCTGCACTATTTACATAACGGCATGTCAACGGGAAAATTCTTTGAATTAATAATTAAAAAATGTGGGATTTTTTAAAGTGATTTTACCAGATCTCTATGGCTATTTTTACTATTTTTAACATTACCCGTGACAGTGGCAAGTCTGGAAAGGTCATTTAGTAAATTAAAAATAATAAAATACTACCTGAGATCGCAAATGGGTCAAAGTAGACTTAGAGCCGGTTTTTCAATATCTAGTTAAAATTATAACTAATAGTTAAATAAACAACATTGAAACGAATTGAACTGTCAAATGACAGATTTATCATTGCTGTCAACAAGACGATGCAATATTGTTTACTTAACTAAAAGTTAAAATTTTAACCAGAGATTGAAAAACCGGCCCTAAGTGGATAAGTTTTACTTTCCATAGAATCAAAAGCTGCTTCGGAAGTGGATTTGACCAACGTAGTCAACGAATTTGCAAACAAAAAAGCTCGAAAAAGAAACTTTTAAATTAAAAAAAAAAATTCAAAATGACATAGAATACTACGATGACTTCCGTTGTATCACTATTTATCAGTAGGTAATATTAATGTTTAATATTTGTTTTTTTTTACTTGTACTTATGTTATAAAATAAAATATTGTCAGTGAAAAAATATATTCTTATTTATTTTATTTCAATTATTAATTTTTTTGGGAGAGGGGGGCCCAGGTGATTATTTTGCCTCGGGGCCCCAGACGGTCTTGTTACGCTACTGTGATTACTGCCCAGTTTCATAAATTTCTAAGTATTTAATTAATGGTAAAATAAGTACTATTAAAAAATGTACTTCTCAGAAAAAGCCTTCAGAAATGTCTCTGGATTTTTAACGCTGACATTTATGTCAATTACAAATATTTTAATTTTTCAACTGGTTTCCATGAGTTGTTTAATACGGTGGATTATTTTATAAATTTAGAATTTTCTATCTGTAAATCTATAGGAGAAATAATAAAAGTGTTCAATGTATTGGATGGAGAATTTTATATTCTTTAATATTTGTAATTACATAAATTTCCAAAAAATAATATTTAGAAGATTTTTTTAAGAAACTACTACTTCAGTTTGTCCAATTGTTACCAAAACTTTTTCAGGTCTTGCCATTTATGTCAGATTAAGGAACACGTAGTTAAATTGGTGTTAAGTATTAGAGTTTTTGAGGAATCATCCCTGAAACATCCACAGATACACACACACACACACACACACACACACACACACACATACACACATCCTCACGCACACACAGACATTGTAATTCGTATAATATAAAATGAATTTGTATAATCCCTAAAATTTTAACTGCCAGTTATTAAGTATTACCATACACATTTCCATTTGTTTCTTTATATTAAAATAGTAAGTATAACATATTAATTATAAAAGCATTGTATTGTAGATTACTAGTAAATACTTATTGCCCGCACATTAAAATAATGAATAAATTAATTAAAATTGAAAACTCAAATGGAACATATGAACTACAACAGTAAATATTTGTTGGCGATGGTGTCAAAAAAATATATAGACATTATAGATTATAAAATGACATAATTATGTTAATAAAATATAACACTGACAAACGTTGAAAATAGAATATACGGATAATATTGATAATCTATTAGAATAAAATTTGTACAACAATATAAATTGCTACTATGATAGATCTGAGACAGTTTATTTTTACTTCCCGCCATACGGTAAGGGAGGTAATGTTTTTGGTCCAAAAATTCGATAGAATAAGCACGAATTAGTGTCGCCAGAACACGTTTTTGCTATTTTTACAATGATTTGTGTGTGTGTGACTATATTTTCATCCACGATAACTCTTATATCAAACTTTAAATAAATTCTATTTTCCGTATTTAAGCTTTCGGCAGTAATGTAAACTATATTAATTATTAACTGAGTGTTGTGTTGAGTAATTAATCAGAGTTCTCCCTATATATTCAAAAAAGCAGAGCGGGATAGTTTTAAAAAACCAGTGTAGCAGAGAACTAAACTTTATAAATGCAAAAAAAATTATGATTTAATACCATTTCTCCTTAATATTGTTTATTGCAAATATTTGTAACGGGTACAGATGGTTAATGATAAATTTGTTATTTGACATTTCATTTCGATTCGATTTTGTCTATTTTCCCGGCAGTTAAACTTTTTTCGTAATACCATACTGTTATTATGACATAACAGGAATAAAACAAAAATGAAAAGATAGAAATAACGACCTAGGCCGTTATTTTTTATAACAGTCGCGTACAATTAAGGATCAGGTGTTCCTAGAAAAATAACAGCATATTGATGGACTGTTGTCTATGAGAGTTTATAAATTAACCGAAGCAGATGTTCAATATGAGAAATAGAAGAATTTTATTATTCCTAAATGTTTAAATTTTAAGTTATGTCGAGAAATCTTGAACGCCATACGGCTGATATGCAAATAACGAACTTGACTGATTATAAACCTCTATTGGGGATTATACATTATACAACTAGACCTAAGAAGATAAACACTGTATTTGCTAAATATTGGCTTTCGCAAGTATAAAAAATTTATAACCCTGGATAATTAGGGGATAAATCGTGGGTCATTTACGACATAACCGGCCCTTTTCGGGGACAATAAATCAGTAATCTGCGGCTAATGTTGTAGCTAAAATTCTTTTCTTATCTACCACAGAGCCATAATGAGCTTTACAAGGATTACAAAATGCCCATGTAATGTTTTCAATATAGGTGTGCGGATGCCTGAGTTATGCTGTTTATGTGCGGAAACTCCTAACTTTTTGTTGATTATATAGTATACAAAGTGATAGTAGGGCTTTCTAGTATAAATCCATATTCATATTCTAGGAAAATATTTATGAATATCTTCTTTCAAAGCAATACTATTTCATATTACATGTGTAATGAGTAAACATATATAAAAATGTAGCTTTTAATCAAATAAACATTTTTTATGTTAGAACATATTTCGTTTGCCAGTCATTTAACTATATGCCCATAATTTTTCTCATAAGTTGAGGAACGCACCTATTTGATTAATAAAATAAATGCAGCTTAGATGTGCGCAGTGGACTGAGCTATCTTCAATTTAGTTGTACGATGAAAATAATGAATTATAGCTGAAAACTTTATTTATTTGTTGACAAACCTAAATAACTTACACTTTTAGTAGAAATTAAAACCGTTTTACATAATGACGCGATAGGCAGATAGATTTATGAATAATTACAAAAATCATACCGAGACTTGTTCAAGATTTACGAGTCTATTCTGTAACTCAGTCGTTAATTTATAGTGACTGGTTATAATCTTTAACCAATCATGTAAGTTGATATATAACAAAAAATTGGATTTTTAATTGTCAAATCAATATCTATTAGATAATTTTTTTAACCAGTTGTTTAAAATAACGACTGAGTTACAGTAGAGATTATTTGTAAATAGTTTCAATTATTTAATATTATTGTATTATTATTAATTATTGTTATTATTCTTATTAATTATTATTATTTCATCTTTATTTGTTTCAGTATTTTCTTTAAATGTATTCGTTGTTATAAGTAAGTTTTTAAGTTTATATGGTTATATTAATATTATTTATTTAAATTGCATATAGCCAGAAATTGTTTTGGGGAATAGAGTTAAAAAAAATTTTTAAAAAAATGTAAAGACCCGGATTACATTGTGGAAGCTAAAACTTTGGGGGACAAAAATAATTTTTCTATAATCAATAATTTTACCTTTTGATTACATATCATTTACTGAGTGAAAAACTAATTAACTTTAAACTTTTTTTGTAAATAATTTCAATTATTTAATATTATTAATTATTTTTATTATTGTTATTGTTATTATTATTTCATATTTATTTGTTTCAGTATTTTACTTAAATTTATTCGTAATTATAAGTAAGTGTTTAAGTTTATATTGTTATATTAATATTGATCTGATGATGCTGTTTCATTATTGCATATTGCCGGAAATTGTTTTGGGGAATAGATTAAAAAAAAAAAATAATAAAATGTAAAGACCCGGAATACATTTTGGAAGCTAAAACTTTGAGGGACAAAAAATAATTATTCTATAATCAATAATTTTACCTTTTGATTACATATCATTTACTGAGTGAAAAACTACTTAACTTCAAACTTTTTTTTGTAAATAATTTGAATTATTTAATATTATTGTATTATTATTAATATTATTATTTCATATTTAATTATTGCATAATCAAAAATTTTACCATTTTGCAAAAACATTCACAATGATGATGGTTAATTGATTACATATCAATTACTAACTGAGTGAAAATCTACTTAACTTTAAACTTTATTTATTTATGATGATGTTACTGTGGTAGCGAAACTATAGTCATCGTGATATAAATATTTTTCTAAAACTAAAAAAACTGAGTCTTTATTTAAAATACAAATTCAAGAATGAAGTTTCACCATGTTAGAGCTGATACCATAAAAGAAATTTCAATTGCCGTAAAGTATATTGTTTCTTGTTATTACTTTATTTCTTGTATTTAGTGAAACAATACTTTTACTAAAAATCACTAATAGTTAATAATATATGTTTTGATTTGTTCACAATAGAATATTTCGAGACATATTTCTCTTACATTTTTAGCTTAGATTTATTTTCTCTAAGAAACCATTCATGGAAATAGCCGCAGTAATAAAAGATTGTAAATCAAATTACAAAAATGTCATGGTTAGTCAGGTAGAGCTTCAATGTTTACTTTCCGAACTGCATTACCGACATTTCTAGTGCTGACATCTGTAAGGTAATGCCCAAACTATTTTTCAGTGCCGCGGCAGTCAAATGAGTCTGTTTTGGTAGATTTTTCGTTCGTGTCGTTTTAAAAACCTGTTGCATACACTTTTATAAAATTTATGTATTTGTTTATGGTTTTTAATAAATTGTGTCCTGAATATAATATGGTCTACGTATTTTAAGTTATAAACCGGAAATGAATTATTTTTTTTTATATCCGCTGTATTTTTTCAACCAAAATGGTTTTAGGACACAAACATAATCATATAATTTACAAAATTTTGATAAATATTCATTATTTTTTATTACAATCGCGAGGGGACACGAACAAAAAATGATTTTTTTGCTTATGCAACCCTCTTCATTCAAACCCCCCCTTAAGGCGAGGGCCTTATTAGCTGGAGCGCTGTAAAATACTTCACGCACGAGAATTGTATCAAATTTTTTGGCCGACGATAATTAAAATCACTTTTTACCTCCCGCTACCCTTGGTAATGGAGGTATAGGGATCGTGCTAAAAATCACATATCGAGATTTTAGTAAATGACCACGTTTTAAGATCCCTAGAATCCAATTTTAACATTTTCACGATGATGTCTGTATGTGTGTGTGTGTGTGTGTATGTGTAGGGATTTTGTCTTCACTCTAACTCAAATACTATCATTCAGAAAATTCTGAAACCTTGTATTTCCATCCCATTCTAATATGAAAAGAAGCCATTAGATTTTGGTGTAAATCGGATAACCGCAAATGGCACTTTACCTAAAGCTTTTGGGTTTTCTTCAGAAAATACCATTAAATGCCATTTTTTCGCATTTTATGTCTTACGAAAATTAAAGATTATTGAATTTTCTACAGGAATACATTAATACTTTTTCTTCATATTTTACAGATAAATTTAAAAATAATTTTTTTTATTAGTCGCGAAGCCTAAAATGAACACAATAATTCCTTTGTTACACAGTTCATATTTCAAATGAATGTAACTGACAGTAAATGTCACTGTCAAAAACTAATCAATAATAGTGACATTTTAAAAAGAAAATATTAAATAATGCTATAGTTTTCTGCAATTGAACAGTTTGCAGCGTTAGTAAATACGTAAATATGTATTTAAATTAATAAAAATTCAATAGCGGGAGGTTTTGTGTTGGCCACATCAGATTTTTTAATGAGATAGGTTGTACTTCTGAAAAGGGTTAGTTTAAAATACTAGGGTTAAGTCAATTTCCAAATTTGATTTTACTTACCTTCATTAGAGTACTTCTTCTAGCGAAAATTTATTTGTAATAATAGACGTTGTTTATGACTGGTAATATATTTATTTGCTCGTTTTCTTCTTAATAAATAATAGGTAGGTGTCGATATTTGACATTTCAGCAATGTTCACCTCGTGTATTTGACAGGTATATCGATCGGTGACTATGTCGGTAACGGCGGATTTTTACAATAATGACAGATGTCGCTGCCGTGATTTTGGTTTATATAAATTAATTTTAAATATAGGAAATATTTAAGTAAAAAAATAACTTACGTAGGTAGTACTTTTTTCCATGAACTTTATTTAAGTAAAGATGAGTTCTTTTCTAAATGCCCATAAACGTCCAGTGTATTTTGATTATTTTACCGCATAGTTAGACAAGTTACAACACAGTAAGCGTAAAATGTAGGTTACACTTGTTGTGTATACAATTGTAAAGTTCCCATTACACTTCAGGAGGGCAAAAATAATATTTTCACAATACATTTCAATTTCCAAATTTACTAATAAACTCGTATACGATTCTCCACAAATTAATATCCATTTTCTCCATAAGTTAATTTCTGTTGATCTCACATAACTCACTCATTTTCTGCCCTCAGAAATTGAAATTCTTCTGATTCTAATTTTAACCTTAGTTGTGGGTGTGCGGTCGACATATCTGGACCCGAGGGTGCCCGAGGGCATCAAGGTTAACACAAGGGCACACTCCAAAGGAAGGGTGAACTTCGCAACCTTTGCTCCCTGAAACTTTCAGGTTCAACCCTCTCAAAGGGTTTGCAGATAATGAGTGGTTATATTAATTAGGAGAGAAACGTGCTTCAAATTTTTGGGACTAAACTGGGATGATAATATAAGAAGCAATTATTTTTATAATTAGAAGGAGTATGAAAATATTTCAATATTACTATTAAGTTCGTTAAAGATAAGTTGTATTTTTTAACTAAACCTTACATTATTATATACACTCATTCATTGGAATTTGAAAGAAATATTGATTTCTGTTCATTCCGAAAATATATGAACAACAAATGAAGCGTGTAGATGCAAAAATAGACATTTACAAGTGTACGTTCATGTTATAATTTTATTGGATATATAGAATCTTTTCAAAGGAATTTTTGGTATGGAATTTGTAAAAAATAGTATGTGTTCTTGTTACAATTTGAATGGATATGTAGAATCTTTTCCAAGGAACTTTTTTGTAGCAATATCCATTTTTATTTCAATATTTTATTTCTAAAAATTCACACAGTTGTTCAAATACTCTAAAAATGCGTACACTTACGTAACATTCTCTTTGCAATCAAATAATATTACTACCAAGTTTATATCTCTACCCATTTTTGAATTATTGCCCCAAAAGTCAATATACCCCACATTTAGATAAAAACTTCAAAATTTTCAAAAATCTAATTTTTATGTATTTAGATACTTCTCACTGCGCTGATTCCAAATTTTGAAACCGCAGGTCGATGTCTCTTTTCGTTCTCGAGATATTTAGATTTAAAGTTTTGCTCAAAACTGCCCATTTTTGGGTAGTAACCCAAAAATGGGTAGAGATATGAATTTGGTGACTTCACCATTCGATTCTACGGACAAAAATACATAAGTATACCAATTTTCATAATTTTTGATTAACCGGTTCATTTTTTATGAATAAAAGTTTGAAAACCCATGAAAATGACAAAAATCTGAAAAAATCCTAAGGGGTACCCCTTAGGATTTTTGCGATTTTTGGCCATTTTCAGTTATTTTGCTTTAGAGATTGTATGCGCTGTTCAAAAATTCTGAAAATTGGTGTACTTATGTAATTTTGCCTGTAGAATCGAATGGTCTTGTCGCCAAATTCATATCTCGACCCGTTTTTGGGTTATTACCCAAAAATGGGCAGTTTTGAGCAAAACTTTGAATCTAAATATGTCGAGAACGAAAAGAGATATCGACCTGCGGTTTCAAAATTTGGAATCAGCTCATTGAGAAGTATCTAGTTACATAAAAATTAGATTTTTGAAAATTTTGAAGTTTTTATCTAAATGTGGGGTATATTGACTTTTGGGGCAATAATTAAAAAATGGCTAGAGATATAAACTTGGTAGTAATATTTGATTGTAAAGAAAATGCTACGTAAGTGTACGCATTTTTAGAGTATTCGAACAACTGTGTGAATTTTTAGAAATAAAAGTATTGAAATAAAAATGGATAAATGCTATTATATTATAAGCAAAATTAATTTTTTTTTCGAAGAACTTTGAAGCAGAATACTAACTAAGTAGTACACTTTCCGGTAGAAGCAAGTTTAGTTAAATCGTCTTATTTTAGCCTCAGGAATCTGTGGTTAAGACTAGGAATGACGATGGGTACCCGGGTACTCGGAACCTACCTGATAATAATGTACCCGGGTATAAAATTTCTTACCCGATTACCCGAAATATACCCGCTGCCCGTTAATTACCTGAACAGTTTTCAGCTGCCGAAAAAATTTTATCTAAAAGAAAAGCTTTTCATTACCATACCATGGGTAATTATGTTGAGTTTTTTTTTTATAGAAATGCAGTATATTATTTATTTGTATTACTTTTGTAAACAATAATTATGAATTTTATTAAAAGGTAAACTGCTAATATAAGGGCAACTGGTAATTAACAAATTAATAAATAAATAAATAAATATATCATCACGGCATATTACCCATTTCTGGGTGTGCCAGTATCTACAACACATGTAGACACCGGTAATGATGACGATATATTTTACCGTGTGGGCGCTTACCAGGCGTCACCTCACGGGCACTCATAGCTGGTGTGGAGAGTGCTCCACAGGGGTCACTTTTGTGCCATTTTTTAAAATTGGAAATATTAGGCGTCTGTCGGGATCGAACCCGGTTCCCCTAGGTTCGCGACCAGACACTCAGGCACGCGGCCACGGGACCCCATGACAAATTAATGAATTGTGTATATGTACTTAAAGGATAACGGGTAATTAGCGGGTAAAGGGTACTATTCAGGTAGTTGTTTCGGTTACTCGGGTACCAAAATTATCGGAATTCGTCATTCCTAGTTAAGACATGTCCCCCTATTTGAGAGACATCCTATATAATGATTACAATTTAATTAAAATGAAAGTTGTTTTTCCCATTTAATTACAATCTTCCAATCGATCTTCCTAAAAATCAACTTGTTTGAAATAAATTGTACAAACCTCTTTACGGTTGTGTTCTCTTTAGAAAATTACGTTGTGTGGTAGCGGCAACAAAACAAAATTTATATCGACGCAGGGAAAGTTCCCATCGCAAACAGACAGGCAATTTGGAGAGGCATTCGATTCGCCATTCGTGGCTTGATAAGAGCAACTGCATTGCGTCAGGTGTTACAGATCTTCTCTCAACGAGTGGAGGCGTAAACTTTACGCTCTGGTAGCGTATCCGAATCTAAACGTATTGTCTGCTCTGCGGAGAATTACAGCGAGAAAAACATAAAGAAACGTTTTATGTTGGGG
Organism: Ophonus ardosiacus; assembly: GCA_943142095.1. NCBI lineage: Eukaryota > Metazoa > Arthropoda > Insecta > Coleoptera > Carabidae > Ophonus > Ophonus ardosiacus. The sequence continues at coordinate 1,368,095 of OW964825.1, read as the reverse complement.
CGTAATTCGTGATATTTATATTTTATGAAGTTTCGCCAACAAGGATAATAAGAATTTATGGTGTATCCTACACACTAAAAAAGAACATTATTATGAACTGCTTTTTATTTTTCTGCGTTTTAATGGTATTACATTGCGAGAGTTGTAAGAAGCGTATTACATTCGAATGAAAGAGTTACTCACGAGGCATCAAACAGCACGTAATTGTTTTACAACTCGAGCAATGTACTATACTTTTTCTTTGACAATAATTTTACTGAAATTTATGAATTTGTATTTGATTTTATTTTTGCAGAAAGAGGTTATGACAGTTAATTGAAGGTTAATTGTCTGTGGAGCGTCAAATTAATTGTTTTGTAGGTAATGGTGCCAATATGATTCTAGGAATAAACGGAAATTCCCCATATAAACAGGATGTCTTTCAAATAGGGGGACATGGCTTCTAATATAAGACGCTTAAACTAAACTAGTTTCTATCGGAAAGTGTACCATTTAGCTAGAATTCTGCTTCAAAGTTCTTCGAAAAAAAAAAAAATTAATTTTACTTATAATAACAGAACGCTTTATTCGATTTGGTATGGCAGTTCATATGGTTATGTCATCTTTTAAGATGATACTTGTTATTATTAGTGAACCACTAGTAATATGAAACTCAACATTGATTAAACCGTAACTATTTAATGGCCATGCCGATAATGTAAAATTATTTTTTTTCAGAAAGATACATTCATTAGTAAACTTTTCTCTCTCTGTTTAATTTGTGACATCTGTTATGGTTCATACAAAAAAGATAAAATCTAATGTCTGCACCATGAAATTTTTAAAATAATTTTTTTTCGCGATCGCCCAGAAAATAAGCTCTTTCTGATCACTATTTAGACCGGAAAGACCTTCCTTGTTGAGCTCGGAAAGTTGTCTATAAGGGATCGGAAAGTACTTTACCGATCCCGGGACCGGTAAAGCTAAATGTTTCCATGGAGATCAGTTGTATATTTATATCTTATTTGCTCGCAGTAAAAAATAAAATAATACTTTTTTATTCTTTTTTCAGGATCGCAAAAAAAATATTGTACCCAACATGACCTGAAAGTTTCTATACTGGGCTCACAAGCTTCCAAAGCTCGCCTACGACTCGCTCTGGAATATGCTTGCTCACCCAGTAAAGTATCACTTTTAGGTCTTGTTACGTAAATTACTATTATGTAGTAGTTTGTCCAAATGCTAAACATCTAATAAATTATTATTATTATTATTTTCTGTAATGTTTGTAGATTTATTAAATTATTTTTTTTCTGGCGCGCATAGGATTTTTATAACTTTACTTTTTCACAGAAAAATTCTAAATTACTTCAACTGGCCAGGTAAAATCGTCCAGACTATTCTTTGTTTTTTCTTAACAATAAAAAAAATCATGGTTTATTTATATTATTTTGTTGGCAATTGTCTGTCATTCTGCTTGTTTTTCCAGTAATTTCGTTTTGTTTGGCTTTTATTTAAAAAAGCGTTTTACACAACATTTCCGGATTTATTTTTTTCCTGAAACAAGCGGCAAAAATTGTTTATTTTCCTCCATTTTCACATTATGTTCCATTATGATTGTTCTCTTTCTCTCGTAATATTTCTCTAGTGTGCACTTTTGATTATCACATAAAAATAAAAACTTATTGCGTTTCCAATATTAAGTATTGATTCATTCTTGACCTAAATGCGGTGATCAGACATCGAAACTGGAACGTTAACGTTATAATCGCCAAGAAATAGGTCACTACTCACTAGTATTTCTTTTTCCATTTGTAAATTCATGACATGAGAAATATGAGTAGGAAATGCGATTACTGTTGTTATAAAACACATGTTGTTTGCTGTTACAATTTGCTGGAAAAATTGTCAACGTTGATAATAATTTTTGAACACTTGTATTAGATAATGAATGATGACGTACATAAATGTGTTTTAATCTGAAAACTAATATTTACAAACTATTGTATGACAATTCATAATATCAAAATAAATATATTTATCGATATTCTTTGCTGTCTTTGTAACATATTTCGTTTTCAGTTTGTACGTGTTGTACTCGACACACTACAAAAATAAATGATTATTAAACGGTTACTTATAGTATGCGCACGTGAAGTTGAGACTGATAACAGATGTCAAAATTACGTCTATTAACAAACCAGAAAATATTGACTGTAGAAAGCACGTGCTACTTATTGTTTTGTACTGTATGAGTATAATACAATAAGTAGCACGTGCTTACTACAGTCAATATTTTCTGGTTTAATGATTAATGATCATTTATTTTTACCTCTCGCTAAGAGAGGTATTGAATGCATGCTAAAATCGCATACCCAAATTTTTGTGAATAAATAGGTTTTAAAGCCACTAGAATCCGATTTTAACATTTTTACAATGATGTTTGTGCCTGTACGTGTGTGTGTGTGTGTGTGTGTGTGCGAGCGCGCGCGCGCGTGCTTACGTTGTGTGTGTGTGTATGTGTGTGTGGGGATGTATTCTTTAATCTGACATTAATGGGAAGGGCTAAAAATTTTTGGTATTAATTGGACAACCGGAAGTAGTAGTTTTTAAAAAAATCTTTTAAATATTATTTTTTGGAAATTTATGTAAAATAAATAAATAAATATATCATCAAGGCATATTACCCATTTCTGAGTGTGCCACTATCTACAACATATGTAGACATTGGTAATGATGACGATATATTTTACCGTGTGGGTGCTTACCAGGCGTCACCTCACGGGCACTCATAGCTGGTGTCAAGAGTGCACCACAGGGGTCACTTTTGTGCCATTTAAAATTGGAAATATTTGGCGTCTGTCGGGATTTATGTTATTACAAATATTAAAGAATAAAAAAATATCTATCCGATACAATGAACATTTTTATTATATCTTTTATAGATATTAACTGCCCAGTAAATAGAATAATGAATACAAACAATCTTAGATTTTGACATTGATATAAATATTTCACCTCTCATCAAAACACTTCAAATGTGCTGTTATAAATGTATTAGAATAAGTAGTATAAATTTATCTTCTTATACTTTGTTGTTATAAATGCATGTAATTAAGTTATGTGAACCTATTATCGGTCATTTTTATACTGTTGATTTACCTTATAAATAAATAAATAAATAGATAAATAAATAATGATGTAATAACATTTTCTTCTTGTTTTTGTTGTATTGTTGATCTATAATATTATTTTTTATCAGAATAATGATATTGCCTTTCTTATTCTTAGATGTATTTCTAAATTGGCAAACAAGTGCGTCTGTGTCTCATATATTTTTTTTTATCTCATTTTTTGTCTCTGGTGATTATCTGTTTTTGCTTCAGCTGTCTTGTGACATTTGCCGTTATATTTCTTCTATGAAGCTGTTATGTGATCAGAATTCCATTTCTTTCGCTATATTTTTCCCTTTCATTTTATTTTCCTCTTAGCTATTTTCTTTATACTTTTTTCGTTTCACTTTTGTTGGGACGTATTCTTATTTGTCTGCCCTTCGAAATTAATTTGCGAAAGTTAATTACAACATAGTTAATCAATGAGCCTGTTTCACATTTTTCAAAAACTATTTAAAATGAAAGTTTATGCAATGATTTTCTTAGTAATAATTTTTATTTTAATAATTTGTTGTTATTTGTGGAAATAATTAAATAAAAAGATTGGCGTCCTGAAAAACTATCCCCATTCCTGTGACATAGAAGTACATACATTACGTCATTAATAGCCAATAGGAAAATAGTTATTCCATCACCTACGTTTCTTCATATTATTTATATAAATAAACGTAGGCTTATAGTTTGTCACATGTTAATAAAACATCTTTTAATTTGACATTTGACGCTGACATTTCTCATTGTAAATGAATAATAATTACACTCAAGCTAAGTCGGACAATTTACCGAAGGTCGATAGCTGGATGGTGGCTGAATTAAAAAAAAATAAAGGGGTGTTAAAGATTTGAGGTAAAATAAAATATAAAAACTGAATTTACTATATAAATTGATAATATATTTTACTTTAAGGTTCTGGTAATGATTCTTACATTGAATCTGCTATAGGATATGTAGATCTAAGTCGAGAAAAAATATCTGTATAGTAGATGTAAAGTTTGCCCTGAACATAAAGTGAAGCAACAAAAATATACTGTTATCTTGAAGGTGGATGAAAGTTGAAATGATCTTCACAAACATGAAAACACGATTTTTCTGACATTATCAGCTCTTTGACCTACTGCTTCTAGCCACAATTTTTTTTTTCTTCGCATCTTTTGTAAAATTTATAAACTCTATAGTAGGTTTATTCCTAACAGCATTTTTGTAAGAAAGCACAATACAATATCGTAAATTACTCATTTTATTTTGAACTTTTTATTACCTACAACTTGAACCAATCTAAATATTTGACACTTGTTTGACAACTTTGACAATACACTTGACACCTTAGAACTGCTAAAGATGTATGTACTCTGACGTCACATTCTGTTTCAGATCACGTGACTTATTCAAAATTGTATCCAAATTTCAAAAATTAATTGTAAAATATCTAAAGAATATTTCGTGATATTTTCAAATTTGAGGCTCTTTAAAGAACAATATCTTTTAAAATTTAATACTTAGAAGTCTTATAAAAATTCTTGCAACAGCCCTATTTCACGTATGCTCGTTGGGAGAAAAATATGAATTTTTCTAATCATTATTTATAATTTTTTAAGTAGGCTATGAAAAAAAAAAAAACGTATGTCAATTTGGAAGTATTTAATTAAATGTCAATTTGACACGATATTGTCAAAAATATTGTCTAAAGAAATCAGAGCTTTTCTTCTTGAATCCTTATTTTAGAAATAGCAATAAATAAGAAAACGGCTAATGGCTGTATTCTGTAACCTTCTTTATTATCTTTTCTCTTTAAAATTACATTTCACGATCAAATTGACATACGTTTCTATATAAATAGCCTACTCCGAATTAGGTTTTCTGTTCTGTATAAAATTAACAACTATATTCCTTATTATTACATGTACGTGAAGAACATTAATGTTTATAATTTTTGAATAAAACTCGATTTCTGGACTGACATTATCTTTATTGAAAACACAAAAAAATTGTTTCACAACGTTTCGGATGCTAAGATCTGCTTCCGTCATCAGGTGAACTGATACTTAGCATCCGAAACGTTGTGAAACAATTTTTTTGTGTTTTCAATAAAGATAATGTCAGTCCAGAAATCGAGTTTTATTCAGATTAATACATTATCTTGCGAGTTAAAGTTTAAAGACAAGTTTATAATTTTTCTTTAAATCTGTAGACTTGGAAACCCGGAAACCCCTATTCTAGCGTGACATTCGTATTCCATACACTTATTTCATATAAATTATAACAAATATAATATAGAGTCATCCAATACAAATCCTAGAAGAAGCCATCTCTTTTCTTATACATAAATTCCATATTTTACGATTCGTAAACCACAAAGTCTAATGCATTGGGATCACGGAATCGGGGAACTAAAACTCATATCCTCCAGATGTGTTCGAGTCGTGACATTTGGTGAACTTTTCTTGTTATCTACTGGGATGTCGCGTGCTACTGTTTGTGCTTTGCTAGGCCATATCGAAATTGAAAACGACGAGGGAGTGACACAGACGAAGGAGAGAACGGTGGAGACCTACCCCAATAGGAAGCAGGGAACGAATGAAGGAACAGGAAAGAGGAAATCGATAATGGAAATGTAGTCAGAAGGAAAAAACAAAGGGGAAGTTTGCAGATGTTAGACAAGGGAGCTAGAAGAAATTTTAGAAATAATTCAATTAGTACAATCTGTTTCAAGATATAGGCTGTGATGTTACACCCTAATATCTAAATCCTAAATTTATATGCCCTAAATCTAGTGATTATTTAGGATTTTAGGAATTAAGATTTTAGGGTTTTGCAGGAGCACACTATGCCTTGAAGTTGACGCACACTAATTAAACAAATCATGTTCGTTGCTATAATTTGTACAAAACGTCAAATTTACTGTCAAAAAATAACTTCATATGGCTTCTACCATGCGGTGGAATCTCCTATTAGACAAAGCGGACCAACATTATAACTTATCTTCCCCCGTTTAGATGGCGTTAGTATATAAAATTTTATTTCAAATTTGAAAATGACAGCTCGATTGTTATTGAATTGGTTGACATATTTTTGAATTTAGTTGTGGCTTTGTTTATTTATGATATATACACATTTATTTGTGGTTGTTTGTGATTATTTGTGATATTTGTGATTATTTGTGATATAAACAGTAAACAGTTTATCATCAGATATGGTATGTGAAAAAACTTTTGTGAAAGAGACATCATGCCGCGAATCAATTTCTGTAATTCCAGACTGCATTGCGACAGATGTGTATTATATGTGTACTTTATTAGTTCTTAGATGCATAATTAGTATTTTGCAAGCTCTGTATTAATTGTTGATATATTTTACAGACTTTACTTTACATTGATTTCCAAATTCCAAAAATTATTTACAAATGTTCAACACCGAATATTAAATGGAAAGAAAATTTTGAAAAATTGTGTAATTAGCGATAATAAAAAAATAGCACAGAAGAAATACGAAAAATTATTAAAAAATTAAAACTCTAACAAGTTAAATAGTTTGTATTATTAATTTACTATTTCACTCATTTTATTATAAATATAAAATATAACGTATATAATTTAATAGCTTAATACTTGATATAAATAAATTTCAACATCGGCTCATTGTGAGATCTTCAAATTTATTACCAAGTATTAAGTTGTTGAATTCGAATCAATTCAAAATTCCCGCCTCCTATACATGAAACTTGTTCTTCCCACGACCAGGGGGCGCTGTACTTATAGTACCGGTTTGCAGCATTACAGTTTCCTATCTATAATAGTGTCTGTGATCTGTGGCTTCTACTTTATGACATACGAGGGTGGTTTGACGGAAGAGTGACTTTTCAATAAAAAAAAGTTATTTTACTTTTACAAGTATTTTATTTTTCAACATAATCCTTTTTTAATTGTACACACTTAGCCCATCGAGTTTCCAATTTTTTCAAAGCATCCAAAAAGTAATCTTTCGGCAACTCTTCAAAATATGCATTTTTCTCGGATATCCCCTCTTCATTGGTATGAAATCTCTGTCCACCGAGCCATCTTTTTAAATTTGGAAATAAGAAGAAATCACTGAGATTTGGTGAAAATGGCGAACGAGGTAGCACCTTGGTACGCAGTTCGACTAATTTTGTTGTAGCAACAGCGGACGAATGAAAAGGCGCATTATCGTAATGGAACAACCCTTTTTCTTCATCAAAAGAGGTCGTTTTCTCTTTAGTTCGGCATCAAAACGTGTCAACAAATCAGCATAATATTGGTCAGTTATCGTTTTTCCTTTTTGTAAACAATCAATAAAGATCACACCTTTGGGATCCCAAAATACTGTAGTCGTGACCCTATTGGCCGAAAAACGGTTTTTGCCTTCTTGGGAGCACTTTCCTCAAGAGAAATCCATTGTTTCGACTGCATTTTAGTGTATCACGTTTCATCTACTGTGACATATCGGCGGAAAAATTCCCTTGGATTTCGTTTGAAGATAACCGAACATTCTTCTGAATTTTTAATGCGAGCGCGCATTTGATCTGCCGCGGCACCCATCTCGCGGATAACTTTTTTATTTGTAAACGTTCATGCAAAATGTTACATACCCGTTCGGTTGAAATGTTGACTTCATTAACTATCTCACGTACTTTTAATCGACGATCGCTAATTACTAGGGCATGGATTTTATTAACCATTTCTCGAATAGTTACAGTAAATGACGGTCCCAGACGTTCTGCATCATCTGTACTCATATGGCCACTTTTAAAAGCAGAAAACCACTTACAAATCATTCCATGGGACGCAATACATTCAGGATAATATTTACGTAATTTTTCCTGGGTTTCTTCAATTGTTTTTCCACATAAAAAATAATGTTTAATTAACACTCAAAATTATTTTTTCTCCATTTTTACAGAACAACAAAAACAGTTTTTTTTTAGATTAGTATAAAACATAAACTACCTGTCAGATTTGTGTGAAATTTTAACAGTAGACATCACGAACAAATACGTACATCTAATCTAAAATATCAAACCTAATTTCGTGTAGAATGTGACAGCACACTGGTATCCATAGCGCTAAACAACATATTAATCACAAACTTGGAAAATGTCACAGTTGTGTACGTATTTAAAATTTATATCTTGATAATGATCGCGTAAATGTATTTTCCCCTACAGAAAAGTATTATGACGATTATAACTAGCATATTTTCAGCAAAATGCGCAAATAATTGGAGCAGCACAAACACAAAAAGAAGGGTAGACTCCTAACTCTCCCATGAGTCATAAAATTTAATCGATAATAACTTAGTTCGAGTCTTGTAACAGCAGAAATAAAATTTTAGTGTCTGGTAGAATTCTTAAATTTACACATTTTATGTACGCTTTTATAATGCAGAAAGCGAGTAAAATTACATTAATAAAAAACTTCAGTGTGGCGTACAATGTATAGGAAAGTACGATAAAATAAATCCATAAAAAATATTACATACATAAAATTCTTGATTATAAATCAAATATTAAACATGTACTTTCAAACAAAAAAATATATGTAGGTATACAAATATTAACGACAGGTGTTAATATGCATGATTGATAACATTTTTATATTTATGTATACCAAAATAATAACTCCGAAAAGGTCAATGGTCAGTAGTTTCATTCACAATCAAAATATAATCCTACAGCAACTTTTCAAAATGAAAAATCTGTTGTGGCCAGCACAATACCTCTCGCCATTTCCATTTTATTTTATATAAGTATTGTATTGCACTTCGCTATCGAACCGTCGTTTTATATCAAAAAAATTACAGAACTTTACCTAAATATTGTTTTTATTGTATTTAACATGTCTTCTGCACACATACAATTCTAATTATATCTATTTTTCATTGTATGAGGAAGTTCATAAATGCCAGAGATTCTTCCAATTCATTAACTAGATTGCAGGTATTTCTGATGGATATATGCATTTTACCTATAATTTTAAATATTTAATTAATAAAACAATAAGATAAATTAAATGTCACTAAAACTGTTTTTTGATACTGACATCTGTCATTTACAATCTATGTTATAAACATTTGAATATGTCAACTGGTTTCCTTTATCTCTAAATTCATTCATACAAAATATAATAAAAATTTTAAATAAATAAATATATCATCACGGCATTTTACCCATTTCTGGGTGTGCCAGTATCTACAACACATGTAGACATCAGTAATGATGACGATATATTTTACTGTGTGGGCGCTTACCAGGTGTCACCTCACGGACACTTAATGTTGTGGAAGAAAATTGTGATTAGTTTATAAAGTTTTGTATATGCGTAACATTTATTTAATTTTAACAAATATACAAAAAATTTTTGCTTGTCTTTGGTGGTGGACTCTCACTTTTTCAGTAAAAACTTTACTTATTTGCATTTTTTTAAAAGATTTTTGGCTGTTACACGATTATAATCTCTAAACTTTTTTTGTTTCGTGCAACTTTTTTTATAATAACCTACAAGTTTGATGAAATTTCCATTGACTTTCAACATTTATCCAAATTTCATTATTCATTTTTTTTTTTAATAATAGACATTTGTATTGCAGAAAAAGCTATGTAAAAATATTGATGACAGGTTTCAAAATAAAATATGTCAAGAGACGAATAACATTAATGAATCATTATCATAGAATTTTCTAGTCATCTAGTCAGTGAAATATGAGTAGGCTCAGACAAATTGCATGGTAATGTACTGTGTATTACATTTCAAAATTAACACGAGTCTATCACATTTCTCAACATTATGCATACCAAATTACTAACAGTAATAATATATGTTTTACTCATCGTTTTGTAAACGTCTCTTGAATTTATGACTTAGGAAACAAATAGTTATGTTGTGCATTAATACGTAATAATAAATAGCTAGCGACAGTGTAATTTTCATTTAGAAATTTTGATTTAAAATTTACAATTTTCTTTCTCTGGTTTATGTTCAATTTTGAAATTATGGTTCTGACCAGTCAGTATCTATCACATGACTTGTCACTACTCGTCATTAGACGTTTCACCAGTTATCAGTTCAGATTTTAGGTTACAATTTTATTTTCATAGCCATGAATTTGTTAAGACCCTAATGAACAAGATGATTTTTTAATAATATTGGGAATGTTTTTCATTAATGTGTATAATAAAGAAAAAAAAACACAAACTTAAAAAACGTAGATGGTCTGTTAAGGTATGGATATTGATTTGTCAACGGGGGCAGTATCATAGTTTGTTTTTGAAAAAACAAAATAACAAGATCATGAACTAGGAATAATACAACCTTTTCAGTTTTCGTTCTGTATTTTATTAGTCCCAACGTTTCGGCACCATTAACTGATGCCTTCTTCAGGGAAAATGACAAATAATAGTGGCCTATACAATTTTTTTCCGGAAGAACAAAGTTAAACATTTTTAGTGCAAACAGGACTTTGTTACGTAATAATAATGTTGACATGTTGAAACATTGTAACCTTTATGTATTTTTTTGTGTATCCACCCCGTATTTGGGATTTCGATCCTGTGGGATGGATGGGATATATTCAATAAATAATTTATATGAATTTTTAAAGTTGAGAATTTGGAGTGTGAGTAGGGGTCGAGCACGTATTTCGTTTCAAGCCAATGGGAAACCGTCCAAAACCTTAGCGAAAAAATGAGAAGATTCCCGCAAAAATAAATAAATAAATACATCAATGAATAAATTCGATTAGATATATTTTCTATTTAATAACATATCCTGAATTTAAAATATTGCCATATAATTATCTTATCTATTTTGAAATGTGATTATTTTCCCATTAGCTTATTTGTTTATTGCAAATAATAATAATTAGATAACGTGGCCATGATCTAATATTTTTTTTTATTCAATTGTTATTTTTATATAAAATATCATGACATACTTTTTTATTTGAGAGAGGTCGCATTAAAATTAAATATTTTGGTTATGGGTCACTTGGGACACATGTATATGACCCCAAATAAAAAACAGTACAATAGAGAATTTTTATAAATTACGTATAAATATGATTGCAGTATAATAAACGAAGAATTTCAAATTTTTGCTGGTCACTTAAATAAAATACCGGAGAAAAGTTCACATAAGGCACGAGCCCTTAAGGCGAGTGCCTTATTAGCTGGAGCGCTGTAAAATACTTCACGCACGAGAATTGTATCAAATTTTTTGGCCGGCGATAATGAAAATCACTTTTTTAATGAGATAGGTTGTACTTCTGAAAAGGGTTAGTTTAAAATACTGGGGTTAAGTCAATTTCCAAATTTGATTTTACTTACCTTCATTAGAGTACTTCTTCTAGTGAAAATTTATCTGTAATAATAGACGTTGTTTATGACTGATACTATATTTATTTGCTAATCATTTCTTCGTAATAAATAATAGGTAGTTGTTGATATTTGACATTTCAGCAATGTTCGCCTCGCGTATTTGACAGGTATATCGATCGGTGACTATGTCGGTAACGGCGGATTTTTACAATAATGACAGATGTCGCTGCCGTGATTTTGATTTACATAAATTAATTTTAAATATAGGAAATGTTAAAGTAAAAAACTTAAGTAGGTAGTACTTTTTTACATGAACTTTATTATAGTAAAGATGATTTATTTTCTAAATGTCCATAAACGTCCAGTGTATTTTGATTATTTTACCGCATAGTTAGACAAGTTACAACACAGTAAGCGTAAAATGTAGGTTACACTTGCTGTGTATACAATTGTAAAGTTCCCATTACACTTCAGGAGGGCAAAAAGTATATTTTGCTACCTTGTATTCATAGTACTTTATTGAATATTTACTTAATTAAAAAAAAACTGCATCGCATTGAATATAATAGTCCCCTATAAGTGTTGTAAAATTAAATTTCTTCTCTTCGTAGTTTTTAGGAACAACTCATCAACATTAAATATAAAAATTATTTCTATTTGATGAAAAGATCCAACTTTTTTTAAAACTTTTGTAACATATTTTTAAACTTTCCTGAAATTGGAAAATCTTTCAAAACAAGATCTGTCAACAAAAACAAGAGAATATCTCATTTTGATTGTTTCAACTTCAAACTTCAGAATGAAAACAATTTTTATAGCATGTTTCCTCTATTGTAACATCCGGTTTGTGGTTCAATGCAAAATATAAATGTGAAAAATATGTCAGCAGAAATGTAACATCAATGACTCATCATAGAATGTTCTAGATCTAGACTAGACAATAATAATTGCAATGAAAAAATGTGTTGCGACCATTATCTGAAACATGAAACAGATAATCCTTGACACATGATGAGCTAAATATAAACTGCTGAAAAACTGCTGAAGGAATGAAAAATGAAAGAATGCAATATGTTGTCAAAACAGAGGTCACATTTAACCATTTTTTAATAATTATTTTTAGAAATACCATTGACATATTTTGTGCAAAGTTTCATAAAGAAAATAACATATTTTTTGTAAATCCCTCATAAATATGACGATGGCGAAATAGGTCAAATTTTCTCCCAAGTATTGTAGCAACGTGAATTCTTTTTCTTTGTCATATATAAGAGGAAAAAAATCTGTTGTACCTCTCTCCATATTCATGTTAGGCTATAAATATTGTATTTAATATATCTGGTACACACACAAATTCTAATTACGAGGTCTGTCCGAAAAGTATCCGACCTTCCTTCATATCTTCGCTCCTGACAATTTTAGCGCCCTCTGCAGGGTACGAGTGTAAACTGTAAAGCTTCACGAATTTCCTAAATGCCGCAATTTTGGTCGGATCGCCTTAGTTTACGTGCAGCATGCGTTTGCATTAAATTTTGCTTAAAACTAGAAAAGAGTTGTGTGGAGACCATCGAAATGATGAAAACGGCATTTGGGGACGAGTGTATGAGCAAAACACAAATAAAAGACTGGTATAAACGGTTCAAAGATGGCCGCACATCTGTTGATAGTAACCGACGTTCTGGGCGGCCTTCGACGACAAAAATATCGAACGTGTGCAACTTGTGATCAATGAAGATCGTCGATTGACTGTGCGAGAACTAGAATATGATCTGGGAATACCGAAAACTAGTGTTTGGAAGATTTTAACTGAAAATTTGCAGATGGTTCGTGTGTGTGCGAAATTCATTCCGAAATTGCTAACGGTGGAGCAGAAAAGCCTTCGCCTTGAAATCGCTCAGGACAATTTGGAAATGGTCAATAACGATGAAAATCTCCCATCGACTTTTGGCTGTTCTCAAGATTAAAAATGTCGCTCAAAGGACACCGATTCGACGACAAAGAAACAGTCGAAACTAATACGACGAATGCTCTAAAGGCAATACCAAAAAACGAGTTCCAAGACTGCTTTCAAAAGTAGAAAGGCCGTTGGAAGCGTATTCTTCAATCAAATGGGGATTACTTCGAAGGATGTCATCAGCCCGATTACGCAGAATAACAGTAGTGGGGAAATATAATGGAAGGTTCTCAAAAATCGAGATTCTTCCAATTCATTGCCGAGATTGGCGGTTTTCGTGTTATACCCGGTAGAAGAAATCGGGCCATTAGCATTATATTAAATATGGAATATTTGGAACAGAGTTTTATCATTTAGAAATCATTATTTCTACTATTAACTAACAATCTCGTGGAATTCCTTATCAAGAAAGATAATTACAGAATGCTCTTGGGAACGTCGAATGGTATTGCATTTCTTCTATTCAATTGAGTAAAGTGATTGTCAATATTTTTAATGAGATAAATTTCTATAATTATCTTGAGATATTCCCAGGAAAATTGATCATGTTACATTGTAATAATGGGAGAAAAGAGAACAGACCGTTTATATTTCTATTAGAACTAAATAAAGATCATTTCATTAAAATTGTAATTAAAACGTAATTATGTGCTTTCTATTTTCGTATTAGTCACAATGCTAAAGTAACTCACACAAGAAGAAGTGAGATTCTACAATTAGGTACTGGAGACAATGACGAATAATTTTTAAGAAGGTTTAATGATTGTTCTGGATTATAATTTTATTTATAATGAATAAAAATACAAAAGAATATTAATATGTATACAAGTAAATTAAAATATTTTAACAATGAAACTTTAATGCGAATTTAATATGTTTTCTATATACAGGGTGTTAAAAAATAAGTGTCCCAAATTATGAGGGCATATAGTACTGACCAAAATGAGTAAAAAAAGTTTAATCAACACGGGTCCGATCTTCAACTGTTTTTAAGAAAAAGGCCATTTTGTATTAGAATCGAAGAAAAATTGACTAAGATAGTGGTCGAAGAAAATTTTGTCTTTGCCAGTAAATAGACTATAAAAAAACAATAACATTTTATAAGAAACATTTTTTTCACATTCTAATAGTTACGAAGTTATTTGAAAACTAAATATTGGCAAAGGTCGCCACAACTTTTGTCTTAGTACAATTATTTGATTTTTTTTTTAAAACAAACACATCTATGGTGACTTCTGAAAGGTAAACAAAATGTCTTATTTAATCAAAATCGTAACTCTTACAGTTTTCGAGATAGCAGAGGTATACACCGAAAAAACTCATTTTACATTTCCTATTATCTCGGAAACTATTGAAGATCGGACCCATGTTCATTAAACTTTTTTTACTCATTTTGGTAAGTACTATATGCCCTTATAATTTTGGACACTTATTTTTGAACACCTGTATTTTAATTTTAATATCCTGAAACAATAAACATGAGCATACGTGAAATAGGGCTGTTGCAAGAATTTTTATATGATTTCTAAGTACTAAATTTTAAAAGTTATTGTTCTTTAAATAGCTTCAAATTTGAAAATAACGGAAAAATATTATTCAGTTAATTTTGAAGTGAAATAGTAATTTACGTAACAAGACCTGAAAGTGACACTTTACTGGGTGAGCAAGCATATTCCAGAGCGAGCCGTAGGCGAGCTTTGGAAGCTTGTGAGACCAGTATAGACACTTTCAGGTCATGTTGGGTACAATATTTTTTTTGCGAGCCTGAGAAAAGAATAAAAAAGTATTATTTTATTTTTTACTGCGAGCAAATAAGAAATAAATAAACAACTGATCTCCATGGAAATATTTAGCTTTACCGGTCCCGGGATCGGTAAAGTACTTTCCGATCCCTTATAGACAACTTTCCTAGCTAGCTCAGCAAAGAAGGACTTTCCGGTCTAAATAGTGATCAGAAAGAGCTCTGGGCGATCATTGCATATACATACTCTTTGTAATTTATACAAATGGTCATTAAATTTTCTTTTACTCTAGTTGGAATTTTCTCTAATTCGAACAAATTCAAATTCCCCTTGCGAATTCAATTTATACAGAGTCTTTGTATACCTTTACATAAAACTTAAGTTTAATTTGAACTTAAGTATGTATAGCTAATGGGTATCTTGGAAATAAATAGGCATCCAATTACATTACATACCAAATACAGCAAAAATTCCAAATTATAATGGAATACATGCAATTCACATTACATTTATTTAACCCTGCGGCGGGCGCGCTTTTGAAAATCACATAAGCGGTCGCGCTGCGGTATTTTATGCCGCAAGTAAAAAGAACTACAATTTAATGCAAAAAACAAAATTTATTTATAAAATAATAAAAAAAAAATAATTAAATATATTTCTTATTACAATAAATACAAAATGTCGAACTTAATTCGCCTACTCAAGGTGTAGAGAAGAGGGATAATTCATGTTCACAATTCTCTTGATTTTAACATTTATTTGGACGTTTCGGAGGTCCAAAAACCTCCATCTTCAGCATTATACATTACTGTGTTCTAAGTTTTACATTTAATGTTGTGTGGTAAGATGTGTTCTCTTACAAAACCCCGTAAATTTGATAAGAGGGTGGGTCTTCACCTCCATTCCGTTTTTTGAGGGATTAAGGTTTGAAAGTTATTTAAAAAATGAAAGTGACCGGCACTTTTGTTACCTCGACCACATGGTGACAGGTTTGAATTTAAATTTGAGGTTCCTTCTTGAAAATTTTCCACTCCTAAAATTATAATTTTTTTAAGTAAAGTTATTTTACACTATATCGATGTTATAACATTCATGAAAATATTTAAAATCATTCAAATAAAAAAGTAAAATTCTGAAACACATTACTTACATGACTAGTCGCGTTGCGGCACGGAGTGCCGCTATTTGGTAGTTGTCCTTTTTACGGCTTGAATACTACTGGACCTATGGTTACAACTCACCGGTTTTGTGTAGTATGCGTTGTTATAATAGTCATTTAAGAATACCAGAAAGGGCATAGTTATGAAAATAAAAATAAATCTGATATATGTAAAAAAGAAAAATTGCGGCATAAAATGCCGCTGCGCGCCCGCCGAAGGGTTAAAACAGCTGGTCAAATCGATTCGTCCGTGTGTGATAAAAAGCTGAATACCTCACAACATGCCATGGCTATAGCAACACTACAAAATTTATCGAACATTTTAATATCAAGGTGAATAATGTAATTCATGCATACACAATTATTCCATTTCACACAATCACACTAAGTATGATATGAATTTTATATTTATTCACACACCTTTAGTCGTTTTGCTTTCATATTACTTTCTTTTGGATTTTCCACATTGACATTAACCACAAACAGGTGTTTTCTACACTCATAATTATTCCATTTCACGGGGCGTGTTAAAAATGCTTTTATGAAGAAGCGGCAACACCGCAGGACAAGGGACTTGGTGTGGAGAAGTATCACTCCATTCTTATAGTTAGTACAGAAATCTATCTTGATTTATGGCAGGAAACGGACAGATACGTATATAATGTTTATGCACGGACGTATCATAATTTGACAATTATACACGAATTTCTTTGACATAAACGTCATTTTATAGCCCACGGGCCTCATTATAACCCGCCGGGCTATAATGAAACGCCAAACCAAATTATAACCTACGATATAATCAATTTAAACAGGCAATTTGAAAAGTTTTTATTACAAATCGAAAATTTTTATATTCTTTAATGAAAAATAAAAATTAATTTTGTGATATTTATATGGAAAGCACGGAGATACACAAAATAAAACTCAAATCACATAACTAATAAACAAACAATAAACTGTTGTTCTCCGCTTTCATAGCAACACTAGATACTGCATGTACGAGGACAAATTCTTTTCGATACAATTTTTCTAACACTCATAATTTGAAAATTTTCGTCCGTGCATAAAGTTTTGTATGTACCTCGAGCGTAAATTGCTTTTATGGCCTTCGACGTGTTTTTATCCCTCGGCTTACGCCTCGGGTTCAAAATCCCGCCTCAGACCATAAAAGCCTCCTTACGCTCATAAACACTCGTAAAGTTTCAAAACGGTTCGTTATAATTTTTGACAAATAGAATCAAACTTGACAAATAAAATTTCGATTTTTCTTTCAATGTCGACTGTTTTTATTGGATAAAAATTATAACGAACCGTTTAAAATTTTTACGATTGTTTATGACGGGCATTTATTTTGTAATAATGAAACAGATTTTTTTAAAAATTCCTTTAATGATAATGAAACAAATAATATATAAAAAACTAAACTTGAAACATAAAATAATAATAATAAAAATCTGATGTGGCCTCCGTCAATTCTATGTACTCGTATTTTGCACAAATCCCTCACCAAAAGTTCCTTGGAAAAGATTATATATCTCCAGTAAAATTGTAACACGAACGTAACTATTTTCTGGCCCCGTGGCCGCGTGCCTAAGTGTCTGGTCGCGAACCTGGGGGAACAGGGTTCAATCCCGACAGATTCCAAATATTTCCAATTTTAAATGGCACAAAAGTGACCCCTGTGGTGCACTCTCCACGCCAGCTATGAGTGCCCGTGAGGTGACGCCTGGTAAGCGTCCACACGGTAAAATATATATCGTCATGACGGAAAGAAAAATTACTGGATTTCAGTCAATATAAAATATATTTTCCGCCTCTACCGGTTTCGACAGCACATGTGTCTTCTTCAGGAGCTACAATAATATTACAGATTTTGAAAAAATATTTTTAAAAAACAAACATGTGTAACTTACGTGAAAATTTGTAGATTGTAAAGCATTGATACATATATAAGACAATAATAAATAACATATATAACATACAATGGTCCATGGCGGAAAATATATTTTATATTGACTGAAATCCAGTAATTTTTCTTTCCTTCATCACCTTTCCAGTCAAGAAGTTCTTGCAGCCATATATCGTCATCATTACCGATGTCTACATGTGTTGTAGATAATGGCACACCCAGAAATGGGTAATATGCCGTGATGATATATTTTTTTTAATAATTTTCTGAAAATTACATATCAAAAATTCCTAGAAAAAGATTCTATATATCCAATAAAATTATAACACGAACATATACTATGTAAATTGTACTTGGCACTGACATCTGTCAATTAGAATATTTGAATATATCACCAGTTTCTATGGCTAAAGTATAGCTGGCTAATTTATTAAAGTCAATCTCTTTAAAATTCCTTAACTCTATATCTAGTGAATATGAAGGAAAATGTGTAATCAAACCGTAAAGATAATCAAATGTTCGTTCATATTTATAAAATGAAATCTCAAAAAATAATATTTAACTGCGTTTTCTTATTTTATGCCAATTTGTAACAATGGTCAAAGACGTAATTTGATTTTGTGAATCTATTAAATATCAATATTGAAATACGAAATGCATACAGAGATTTGCAAATTTAAATTTCCCTACCAAAGGCTAGAAACAGTAGAATTCTGTACAAACTATACTTGAAGGCGACTATAACACAATTAATGTAAGTCCTTGTATTTCGCATAAACGGTTTATAAACAAATATTTCTATTTCAATGTGAAAAAGTGAAAAGTGAACGTCATGTAATATAAATAAAAGTACAGCTATATCTGCAAAATTTATTATTTGTTTTGTTTTGTTAATGTGTCAGCAAACAAGTCCTTGTGTAAACCACAAATAAGTTATTTAGTTTATACTTGTTAACACTGGAATATTTTTGTTTTGTCAGTAAATGTTGGAATAGAAAAGTTTACCTATTGTACTATAATTACTATAATGCTACCTTACATTTTTTTGTAACTAACAGACAAGCAAATATGATAAAAATGGTCATAAGAATACCATGAAGAAGGAAAAAACTAAAAAGTCTTTTGAATTGATATGTCAAAGTTCGATATACAGGGTGGTGACTCGAACACCCGAACATATGACTTTAAGGGCCGGTTTTTCAATCTCTGGTTAAAATTTTAACTTCTAGTTAAGTAAACAATATTGCATCGTTTTATTGACAGCAATGTTAATTCTGTGATTTGACAATTCATTTTGTTTCAATTTTGTTTATTTAACTCTTAGTTAAAATTTTAACTAGATATTGAAAAACAGGCCCTAAAAATGTAAAATCTTTTTTTTTTAATTTGATGCAGGCATAATAAAAAATCTAATGTGATCAACACAAAACCTCCCCCTATTTAATTTTTATTAATTTAAATACATACCTACGGATTTCCTGACGCTGCAAACTGTTCCATTGCTTAAAACTATTGCATTATTTACTATTTTCTTTTTAAAATGTCACTATTATTAATTTGAAGTGATTAGTTTTTTGAGAGTAACATTTACTGTCAGTTACATTCATTTGAAATATGAACTGTGTAACAAAGGAATTGTGTTTTTCTTACGCTTCGGGACTAGTAAAAAAAAATTATTTTTAAATTTATCTGTAAAATATATAGAAAAAGTATTAATGTATTCCTGTAGAAAATTCAATAATCTTTAATTTTCATAACGACAAAATGCGAAAAAATGGCATTTAATGGTATTTTTTTAAAAGAAAAACCATTATCGGCTTCAGGTAAAGTGCCATTTCCGGTTATCCGATTTACACGAAAATCTAATAGCTTTTTTTCATATTAGAATAGGGTATAAATACATGGTTTCAAAATTTTCTGAATGATAGTATTTGAGTTAGAGCGAAGACAAAATCCCTACACATACATACACACACACATACATACACACACATACAGACATCATCGTGAAAATGTTAAAATTGGATTCTAAGAAGCTTAAAACGTGGTCATTTACTAAAGTCTCGATATGTGATTTTTAACACGATCCCTATACCTCCCTTACCAAGGGTAGCAGGAGGTAAAAAAATCTAACTTGACAGATAAACCGTTTAACATTTGTTAATTTTTTGTTTTAACACCATGGCTATCGCTATTTTTGGGATGATTTTCCACATTTTAATACCTATTTCCTACATTCAAAATTAATTGTGCTTATTGATTCAGATGTAGAATTTTAAGCGCTAAAACTTTTATTTGAAGCTTTTTTTACCTAAAACAATTAAGGAAGTGGATGTTAAAATCCTATATTCGGGTGTTTGAGTCACCATCCTGTATAAGTATATTCTTAATTCGAATTGCATGTATTTCGGGTTCGTGATAACCCACATTACAGGATATGTCGTGATTAGATGAATCTATTAATACCAAAATTAATTATCTTGCTCATCTCCTACCTTGAACCACTTTAAATATTCCATTTGTAAATGAAAATTCTTCGGAACAAAACACTCTTTTGCAAACAATTCCCCAATCAGACTCTAATTAAGAAGTTGGGCAAATTACTTTCTTCGCAAAGTTTATAACGTGATTAGCCCCCTAATGTTCCGATAGCGCGTTCAACGCTATCAAACCTAAGAGGATTGCTTCACAAGGAGAAAAACATTTATCTCGCCATTTATTCTTGAGTGGAATCAAGTTCGAGATCACGTTGGCGCTATCTCGATACAGTAGCCTTGACAAAACACTGTCATTATGTAAATGAAACTGGTCATTTATCTATTCGCGTGTCTGTTGAACACAATGAGGTGTCATTTTAGTAATCAAGAGACATGAAATCGTTGATAATAGGTTGTATGCATCATTGGATATACTGATGCCTTCCGCACTGATTTGCACGGTTTTTTTTTTTTCATGATAGGTTATTTGAAGGAAGAGGATGTGACGCTTATTTTCCGGTCTAGTAGCACGGAAAATTTGTCCAAAAAGTCTAAAAACGGTAATACTTCAAGTACAATATTTATGGGGTATTCCACCATAACAAAAAAATTTAAAAATTTCAATTTAACATAAAGTATGGCTCAATAAATAATAGTTAAAACAATGAAAACATTTTTTAAATAATTACTTTACGAGATATTTCACATTTGCTAAAAGGGGAAATTGACATACAATTGTTATCTTTCTCTCGCAGCGTACTCAGAGCAGTGTGTGTGAGAAAGACAAGTATAGGGGAAATGTGACGTTACACTGATTTCTCAAAAATAAAATACTGTTAAACTAGGAACAACTAAGATTTTTTAATACTATGAATTGCTTCAAAACTGAATGAAGTTTTATTTAAAATAATAAAATAATTTGAGTGGAATACCCCATTGTCCCCAACATAGTAGGCTTTGAAATATTGTCTTTATAACAACATCAATTGTTTATTGTTTATCTGTCACACGAAGTGCCAAAATTGATTATTCTAGTGTTAATAATTGTGATGAAAATTAAAGATTATTGAATTTTCTACAGGAATACATTAATACTTTTTCTATATATTTTACAGATAAATTTAAAAATAAATTCCCTCAGAACTAGCGCCATCTCCCGTGTCACAGATAAGGGCGCCACTTTTGAAGGGTTAAAAATGTAGATGCATAAAACCTTTAATTGGTAATATACATAGATACATATATCGTATCTGGGACATTAATTTTGTATGGAGTATTAAGCGAGGAAATGATTAATATGTTTTTAGCGATATCAATCCATAACCACAACCATGTATTAAAGTTTCATTGATAAAATCCAAGTAAGTATGATAAATTAATCAGCTAATGACGTAAATGGTTTCCTTTGCCCTCAACAGTAGGACTTTATTATGAGAATTTATTAGTGTTTAAACAAGTATTATATTTTATCTAATCATTTAAGCGATTTGCAGAAGCAGGCATACTGAATTCTTTACATTTTATAGAAATAGATTATTTTATAATTATAAAAATAACTTGTGATTGGATGACTCTAAAAACGACTTTGCAAAAAAATTATATCATAGTTTTGAACTATAATAACTCCTATGGTATTTTGATGATATAATAATATACTTGTAAATATGAAATCAACAAATTCTGAGAATGAGTGAAAGTCTAATCTTTTTCATTGAGGAATTAAGTTAAATACTAACGAATTCAGGGTCACTGATTATGTAACGTCGATTTTTTACTGTAGGCAACTTTTCTTTCCGATTCTACTTTGAGTATAATTAAATTTTGATGTTAAATAGTTAATTATGTATGGGAACAGAAAACTTTGTTCACAAATAACAAAAAAAAAGTTGAAAAAGTAATTGAGCATTGTTTCAAATAGATGACTTTGTATATTCCATTCATAAACACACTCAAACAATTTAAGTGACATTTATAATAAAAAAAATCTGATGTGGCCAACACAAAACCTTCAGCTATTTAATTTTTATTAATTTAAAAACATACGTATTTACTAACGCTGCAAACTGTTCCATTGCAGAGAACTACTTCTTTATTTACTATTCTCTTTTTAAAATGTCACTATTATTAATTTGAAGTGATTACTTTTCTGACAATGACATTTACTGTCAGTTACATTCATTTGAAATATGAACTGTGTAACAAAGGAATATTCACCCCTATTCTGTAACTCAATCGATAACTTTTTTCGATCGCTAATAAATTGTAACCAATAATTATAGTAGACACTGAATAAAAAAAATGAAACTGGCAGATGATACATTTGTTTCTATTTGTCAAAAATTATTATCGATTGAGTTACAGAATAGCGCGATGTATTTATCTTAGGCTTCAGGATTAAAAGAAAAAAAAGATTTTTAAATTTATCTGTAAAATATATAGAAAAAGTATTAATGTATACTTGAAGAAAAATCAATATTCTTTAATTTTCATAATGACAAAATGCGAAAAATGGCATTTAATGTTACTTTTTGAAGAAAAACCATTATGAGCTTCAAGTAAAGTGCCATTTCCGTTTGTCCAATTTACACCAAAATCTAATAGGTTCTTTTTATATTAGAATAGGGTAGAAATACAAGGTTTCAGAATTTTCTGAATGATAGTATTTGAGTTAGAGCGAAGACAAAATTCATACACATACACACATACATACATACATACACACACACATACCCACACACAGACATCATTGTGAAAATGTTAAAATTGGATTCTAGGGACCTTAAATCGTGGTCATTTATTAAAATCTCGATTTGTGATTTTTAGCACGATCCCTATACCTCCCTTACCAAGGGTAGCGGGAGGTAATATAAAAATTAATGTCAAAATCAAATACGTGCTATTTTATGATTGGGTCTGTTTTAATACATACTTTAGTTATTAACAAAATATGTACAATTTAACAGGTGTACAAGGAAGTCATGTGGTGTCCACATCAGATTTATTTTACTAATTTCTCTTTATTCGATTGAGCTAACATAGCTTGATTGTCTATCATAGCTTTATTGTCTATCGAACATCAGAAATTCGTTTCAAAGTAAAAGAATCTTGTGTAAAAACCGCCAACGGAAACATTAAACATTCTTTTGTTAATTGAGAAAATAAGTCAAGGTAATTTTATATTATTTTTTGCTCAATTATTATTACATGCCAACCATATTATACAACGTTGTTGATTTCTTAGACTAAACATATGTTGTGGCATTGCATTACATCTCAAAGTAACACTTGCGCGCATAACAAATGCAAAGCGGTTGCATTTTTATGCAAAGTATGCTGTGTAAATTCCACTTCGATAACTAGTTTCAGCCGTTTCAGCTTTCAGGAGAAATTTGTGTTTGTTGACAGTTCACTGACGCGAACTTCCACGATTCGTAGAATTTTTGACGCACGTTGAATTATGCTTTTGATTTTATGTTTAATAAAGACTTATGAACATGAAAATTTTTACTACGTAAAGATAATTATTAACGCAGTATTTTAATATTTATAGTATAGTGATACGGTTGTAGTGTAATAAGTTACTTATTTATCTAAACCGGAAACTGATATTTGTCGTTTATGAAAGACGCAGAGCGCACGTCTAGAAGTTACCGTTTCCTTCTATACAATGTATTTATTTATTTTTATTAATGTATAAAGCAAAAAATCTGAAATTTGCTGTGAAATTTTTTATACTATTTTTCTCTAGATTTTTCCGAATTTAAAATGTAAATTTCACGCCTGAATTAATCCATAGTTAAAAAAGTAAATTGCAATTATATGCATTAATCGAGCATTAACATATAGAGTATATTATTTAATTTATTTTATTTGAAAAATACATTTAATGTCACGGCTACTATGATAATTTCATTTGCATTTTAATGATGTAAGTTAACCGGGAATGTGTTTCAAATCATTCAGAAATTGCTATATAATGTCTAAAGTTCGTATTACTAGATGAATTCATATATAATATGTAAGAATATTTGCTTGAAAAAGAAATTCCATGAATGTACATAAAAAAATTATAATGTGTTTGCAGTGCAATATAAATATTTATATAACATAGAGAAATATTTTCCTTATTTATATATTCCTGTATTTTTATTTTATATGTGTAATATTATAGGTACATATATGATATTGGAACTCAATAAGAATCTATTTATTACTACTTACGTAACATAATCTTTACAATCAAATAATATTACTACCCATTTTTGAATTATTGCCCCAAAAGTCAATATACCCCACATTTAGATAAAAACTTCAAAATTTTTAAAAATCTAATTTTTATGTATCTAGATACTTCTTAATGCGCTGATTCCAAATTTTGAAACCGCAGGTCGATATCTCGTTCCCTTCTCGAGATATTTAGAATCAAAATTTTGCCCTTTTTTGGGTAATAACCCAAAAATGGGTCGAGATAAGAAGTTGGCGACATCACCATTCGACTCTACGGACAAAAATACATAAGTATAGCAATTTTCATTATTTTTGTCCAACCGGTTCATTTTTTATGAATAAAAGTTTGAAAACCCCTGAAAATGACCAAAATCTGAAAAAATCGTAAGGGGTACACCTTAGATTTTTGCGATTTTTGGCCATTTTCAGTTATTTAGCTTTAGAGATTGTATGCGGTGTTCAAAAATTCTAAAAATTGGTGTACTTATGTAATTTTGCCCGTAGAATCGAATGGTGTTGTCGCCAAATTCATATCTCGACCCATTTTTGGGTTATTACCAAAAAATGGGCAGTTTTGAGTAAAACTTTGAATCTAAATATCTCGAGAACGAAAAGAGATATCGACCCGCGGTTTCAAAATTTGGAATCAGCACATTGAGAAGTATCTAGATACATAAAAATTAGATTTTTAAAAATTTTGAAGTTTTTATCAAAATGCGGGGTATATTGACTTTTGGGGCAATAATTCAAAAATGGGTAGAGATATAAACTTGGTAGTAAAATTATTGAATTTTAAAAAGAATGTTACGTAAGTGTACGCATTTTTAGACTTTGAACAACTGTGTTGTATCTCAACAAACTGTGTGAATTGAAAATGAAAAAAATAACATTGTAATGTTTCCATTTCTGAGTATTTCAGAAAATTTCACTTTTGCATCAAAGTTCATTCCACATGACAGATTTAAAAGAAAGTTGATTTTGTCATTTGTCTTTTGTGATTTTTAACGAGCAGAAGTGTTCGCATCATTTCTAGTCGTACGTACATTCAATTGCTTGTTTTATTGTACAAAGAATATACACTGTAACTTAAAAATACTTTGAAAAATACTGCTTGGTATTAAGAAACCTGGCAACTATATTCTCGTGTAATTATTTTTCCTTTGTTTTTATATAACAACTTTATTGTTTATGCCAAGTCTTATTATCGTTATTTTATATTGTTTATTATATTTTTATCTAACTATAACAAAATGTGTTATCGTAAGAGTGCTAATTACAACAAAAGTTCTAGGAATGAATGATAAAAATTAGTATAGTATTTAGAAAAGATGAATGTCATTCTTGCTACTATGCGGAGACCACTAATGAATGCTAAATTATTTATACTTGGTTCAGTTTCATAGTTATAATAATCATAAAAATTATATACATTACTCGAAAACCACAAGTAATAGTCTGTCTCAAAATATACAAGACTAACTTGTTGAACAGTGTATAAATTGTTATTTATGAATAATAAACCAATGAAGGGTTATGATTTTGATGTCACACGCAAGAAACAGTGCGACGATTTAGAAGTTGAGATGGAAGATCCGAATACAAACACAAACAAACCATCGCCATTTTTAAAGTTCTGATTTGTATCACTTGTTTTTTGACATTTGAGTTTTACATAATTCAATGTCTTACATGGTTACGACTTGATATTTGATTGACAGCAATGTATTTGCCCGTTCCATTTAAAATGAAACGTAGGGAACGAATCTGACAGAAGTATTATATTTAAATATTGTAAGAAATTTAGCGGAGTCAGAAAACCACTCGAGAGCACTAAACATTTTTCGGGCACAAGGTGCACACAGTATTTTTTCTACATCTAAATTTAATTTTTAGAAAACAGGCATAATTATTTAAACAAAATTAACCTCTAATGACATCTTGTCAATATGACAGATAACCCTTGAATTTCCCTATAAGTTATGATTTGACATTTGACTGACAGCAATGTATTTGTCTGTCTCATTTAAAATGACACATGGGGAATGAATTTGACAGAAGTATTATATTTAAATATTGTAAGAAATTTAGCCGAGTCAGAAAACCACTCGGGCACAAGGTGCACACTATATATTTTCTACAACTAATTTTAATTTAGAATGCAGGTATAATTATTTAAACAAACTTAACCTCTATTGACGTCTTATCAAATGTTAAATTCGTTCCCTATGTTTCATTTTAAATGGAACGGGCAAATATATTGCTGTCAATCAAATGTCAAGTCGTAACCATGGATATGACAAACCCAATGTTTCACGTTAAAAAATATTCACGGTATACTTCTTTTTATTGTCTAATGCCCAGTTGCACCACTAACGTTTAATTTTAAGTGTTCCTGAAATTGACAATATCGTATCGAAACGAAGCGTCAAATGAGAAATTGAATATTGCTGTCAAAATTTCGATTGTGTGTGTGTATGTATGGATCCTGTGGACACGATTACTCAAATACTATCAATCAGAAAATTTTAAAATTTTGTATATCCATTCTATACTATTGTGGGAAGAGCACATTAGTTTTTAGTGTATATCGGATAACCGGAAGTATCACTATACAAGCTTTTAATAGTTTTTCTTGAAAAAAATACATTGAATATAATTTTTCAATCAACTTTTACTAATAAAAATTGAATATAATGATACAATCTTCAATTTTACGATAATAGTATTTAGTAAATAACTTTAAATATGAATTTATAAAATAATTTATTTTTATAAATCATCATGCCTATGCGTCAAACAGATATAGAGTGTATTCCGTTGTTTGTTATAAATACCCTAAACAAAATATTTAATGTTGGTACTTATTACTATATTGGGCACACAGTTCATAAATGTAATATGTCACGTCCACCATTAATTAAAAATTTACTGAATTTGAAAAAAAACGTGTCACTCTCGCTTTAATAATTGTTTTGTAAACAACAATGACTATTCACACACCAAGAGATTCTAATCTGCGGTTTTTAAATGAAAAATATTTTTTGCTCAGCATATTGTAGCAAAAATAACACGCAGATTCCACACAGGAGAAAAAAAGAAATGAGAACGTTGCTAGTGGACATGATTACAGAGTACCAACGCAACAGTGTGTCATCAAAATTACGAGCCATGAAGCGTATCGTCAACAAAGTGGAAATGAAAACGACCGAGCAATGTCCAACGAGAATGCGATGAGCACACCGAATATTTTATGAAGGTGATCAAAGCGTACTGAAGGCAGCAATTTTTCAATTACGTTGGTTTGCACTAAATACGCTGGCATTGAAAATGTGACCTTGTAACGATTTTATTTATACACCAAATGTCACACGTTCATCAAAACTGGAGTCCCTCTGGCCTTGAGGGTCACGAGACTGCACATACGCGCGCACACCCATATGTACACGTAGTGCCAGCGCCGGTTTAGGTTGACGCATATGAACTGAACAACTACCGAGAGTTTTTTTTATCAGTGAACATAGGCGTATGTCATTACCATAGTTACATTTAAAATGATTGACAGCAATGCATTATCGCGTTTTTTTTTAAACTGGACATAGGACGTGACATTTAGTATACCTGTCAATGTCATCAAATTGTCATACTTCAAAATGTATACAGTTAAAGAAAAGTTCAAATTGTAAATTGGAGTAATTATAACGAGTCTACAATAAGTTTCTGACATGTGCATTAACTTTTAATAAGCGACCCAGTCCAACAACTATAAGAAAAATTTACAATGACTAAAGAACTAAAGGATACGTCAAAAACAGCACAAGAAAAAAATCAGACCAAGTACTGTAGTTAATAGAAAGAAACAAGAAATTATGCAATTAATTGAAAGTGACAACACCCTGTCAACAATTTTTTTTCTGAAATTAAGAATACTAGTATACAAGGTTTTAAGACAAGAACATTTTAAGAGTTTTAAATATCAAAATCACCAAGAGTTATTACACAACGATATACAACGAAGATATGATGAATAAAATTAATAGTGGGGAAATATTACGGGATCGAATTTTATTTACGGATGAAGCGACATTTTATATTAATCGGGAAGTAAATTCACAAAATTGCAGGTGTTGGAGTCGTCAAAATTTTCACTTATATCTGCACCAGGTATTCCCCCAACGCTGGATAGGACGTGGTGGAGAAATGGAGTGGCCTGCAATGCCACCAGATCTTGCACCAAACGTTTATTTTTCTTTGGGGCCATTTAAAAATTTGTATTTAAAATGGTGACAAAATAAATATTGATCAATTAAAAAATAGGGATAAAATATAATTTATATGAATTATTTCTTGCCTTAGGCTTATGTCAGAGTATAGAATTATACCATACAATTTGAACTTTTTCTTCAACTGTATACATTTTGAAATTTGACAATTTGATGACATTGACAGATATACTAAATGTCACGTCCTATGTCCAGTTTTAAAAAAAACGCGATAATACATTGCTGTCAATCATTTTAAATGTAACTATGGTAATGACATACGCCCATGTTCACTGATAAAAAAAACTCTCGGTATGTCAGCGTGACATATCAATTGACTATTTTAATTGAAAATGAGACATCCATTAACATTTTTGTGAACTAAAAATTATATTCCTAAGATTTGAAGTTCAAGGTTGTTGAACTAAATAATTTGGTTCATTTCTCATATTTTTATGCACCACTCATACACGGTTAAAGATAGAATAATGGACGATGAAAGTCTAAATTCAGCATGAAATTCTCTTTCCTTTCATGTCACGTTTAATTTTTTTACATCATCGGATCTCGAGTTACAGCCGTTTGAATTTACATGATTTCTCATCGATATTTTGTGCATTTACAATAATAACTTCAAACGGCTGTAACACGAGATCAGATGATGTAAAAAATCATGCGTGACATGAAAAGAGAATTTCATGTTGAATTCAGTCTTTCGTCGTCCGTCATTCTGTCTTTAACCGTGTATGAGTGGTGCGTGAAAATATGAGAAATGAGAATAATACTACCTTTTTACCTCCCGCTACCCTTGGTAACGGAGGTATAGAGATCGTGCTAAAAATCACATATCGAGATTTTAGTAAATGACCACGTTTTAAGGTCCCTAGAATTCATTTTTAACATTTTCACGATGATGTCTGTATGTGTAGGATTTTGTCTTCACTCTAATTCAAATACTATCATTCAGAAAATTCTGAAACCTTGTATTTCCATCTCTTCTAATTTGAAAAGAAGCCATTAGATCTTGGTGTAAATCGGAAATGGCACTTTACCTGAAGCTCATAATGGTTTTTTTATCAAAAAATACCATTAAATGCCATTTTTTCGCATTTTATGTCTAATGAAAATTAAAGATTATTGAATTTTCTACAGGAATACATTAATATTTTTTCTATATATTTTACAGATAAATTTAAAAATAATTTTTTTTATTAGTCGCGAAGCCTAAGATAAACACGATAATTCCTTCGTTACACAGTTCATATTTCAAATAAATGTAAATGACAATAAATGTCACTGTCAGAAAACTAATCACTTCAAATTAATAATAATGACATTTGAAAAGAAAATGGTAAATAAATAATAGTTTTCTGCAATGGAACAGTTTGCAGCGTTAGTAAATACGTAAGTATGTATTTAAATTAATAAAAAATCAATAGCGGGAGGTTTTGTGTTGGCCACATCAGATTTTTTTTAGTTTAAGTTCTGTATTTATTTATTTATTATTAAAACCCAACGTTTCGGCACCATAAACTGATGCCTTCTTCAGGGGAAAACATTGACATAAATATGTGAAATAACGGTGAACATACATCTTCTCAGGAAAAAATCTCCTTCTGCCAGAGGAAAAACCGTCCCAAAAACTGGCAAAGAAGTGATCTGTATAACTCAGAGACGCTTTATCGGTAGCGAAAAGTCCAAGTTATTGCCGGGCATGCATATATTGTCTAGAAAATTGTATACATAAAAAAAGGTAACATTTAGGAACTTTTCTTGTTACCTTGGTTACTTGTTGTTTTTGTTATTTCACATATTTATGTCAATGTTTTCCCCTGAAGAAGGCACCAGTTTATGGTGCCGAAACGTTGGGTTTTAATAATAAATAAATACAGTACTTAAACTAAAAAAAAGGTAATATTATTCCAATTATTAATATGAGTTCTGAAAGATATTTTAATAAATAAATAAAATAAATATATCATCATGGCATATTACCCATTTCTGGGTGTGCCAGTATCTACAACACATGTAGACATCGGTAATGATGACGATATATTTTACCGTGTGGGCGCTTAGTAGGCGTCACCTCACGGGCACTCATAGCTGGTGTGGAGAGTGCACCACAGGGGTCACTTTTGTGCCATTTTAAAATTGGAAATATTCGCGATCAGACACTCAGGCAAGCGGCCACGGGACCCCATAAAAAAGTTAAATTATTTAGTTCATTTCTCATATTTTCATGCACCACTCATACACGGTTAAAGATAGAATAACGGACGACGAATGTCTAATTTCAGCATGAAATTCTCTTTCTTTTCATGTCACGCATGATTTAGTGTATTTTCAATAATACAAAATTTCGATGAAAAATCATGTAACTTCAAACGGCTGTAACACGAGATCCGATGATGTAAAAAAATCATGCGTGACATAAAAAGAAAGAGAATTTCATGCTGAATTCAGACTTTCTTCGTCTGTTATTCTATCTTTCAGCGTATATGAGTGGTGTACGAAAATATTAGAAATGAGAAATTATTTAATCATAAAATAAGTAATTACAAAGATAGAAATTATTTATTTCCAATGTTTATTCGTCAAATTTTTCCGTTACATTCTATGAACTTCGAGTTGAGCGCATGCGCAAAATATCACGCGGTTCTTTTACCTTGCTTAAATCAGTATTTGGTAAATATTGTATAAAATCTATAATTTGTACTACGGTAAACAACATTTTTACTATTCAATATACTACTCAATGTCGTGTAAAACTACACCTACAAGTTATAGTTACAGCGATTGTAGCGAATATAGCTTAATAATAAAGATTGTTAGTTGTGTCCCCTTACCTTAATTGGCTTGTACTTCTTCTTGGACGCGGTGTTGAGATCCTCATGCACTTTATCCAGCAGCCACTGCAAGAACTCTTGGGCATCCTGCTGCTGCGTGCCCTTGAATTGGTGTCCGTGTCTTTCCACAATAGCTTTGAAGGTGGTGCTAAGTTCGGGATGGTACTGACAAGCCCACAACGCCTTCAACAACAACGCTAGCTGTTCGGTAACCTCGCCTTTCGTACCGAACTTCTTTGAGTTCAGTTTGTTCCGCCGCGATAAGTCAATTTTATACTGATCTAGCACGAAATATTCGGCTAAGATGTCTGTATGGGATATGCACTGAAGTACAGCGTTGATAAAGCACGTGTTGCCGTGATTGCGAAGCCCTGTAACTCCAGGGGTTTGGTCTGGCGGCCAGGTTTGCCCGCCGAGAGGAGGGACCCGGTTGTCTAAATTGGGGCCCTTTACCGGCACGCCCCCGATGTGCTGGGCTATTTTATTGATAAACTTACGCCAAGACGGACGCCTGAACACCTTTTTATTGTTCTTTTCGTCGTTTAAATTCTGATCAGAAGTATTTATTACACTATCTTTAGATTTCATTTTGCGCTTTGACATCCGAGCAGAATTAAAGGGATTCCTAGGTAAAGTAAACGTACGTTTCAGCCTGGAAGGTTCTACAGACTTATTTTTTTCCGTATTCATTGTCATATTATCGTTTGCGCACAATAATTCAC
This sequence comes from Ophonus ardosiacus, assembly GCA_943142095.1. Lineage (NCBI taxonomy): Eukaryota > Metazoa > Arthropoda > Insecta > Coleoptera > Carabidae > Ophonus > Ophonus ardosiacus. The sequence continues at coordinate 1,335,319 of OW964825.1, read as the reverse complement.
CATCCGAACACGATTTGAGCACAGTCACCGCACTTTTCTCGGACATACTAGCATAATTCAGGTTGATACTCTTAAATGTCACACACTAAACAACACTTTTCCGCTAGGAACACATCGAGATGTCAAACATCAGCCATTTGTCAACGCGAAACTCACCGAATGAGGCTAAAGCAGCACAGTCGTGGACCAATGGTATTTGGGTTGAACTGAGGCGCCTCCGACATCTATCGACTGAATTAGCAACGAGGATGGCGTCGGTTATGTTTCACACAATGCGCGCTGGTTATGCGCAATGCGGGGCTTCTTTTACAAGAACACAAATCATTTTATTCAAATTCTTTATATTTTTCTTTCATTTATTATTAATTTTATGCAGGAACCTGAACCGAAATGTATTTATGATTCAGGTTCAGGAAATAAATGTCGGTTCAGGTTCAAGAAAAAGAAAATTATAACGGTTTAGGGTTCGAATTTCAGTTTAGAGCATAAGCACAAAAGATGGCAATATTTATTATTTTACAATATCAATAATTTAATTTGAATTTACTGAACCGACACTGAATTTAAAATAGTTTAACTTCGGTTCAGGTTTATATTTCTGGGCTAGATCTCTACCCATTTTTGAATTATTACCCCAAAAGTCAATATAGCCCACATTTAGATAAAAAATTCAAAATTTTCAAAAATCTAATTTTTATGTAGCTAGATACTTCTCAATACGCTGATTCTAAAATATCTCTTTTCGTTCTCGAGATATTTAGATTCAAAGTTTTGTGTAAAACTGCCCATTTTTGGGTAATAACCCAAAACTGAGTCGAGATACGAATTTGGCGACACCACCATTCGATTCTACGGATAAAAATATATAAGTATACCAATTTTCATAATTTTTGACTAACCGGTTCATTTTTTATGAACAATAGTTTGAAAACCCCTGCAAACGGCCAAAATCTGAAAAAATCGTAAGATTTTTGCGATTTTTGGTCATTTTCAGTTATTTTGCTTCAAAGATTGTATGCGGTGTCCAAAAATCATGAAAATTGGTATAATTATGTAATTTTGCCCGTAGAATCGAATGGTGTTGTCGCCAAATTCATATCTCGACCCATTTTAGGGTTATTACCCAAAAATGGGCTGTTTTGAGCAAAACTTTGAATCGAAATATCTCGAGAACGAACAGAGATATGGACCTGCGGTTTCAAAATTCGGAATCAGCACATTGAGAAGTATCTAGATACATAAAAATTAGATTTTTGAAAATTTTGAAGTTTTTATCTGAATATGGGGAATATTGACTTTTGGGACATTAATTCAAAAATGGATAGAGATATAAATTTGCTAGTAATATTATTTGATTGTAAAGACAATACAATGTTAAGTAAGTGCACGCATATTTAGGGCATTTGAACAACTGAGTGAATTTTTAAAAATTAAGGTCTTAAAAGATAATTGTTATCGGGTTATTCTTGTATGAGTATTAATGAAAAAAAAAAGTTTAAATATTAATTCGTTCGAAAACTACAAGCAATTGAAAGTTTGTGTGACATGTCATATACTTTTAAAAATTATCGCAAAAATTCTAGGGTTCTTATAACGATGCTGCTTCACTAAAATCAGGATATGCGATTTTTAGCATGATTCCTGTACTTCTCTTAGCCAGTGTTGTATAATATTTGAAATATATGTAATTGAAATAAGTATTTGAATTAGATGAAGTATTTTAAGTAATTATTTGAAATACTTAAAAATCAAAGTATATTGTATTTTTAGTTTAAATACTTTTCACAAGTATTTTATATTTTAATACATTAAAATACTATTATTTGTACGAAATACTAGTTTTCAATATTTGAAATACATTTTTTTATTTGAAATACGTTTCTATATTTAAAATATGCAAGTATTTGAAATAGATTTATGTATTTGAAATAGAAACCCTCAGTCGCGTGTAGTCTGGAATAATCTCCAATTTTTTTCTTAAATAAGCACTTGCCTATGTTAATGTAGGAGTTTCTTTTTAATATTAATAAAATTACGCGATTAAGTTGAATATAAAAAAACATTTTTACAATACCCTAATTTATCTTATTTGTTTTTACTTCAAAGTATTTGAAATATTGGTATATTTGAAATACTAAAAAAATAATTGTATTTTACCAAACATATGAAATATTTTTATTTAGTATTTTGTATTTTCTATTTGCAATACGTTTTTCAAAGTATTTTATACAACACTGCTCTTAGCGAGAGGTAAAAATTAGAGTTGAGGGCTCCACTTCCTCATCTTTATAATTTAAACTAAATAAAAATAATTAAAATATTGAAGAAAATAGCTATTAATTCACCTTGAAGATTTGTGTTCATACAGATATAAATAAAAAAATGTATTATTTCTTTGGATTTATTTTATTGTTGTTATAAATTTACATAACAATTGACATTTAAACAAAACAATATTAATTATTTAGAAACATCCTTTAACAATATTAATTTGTTGTACAGCCCCACATCCTACGGTATTTTGGATGTAATCCGGGAAATTACTTTCCAAAGCTCTCATCTGTCCACGTTTATAATCTGCAAAGACATGAGTTGCCAACATACAAGTATTGGATCTGTGAACTGGTACGAAATTATGTTGCCTGAAGGAGCTATTGGTATCCCATTTGTAGACAATATCAGATCCTCCTTCATATCTGAAGAAAATGGACGATCCTCCGTCAGTACCCAAGACGACAAGTCTGTTTTGTTTGATACCAACATCATGGATGTGCCCTTTAGCGGTCCCATGGCGCAAATATTCAGTACGGATGGAGAAAACTCTCTGAGAACTCAGATAAGTAAAGTAGAGAACATTGTTACAACTGTTTCTTCTGACTAAAGCTAAATATAGTACGTCCCTTTTGGCACAACCTTCAACAACAGCTTTGGGGAGTACAACTCTGTATCCTTTTGCGGCTGCAACATCATAGACTAAAATGGCGCGAGTCGCTGCATCGCTGACGTAAACAAAACACCTTCCTTCTTTATCGTGGTCGACAACAATGTACTGCAGGCGGCTGGCAGAGCAGACCAAGTCAGATAAGTCCAAAGTCCAGAGGACTTTTTTCGATTTGAGGCAGATGGCGACGGCTTTTGGTGCACAGCGACGAAGGGGATGTTCTAAACTGTTGACTATACCGGTGTCCAACACCCAGAGGATGTCAGCGTCGAGGTAAAGGTCTACAACGGATTGGAAAGCTTTGCAATTGCCTTCTTCTTGCATTGACCAACAAGGGAATGGAATTAGGGTAGCGGAACAACCGGTGCGGTTGACAGCTGTGGTGGCTAGAGTTGCAGCTATTCCACACCTAGAAATAAAACATTTTTTATTAATAATCAATATTTTTGTACAGGGTGTTTTTCTACTTCTGGTAAAAACTTTAAGGGCATATAGTCAGGGTTGTAATGGAAAGAAGTACCATGTGGGTTTTTGTGGTTTTAACCGGATAGAAAAACCTATTGAAAAACCCAGTAGACATCCCCTCTCAATTAAATTAAATCCGTAATGCTTACTGAATTAGAGTAAAATAAAGAAATACAAAATTATATACCTACAGCATGGGCAAATAGGTTTTTTCAAAAATACAACTGTAGAGAATAAAATTCTGAAATTTTGAGTATTATAATTTTAAATTTATGCTTATGGTGCCCGAGTGAAATTAATTTAAAGATGAAATAATGCTAGAATTAGTATGAGTTAATATAAGAAATGAGCGTTAATTAATTGTCAAATATCTATATTTGACAGTATACTTGAAGTTTATTTTTTGAAATAATCGCATACTAAATCCTTTTTATCACAACTTAAAATTAAATTTAGTCGAATATCAGAAACGTATAATAATTTTAGCACACAAAAATTCAGAATTTTATTCTCTAAATTTTTATGTATAAATAACTCTATAAAGGTTTACGGGATATACAGGGTGGTTGATTTTTCATTGTCCAGCTTATATCTTCTGAAATATTAAAGATACAAGAAAAAGTTATATAAAAAAGTTATTTGATACAACCTGGTCTATAATTTAGCATAAACAATTTTTTTCCAAGGCCTACCAATTTTCCAGAAAAATATTTAACTTTGATTTTTTAAATGGAATATCCTGTATAATTTTACGGAATAAAATTCTAAATAAATATCTCTTTACGATGATGTATAACAAGTTAGGGTTTACCTTTAAATTATGTCTAATAAAGCAAATGCAAATACGATAAAAGTAGGCTGTGATATTCTATTGTTTATACTAGTAACATCTGTCACAGATTTAATAATACTGATTATAATAATGAGAAAGGTGTTAAGATTCTTATTTAATTAGGAAAAATGAACGTCGGTTACAGTAATATCGAAAAAGTTGATATGCTTTGTTGTTTCCACAGATCAAATAATAATAAACGTCGGGCTGCTATCCTGTATCAAAATTTATAATATATTATGTTGTATTAAATTTTACTCCTTGATATTTAAATAAAAGTATTAATAATTTTGTAAATCATCAATGCTAGTAATTCTATTACTTGCTTTATTAGACATAATTTTATTCAAAGGAAAACCCCTACGTAGCCAATGTTCATTTGTGACAGAAGTTACAGGTATAAACAATAGAATATCATAGCCTACTTTTATCATATTTCTATTTGCTTTATAGGACATAATTTAAAGGTAAATCCTTACTTGTTACACATCATTGTAAAGAGAAATTTATTAAGAATCTTATTGTCAAAATATACAGGGTGTTCCATTTAAAAAATTAAAGTTAAATATTTTTCCAAAAAAATGGTAGGCCTTGGAAAAAAATTGTTTATGCTAAATTATTTGTATTAAACAACTTTTGTATTTAACTTTTTTTTGTATCTTTAATATTTCAGAAGATATAAGCTGGACAATGAAAAATCAACCACCTGTATAGTAAATAAAAAAAAATTGTTGTTCTATGGTAAACGTCACTGATTCTAGTGTTCGCCCTAAGTATATTCTTAAAAAAAAATTAAATATATTTTATAAACAAAAGCACAGAAAAACCCAGAAAACCCAGCAAAACCAATAAAACCAAGTGGCTTGCACTTTTTTTTTTTTTAAAAAAACATTATTCACATCCTTGCATATACTACTCACCAAAATGAGTAACCTATATTGGCCCGATCTTCAATTGTTTCGGAGTTACAAGGCCGTGAAAAATGATTTTCTACGGGGTTTACATACTATCTCGAAAACTATAAAAGTTAGATTAAATTAGACTTTTTGTTTACCTTTAAGAAGCCATCTTAAATGCGTTTTTGTTTTTCAAAAATAAATAAATAATAGTAGCAGGTACGTATACCAGTATTTAATATTCAAATAACTTTGTAACTATTAGAAATTGAGAAATATTTTCATATAAAATTTTATTTTATTTGTATAGCCTATTTATCGGTATGGACAAAATTTTGTTCTATTTCTATCTTGTCAGTTTTCTTCGATTTTAATTTCTAATATTATACGGCCTTTTTCTCGGAAACAATTGAAGATCAGACCTATGTTAATGAAGAGTTTTTATACTCATTTTGGTCAGTAATATATGCCCCATTCTCTTTCAGATAATATGACTTTATCAAAATATTACACAAATTTCAATAATTAATTGTAAAATATCTTGTGGACTTTTCGTGAATTTTCAAATTTGAAAGTGTTTAAAGAACAATATGTCTTAAAATTTAATACTTAGAAGATAAATTTATACTGAAATAAGTTTGTAAACAATAAATAAATGAAAATAGATTCTCAATTAAAAAAAATATAATGGAATTTATATTGATATTTCGTACCCATTTGGCACATCGTATCGGAAAATAACTTTAGTTTTATCCTGTTGTGATTGAGACCTGCTTTTTACGTTGAGAGGCCCAAGCCCAAATCCTGAATCCCCACGGTGAACCCCTCTCCCGTTATCTATTAGTGAAATATATATTGTCCTTAACACACATAAACGACGTTAATTTTGTTTAATTTATTTGCAACGAAGCGAAAAAATCATTTCAAACAATAATTGTTTGATTTAGAAATTTATTATTATTATTATTAAATTAAATTATACGTGGGGAAAATAAACGCCAAAAAAAGGATAAACATTATTATCAATATTTGTGTTTAGGAAATTCAGAATTTATTATTATTAAATTTAATTAAAAATAATTAATTTTTTTACAAAACTGAAGATTTTTAACACAATATTTAGAAAGTTACTAATAAATATTTGCACGAAATCAATTATTGAAAATCTTGCTAATAAATTTATGAATTCGTTCCAAAATAAAATTTGATCTTACTTGAATCTGGGCAAGGCGAGATAAACTTGATCCTTGTAGATTTGCGCACGAGTAGCGATGGCATTCTTGTTGATGGCCCTTCCAGAAGCCTTGTAGATGGCTTCAGTGGATGGACAAGGCCACAAGAAGGAGGCTCCAGTCCATTGGAGTGGTTGAGGTGGAATTTCTTCAACGCTTTTGTCGTCACATGCTGCAGCGGCCAGAGCTACTGCCATACACAATAAGTACACTGTCTTCAGCATGGCTAGCACTCTCTGGATTCTGAAAAATTAAATTGGATTAATTAGTTTTTGTAATTTTTTTTCTTCCCTCCTGGCCTTCGGTGCCGAGTGGCCAATGACAATTTTTTAAATGATAAAGTGTTATTATTAGGACATACACAAACATCTAAGCTCCGGGTGAGAATCGAACCCACGTCCCCAGCGCCGAGCGCTGCCTTTACACGCTCGACCACCGAGGTGGCTTCGTAAAAATTAATAAAGGTTAAATTTTCATATTTTCCATTTTATGCATTAATCATTAATGTGATATGCGAAATAATAATAGTATATTAAAATACAAGTTTCATAAGACATGATTTCAGTGCACGTGTTTTTGTTAGAAACGAGATTTCTAAGGGATAAGTGCGCTAAAATGTCTTAAGAAACGTGTAAATGTTACATTTTTTCTATTTTGGTTCTTTTGTCAAAAAATAATAGTTATTTCATTTTCTAATTTATAAAAACTGATTAGGAATATTTAATTTTAACAGTAATTGACCTTTTCTTATATTTGCTTTAAAATGACAATTGTGTAGAAATGTAGTTACCAACCTAAAAGAAATTAGATTTGAGTTCTTTAATAGTATATTAAAGAACAAGTTTTATAAGACATGCTTTTTTGCACGCGTCAAAGTTTAGAAAACGAGCCTTGGCGAGTTTTCTAATTGACAAGTCTTATAAAATGAGTTCGTTATACTATTTTTTAGATTTTGCGCCGTCTACATACTAAAATATTGCAAAAAACTGCTTATATCATATACCTATTAACTAAGTTAATAGGTATATGGCTTATATTAAACCGAGTCAATTTAAGGAAATTTGCAAGTGAAATGTTGTAGTTGGTATCACTGAACTGACCACATTCAATTATTATTTATTTGAACATTTGAAGGTTAAATTTAAGTATTTGTAGTGTTCTGTGAATTTAAGTGATCATCTAGTACCAACCTTCTAAAACAAAAAATTGCGTATCGTAATGACTTCATTATGAACGCAAAATCTAAAAAAAATATGTTGACATCCTTAGTTTCATAAAGTACATATTAAACCACCAAAATAGAAAAAAATATTACGTATTCTCGTTTTATTAATTTTTTTTATATATTTTGGCTGTTATTGCAAAACTTCTGTAAAATACTATAATTTTGTAAATATTTTTACAAAAAAATAATAAAATTATAAGCTCAAATAAATTATTTTACTTACCCCGACCTCTGTCAAACAAGAAGAATTCGAGACACGAAACTAGTGTACTGATAAATGTCCATCGTAGGCTTTATATAGTACCTAATAATTGTTTTGCATTGCAAGCATTTTGTTTGGTGCGTATTGCAACCAAAGAATTTGTAAATATATGTCCCACATTTATTCCTGTATTAATATTTGTATTATAAATAAATATTAAGTATTGCCCAATTAAATAAATAAAGTTGGAGTAAGGTCATACAAAGAATGTATGATATTTGCAATGTATACAGGCTGGTTGATTTTTCATTGTCCAGCTTATATCTTCCGAAATATTAAAGATACAAAAAAAAAAGTTATATACAAAAGTTGTTTGATACAACTTGATCTATAATTTAGCATAAACAATTTTTTTCCAAGACCTACCTATTTTTTGGAAAAATGTTTAACTTTAATTTTTTAAATGGAACACCTGTATATTTTGACAGAATAAAATTCTTAATAAATTTCTCTTTACAATGATATGTAACAAGTAAGGATTTACCTTTAAATTATGTCCTATAAAGGAAATAGATATATGATAAAAGTAGGCTATGATATTCTATTGTTTATACCTGTAACTTCTGTCATACATGAACATTGGCTACGTAGGGGTTTTCACTTGAATAAAATTAAGCAAGTAATAGAATTATTAACATTGATGATTTACAAAATTATTAATACTTTTATTTAAATATCAAGTAGCAATCTGTGACATATGTTACTGGTATAAACAATAGAATATCACAGCCTACTTTTATCGTATTTCTATTTGCTTTATTAGACATAATTTAAAGGTAAACTCTTACTTGTTACACATCATTGTAAAGAGAAATTTATTTAGAATTTTATTCCGTAAAAATATACAAAAATCAAAGTTAAATATTTTTCTGGAAAATTGGTAGGCCTTGCAAAAAAATTGTTTATGCTAAATTATAGACCAGGTTGTATCAAATAACTTTTCTATATAAATTTTTCTTGTATCTTTAATATTTCAGAAGATATTAGCTGGACAATGAAAAATCAACCACCCTGTATATTTCAAGATTTTGTTAAATGTAAAATAGTCCCATAAAAATTAGAGTATATGTACCGTGTGAAATATATTACATTTTTGTATTCTTTTCTATATTAAATGGGGGATACTTAGAACTATAGTAGTCAGAAAAAATGACTATCGAGTCCAGCAACAAAACTATAAATATTGTAATTATTATGACAAAGTATTGTAGATACTAGCACACCCAGAAATGGGTAATATGCCGTGATGATATATTTTATTTATTTACTAAATTAAGAAACACTGTTCAGGATTATTAATGTGTATTAGTCAAAGTGCAACGCGTATAAGTTAAGTTAGTAGAAAGAAAATAGGGGATTTATTACAGACATTCAGTCCTATTCTGTAACTCAATCGATAACTTTTATTAATAGATAATAAATTGTAGCTAATACTTATAGTAGACACTGAATAAAACTGACAGATGATACATTTTTGTTTCTATTTATCAAAAACTATGGACTGATTTGCAGAATCAGTAATTGAGTAACGTGAAGATATAATTTAAAATATTAACAATAAATAATAAACCTTTGTAATAAAAATATTTTGTGAAGTTTAATATTGTGAATATTTTGATTTCCAGAAGTTTTATAACATAATGGGGGATTACACCATTTTTTTTTTTATAATTTCATCTGAAAATATTAGGAAAACTAAGACTATTGATGAAAATCCGGTGAAAAATTCCTATTAATAAGCGAGTTATGGTCTCCCGAATTTTGAAAAGATTGACGTGACGTCACATTTATGTGTTTTTATATCAAACTGTTTTCATCATGGACCTAAATGTTCTTGAAATATATGCTATTTTAAGTTATATTTACATAAAAATAAATGAATATTATAACACTGTATAAGTATACATACTTTATAATTACAGGTGTATTTAAATTATTAAGTTTAATGCAAGAAATTTATGTTAAAATAAAAACTGTTTGGAAACTGTAGTACAGGAATATTAGCCCCTCCTTTCGAATTTGAATTTCTTAACTTCCATTGGTAGTAATCCCACCTCCTAACACGCTATTTGTAATGCATGTATAGGCGTTTTCTCGGTCGCCAATCAAAATATTTTCATATTAGTGTGGAAGCGTTATAACAAAAAACCCTTTATTTCCGAAATATCTCAATTATACCATTTCATTTTTTTTTTATTAATATTCGTTACTCAGCATATACATTCGTATTTTTTTACTATTTTCCTTTAATTCGATTGAGCCGTAATCCCCCATTAATTATTAAGGACAAAAATCAGGAAAAGTACTAGAAGAATTGTTAGGGTTATTCCTGAAACTCTTTAGTTTGTTTTTTAATTAAGTATAGCGTGATAGGTCACTGCAGTTGTGAAGCTAATATACTCTAATAATCCAATGGGTCATGTGACAGTCAGTAGCCATTAAAAATTTATTTACTTTTTTCGGTTAGCAGAAAATCTCGGTAATTTACCACTTAGCGATGTGTTCAAATTAAGTTCATAATGTCACCAGACCTAATTACAACATTATTTTCTAATTTTAGATTGTGAAAAAAATAAATTAGAATACACACCTTAGAAGAGAATGCTATTTTTCTTTTAGTGCTTCTAAATTGCACCTAGAAAAATAATACACATTTCTCTCCCTCGGTGTATAATATGTACTATTAATGAAAATCTGGAGAACAAGTTTTGTTTTTTCGCAATTCTTTGTATCTACATGACATCTGCATTATTGCTCCAGCACATTATCATGTCTATATTCTAGCTGTCACACAACAATCTGTTTCTAGCGCAGACAGTGGTACTCTATCGAGGTCAGAGAGTGGTCAGTGGACACCCGATATACAAATCTCAACAAGGAAAGATTTTATTATCTCTACATTCTGTTAAATATAGGGTAATTGATACTTGGTAACATGTATATGTATAATGTAAAAAAACAAAAAAGAAAAAAAAAAGTATAAATAAAAATAATACTCTACAGAAATTCTATACACCTAAGAATATTCTGTATTAGGCATGAGCAATTTGTTTACTTTTGCGATTATTTTTATGGACTATAAAGAAAAATTTGTTGTGGCCAGCACAAGACCTTCCGTTAATTTGATGTATTTTGTACAAATCTCATACCAAAAGTTCATTGGAAAAGATTCTATATATCCAGTAAAATTGTAACACGAATATAATACATTTTTTTACAAATTCCATAAAGAAAGTTCAATGGAAAATATTCTATAAATACTCTAAAACTGCGTACACTTACGTAACATTCTCATTACAATCAAAAAATATTACTACCAAGTTTATATTTCTACCCATTTTTGAATTATTGCCCCAAAAGTCAATATACTCCACATTTAGATAAAAACTTCAAAATTTTCAAAAATCTAATTTTTATGTATCTAGATACTTCTCAATGCGCTGATTCCATATTTTGAAACCGCAGCTGGATATCTCGTTTCGTTCTCGAAATATTTAGATTCAAATTTTTGCATAAAACTGCCCATTTTTGGGTAATAACCCAAAACTGGGCCAAGATACGAATTTGGCGACACTACCATTCGATTCTACGGGCAAAATTACATAAGTACACCAATTTTCAAAATTTTTGAACACCGCATACACTCTCTAGAGTAAAATAACTGAAAATGGCCAAAAATCGCAAAAATCCTAAGGGGTACCCCTTACGATTTTTTCAGATTTTGGCAATTTTCAGGGGTTTTCAAACTTTTATTCATAAAAAGTGAACAGGTTGGACAAAAATTATGAAAATTGCTATACTTATGTATTTTTGTCCGTAGAATCGAATGGCGATGTCGCCAAATTCATATCTCGATCCATTTTTGGGTTAATATCAAAAAATGGGCAGTTTTGAGCAAAACTTTAAATCTAAATATCTCGAGAACGAAACGAGATATCAACCTGCGGTTTCAAAATTTGGAATCAGCGCAATGAGAAGTATCTAGATACATAAAAATTAGATTTTTGAAAATTTTGAAGTTTTTATCTAAATGTGGGGGTATATTGACTTTTGGGGCAATAATTCAAAAATGGGTACAGATATAAACTTGGTAGTAATATTATTTGATTGTAAAGAGAATATTACGTAAGTTTTTAGAAATAAAAATATTGAAATAAAAATGGATAAATGCTATAAACAAGTTCATTGGAAAAGTTTCTATATATCCAATAAAATTATAACACGAATACATACTACTTTTTTACAAATTCCATACCAAAAGTTCCTTTAAAAAAATCTACTTACATTACTGAAGGTACTGGGTACATTTAACATTTATTATTAATTAATTTTTTTAAAGTTATAGGTACATACATACATTACTTATACCAATCAGAAATACCGTAAATCTCGTCAATGAATTTAAAAAATCTCGAACGTTTAGAAGAGTATTTATTACAGAATGAATTTAAAAAATATACGAATAATATGTGTAATTATAAATGTTAAATATAATATGTATTTATATTGACTAATATGGAAATGGCTAGGGCGAGAGGTATTGCGCTGGCTACAATAATTTTTATAAAGATACATATATAGCAATTTAAATTAATTTTATTGTATAATCGTTATGATTTTACACTAGATCATACATATAAAAAATATCAAATTTAATTATTCCACATATCTCGTATTTGTTATTTATTAATTTCCTATTTAGTATTTTATTCGTATTCTATTTATTATTTAAAGACCGTGAAAATTGTGTCAAGTTTATATTTAAATTGGTATGTGTATACATTTTTATTATTATAAAATAAAACACAGGCAGCAACTAAATGTGTAACGAATATTTCCTATTGCTGATAATGCATTAATTGGATAAATATTTTGTAATGGTTTACAATAGGAACTAATATTCATTAGTATATAAGTCGAAAAAAATCACCGAATTAGCATTCCAACACAGTTTGTTCTTCTGGTCGTAGTACCTGCGACCCCTGGTAAGAAATAATTCATTTATTTTGATTATTTTTCTCTTTTTTTGATATTCATAAAATATTTTTTCACTACTACTGTATAAATATATCATTTTGTTCATTATTGTGCCGAGAAATTGTTTTTTTTTTTGCTGCTAGTGATAATTTGCAAAACAAGATTTACAATAGTCAAAAATTTTAACCTTTTTATCCCAATGTTTATTCTGAATAATTATTAAGTAGGAAATAGCAAAACTGGCTTAATAAAATTTTGAAGAAAGTTTAAAATATTGAAAGAACATAATATTTTTAATATTAATATTGTTTTTAAACTATAAAAATATCATTTTGAAATTTCATATTGTTGAACTATATCGTTATTTTACTACAAAAATGATATTAAATTTTATAAATAATTATTATAATTACCTGTTAACAGTAAAAAATTTACATCAGTAAACTTAACATATGTGGCATTATTTTCATGTATAAATAAACTTTCTTGAACTGAAGGCTTCTATATTTGTATAAATTGTTTATTAATAACAATTAAAATGCGTAACTATCATTTCTCCAAAAGTTAATAAAAATGTTTGATTAGATTAATATTTTTATATATTACTTTGCACAAATATTTAAAAAAAATATTAACCTTATTTTTTTGCTGAAAATTTGTCTTGTGGAAAATCAGTGTATTCGGAATATAAGGTAGAAGTGAAAATTGTAAAATGGATATGTGACATCACGTAGAAGAGTTAGAAAGAGAAAGATATAGTGCATCCTGTTTCTAAGTGGTAACCAAGCAACGGGCTACAAACATATGCAAGTTGTTTGGATTTTAAAACACGTGTTTGCACACCAAATGGGGTATTCCACTCAATTTTTTTTTAAATTATTTTAAATAAAACTTCATTCAGTTTTAAAGCAATTCATAAAAAATCTTAATGGTTCCTAGTTTAACAATATTTTATTTTCTAGAAATCAGAGTAACGTCACATTCCCCCTATACTTGTCACACACTACTCTAGGAACGCTACGAGAGAAAGATAAATGTATGACGTCAATTTCCCCTTTTAGCAAATGGGAAATATCTCGTCAAGTAATTATTTAAAAAATGTTTTCATTGTTTTAACTATTATTTATTGAGCCATACTTTAAGTTAAATTGTTTTTTTTTTATTTTTTGTTATGGTGGAATACCCCATTTACACCAAAATAATTTATAGTGTAATATCAAAATATTTTTATTTTATTCTATGAATGGGGTATTCCATCATAACAAATTTTTTTTTAAAAATTCAATTTAACATAAAGTATGGCTCAATAAATAATAGTTAAAACAATGAAAACATTTTTTAAATAATTACTTTACGAGATATTTCACATTTGCTAAAAGGGAAAATTGACGTCATACAATTGTTATCTTTCTCTCGCAGCGAACTCAGAGCAGTGTGTGTGAGAAAGACAAGTATAGGGAAAATGTGACGTTACACTGATTTCTCGAAAATAAAATACTGTTGAACTAGGAACAATTAAGATTTTTTAATACTATGAATTGCTTCAAAACTGAATGAAGTTTTATTTAAAATAATAAAAAAATTTGAGTGGAATTCCCCATTATTTATATTGATATTTTTCATTCAATATCATTAAGTAAAAAAAAAAAATGGTTCACTAAATTCCCGCTTTTAGCTTTGTAAACTTCTCTCCCATTCTCCTACGTCACGTCAGAATTGTCGCCATTACATATTTTAATTTCAAATGCTAATTTTATTTAAATATTTAGATAATATATAGTTTTTATTATTATTATTATTTGTAGTGAATGGTTAATTATTAATTTTTATTTCTTACAATTCGTCAATGGTCATATAGACCATTAAGAATTTTACCTGTACTAACGAATGTTTATTTTTTTGAAGGTTCAGCGATGGCATTCCGATTGATTCTAGCTGCAACGCTCTTAGTTGCTGGAGTTTCAGCAGAGTACGAGGGTTGCCAAGGGAACATCAAAACTCCTGACGACGTCATCTCCGAGCTCTCCATCAATTTAAACGGCGCCAACTTAGACTGGCCTTGTTTAAGTACCCGTAATGTCTACATGCAAAGTGGCCGGTACATCTCGAAAAACGTCATCGCTACCAGAACCCAAATCTACAAGGACCAAGTCTTCGTCGCTCTCCCTAGATACAAATCTGGAGTACCAATCACTTTGGGAACTTTCTCTTTGAAATGTGGACGGTGCATTCCTGAAATCAAACCATATCCTTGTTGGTCCATCCAGGAAGAAGGAAACTGCCATGCCTTGCAATCTGTCGTTGATCTTTTCTTAGACCCAAATGGTATCTTATGGGTTTTGGATGTTGGTATTGTTAATACTTTGGAACAACCAGTTAGAAGATGTCCCCCTAAAGTGGTTGCCATTAACGTCAAAACTGGTAAAGTAGTCAAGGTTATTGATTTATCTGGTTTGGTAACAAATGCTAGCAGATTACAATATTTGGTTGTTGATTATTCATCATCTGGTAACTCTTATGTCTACGTGAGCGATGCTGCAACTCGAGCCATTTTGGTTTACGACGTAAACAACTGCAAGGGATATAGGGTTGTTCTCCCAAAAGCTGTTACAGACGGATGCAGCAGAAGAGATGTTTTATATATCGAACTTATTCGCAGAAAATGTGGCAATGTTCTTTTCTTCACCTATTTGAGCTCTTCCAGACTTTATTCCATCAAGACTTCTTATCTGCGCAAAGGACAATGCTCTGGAGCTGTTGTTGACGTAGGCCCCAAACCAGAAGGCAAGAGGATCGTCCTTTTGGGTACCGATAATGGCGCTTCCTTATTCTTCCGGTACAAGGGAGAATCTGATATCTACATCTGGAATACCGAGTCTTGCTTCAAGGCCCAGAATTGGGAATTGGCCCAAGAAGGAGGCGACTGCAGATTGGCTACCCAAGTGACGTCAGGATACAGGAATCTCATGTGGGTTATTGAGAGTAACTTCCATGACTACATTTCCAATAGCGTTGGATGCGTAGGAGCTTCTGTTATTTTACATCCGTTGGTTTCGTGTGACAATAAATAAGTTGGAAACATGATTTTGTTGTTGTTGCTTGTAATTGTTTATTTTGCAAACATATATGTATGAAAAATTGAATAAAACGAATAAATTATAAACATAATGGTATATTATTTCTTTTTATACAGCCTGTTTCAAAGTAAAAAAATTAAGGGCATATAGTACTGACAAAAATGAGTAAAAAAGATTAATCAACATAGATCTGATCTTCAATTGTTTTCCAGATATATGAAAAATTGAAGAAAAATTGTCAATGATAGTGATCGCTGAAAGGAGGAAATGACCTCCTTGAGGTAGTAAAACATTTACTTGGCGTGAATTGTATAATATTTTATTTGTTACTCGTAAATCAAATTTAAAATTATAAACAAAACCTGACAGTTGCAATTGACATTTATTTTTAATACGTATGACGGTAACAAAACACATGTTTACAACGTTACTAACGCGGTAACTAGTAAAATATTTACAAGTTAGCAACAAATTTTACAAGTTAGTAACCAGTAAATATTAATTTTTAAAAGTAGTAGGCGGTATCAATAAATGTAGTTTATCTATCTCAGTAAATATACTATAAAAAAACAATAAAATTTTATATGAAACGCTTTTCTCAATTTCTAATAATTACGAAGTTATATAAAAATTAAATACCGGTCAAGGTCGCCACAACATTTAACTTAGTACAATTATTAGATTATTAAAAAAAAAGATGATCTTTATATTTATTTGCTCATGTTTTCTTCGTAATAAATAATAGGTAGGTGTCGATATTTGACATTTCAGCAATGTTCGCCTCGCGTATTTGACAGGTATATCGATCGGTGACTATGTCGGTAACGGCGGATTTTTACAGTAATGACAGATGTCGCTGCCGTGATTTTGGTTTATATAAATTAATTTTAAATGTAGGAAATGTTAAAGTAAAAAAATAACTTATGTAGGTAGTACTTTTCTACATGAACTTTATTATAGTAAAGATGATTTCTTTTCTAAATGCCCATAAACGTCCAGTGTATTTTGATTATTTTACCGCATAGTTAGACAAGTTACAACACAGTAAGCGTAAAATGTAGGTTACACTTGCTGTGTATACAATTGTAAAGTTCCCATTACACTTCAGGAGGGCAAAAAAATTTTTACACCTTCTTTGAAACATCTTGTATAAGAGTTCTCAAATTAAACATTCAAATTTAAAAAACAAAATCTCTTGCAATTGTTTCGCTTCAGAGATATTATTATTATTATTAATAATTTTAATTATAACAATGAAATATGTATCAATTTTAAAATATTGTGCAAAATTTTTTACAATTAGGTGTTGATAAATACTCAATATTAAAACTGCAAAAAATAATCCCTCGAACATACTTATAATTTTATCACAACTTCCTCAAGCACGTTGCTTTTAGTTATCAACCCTCCGCTTTCGGCGTCGGGCGGTTACAAGCAATACGCTTTCGGTAACTGTCATAAAATTATTTCGTGTAATTATCAATATCCTCAGGATATTACAGCTGAAAACATATTAGAATCTTGCGGGCGTTTACCAGGCACCACCTTTCTGACAATTCGAAATAATACATAAATAATTCGTGATATGTAAATTTATAAAATTTCTTTGCTTGGTGTTGATATTTCATAATTTTTCTTTCGTTGTATAATTTATTGTTTGACTATAAATTATAATTTATCTTTACATCAAATTTAAACGTTCTATTAATTCTCTAGTAAACAAACCGGCTATTTTACTGGCATTATTACACATTCCTCGTTCTAGATAAAAAGTAAAGATATATTGAGTAGTCCTGCTACAGTATTTGTATTCGTGTTAAGTTACACTTTCGCTGCTCTGTAATGGGATAGTTGACTTGCTCTAGGGAAATAGAAATTCTTTCATCTCATAACGGTATCCAATAACAGGAACAATCGTATTTCAAAGAGTGTAGACAGTGTAATCAAATATATCTATAATAGTATTATTTTCAGAATGAAACATACATATATCTACCTACAATTAAGATTTATGTACGAATTCTTTCACATTCAGTGAATGGCATATTAAAATAGAATGACAAGAGATTTCTTAAGGTCATATTTAAAATATATTCTTAAATTTAAATATTAATATGAGTATTTGGACATTTTCGCTTGCTCGCTAAATACAGTATTGGCCATAAAGATAGCAACTTAAAAAAAATTCAATTGCTTTAATGTAAAAACTGGGATTTCAGAAATAAATTACTGCAGTATTAGTGTCTTGAACCAAGTTTAATTTACATTAAAATAATTTGCATTATATTAACAAAAATTGATTCACTTGATAACAATTGGAGATTTTATCAATCGAAACTTTGTGTAACTCAAAAAAAAATAAAGACAATGAAAGTTCGAAATACTTCTTTTATTCTTAAAAATTGATTTATGTGCAAAAAAATATTTTTTATTTGGACAAAAATAAAAACAGCAACTTTTATAAAATTAATATAAAAACTAAATTTTCTAATATTTAGTGTAATAACCGGAACCACGAAAATTTATTACTTCTTCTCGTTTCATCATGAATTCAAGTAATTTTGTTATTACATTTCTATCAATTAATCTTAGTTCATCACTAAATAATACTCTTTTCCACATGTCAGTTGTCCAGTTTACATGATTTTCTGCAAAAAAATAATCGGGCCTTCACGTTCTTCTTCGAAAGAAGTGGTTTTTTTGCAGGCCGACGACTATAAAGTTCTCCGGCAACTAATATTCTTCTTCCTTGTCTTGAAGATATTTTATCTTTAACATTACTTAGTAGAAAGACTAAAATTTTCTTTGATGATAACGGATTTTTAACGATATGTGTTTTATCATTCTGTCACTTCGGTTTGATGTTTTTTTTTTGTCTACTAGAAATTGTAGAAGGCTCAATATTACTCCTCCTTCGAAAATGGATTATTATTCGTGCTATTGTAGATTTATGCAAATTAAAGTTCTTCGACATTTTATTCCGCGAAGCACCATTTTCATATGATTTAATTATTAAATTGCGAAATTATTCAGTCAAAGTCTTATTACGACCCATAATTTTGAAGTACTAATTTATATTTTTTAAACTATTACGTAGTTTTTATGTCGAGACAAAAGTAATAATTATGCAAATTAAATAAATTCTATAAATTTAATATAAATTATTTTAATATAAAATAAACTTATTTTAAGAGGTTATTCTTTATGTAATTTATTTTCAATATTCTTATGTTCACTTCAGAGAAATAGAATTTTTTTAAAAGTTGCTATCTTTATGGCCAATACTGTACACCTCAAGATAACCTAACGCACAAAAGTCACGTTGGGAAAACTCCAACCAAGTTTTGATCGTTAGGTTAAAGTTATTCTCATTATATTTTCATACGTAATATAAGTGATATGATTATTATCATATTTAATGAGAGAATATAATGAATTTTTGTTAAAATTAACTGTCAATGTTATAAATAAAGAAAACAAATCCCTTAGTAACGAATGTAAACAAGGTGATAATTTCTTTGTTTTTTATCATCGCATTCATCGCTGTGATAGACATGTACTCGTTACTAGGGAAATTCTGAATGTTGATTGATGGAAAACTTATCACGTGACTAATGAATTATATTCTTAGAAATATTGAAACAAGTTGACCGTTTTGTTTTATAAAACTTTACGTCTAGTTTGATAATAACTTCGCCAGGTCAACGACAATTTTATAATGCAAGTAAGACTTTTGTGACCTGTAGACAAAAAACTGTCATTTCACGTGTTGCCATGTAAATAAATATCAACATTTCACGAGTTTTCAAAAAAAAAAATACTTTCTTACATAATAATTGTCTCTGTACCATAACGATAATATAATTCAAGAATCGATTACCCTAGTTTTTACTCTTATGTCGTTGCACGAGTAAAACACATAATTATATTGTCTTATTTATAAAAATAAAACATAATTTTTAAATCTTATTCACTTTATTTTGAATTTGATATCATCTACAAAATCTGTTTTGTTTTATTCAATTTTCACTTATGAATTGTAATATTTTTTATTTTTAATTACATACATAAATAACGTTAAACTACATATAAATATTTTCATATTGAAACTACTGAATTATTATTTATTGTGTACGTGTAGTGATTATTGTTTGAAATATTATATAAAATAAATTCATAAAATAGAACAACATGACTGAAAACAGACATTTATAATGGCAATTATAACTGGCCGGCGTTACTAAGTACTATTTATGTTATTGATACAAGAATTTAAACGATTGTTAACAGCTTTGAACAGAATAAGAACAATGAATAATGTATTTGTTTAAATGAATAATAATGCATGATTAAGCAATTTATTACAAGATATAGTTATTTATTATTCAAGACGATAAAGACTATCATCGCATATAATATATATATTTTGTTTTTCGGTTGATGAAGAAAGTGCACTTTTTTTCATTAAAATGTATTTATAAAGCATGTCTTTTTTAACATAATAAAATTATGAGTTAAGGCACTTTTTCACACTTGTATTGCGTGACAAAAATTTAAATTTCTTAATAAAAATAAACTAACCTAATTTGTCACTTGATTCTTTAAACATTTGTTAATTCATTTGTTTTAATTCCATGATTTGATGTTTTTACTTAAAATAATTATTGACTTTATCAGCCCGATTCACAAAAAAAGATTAAGCTAATCCTCATTTTTGGATTAGCGAATTCTACTCTAATTTTGACAGTTTATATCTTAAAATATAGTCTAATCTATTCCTAATATCTACCTTTATTGATAATATCATGAAAATTATATTTTAAATACCGGAATAGAATAGAATTCACTAATCAAAAAATGAGGATTAGCTTAAACTTTTTTGTGAAGCGGGCAGTAAATGATTAGGTCCTATGTTCAGGAATTCTATTCACAATATACCTACAGAAGTAATTCTAAAATCCACAGCTAAAAAATTATCAATGATTGTGTACAAAACTTTGGTATTTATTTTTCTTAGAACTATTGCATATTGAGAAACAAATTTTGACAAAAATTTCCAGGAAGTAGTTCTCGTATACTTCGTGTAGGAATAAATTCGAAGGAAAAATTCTTGTAAGAAAAGTAGTCAGTTGTGGGCGTTGAGCAATGTTTATTGTTCGCGTTTGCAAACGTTCGGATCATATCTTGGATACCAGTAAGTTTGGTTTAATCATTAGTATGCAAGTAGAGCACTGTAGACATAGTTTATGATATCATTTTATATTTCGTACATGTGAAAATGGAAGAAATCTCATGTGAAAATATGAAATATTAGATTTCCATAGTAAAATATTTTATGATGTAAGTATAGATTTAAAATTCAAAACAAGTACATATAAAAACATGAAATTAGAAAAATATAATACAAAGTAAGTTGTAAAATTACCTACGATATAATAGAAAAGCCACGCTGGTACTATTAAGATTAAGAAAAATTGAATATTTTATAGAATTTTATTTCAGTATTAAATAAACAAAATTGAAACGAAATGAATTGTGAAATAATTTATCATTGCTGTCAACAAAATGATGCAATATTGTTTATTTAACTAGAAGTTAAAATTTTAACTAGATATTGAAAAACCCGCCCTAACTGTCAAATTAATTTCAGTTGACACAAAAACTGTCAAATTATAAATTATTATTCATCTCATGGGGTTATACCAATACATATTCAACAAAATATTTAATATCATACTTTTCATTCATGATTTTCTTTATAAACATTCTGAGTCTGATTTTGTATACATTGCATGGGAGAGATACTACAAAGTTGAAAAATTGTGAACTTTTAGAAAAAAAATACGACGTACAATTAATTAATAAACAATTTAAACATTCATGTGACAAGTTATTATTTTTACTTTGTCAATTATAATATTGACCTTTTTAAGATTACTGCAAATAACTGAATTAATTTTTTTTTTAATTTAAATATTAACATTTTGATTTTTGCTGATAATCCACTGTTAAATGCTTCATGTATTAATTTTGATTTAATATCTTCAGACACGAATATGTCATTATTTTATTCTTGAGGTATAAAACAAATATATTTACGATTACATGTTTACATATTTTCTTTTTTATAATAGCGGGCCGCATGGTTAGATTAAGAAACAAAACAATGGTTAATTTTAAAATAAAATTATCCTACTATTACTAAATTATTTGTCCAAAAAAATGATTATGCAATTATCATATTTAATTTCGTACTCGCAACTATGCTTTTTGTTTCTTAATTTTTTTGTAAACTCGAGGAAATGAGATACGTTCATTAGTCAAGAAACTCTTTAATTTATAAGGAAACACATTATCTAAAGTATGACAAATAGTCCGTAATCAACTTAATGTTAAATAAGAAGTTTTTGTGACAATAAGGAATTGTGAGGTAATGAAATTAAGATGAATTTAAATAATAAGGCATAACTAGAAGTAGTACAAGAAAAATATAATAAAAAATATGTAATACTAATTATTATCCTGATTACATGCAGTTATGAAACAGTTTTCAAAAGTTTTTAGTTTTGAAAACGCCATGTACACAGTGTCAAAACTGTTTTGAGTTATTTCAAACCAAAACTAAAATTCATGCGTTTGATTTGAAAACTAGTTTCAAAACTATTCATGCAAACACTTAAATTCAGTGTCGATATTGTGCATGCGTCGTAGCTTAACGTTTCTGCAGTTTTGTGCTACTAACCTACAAGTAAATTGACGGTTCTACGTCTGAACGAAGTAAAAAAAAAACTACCTATGTATATAATAATTTTATTTACTAACCAAGAAACCCACAAATCTCGCCATTCTGCCAACGGAACCTCCCTCAACTGCCAGCAACCCCTTACCTTATAATAGGAGGCATGAAATTTGAGCATGTTACAAAATAAGGAACATTTATTTATTATTTTTTAAAAATGTCTTTCATTTATAAACAAAAAGATTTTTTCATATTTTTACCAAAGGGTACCATCTTTTAGTAAGAAAATAACGATACAACGACATTTACCAAATATGTAAAATTTCTTTAAATTTATGATTTCACCCCAGATAATTAGATACTCGGGTGTACTGGTATGATATATACATATAAATAATTTCATTATTGTATTTCTTTACTTATTTCTTAAGAAGCGCACATATTAAAACTCTGATGTTAGATCATTTGAAATTTAGTGAAATGTTAAAAAAAATTAAATTCAATTCAAAGGATACCATTTCCAGCTACTTTGTGAAGTGACTAATTTTTCCCCTTATTACTTGTTGTTTAGCAGACTGCCATTCCAGCAGCAATTCTTCTTTTTTAATGAAAACAATATGCTATCGCGACAATTTTCTTATGTCAAGTTACTGTGATATTTTCATGTCTACAAAGACACAATTAAGAACTTGAAAGAGGCTATACGCGAAAAAAAGACCCCACAATTATGCTCAGAAAATGCTGCTTCTGCACCACGCAGTTGTTGTGCAGAAGCAGCATTTTCTGAGCATAATTGTGGGTTCTTTTTTTCGCGTATAGCCTCTTTCAATAAATGCGGCTTTGACGAATTACAACATCCACCTTACAGTCCTGACCACGTCCGACTATTATTTCTTTCCAAAACTCAAAAAACATTTGAGAGAGAGTCGCTTTTTATCGAATGATGACTTGGAAAACGCAGTGGAGTCGTATTTTGCAGAATTACCAAAAGATTTTTTTTGCAGGCGTAGCTTTATTAGAAAAACGTTGGAATAAGTGTGTTAGTGTTAACGGTTCTTACGTTGAAAAATAAAGTTTTATTTGTTCTCTAACTCTTTGTTTTTATAGCTAGGTAGATAACATAAAAAACTCCCCTCGTATGTTAAATACATAATTTTCTGTATCTATATCCATACCGAAAAATTAAAAATTTAGTAATTATAAAGGAGGTCCCGTGGCCGCGAGCCTAAGTGTCTGGTCGCGAACCTGGGGAACCGGGTTCGATCCCGACCGACGCAAAATATTTCGAATTTTAAACAGAAATAGGTAATATGCCGTGTTGATATATTTATTTATATTTGTAAATAGACTGACAGTTGACGGAAGAAGTTTATAATCTTTTGTTCTTACACATTGTTCTTTGTTATTAAGCATTAATCCTAAATAAATAAATAAATAAATATATCATCACGGCATATTACCCATAACTGGGTGTGCCAGTATCTACAACACATGTAGACATCGGTAATGATGACGATATAAGCATTAATCCATCCTTATACAAAGCTGGAAATGGTATTAAACGTTGATATAATATGATAAACATTTTTACGTATTGAGAGTGAGCTTAATTATTAATTATATCTCTTACGCATTAAGACAATTGGTCGAAATGAACCTTAAAACAAGGAAACATAAAACTGAAAAAACTTTTTCAATTTAATTTACTTTTCGAGACCTTGACAAGAACGAAACATACAATTCCACACCACATTTGTATAAAAACTTTAATAATAGCTTGCAATAATTAAACTTCACCCACAATTACTGACATTTATTTCCCTTACTTTCAAATGCAACCTATTTTCTGATAGGTTTATCAACCTTAGCGAGATATTTTTGACAAAAGTGACAACGTTCTGTACTACAATTACAAGAAGTAAAGGTGGATTTATGCAGCTTACTTTTTATTTTACTTTTTCTTTTCTTTTTCGCTTTTACTTTTACTTTAAGTTTGGTACTTTATGCAGATACTTTAAAGCTTTCAGTACACATGCGCAGATGTGATTTTTCTGGCATATCAGTAGTCGTTGTAAACAGATAATTATAACCTGTCAAAATGGACACAAATGTAATATTTTGTACATATGCAATATTACTTGCAGCTTTACACATTTTCTAATTTTTACAATCTAACCTACACAACAACAAATAAATACACCACACACTGACGCTTGTCACGTGAAGTGATGCACATGCGCTGTTGTGAAATTCTTTTACTTTAACGTTCTTAAGTTGAAAGTTGGTCAACTTTAGTTCTTAAAGTAAAATTAAAAGTGTGCACATAAAGCAGTACATTTATTAACACACCTTTAACTTTTATAAAGTAAAAGAAAAATAAAAGGTAAAATAAAAAGTAGGCTGCATAAATCCACCTTAAGTATCGGATAACGCACGAGTAGAAAGGCGACCTTGCACGGCCTTCTAGGTTTCACGGAGATATTATGTTGCTGAGTAAAGTAATACCATTACGTTCTGCTGTCTGTTATACCACCGGTTTTTCTTACTTTTGTTACGGTTTATACCTTTCAATTTTCATATGTTTTTATCATATGCGAAAGGATAATGATTGATTATTTACTTGGTATTTACTTGTATGATCGAGGTAAGAGTATATTATTTATAACTGTGACTGTGCAACAATTAATAACCGTAGTGGGTACTGTGTAATAATAAAATTATAAGTAAATGCCCTCAACTGCTCAACTACAATGAAAAAATCGCATATCCAGATCTTAGTGGATAAATACTATAAGACTTAAAAAATATTTAACTGCTGTTTCCTCAATCTGACATTTCTGGGAAGAGCTGATTAGGGTTTGGTAACAATTGGACAAACGGAAGTAATAGTTTCTTTAAAAGAATCTTCTAAATATTAATTTTTGGCAATTTTTGATATTACAAATATTGAAAAACATAAAATTCTCCATCTAAATACACTTAAATTTTTTATTATATCTTGTATAGATTTAGAGATAAAGGCACTGTAATATATACAATAATCTAATGTAATACATCGCAGAGGCTAAGGCATTAAGGAAAAACAGTTGACAAATTCGAATGTTTATAACATAGTTTGTAAATGATAGAAGTCAATGTTAAAAATCAACAGTTTTAGTAACATTCTGAAAGCTTTTTCTGGAAGGTATATTTAATCTTTCTTATTGTTTTATTAAATAAGTATTTAAAATTGTAGGTAAAATGCATATATTCATCAGAAATACCGCCAATCTAATTAATGAATTGGAAGAATCACTAACCTCATACAATGAAAATAGATGTAATTAGAATTGTATGTGTGCAGAAAACATGTTAGATACAATAACAACAATATTTGGGCAAAGTTCTGTATTTTTTTTTGTTATAAAACGACGGTTCGACAGCGAAGTGCAATACAATACTTATATAACATAAAATGGAAATGGCGAGAGGTATTGTGCTGGCCACAACAGATTTTTATTGATAATAGAAGGCATGTTCTGAAGTTTTTAGTAATAGGCCTTAGATGGCAGTGACAGCTGAAAAAATGACATTATTTCAAATCGTCGCTAAAGTGCACAAAAATTATCATTAAAACTACAGAAATCGGCAATAAAGTAATCAATTAAATAACGATATCAAGCAAATGCACTGTTGCCAATTTTATAACAATTATTGTACATATAATAGTAAATTTGTACGTAAAGTGACAAAAAATATGTGCAAGAAAAGTACAAACAATTATTTTCTAATACGGCCCAATTATTTCTCTTCAAATGTCCGCAGATTCATATAATTTATAACGCTAACCTACGCAAATCACAATAAAAGATTATAATACAAGCATAATTCGGTTCCAAATATCTTATTGTACATACTATATACATATATAAAATTAATACCAATTCGTCCGTTCAGTTGAAATGTATTGAACAGTTGTTCTACTTGTTTTGTAATGTATAGTAAAATGATATTATTGTTTCTTTACCATAAATGCCATTAGGCATTGTTTTACAATGAGAAATGTAGTTCCAATAATGTACTGAACTGTATTCTCTCATTTGACTATTAAAACGGGTGGGCCAAAGTTTTTGTATTACAGAAATTTGACTTTTAAAACAGGTGTCGTGTATCATTACGGTTGACAAATCTTTGTGTGCAACTAAGACCACGCCCGTATCCAGGATTTCATATCGGAGGGGGTTCTGATTATATAATCATATTATTTTTCAAGGAGATTAACATGAGCAGTTTTTTGCAGACTGTTATCCTTGTTTTGACTGGTTGTGGTATCAAAAGATAAATAAAAAAATTCTGCATCAAATGACAAATTTAATAATTAATTTATGGGTCTAAAATATTACATTATTTACATTTGTTTGTTGTCATTTGATACAATTTTTATCTTTCTACTGATACCACAACTACTGTTGTCAGTCACAGGGGCGCAACAGTTTGCAAAAAAACTGATTTCCCATTTTAATCTTCTGTGTACATCTTTTAATAAACACCCGATATACAATTCTCGGGGAAATAATTAAATAAAGGGAGTGTCTACTGCACTGTCCAGACAGACCAGCAAAAAAAGAAATAGTGAATCAAACCCAAAACAATACATAACTGACAATTCTTAATTGGTAGAAAGTGGTTTTTAGGTAGATTTGAGAAGTGGCCGCTAGAATTGTCCGAAAGATTCCGTTCAGGTGCGACAGTTCACAAATTTTTATTGCGGCTCTGTCTGGGCAGTACAGTAGACACTTCCGAAAATAAAACAATATTTTGGCCTTTACGCATATCTTTATTTAATTGTAAAAAGCAATTGGGAATGTTATACTCGCAGTTTGGGACTCGTGCTATGATAGCGCTAACTTCTTGGTTAGACTTCTTTAATTTTTTTAGTATTTTATTATACATTTCAGGGGGGGTTTGAACCCCCAAATCTCCCCCCTTGGATACGGCCTTGACTAAGACCCAAAACCAGACAATTAAATGTTTGGATCTTTATAAATGGAAAGTGACATCTCCCTGTCACGTGGTATTGTGAAATTATGAATAATATAAAATTAAAACGTCATATCGTTATAGTGTAACAATTTTTTTTTTTAATTATGAATAAAACGTTTTACTCTTTTGTATTTTATCGTTTAAAATTAGTCATCTTTTCGATTAATAATCGAGATATTTTAGCTAAATATTGGTACTTTCTTTGTCTCTTTAACTACTACAAATAATATAGGCTGAAATTGACCCAGAACTGTCCGAATCACCGGTACCTAATTTCTGAATACGTAACATACTTATTTTATTTTACTACTTCAAATTAATTGAGTGTAGGTCTTAAAATTCTCAAGCACATTTGATTTATATTTTAAATTAAGTATTTGGGTAGTAATTTATGCGTACATTCAGTGTATCCATTAATAACACATTCGTGAAATGTAACATATCTGAAACAGAAAAACCGATTGCAATATTTGGACCGAGGTCCTACATATTTGACAAAAATATTGTGCAATTGGTGAAACAGGTATACTTTTTATGTACTTATAATGTAATATATGTCCATAACTATAGCAGGTCAACACCGCCGATTATAATCAAATAAAAAAGTAGTAGTTATATCAAATAGACTCCGGCAACTTCTAAATCGGCTATTTTTCGAAAATTTATTGTTGTCACCTACTTTTTCGGTAATTTGACTACACCTGTTGTTGATACATGAATTGGATTTAGAATTTTGGAAAATTCAAATCTTTTTGGAAAGAAAAACCATGAATAGTTAAATATTTACAAAGTTCAAGTAGTTCGAAACTTCAGTGATTAGTAAAATTTGACAGCTGAAACCCAAGTTCGCAAAACTTAACATTGAAATTTTGACAAAAATTCTTGTAATGGAAGGACGATGGAACATGCGTTATAGGTTATTATTATTATTGGTTTCATATTATTATACAAAATTTGTTATGAAATGGTAGAAAAGATACAAAGTGCAAACCATTTGTTCAAAATTAAGCCCAAAATAAACTTACTGTTTTAGAAGATATTGTATAAAATATGATAACTAAAAGTACATGTAGGGTATGCTTATTTTATGAAAATAATAATAATATATTTTATTTCTGTAGACACAATACAATGTGTATAGAAATTGTCAGTTTACAATAAAAAGAAATAATACAATGCATCCACAATAAAAGAAATTATATTACATTTAATAATCATTTACATCGTAAAAATTGTGCTGCAGTAAGAAAAGTTTTAACTCTTTTTTAAATACATTTTGCTACAAAAAATTGCAAGTTTTTTTTATATTTGAGGTTTTTGGTGTCCCAAATTTAACGGGCACAATCTTTATAGAAAACAATTACATTGGACCAATTAAAATTTAAATTGACAAGAAAAACCATCAAAAATATCTATGTATATGACAGGCATATTACCTTTTGCAACTTGTCTGAAATTAATTTCATGTTGTGTACGAGTATTATGTAAAATAAATTATATCTTCATACTTTTCTATGAAGTGATAACTAAATTTCAACATTTTATTAAATAATTGCAATGCCATATGTATTTCATTTAATACTTACTATATCTCACTCTAAATTACTATTTATAGGCACTTAAAAAAACCTGGAAAAAATAATGTTTAATACTTAATTATTGACCTAGATTCAAGTAAAATTAATTTTATACGACAGGAAATGCTTTTCCTACAAGACAATTTTAAATAAATAAATAAAAAAAATATATCATGGCGATTTACTCATTTCTGAGTGTGCCAGTCTGCGTTGTACTCAGATTTCGGTAATGATGATGACATATTTCTACCGTGCAGGCGTTTACCACGCGTCACCTCACGGGCAATCATTGCTGGCGTAGGGAGTGCACCACAGGGGTCACTTTTATGCCATTTAAAATTGGAAATATTTGGCGTTGGTCGGTTCCCCAGATTCGCGACCAGACACTCAGGCACGCAGCCACGGGACCCCATGACAATTTTAAAGTTAATTAATTTATAAATTTCAACTTCATTTAGTGAAAAACATGCATAAAAGAGTTATTACACCTGAATAACAAAACTAGGACAATTTTTGAACAAAATGAAATTCATTAACTTTTTTCTAGCAGAATAAAATAATTAAAGAAACCTGAATAGATAATATCGGCGTCTATTGAAACAATATCATGCCAAAAAATACATTTATTGTAATATAAACTAATGTAGACATGTCAGTAAAATCTTGAAGGGCCTTAAGTATTATAAATAGAAAGTTAAAATAATAAAATTAGTCAATTAATGATTAACATTAGTGCAGAATGCCAAGTTTTAAAGAAAGGTATTCTTAACAATATTGGCATTGAAAATTTATTGGTAAATAAATAAATATATCATCACGGCATATTACCCATTTCTGGGTGTGCCAATGAAAACAATATCATGCCAAAAAATACATTTATTGTAATAAAAACTAATATAGACATGTCAGTAAAATCTTGAAGGGCCTTAAATGTTATAATAGAAAGTTAAAATCATAGAATTAGTGACATATATAATTAACATTAGTGCAGAATGCCAAGTTTTAAAGAAAGGTATTCTTAATAATATTGGCATTAAAAATTTATTGGTGATTTTAAATCCTTTATTTCCAAAATTACGAAAAGTTGGCACAAAGCCACAAAATATAAACAAGTAGAAAATATTAAAAATTTAAAGAGAATCTTATAGATTCTAAATAAAGCCCACGATTTCCGCCGAACGCAGAATTTCCATGCAGCATTAATTAAAATTGATGAAGTTGACCTTAATTAGACTCTTTCTCATAAATTAGGATGTCGATAATAATTAATTGTTTCAATCAATTAGCAAATTTTTCAAGCGTATGTTGAAAATATATTTGCTGAATGTATGAATAAGAACAATACACATTTCCTAATATAATTAAAATTGTGACAAAAAAATATCTACTTATAATGTAGCGTCGACCATACTTAACTTGAATGAAATAATTTTCACTCAGATTCATGTTACAAGAAATTTTGAAACGATTTAAGACCGGGTAAACAAAATTTACGCTAATTTTAAACAGTTATCTGTCATTTGAAATGAAGTTAAGAAAGTTAATTAATAAAGTTTTAATTCATAATCATTATAAATGCAGTTTTGACTGAAGTATGAAAAAAATACATTTATGTTGTTTGATTGAAATAACGTTTTATTACCAAAACTTAAATTTTATAGTACTGTAGACTATAAAAGTGAGTAGAATCTCAAAATATAGTATTTAGACCGAAATGCGAATTTCAAAATGTAACTTTTTTTATTGGTTGTCCAAAAAGATGTTGCCACTTATATGGGACTACATCATTTTAAATTTTCTTTTGTTACAGACTAGATATATCCACCCGACTTAATTTGGAAGAGAGAAGAAAGGTAACAGCTTGGATGAAGTATTTGGGTCATCTACAATAGTAAGAAAAAATTCAGCAGTGGTTCCATAAGGATCTTCCAATTCGTTTAACTATCCGTCAACTGCATTAGAAACTTGTGCACATTTGGACAACCCTGTATTTTTATTTTCAAATGTTTAAAAAGAAGAATAAGCTCTGCTAAGCGAATATTTGTACAAAAATATAAAGACAGTGTTAGAGTAAAAATGGAAATTTATTACAGAAACAATCAATTTGTATCATCATTAAAATAAAACTAAATAAACTGGAATTATTAATTTTTTTTTTATATTCATTTCATTTTTAATGTACTCTAGTTTGCTTTTTTAAGAGTATAATAAAACAATTTAATTTTATATTACTGATAATTTATAAAATAAAGTTTTTCATTATTTATAAAAAATTTTCTCTTGGTTTACTCTCAAGACGCATCTTCTTTTTTCAAATTTGTTCAATAACCAAACTGAATGAACAATTTTTATGTAATTCTACATGTTCTTCTCCATCATAAACTTCTCAATAAAATGAAAATTTTTTTTTGTTTCAATTAATGTCAAGTGTTAAAATTCAACAGTTTTACTGGCATTACAGAAAGTTTTTTCTTGGAAGCACATTTAATATTTCTTTTTGAATTATTAATTAAATATTTAAAATTGAAGGTAGGTATGTATATTAATAGCAATAGGCATTTACGAAAATTCTAGCGGTAGATACCACACCTACGGACTACGTTTGAAAATACAAGTAGTTAATAGTTACCGTGTTCGAAAACCAGATCCATGATTTGTGGATTGAGTAATTTAGCTTGAAAATGAAGAATCTAACCTCAAAAAGGTTAAGATGCCAAGCGAAGTTGGAATCGGAAGTAGGTTTCAGAAGTTAATTATGATAATACAAAACACGAAACGAGATAACGCTTAATTACGTCTAATTTCAAATCTGTTTCATCTTTCAACTGCTTTTCATAGGTTATAAACCTACATTGTTGACCACTTGCGTTTTTAAAATATAAAAATAAATAAATATATCATCACGGCATATTACCCATTTCTGAGTGTGCCACAATCTGCTTTATCGCAGATATCGGTAATGATGATGACATATTTGTACCGTGTGGGCAAAAAAATATCTATTCCGGTAACCTGATGAACAGCTGTTTACCGATATATACCGGTAACAGTTCACCGGTTCGTAAACAGTATATATATCCTTAAGAAATGCAACTTGGGACAACTGCTATTCGAATTTCAGCTTCTTATATATTTAAAACATAAAATTATAAAAATACAAATCTTGAGTCTCCTTTTCAATTATTCTAGCGTGACCTATAAATTCCCTTGTTTTAAGTTTTTTCGTACATTTGGTAAATTTTGTGTTGCGCAAATGTCATCCTGTGATGAAAGCGGTTAGTAGAAACAGGAAAGGAAAAAGTATGCAATGTGATGAATGTGCTGATATTTGCGAAAACATTTATGTTTAAGAATTGAACAAGGTTGCGGAACAATGAAAGTTGCAATTTAACAAAATGCAACTTTCCGTTTACTTTTTATTTTTAATTCTATATGCAATTGCTGCGTTCATTAAATTTTAGTTTAGATTTTATTTATTTTAAGAAGTTACTGTCAGTGACATATATTTTCATAAATATGGTTTTGAAATGAGGAAATTATGAAGATTGATACTTTTTAAGTAGTTATTTGGAGAAAGGATAATTCATTTTATGAGTCACATTATTTAATGCATGCATTTACATTTATGTCATTTGTTACACATACATACATATCATATTTTACAATATTTATAAATCTATTCATTCCATTACATACTTACTAATGTAATAATAATAATAATAGTCATATATATTATTTTGTTTAACTGATAAAGGAAATTACATCAAACCTTAAGTTACAAACATTAAATGGTTTAAATAACGAAGACAGATTTGTGAAAAATTCATGAATCTTACTGGGATTTGAACCCAGGGCCTTCCGATATCTAGTCGGACACTCTACCAACTGAGCTATGAGATCCCGTGAAGTTCTTGAATTTTTCACACGTCTTTACACAAATATTACTGCAGTGCCAATACACTGCTGCAGGTGATGTCGTGGTGTTGTGCAGGTGACGATACTCCAAGTGGGAGACAAAACTTGTCTACAACGATGTTGCGACGTGTGAAAAATTCAAGAACTTCACGGGATCTCATAGCTCAGTTGGTAGAGTGTCCGACTAGATATCGGAAGGCCCTAGGTTCAAATCCCAGTGAGATTCATGAATTTTTCACAAATCTGTCTTCGTTATTTACACAATTTAATTTGAATACTTAACACTGTTCAAGGTACAGAAATTCACTGTTGAATTACATCTAAACAGTTCTTTACATTAGATGCTTTGAAATAAAAATAAAATAAAATAAATATATCATCACGGCATATTACCCATTTCTGGGTGTGCCAGTATCTACAACACATGTAGATATCGGTAATGATGACGATATATTTTACCGTGTGGGCGCTTACCAGGCGTCACCTCACGGGCACTCATAGCTCGCGTGGAGAGTGCACCACAGGGGTCACTTTTATGCCATTTAAAATTGGAAATATTTGGCGTCTGTCGGAATCGAACCCGGTTCCCCCAGGTTCGCGACCAGACACTCAGGCACGCGGCTTTGATGACATCCAATTTAAATTTTATGTAATATTAAATTTCTTTAAGGATAGAAAATACATATAATTTTATTGATTAAAATCATTATATTTTAAGATATGCAGTTTTTAAAATTGATTAGAATAAAACCAAACAAAAGAAAATAAAAGTTTGTGACAAAATAAATTAAAATCTAAAGCTGTATTTAAAGAACAAAATACCTTATAATTAATAATTATACTAAAACATTTTGAAATGATATAGTTTTCAAATTATTATTACAGTAATTAAAATATACTCTAAACTCGAACCTGGGGGAACCAACAGATGCCAAATATTTCCAATTTTAAATGGCACAAAAGTGACCCCTGTGGTGCACTCTCCACACCAGCTATGAGTGCCCGTGAGGTGACGCCTGGTAAGCGCCCACACGGTAAAATATATCGTCATCATTACCGATGTCTACATGTGTTGTAGATACTGGCACACCCAGTAATGGCTAATATGGTGATATATTTATCTATTTATTGACATTGAGCAATTATAACATTTCATTTTTATTATGCTTAACTACTGTTAATAAAGGCACTTAAATATTAAATTATAATTGTCGTTTTTGTAACCTATAATTAAATAAGAATATAATTTATAAATAAAATTTTATAAATTGCGACACAATTGACAAACAGAAGACCATTACTAAGTTGAAAACACCGTAGATGAAGTAGAAAAAATGTAATGAAGTAGATCATATCATGGTCATTGACCATCAGACAATACTGAGCGTAAATGTAACATGTCACACTTTTTAAACTGGAAAATGTAAACATAGTGGAATTAGACATGGAAGAAATGATTACGAAAATGGATCTTTGTTTTGCAAACAGTACCAATGTTTAAGTAGGGTAAATACAGAATTGGTCTGCATGTAAATTTTGTCCTTAAAGTGTTTATGTTAACAAGAAAAGAATTTCAAGGTAGGTACCATTGTTGTAGGTGTGTATAATATGACTTGCAAAATGTAAAAT
The DNA here is from genome assembly GCA_943142095.1 of Ophonus ardosiacus. Classification (NCBI taxonomy): domain Eukaryota; kingdom Metazoa; phylum Arthropoda; class Insecta; order Coleoptera; family Carabidae; genus Ophonus; species Ophonus ardosiacus. The sequence goes on along the minus strand of OW964825.1, from coordinate 1,300,530 downwards.
TAGGAATAATACAAGCTTTTTAGTTTTTGTTCTGTAATAATTTATTATTTCGGCACCATTAACTGGTGCCTTCTTCAGGGAAAATGGCAAATAAATTACAATGAGACAATAGCAAAAAAACAAGTAACCATGGTACATAAATATTATTTTGTAAGTAAATTTACTAGACATTATGCATGTCCGGCGTTAATTAGGATGGCGAACATGCATCTTCTCAGAAAAACTCTTCTTTTGCCAGAGGAAAAACCGTCCGCAAAAACTGTCATGTTTTGACATATCGTTTTAATTTTTATATTTAAATTTCTATTTCGTACGTACTTAAATAAAATAAATATATCATCACGGCATATTACCCATTACTAGGTGTGCCAGTATCTACAACACATGTAGACATTAGTAATGATGACGATATATTTTACCGTGTGGGCGCTTACCAGGCGTCACCTCAAGGGCACTCATAGCTGGTGTGGAGAGTGCACCACAGGGATCACCAGACTGGCAACCAAACACTATGCGCACACAGCCATGCGATCAAATAAAGAGTAAATTACACAGTAAATGATTGTTGCAGACCTAATGTAATTATTATTAAAATGACGGTTAATTTATTTCGTATTTGTTTCAATACCTTCCTAACTTTGTCTGTTAATGTACAAGTAGCGAATGGTTACTTTTAATTATAGATAAATAATAAAGGGATATCACAAATTACTTTTGTACAGAAATCAAGTTGAATTAAAACAAATGTTGATTTATGAATCAGCTTGATTCCTTACTCGGTTGACCATTAATCAGCGAAGTAATGGTGAATTCGGCCGTTAGCTATTATTATGAAAAAGTTTCCAATATGCTGTTGTTTTTCGGAATAATGTTTTTATTTTCAAAGGAACGTGTTACTTGATTTTGGACTGACATTGAAAGCACTAAAAGGACTACGAATATAGCTAAAGGGTGCCACACCTCATATCCGACGCAAAAAGCAAGCAGCAATCTAAAATTATTAACACCTAATGAAGGTTATTATACATACGACTCATAGCACTTAATTGTCAAAGGAAAATGCATATTAGATTGTGTAAAGGTAAAATATGAACTTTTAAAAGCCGGATGTAGCTCTAGTAAGCAACGACAATTAATCATTGATAATAATTAATTTAAGAAATTAACTATTAGGTATTATTTCTTAACGTAAGAAATAATAAATAAATTACAGGTATCGGGAGAACCATATTTTAATATCAAGAGCATTATAAAAATTTAAATTCGTAAAATCAATTTATAAAATAAAATTTGAATTATCTTTTTAGAGAGTTACTTATCATTTGAAATTAAATTGCGAAAGTTAATTAGAATTTAAAGTTGAATGATTTCAGGTCTTAATGTTCAATATATTTATTTCGAAAGTGTACAAAATTTTATTGTTTCGGGCAAAAAATTAGCCCATCTTCAGCATATGGTAACAATTAATTTTCCTTTTGTGAAATGCAATTATCAATACATTTTTACACCTTATATGAGTAAATTAATTTCAGGATTTACACATATAACCTGTAAAAATACTAATAATTGGATTTCACAAAACGAAAATTATTTTTTACCATTTGCTGAAGATGGGCTAATTTTTTGCCCGAAACGTACAAATAAAATTTTGTAGACTTTCGGAATAAATATATGGAATATTAAGGACCTGAAATCATTCGACATCGAATTCTATGAAGGTTCTCAAAGGATATTCGAAGTAATCAGAATTTAGTTCATCAATTTTTTATAGTATCAGTGTACGTAAAAATATGGAATAGGCTATTCCACCGTAATCAAAAATAGTAAAAATTTATTGAAAATATGAATGATAATAGTTAAAGGATAAAGAAAATTATATTTCTTTTATTATAAATTATTCCTTCTAGAAGACACGGGGAGTTTTGCTTTTGATGATGTAGGACATGTGTACGAGTGTTTGAGCAAATAGGATCCAAGTATGACCTCCGATTTTGAGAAACCCCGCCCTAACTAAGAATATACTTCTTCGAGTGTGTCGGATATGTTCGGTTGCTGTTCGGGCGACGTTATAATTTCTTTGTTTTTATAAAATGACAAAAATAAGTGAAATAAATGGAGTAGAATAATCTCTAATAATGAATTATAATATTTCAATTTAAATATACATTATTTTGTAATTTGTTTAACATTTTTTCGTGGATTGTGAACCACTGTTTGCTTACTTCTGGTATATCCACATTACCTACGTCACAAAGCTAATTTAAAATTCAGACCTTAATATCTCGCTTATTTGGAGGAATTTTTAACTCGGACTTTCACATGTGGTCTAATAAAAGATAAAAATTTTAAAAAAATATCGTGGAATAGCCTTGACAGTTTTCAAGAAAGCCTGAAATTAAATTGACAGTTTTAAAGTGCCCCGGTTTAACAGCTTTGACATTTTTTAAGTCATCAGAAATCAATTTGACAGCTCTGACAGTTTGGAGCTTTTAAGAAGTGAAAAGAAAGAATGGTGAAGTGTATTACTGTTGAAAGCAACTATTTTGAACTTATTTAAAATAAAATTCTAAAAAAATATATGAACCATATGGTATTATAACATGGAACATACTTCAATTCTACTTGGATAAGTTCCACAAATTGAAGTTAGTAGAAAATTTTTATGTATATTTATAATTCTAATTAAAATTGGTTTAATGTTATACTGACATATTTATTTAAATAAATAAATATTCACGAAGCAAGTACTACAAACACATTTTTTCCAAAAAAATAGGAAAATTGTGAACCACACGATCTAATTATCTTTATTTGCGGCTACTGTTATGGATATTATTTAAATTCATAGTTTTTTTGCAGGCAATAATGTATCTGTATAAGGCGATAATTTACACTTATATGAAAAATGCATTTCAAGGCATTTATTTAATTGCTAATAAATAATTTTATTTATTATCGACGTGATTGAAATCGATAGTCGATAGGTTAAAAATTATAATTAGGTACATATTTTATGTGAAAAAAGTTACATAAAGTTTTTGCTAAGGTACTGAATAAGTAATTTTATTGTTAGTTCATTATAATAATGAACTGTTTTTATTATGTGTACGTGGACAATTCAATTACCTTTAGTCTATGTAAATATAATACTTATAAATATGTAAAATGCACAGAAATAATTAGTAAATTATTTTAAACATATGTGTGTGTAATATTATTTAATATTTATATCGACATTATAAGGTTATATTCTAATATTATGTTAGAGAATACATCTAAATTATATCTAAATGAATCTTATATGTAAAATAGTCATAACAAGGCATATTTGTATTTACTATTGCAAAAATGATTTAATAAGTAGGTAATTAAAATACATTAAGTATTTTTTAAAGTAAAGATATTGCTAATTATGTTTAGTACTGGTTTTACAATTACGAAGTAATAAGGACAAAAGGAAATCAATTATTTCCACAGATAGTATCATATGTGACTTTTGAAATTAAGCAATGAATGCAGTAAATTATGAAATAAAAATCTGTTGTGGCCAGCAAAAGACCTTCCGTTCCCATGCCAAAAGTGTATTGGTTTTTACAAATTCCATACAGAAAGTTCCTTGGAAAATATTCTATAAATTTTTGAATTATTGCCCCAAAAGTCAATATACCTCACATTTAGATAAAAAGTTCAAAATTTTTAAAAATCTAATTTTTATGTATGTAGATACTTCTTAATGTGCTGATTCCAAATTTTGAAACCGCAGGTCGATATCTCTTTCCGTTCTCGAGATATTTAGATTCAAAGTTTTGCTCAAAACTGCCCATTTTTGGGTAGTAACTCAAAAATGGGTCGAGATATGAATTTGGCGACAACACCATTCGATTCTACGGGCAAAATTACATAAGTACACCAATTTTCAGAATTTTTGAACACCGCATACAATCTCTAAAGCAAAATAACTGAAAATGTCAAAAAAACAAAAAAATCTAAGGGGTACCCCTTACGATTTTTTCAGATTTTGGCCATTTTCAGGGGGTTTCAAGCTTTCATTCATAAAAAATGAACCGGTAGGACAAAAATTATGAAAATTGCTATACTTATGTATTTTTGTCCGTAGAATCGAATGGTTATATCACCGAATTCATATCTCGACCCATTTTTGGGTTAATACCCAGAAATGGGCAGTTTTGGTCAAATCTTTAAATCTAAATATCTCGGGAACGAAACGAGATATCGACCTGCGGTTTCAAAATTTGGAATCAGCGCATTGAAAAGTTTCTAGATACATAAAAATTATATTTTTGAAAATTTTTAAGTTTTTATCTAAATGTGGGGTACCTATATTGACTTTTGGGGCAATAATTCAAAAATGGGTAGAAATATAGACTTGGTAGTAATATTATTTGATTGTAAAGAGAATGTAACGTAAGTGTATGCATTTTTAGAGTATTTGAACAACTGTGTGAATTTTTGTAAAAATGGATAAATGCTATAAAAGAGTTCCTTGAAAAAGATTCTATATATCCAATAAAATTATAACATGGACATATACTATGTAAATTGCATTGGACAATTCCTTTTTTCTGCTTCAGCTTTCTCCAATTTTGTTAGGGGTCACTGTTTTTTATTCATTCCTGTCCAACGCATCTTCACACAGTTCTTCCTCTCTCAAGTCTTCTGCGATACAATCTGCGGGAAATCTATGAATACAGATAATTCTTTGGTGATTATAATTTAGTATAATAATAAAATATTCTAAGAAACCAAAAAAAAAGAATGCAATAAGATTAGTATAAACGAAAACAGTATCTGTCGATTCCTCGAAGTGGATGAAGAAACTTTGAAATATTACTTGTGAATATTCAGCTGTCCTGAAGCCATAAAAATATTGAACCATTAGGTAAAAGGTATTTCATTGCCTTTAAGATGAGAAATACGACTCTAGGAGCTACAAGCTTCATAAAAAGTCTGGAACTGCTTAATGAAAATTAAGTAACGGCCATGTTACAACAAATGGGTTGCAATGACAAATACTATTCAACGATTAATAAATAAATAAATTTTAATATACAAAGTTGTAAACACGAGCACAATACATTAAAAACTAATGGACCAGAACTGTTAATAATTATATTGTTTATCAAAATGTCTATTTCATTTCTTAATAAAACATAGTGGGTGTAAATATTGCGTACTTGACTTTTAATTTAGAACAATTGCTTTATCTTCGAATCTCAATCCAGTTCTTGATCAATCTGTCATCTTACAAAATTTACACTGTGTAACAACTTTCGATTTAACCCACGGTGTAGCATACCATATAGCCAGACTGAGTTGAGGCTTGCAGTTTAATTTCTTACGTGTAATTATACGTTGCTGTTATGGGACTCCGAGACAAGGCTGTGATACAGTTAAATAGGAGGCGGAGCAAGATTGCGTGTGCTATTGCGGTAATGAGAGATATATGTCGCAATGACTACAAATCAACAGATGAATAGACATGAGAAGATAATATACAGGTGTTTTAATTGTATAAATGTTTGTCGGTGTGGAAGAAATAGTTTATTTTTGGTAATTTGTTTTGTAAGTTAAATACAGTGAAATCTGCTTATAACGAAAATCTGGTTATAACGACGGAATTGTTACGCCAGGTAATGTAAAAAAAAATCTGTTGCGGCCAGCACAATACCTCTCGCCAATTTCATATTAGGCTATATAAGTATTGTATTTAACATTTCTGGTACACACAAAAAATTCTAAATACATCTATTCTTTATTTTTAAATTCATTCTATGAACAAGTTTCCTCCTACTCTTCTAAATGTTCGATATACTTCCAATCCATTGACGAGATTGGCGGTATTTCTGAAGGGTATATAATGAAATATATGTATAGCATGCGCGTGCTTAGTTGACACTAATACGAGGGTCACTCTAAAATTATTGAGATGCTGGGAAACAGTTGGCTTTGGAAAATTTTTAGTGCACAAATGTCAAACTACAATTAATTTAAAATATCTGTCCAATAATAACATCTGATTGAAGTGATTTATTGTGGTGGAATTCGAAGTGGAAATAAACTGCAACATGAAGTTAAGAAGAGAGCAATATCGCGCTATGATTTACTACTTTAAAATTGGATTACGTGAAGAACAGTGCGAGGAACGTCTACGATTGGCATTTGGAGATGAAGCTCCATCTTGAGCAACTATATTTCGCTGGTTTTCAGAATTCAAAAGAGGCCGTAATTTCTTGCGTGATGAGAAACACTCAGGGAGACCTTGTACAGCGGTAGTGCCAGAAGACAAATAATAAAGGATGACAATCGTGTCACCTATCAAACGATAGAAGATGCCCTTGGCATTGTATCCGCAGCAATAGCAAAAATTTTGCATGAAGAACTTCGTGTTAGAAAAATTGTTTCTCGTTGGGTGCCACACAACTTAACGGAAGAACAAAAAGCCAAGCGTGTTAAAATTAGTCGCGCCACTTTAAAATTGTTAAATAATGGTGGTCATCGTATTCTTTCTAAAATTGTAACTGGCGATGAAACTTACATACCCTTTTATGATGTTCTAACGCGTCAAGAAAGTAGGGTATGGGTGTTTGAAGATGACCCAACACCAGTTACTGTGAAAAAACAAAGTGCACTTAAAAAAGTTATGTACGCTGTATTTTTCAGTACAGGTCTTGTGAAAGCAATTAGGTTAGAGGGACAGAAGACTGTTACTGCCAAATGGTACACACAAAAATGTCTACCTGAAGTTCTTCGCAGTGTGAAAATTAAGGGTTTAATGCTTCACCATAATAATGCGTCCTCCCATACCGCTGCGACTGTTAATTTTTTGAAAGAATTTGGTATTAAAGTCATTGAGCATCCACCGTATTCTCCTGATCTTGCAATGTGTGACTTCTGGCTATTTTTTAATTTGAAAAAACATTTACGTGGTCGTCATTTTACGTCAGAAGAGGATATTAACAACACCATAATGAAGTATTTTAATACGATTCCAAAAAATGAATGGCTCAAAGCTTTTCATCTCTGGAAAATTCGATTACAAAAGTGTATTGAAGCAGGGGGGGACTACTTTGAACACCAGTAAAACTACATGCTTCTCCTTCAAATAATATTTCTGTATCTCAATAATTTTGGCGTGACCCTCGTACTGTACGTACTTTGACTTTTAAATAAATCTCATTTCTTTTTATACCAATAGCATATTATAATTACTATTACATCTGTAGGTATTTACTTAACTTTCATTGGTTATAGCGACCTCCAGCTATAACGACGAGTTTTGTGTGGTCCCTTCAAAAACCGTATTTTACTGTAGGTACATGCAGGTGTGTCATGTTAGTTTGTCATCTCCCTTCCATCCACGGTTAAAATTTCAAGATAATTAGACACACTGTTCGGCAGTAGCCTTTGATTGAAGTGTACAAAACTTGACAAATGATGATGAGCGTTACCCAGTTCTCAAGTTTTCAAGCAGATTAGAAGATTTAAAAAGAAAAAAAAAAAAAGATTGGATACTATTAGAGCCTCGACCGTGCACGGACAAAGTTTTTTCAAAATCCGAGTGATGGTTCACGTGGATTGGATACCCGGATGCAGTTTGTTACAATACAAGAAGGTTTTGATAACCCTTCATGTACTGGTGAGAAGAAAAAGGGCTGAAATGTCAGAAAAGACTCGTAGATTCTCATGAAGATAACGCGCCTATCAGACATTTTTAACAAAAATAAATAAATAAATCATCATCATGGTATATTACCCATTACTGGGTGTGCCAGTATCTACAACACATGTAGACATCGGTAACGATGACGATATATTTTACCGTGTGGGCGTTTACCAGGCGTCACCTCACGGGCACTCATAGCTAGCGTGGAGAGTGCACCACAGGGGTCACTTTTGTGCCATTTAAAATTGGGGAACCGGGTTCGATCCCGATATTTTTAACAAAATACAATATCACCATGTGACTTGCTTTTATTCCCAAAATTTAAACCTGCGTTAAAAAGAATCAAATTAGAATCTGTGATATAGTTATAGAAAAACTCGCAAAGCTTATGAACAACCTAACAAAAATCTGATGTGGCCAGCACATAACTTCTCGCCGAGTAGTTTGAGGATACAGATTTATATTACACAAACAAAATTCCGAATGGCGCACTAATGACATCTTTTGGTTTTTATTAGAACACTTTAAAACAATACAATAATATTGCACAGTTCGATTCAATTAATGTACAGAAATAAATGATTATTATATTTTATAAAAATAGAAGCTACATTCAAACTTACTTAACAACTGAATTAAGGATAAATTTTCCAAAAAGAATACAGTTTTTGTCAAAAAGATAAATGACTGTTGTAATCTGATTTCTTGTTGTCTTCTTGTCTCGGACAAGTATGGAAAATGTCAGTAGAAAATAAATATATAAATATGTTCAGCCTTTATTCCAGTCTGGTGACCATTTTGAACTCTAAATTTAATTTGTTTAGATATATTTTAAAACCGCAGGTCGATATCTCTTTTCGCTCTCGAGATATTTACATTTAAAACTGTACCCATTTCTGGGTCATAGTCCAAAAAATGGGTGGAGATACACCCTGGCAACTTCGCCATTTTATCTACGGGCAGAATTATATAACTTTTCTTATTATCTCAAAATTTATCTAGTTATTGTATTATTTTTAAACTATATATGAATCATTCTCGATTCCAGTACAATATTTTTAATATACACAATGGATGTATTATTTTTCCAGACTACCAATTTTTATAGTTTTATTATCTAGCTATCAAATATAACGAATTGAAAATTTATAAAATGGAATGTTATTTTATTACACAGTAACAACTTCATCTGAATTGTATTTCGCAAAGGAAGTCACAAAATTTCTTTTAAATTAAATAAATTTTGTAAAAAAAATATTTGGAGCGGAACTCAATAAATACATTCATAATGCTTATGAGAAATTTATCCGAATTTTGTAATTACTGTAATACAATAAAACAGTACATATATAATAAAGTACTATGCTCAAATATAAAATCGTGTATTTAATGGAAGAAGAAAGTTGATTTTATTTGGTGACTTCAATGATACATATGAACACATACTTTTATACATTTAAGGAATACTAAATTAAATACTGTTATTAGTATACAATTTAAACCAGTTTTAAGATAATTTGCATATTTATGCATTAATTTACATTAAATAAAAATCATTAACCTTACATTTAAATACCAAATTTTTGTGGCTCAATTAATTCCATTCATTCTTATTTCCTAAATATAGACCATATTTAATAACGAATATCTGCAACGTATATATTTTTTTAAAAGAATTAATGAATAATGGAAAAGTAAAAGTTACATTTCCAATATTTATTTGAAGTTCGTTGCATTTTACACACCATAAACCAAATTTGTAGTTAATTATGATTAAGATTTTCTGTTTTATTACAGGGAACGTTTTTATTATTTAACGATATTGTTAATGTGATATTTCAACAACAATATTTTAATAAATATAATTTCATAATTAAGCGTTGCGAAATATGACAATAATTGGTTTAAATTTATTGTTTATTATGGTAAATTATCATATTAGTGTAATTAACAGGGGCGTAGGAACCGGAGGGACAGCGGGGCAATCGCCCCCTCTCAAGTTTTGTATCTTTATATGTATCAAAATATTCGATGATTGTAATTTTGGTAGCTTCAATTTTGATTCAAATTGTAATAATTCAAGTTTATTCATTTCCCTGATAGCCAGCTTTACATAAATTTGTTTACATTAAAAAAAAAAAATTAATAATTACATAAAAAACAAGAAAAATGCAATTCGGATATCAATATTCATGTCCTAAGAAATGTCTGCAATAATTTGTCAATTTTATTACAAACTCATAGAAATCAAATACCTTCAGCGCGTCTCAAAACTTATTTAAGATCAACCATGATCATGGGGTAGAAACGCTTAACGCAGATTTTAATTCTTTTTCTTCTTTAATTCGTTTTCGGAAAAATATAAGCTAATTGTTAAGGTTCCTTTTATCTAGTTTAACATCATCACATCGTTAATTTTATATTTCAATATTAACTAATATTAATATAAATTTATTTGAAACTACACTACAGTTTGTTTAATATAACAACTAGTTTTTTTTTTATAGTTGTAGTACAGAAAAAAAACGGTTTTTTCATTATTAAATTAATTTTAAAAATACCCCCCCCCCCCCCCCCCCTACCGACAGAAGATTGTAAATTCCAAATAAGAATTTGCCTCCCCAGGAAAAATTTGGTTCCTACACGCCTGGTAATCATTATTGGTAAAATATGCGTATTATTGTCAACTCAGGAAATATTACTTTTATGTTGACTTATGACCATATAATGTGAATAATAATATGGCATAATAAAAATTTAACAAATTATGAAAGCGTACCTCACAAATACGAAAAGAACTGTTCTATATATCTATTTATTTTTCCTCTTTAATTTGTTAAATGTTAATAAAGTTTGTGCAGACTTATTTTGCAGGAAATTTCGACAGAATGAAAGTTAAGAATTTTTTAAATATGATAATATTCGATAAAGTTAACCTTGGTCACACATGTCTAACAGATCTTTGTTTGTAGTATTTTTATAAGTTCCGTCTAAGTTAAAATTCAAATATTTAAACAAAAAATTGATGTATTCAAAACATTTGGAATAAGTATGCATAGATAAAAAAATAAACAATTTAATAAAATAGTTAATGAAAAACTATAAACACAAAAAATTCAATACAGGGAATCTGATATTACAATAGCTAGTGAACTATCAAATCCACACTAATTTTAGCGTTAAAATAACACTAATTACGATTTTGTGTGGTGTACTTAACGTTACGAGTATCTGTGGTTTGTTTTTGAAAACTGTAGACAGTGTTTAAAAAATTTGGCGCCGAAATCAATGTTTGCGAATGGCTGTTTATAGTTTAAAAACAAACTATAGTACCATAAAGTTGCTGTTTATGTCATTTAACATATCACTACTCGCTTTGTATTCATTAAAACTTTTAGGGCTAGGTTTTAAAATAAATGATCCCTTTTTTACTTTGTTAGTATAGTGGAAGACTCAATTATACCTTATAAATCAAATATCAGATATAATTTGAACCTTTTAAGAATCCTTTTGTTCATAAAGTAGATAATTATAATAATTATGTTAAATAATGGGTCATTATAAGCAGATTAACAGTGTAACATCTTTATCGTCAGATGCACATAGCAGAAAAATGGTAGGTATAAAGTTGAACAATAACAATACTTGTAAACAGTTAATTATTAATACAGTAAAATACATACGAGGTCTAATCCATATTAGTTGGATTTTATTTTATTTGGCGCATATATAATACAAATAATAACTAACGTACCTATCGGATTTTTTTAATATTATAGATATTTTGTGGTTTTTGAGCCACATAGCAAGATACATTTTCTGAAATATTTTGTTTTAATGTCAAACGAAATAATCCATAGCTTTACTAACAGTCCAAATAAAACAAATCGAAATAAATTAACGTCATTTGTACGTCAAATTTTAGAAATACGACACCATAAAAAATTACGGCAATTTTTAAGAATAATCGGCGAATTATTCAATCTTGATAAATTATGGAAATTTACTAATAAATATGAGTTACTGTTATTCTGTTAATATTTATGTTTAGCTAGAAAAATAATTTAATGTTACGTTATAACGTGGAAATATCTTTACTTTAAATAAAAAATAAAAACTTCCTCGATTATTATTAGAAATAATAATGTTTATTTATTTTATTTATTGTTAGTCTGACCAACAGGGTTCAAGACCCCAATTACAGGTTGACCATACTAAAACATAAATTTAACATGTTTAATGACACAAGTAGTTAACAAATAGAATGACACAAACAAAAATCCAGAACTTAATAATACATATAGCTGTTTAAGATAATGTATTGTAATAAATAGTAGTAGTTAATGAATATAATAATTGTATAAAGCATTTTTAAACTTTACAATCGAGCCGACGAAAATGTCGAAATATTCAGGTAAATTGTTAAAATTAAAACAAATCATGCGAATAGGTGACTTTACTTCATAGTTCGTTCGAGGAGTGTTACAGTAGAATGTATATTTAAATCGGGAATTATGCCTAGGAACTAACAAAGGTATTTTACCTAGGATTACGGGATCATTTATAATACAATGCAAAACAATGATGATTGTATTTTTCTTCGAGTATCAAGAGACACAATACTAAATTCACACAACAAATCTTTGTAATCAGTATCAAAACTAGGATAATATCTGTAAAGCTTGAAGAAGCAAAATTTAATAAATTTGCGTTGAATAGATTCAATACCATGGCTGTATTTATTATATATAGGACACCAAACTTGCTGACAATATTCCAGATTTGTTCTTACGAACAAGAAATATAGTTTCTTAAGAGTCGAAATATGAACGAAGTATTGTGTATTTCTAATAAAAAAAAAATCTAAATTTTTGTAGGCAGATTTAACAGTTTGTAATATGTGTTTAATGAAATTGAGCTTTTCATCAAATAAAACACCAAGATCTTTAAATTGTATGACCCTTTCAAGAGTATGAGAGTCTATTTTGTAATCATATTTGTAAATAGTTTTTTTGATGAAATAGCTCATTTTACATTTACTGTAGTTTAAAAAAAGGTTAGAGGTTACAGACCAAGCTGAAATGTTATATCTGCCCGTAGGAGCTTTAGTATCTTCAATAGAATTAATAGTTTTAAAAATCTTTAAGTCTCAGCATATAACAAGACGTGAGAGTGTTGAACTAAATTAACAATGTCATTAATAAAGAGTAAGAACAGTAAAGGACCCAATTTGGAACCTTGAGGAACACCAGAAGTAGCTATAAAAGACTTAGATATATAATTATTATCTCGCATGTATATTTGTATAAAAAATTAGGTTACTGAGCTGCATAACTAACAGAAAGGTATTTTATAATAACGCTGCAATTCCAAGAATTCTATTAATCATTAAAATTAATATTGATTGATTGTTGTTTCCATATACAATTAATGTGTAAGTACAATAATTAATAAGATCATTTAGTAAATAGCAACAAAATTGTTTCGTATTTTTATATTAAGTTCTGTATGAACTTTCCTTTTGTAAAATTTGTCAATTTTAAATTTGTGCAGTACCGGAATTCCACTCTACGCCTTCCGACAAACAATAGGACGTTTTACAATCAATATATCGGTAATTAAGAACAACATTGCGACAAAAGTTTCAAATATTTATCATACCAGTTTTGTAACTGTCAGCTAATCTGGAATTGCATAAACACCCTTCAACAGCTAGCCAAATACAACTACGTCACTTTGAGGTGCGTATCGGGGTATGAGGGAGTTCCAGGCGGTGAAAAAGCAGATGAACTTGCTAAAAAGGGAGCAAATTACAGTTTCACGAGCATGAACCTTCCTGTGGATTCTTGAAAAGCTTTATAAAGAAGATCAGAAACCAAACTCCAAACAGCTAGTACAAAAAAGGAACTCGACTGATATCTTTAAAGATTAATACCCTCTGAAATACTATTAAGTAAGATTGGTATAACTGAAAAACAGTATCTGTCAACTCTGCGAAGAGTACAAAGAAACGTCGGAACACATTATGTGTTAATTTTCAGCTGTGGCCGTAAGTATATTGCATCGAAATGAACTGTCAAATGAATTATTAAACATTGGTGTCAAAATTTCTATTTGCTTTATTTATGTATAAGGGTCGCTTAAAATTTAAGCCTTGTTTGTGCGACTAGCTAATAAAGAATTAAATTATTTGTTGTAACTTCATCTGCATTATGACGTACTTGATCACTTTTTTTATTTTTTTTTTATAAATAATTATAATTGTTATATTATCTTAAATCTAATTCTTGAACCTCCCACCCAACTAATTTTTAAACCCCCTTGAATCTAATTCTTGAACCTACCTACCCCACTAGTTTTAAAACCTCCAACTTTTAAAAATTTCTATACACGCCTATGGATGAACTGCACTCTAAAAATACATGGAACAAAACTTTTACAATTAGTTTCATAGTTATTTCTAGTACTACAAGTACAGATAATAAAATAGAAACGGAAGACAAGTACGTATTCACTTTTAGATAAAAATATTTAAAAAGAAAATTAAACCATTAACAATAGAATAAAATGAATGTCCCAAATCAACATGCAAGAAAAGTTTGACAAAATATTTATCTCCAAATTATGTAACTGTCAAATGAATTTATTAACTCAGCACAGAAAACAAATAAATGCATTTTTGTTATGCTTTCACATGTCTGTTTTTGTCAATAAGCTCATAAAAAATGTTGTATAGGTTAAATTTAAGTACAGGTATTTACAATATAGTTGGCAAAAAGCCCAAATGAAATATTGTAAACATTTATAAGAATTAAAATATATGTTATAACAATATATCGCACTATAAATGATTGTGAGGTAGCTATCCCCTGTATGATTCTTCCTAAAAATGGCCGACTTCCGGTTTTGACTGCTGCAATTGCTCTAAAAATATTAGACTTCAAAACTACGAATGGAACATTTTTTAGGAAATTAGATCACCAATTCTGTGCATTACACACGACTGTGAGTATAATACTAGCAAGACATACCGAAAAAGATAAAAATGACCTATATATACTACTGCGCAACTCGAAAAAATACCAAGGTATCGCAAAGCTCTGTCTAATTAAGAAAATTTAATGTAAATGGCGAATACATAAAAACAAATTTTGTATCTCTTAGTTCACGAGAATGTTAGACACCTACATACATATAACTCGTAAACATTTCCTTCTAGCGATATATAAGTTATTGTTTTAGAAAAATTGTGGACAGCTCTATTAAGAAAGCATTACACTACTTGTGGAATTTATTCATGAAGGTTATTCTAATTAGTTTTATAGGGTACGGCATAGAACAAAATTTAATAAATTGCCTGTTAGATTCTTGAGGAAGAACCTTATTCAACACTTTATTGTAGAAAATATTCAATATTATTATGTTGGCACTATATTCCTTTTCATATTTGTCAAATATTTCAAGATCATAAGAATTAAAATGTTGACATGGTCTGTCAAAAATAGTTTATTTAAGGAATGACAAAAATCACTCATGTATGTTAATTTAATATTAAAAATACATAAATATATTAAGAGTTCCGTATTTTACAGATAAAAAACTGATAGTTGTTCGGTGATTTTAATGATACCTCAGACTAATTTCATTAATACTCATAGATAGCTAAATACTATTATTGCCTCACAAACTTGGCACTAAAGAATTTGCATGAAAATGAATTAATTTACATAAAATAAATAGCAATTACTTTAGACATAGATTTTAATTCACATGTCACACTTCTGTGTTCATTATTTGTCAGATAATTCTGCAAGTTAAATATATGTATAATAATTATCAATTTTGATTTATCTTATATAAAAATAATACACTCACATATGTGAAAACAACAGATACTTTGTAATCTCGATCTTCTCGAATTTAGTTTCGTAGTTATTAAAAATTCTATAAACAAAATAAATTCCTTTAAATAGTATTTCGGTTGTTTTAATATTTGTTCTTGATCCGAACTAAAGAATTCAAAGAAAACAAAATTAAAAACAATGCAATAAAAATGTCAAACTTAACAGTCCTATCAATATTTTGTAACATTATATCTGATTATATCATTACATCTAATTTTTCAAAATTGAAAACTATTTGTTCCTAAAAACAACTTAAAATTATAACAAATTATTGGCTAAACCAAACAATATATTAAAAATCGTATTAATATTCATAAAAATAATTGCAAAAAATTAGTATTTTCCAAACATAGTATAAATTCGCACCACCATTTGATTTTGAAAATGTAAAACTACTAACCCTAGAAAGTAATTATGAAAAGTGGAACTTTTTAGGAATTATTTACATTTACAATAATAGCAACAGTATAAAATAAATTATAGAATATATACTGAATATCTTAATAAACTTTATCAAAATATTTTAAATTATAAAAAAAAGGATTTATTTGTTTAAATTTTTCTGTTCTGAAACCAATACAGATTGGCAACATAGTATATTTTTAATTTATTAGCTTTCTGCACACTGCCTCGTAAAACTTTTTAAAAAAAAACATTGTCACATGTGTATGTAACATCACTTGTAAATTTAAGTAAAACAAAAGCTCCTAATGGTAAGCAATTTACGATTTTATTTTGTATATTTTGGCATATGTATGTACTTTATATTGCATCATTTTTTTTATTTTGTTCACCAGCATCGAGGATGTTTTAATAAAAACAGAAACGTTTGCAAACTAGGAGTATATTAATTTATTAACCTTCATTTTATTGTAACTAAAGAAAAACCCCTTAACCTTAACAATAAATTTAAAAAACTAAATACGTATTTCGAGAACTAAGTTCTCATCATCAGTAGAAACTACAACGTAAAAACAGAGAAGTTAAGATTACTCAGTATGTAAACCATACCAGAGGTCAAAACAGCTCTGTACGTATTTAGTTTTTTAAATTTATTGTTAAGGTTAAGGGGTTTTTCTTTAGTTATAACTTTACCTTAAGACTCCATTTTAGTTTTATAATTCATTTTATTGATCTGTCGATGTTCTTCACTTTAATATACTTTTGGATACAAATTCTATATCAATTATTTCTAATATGTAATACATTATAACTTCCGATATACAGAGTTTTGAAAATGTGCCGGATTTCAGACAAAAAATCAAAAAAAGTTGAATAACGCCGGAAGTAGTTGACCATGAGTAAAATGTTTTTATGGCTTTATATGTAAAATTTCCCGCTGCATTCAATGGTAAAATAAAATATAGAGTATTCTATTTAAAATAAGAAAGTTGAGGCCAATTTCCGGTCAAACCGGAAGTGCTACTGCTTTGAAAATATTTTAGTTGAAACAGGCATGTTGGATAACCCCTAGATACAAAATTTTTAAAATATAGATAGCGTAAGCTCGTCCTGAAACACCCTGTATAGGGTATCATTTGTATATAACATTTTTCTTGATAGCTATTATTAGTTTGCCAAAAAAGCAATGATTGTTTTAAAGGAAACACCTCTATAAAAACTTGCCTCGATATTTATTCACAAATGAGACGTAACTGAAATCGGGACGGTAGACAATGCGGCAAATATATTTCAAAAAGAATGCAGCTAGTCGCTTGCTTAGTCAAGCGCTCAGAATACAAGTCATGGAATTAAAAATGTAAATATTTAATTTTCAATGAAGAAACTTTTCAACGTTACTCATCATCAATTAATATCTTCTTCAGCAAAACTAATCCCCCTCTTTCATGATTATACAACTCAAGTTCTTCCTCCGAAGCATAAGCATCCACGGAAACTTGGTGAGTGTTAAGGTCGCGACTCCCGAGGTGGGGTTTGCTCTTAAGCGAAAGTTCTTATCCACGTGCGTTGCTGCGGGTGTGTCTGTACTCCGGTTCTGACACTCGTGGACACACGCTCAGAGAGTATAGTGCACGTGAGTGTGGTGGAGTGGTAGTGAGTGTAAATAGTTCAGGGAATTAACAAAGGTTCGTAAAGTACATTTTGATAAAGTATTTTCGTATTGTTTTATTTGATTTTTTATGAAAAGCTATCGGAGTTTCAAAGTTTTGTTTATTTTAATATTTGTTGAGGGATGGAAGGTCCTTCCGTTGAGTAGTTTAAAGGTGAATCAAAAGTCATAACTGATCCACGTTTAGGCCCAATTTAAAGGTTCGGCCCGCCGGACATTTGCGGTTAATAGCGCTTCAAAATTTAATACATCTTAGGAACAGTTACGAAGGCTGTCCGGATAGTTTTTAGTAGTAGGCTTTGGATGCCAGTGACAGTCAAAAAATTTTATTTTTTCTAAAGGTCTTCTTTTGAGATTTATTAGTAAAAGTTTTTTGTGGTAGGCTTTGGATGCCAGTGACAGTCAAAAAAATGTTATTTTTTCAAAAGGTCTTCTTTTGAGAATATAAATAATTTACGTAGATAATAAATACATAATTGACATATCAAATAATTTATAATTTAACTTAGTAGAAATTCTTTTTCGAAAAATTATAATATTAAACAATAAAACTTAAATTTTGTTTATACAGGCTGGGGCAGAATGACCTTCCTGATTTGAACGGTTAATTGTAAGAAAACGGTTCAAGATACATAAAAAAGGTTTTTATTGCTCAAAAGTACATATAATGCCGTTATATTTTAACGATGTTTGGAAAATGATATCGTCCAAGTGACGGCCTTGGCGAGCAATGTACATATTGAGCCTTTCGACGAAGCGCATTTTCATCTTTGTGGCATGGTAAATAAACAAAATTTTCGTTACTGGGCATCTGAGAACCCTCGTGTACTGCATCAAAGACCTCTTCACAGCACCAAAGTAATAGTTTGGTGCGCTATGTCCTCTATACGCATTATTAGGCCTTATTTTTTGAATCCGAAGGATTAACTGTTCTGTTACCGTGACTTCGGCTCGCTATTGTATGTTGGAGACCTTTATGCGCCCCAAAATGGAAGAGTATTGCGAGGAACACGACACAGAAGCCTTCTGGTCCCATACTGCCCGTCGTTCACGCGAAATTCTGCAAGGGCTCTTTCCCGGTCGCCTGATCTCTCACCGGGAGGATGTTCCATGGCCCCCTCGCTCCTCCAATTTGAGCCCGTGTGACTTTTTTCTGTGGGGATATGTCTAAGCTGTAGCTTGAAGTTTTGAAGGAGGCGATTGAGGACGTCATCGCTGGAATTTTGCAAGATATACTGGGAAGAGTGGCCGAAAACTTCTTTGAAAGGCTCAATATGTGCATTGCTCGCAAAGGCCGCCACTTGGACATTCTGCTTCACTCTGTATTAAACCAAACAAACGTTTCTTTTTTAAAAATTAATACAAACTTCTTTTACACAGGAAGTAAAAAACTGTTTGTAATATAGTTACTTAAGTGGTGTCGCGCTGTCAGATGATTATTCAGTATTATTGATGAACGACTCTAGATCAGAGTTTAATTTTCTGGTTTTTGAAAACGTAATTTTTCTTCAGTTTTTAGATCAATATGAAAAATCAATTAAATAAAAAAAAAAATCCGCATCAATGAAACGACATGCCAAGTTAAATTTAAAATTTCCTGAAGATGCTATATATCGATAAGTCAAACAAAGACTAATGTATAAAATATTTTTAACAAACTCAGGAGTATTTTCGCTCTTCATATTGTAAGAGTATTCTGTTGGTACTTTGAATAGAAGAGTATACTCACCTAAAGCTAGTAAGACAAGTTAAAAATTCACTGACTTCAAGAGGAGTGTGTTACTCACATTAAATCTGTATTACTAAACTGGGCCTACTATTTTTTTTTTATGAGTATTTTATACATAAAAAATTTGAATACAAAAAAAAACTTAAAAAATATTTAGATTAGCAAACAGTTGTTATTAGTTTGTACAATTAAAATTATACCAAAAGTATTTTTATTGATTTTTTTATGAATATTAAATAAATTGAGGTTATGTTCCTAGTTAGTTTTATTAGCTTACATATTTTAGCCTATAACAAAATTATTGACGTTTCATGACAGTTTTCAGTTGTAGGAACTAGTAGTAGCACCACTGACAGTTAAAAGGATATATGTTTTACATAAAGACGTATTACATTAATAGAGCATTTTGAATAATACTGAATATATAAATTACTTTTTTAAATAGTACTTCAATTCCTTCTGAAATAACTAAATTCATATAAAATGAAATAATTATTTTTTACTTAAATTTATATATGAAAAATAAAGTATTTATGTATATTGAATAGAACATTTATACAATTTAACAAAATATTACTTTTTCACTGTGTGCATGAAAATTGTATATTTAAATATATAACTTTTATTTTAAATTTCGTCTGAATGTAAATATGAAGTTCGTACTCGATAATACTATGTGTATATTTTAAGTTATATTTCTGCTGCCACCAAAAGATGCAGTCAATTCTAATTCATCTCTATAAGATTTTGCATGATAACAATTTTTATTTGTTTCATAATTAAATTTTTTAAAATATCTATTTTCTAACAAACCCTAAATCATAAATCCTAAAAGAAAAATATATATGATGAAAATTCTCGTTCGATGTCAAAAATTTTTCTTGGCAAACTATTTAATAATAAAAATTGACAAACAATAATTTGTTTGAAATAAATATAAAAATATCAAGGCATATTACCCACTGCTGGGGCTGTTTTTTACAGGGGCACTCATTCCTGACTTGCGGAGTGCACCACAGGTAACTTTTGTACCATTTGAAACTTAAAACAGTTTTGGCGTTGGTTGCCAAAATCGCGACCAGACACTGAAATATGCCAAAAAAAATTCTCAAGAAAATTATTGCTGATAAAAAATTGCAGCTTTATATGTTCATGTTGGAAACCAATTATAATAATTGTTTTCCTTTAACTTTTATTATGACAAATTATCATATGCATATAATTATTGTTTAACTTTATGTATATTTATTGTCAAGTGAGAATATATGACTGTTTTATGAAAACCATTTGTTACATATTTGAATAATAAGATTTTAGATAATAGAAATGTTAATGTATGAAGGCGTGTGCCGAATGATAAATGTAATTATTAGTCAATCAGCAAATAATAACAATAATAAATAATATAGCCCAGCAATTGAACAAGACAATAATTTACAATTTTATTAAGCAATTCTCTGATATTTTTCCACGGACTTTTTTTTTTCATAAAATAATGAGCCCAACTATGGTGAGCACAAAAAAAACCTTTCTTCTAATTATAAGAAAAATTTAATTCTCTTTCTTTTCGTGTCACGCATGATTTTTTTAAATAACCGGATCTCGTGTTACAGCCCTTTTCATCGAAATTATGTGAATTTTCAATAATGCTGTTGGCTGTCCTGCGAATACTACAAAAACATAAATTAATTTATGTTTTTCAATAACATATTAAAATTAATTCTTTATAACATATGACACATAAATTATGAATAATGTATTGATATAATATTAATAAATTTACATGTGAAATTATAAATTGGACATAATTAATAATTAATACAAAATTGCACATTTCATTTCAAGGTTATAAACTTCTAGTAATTATAATTTATTTTATATTTAATGTTTATCATAACTAGAGTTCAGAATATATGCAAAATACATATAAGTGCATGCTTGCGTATTTTAAGAAAATCGAATACACCAGATGTAACACAATAAATGCATATTTTGCGACAATTTTTATAATTATATGAAAGAAAAACTGGCTATCTGGTCATGTGAAGAAGATATTATAAAATCATATGTTTAGCCAGCTGACCTATACTACTATGTGAAAATTGTAAGTACTATGTGAAAATTGTAAGTACTATGTGAAAATTGTATTTACACTACACTAGCATTTATTTTCCACGTTTAACAAAAGAATTTTCTCATGTTCAGGTAATTTTTAAATTAAATTTTGTATAATTCCTCACTAGTTGATTTTGAACATTTGCTAGAATCAGGAAAGAGAATAATGGAGAAATATAATTGCGTATTGAACAAAATTGTTGGATTTGAAAAATTTATACAGTTAATACATAAAATATTAAATGACAATGTTGCCCCATATAATTCAATGAATTTAAATACATTCTTACTATAAATTTTCGCAAGGTTGAACGTATATTTTCCTTTTAAACTTATATTTACTGACAGAAGGCAAAATATTAGTTTAGATAATCTAGAAAAACACATTTATTGTTATAGTTATTATAACATTTACAAAATATAGATTAATAAAAATAGTTTTAGTTAAAAAAATATGTATATATGTATAACATGCATTAATAATAATAATTAGTCGTGAAGACATAAGTGCATAAAGAGCATATTTTTAGATTTTTAGTGCATATTATGTGAACTTTAATAATAACCTTTAATTTGACTAAATGTCTCCGAATTCGAGTCCGAAAATGTGTGTTTCATTTAACTTAACAAATTATTTTCAACTCAAGCCTTAATTCTTCACAAATATAAGTATAGAGGTTGAAAAATCATTATACACTGTTCTCAACATATCATGAAAAATCTATTGCTGTTTTTATTCGAACCGGAAATGTTATCAAGTTTTAATCTCTCAAAAAATTAGTAGAGGTGAAGTATTCGTTACGATTCAGGATTCTGTATGCAAACAAGCTCCAAGCATGACTTATGGTCAATGAAAAGCACAATAAATAATTCATTTAGATACATTTTTTTATAAATATTTAACCCGCTGATAATGAGAGCCGTGGGTCTCTCGAAACGTTCAACAATACATCTGTAATAAAAGTGTTTTAATTAAATACACCTTGAAAAGGCGAAAACAATCAACAAAGGTACCTAGCAAAAGAAAAAATAAATGTCAAATTAAGACGTTTTACGTACTGTATTTTGAATTGAACTATTGAACATGCTTCAGTAGCTCTGAATTAATATCATTATAGAAATTTGTGTTCCAATAAAATTTAATACAATACTTTAACAGAAAACAAGATAATTATTGAACACAAGAGAAATGTTCTGATATATATTTTTAAAATTTTATGTTTGGATTTAATTAGCCGTATCTAATCCAATATCCAATATTGTTAATTGAGAGTGCAAATGTAATAAATAGTATATGTAGAAATAATGTTCACTGCAGTAATTACATTTTATTTGAATAATAAAGTTTTATCGCAATATAAAATAATATTTTTTTTAAAGAATACGCTCAATAATACTTTCACTGACATTTTAGGTGTACCTACCTTACTTATGTGATTACAATCACACAGTCTATTATATAATAATAATAAAAATAAATAAATAAAACTAATATTTGTTAAATACATTATCCCTTACTACGAGCACACTTTTATATTATATTCTTATGAAGAGCGTTTTTATTTTAAAAGTGCGTGCGTAATACAGGCATTTTTTTTTTTTTTTTTTGTTTTTGTATGACGAATGAATGGAATTAGCTCATTAAATAATAAGCCAACATTATGTTTCTATAAAAACAAATAAAATAATTGTAAAAGTACAGCAGTAACATATTGACATGTTTTTCACTAAAATTGCAACTTCAACTAGGTACGTATTTTTCTGGCCGGATTGCTTGCGAGGTCTGTCCCAAAAGTATCCGTCTTTCCTTCATATCTTCGCGCCTGACAATTTTAGCGCCCTCTGCCGGGTACGAGTTGTCAACTGTAAAGCTTCACGAATTCCCTAGATGCCCTAGTTTTGATCGGGTCGCCTTAGTTTACGTGCAGCATGCGTTTTTTTTTTACAAAGTGTTTTTTTACGTTTGTCGCATTTTTCTATTGTAAAAAATGATGGAAAGATCGGAACAACGAATTTACATTAAATTTTGCTTAAAACTCGAAGAGTTGTGTGGAGACCATCGAAATCCTGAAGACGACATTTGGGGACGAGTGTATGAGCAAAACACAAATAAAAGACTGGTATAAATGGTTCAAAGATGGCCCCACATCTGTTGATAGTAACCTACGTTCTGGGCGGCATTCGACGACAAAAACACCGGATAATATCGAACGTTTTTTTTTTTTTTAAACTGAAAATTTGCAAATGGTTCGTTTGTGTGCGAAATTCATTCCAAATTTGCTAACGGTAGAGCAGAAAAACCTTCGCCTTGAAATCGCTCAGGACAATTTGGAAATGGTCAATAATGATGAAAATCTCCCAGCGACTTTTGGCTGTTCCCAAGATTAAAAATGTCGCTCAAAGGACACCGATTCGACGACAAATAAACAGCTGAAACTAATACGACGAATGCTCTAAAGGCAATACCAAAAAACGAGTTTCAGGACTGCTTCCAAAAGTAGAAAGGCCGGTGGAAGCGTATTCTTCAATCAAATGGGAACTACTTCTAAGGATGCCACCAGCCCGATGACGCATAATAACAGCAGCGGGAAAATATAAAGGAAGGTCGGATACTTTTGGGACAGACGTCATATGTTTTGCAAATTGGTAGATCTAAAGTCACATAGAACAAAACAATTTTAGAAATGGACCAACAAGAACTTATTTGTGTTAGAGCTTGTTAAATTTATTTATAAAGTTAAGGGCGATGTGATGAATACGATCAATGATTGCAAAAAAACTTAACTAATGAATAATTAATATTAGAATATCAATCCAAGTCTCTATTACATTACAAATCAATTAGTTTAATCCCCATTTTAATAATGACATTAATCAAAAAGAAATCATGTAAATGTCAATGCTTTGCAAACAAATAGTCAATAATCATAATACAGTGCAGTAGCTTTCGTAAAGCAGCACGTTTCGTATTAAATGTCATAAAATTCCAACAATTGCTTAACTACTTTACATTTATGTGGGAGTGATATATATGTAGTTACATTCTCGTTCACGATATGCTTGAATAAAACGATTTGAAACATGGAAATGTTTGGTATTTACTATGTAGAAACAAAAAAACGAAAATAAAATTTAAAGCATGTCATATTATTTAATGAGTTAAATAAATTGTTTAGCTAATGACAATTAAATTTATAGACGAATTAAGAAACAAATAAAGTGGAACAGAAAGGTTGCTTGATATTAGCAACAAATAAAATAAAACTGGATTATATAAGAGTTCTAAATACAGCCGATAGACTGATATACAAGTTGGTTTATTATTAAATAGTATGTGTTCTATATTTAAGAAAGGAAAACTACGACCAACAAAAGAATCGAGAAATGCGAGTAATATTCTACGAAAATTATTTGTTAAAATTGTGTTGTTACATATTTATCTTAATATATTCGTTAGAGATATATAATAGATATCTATTGCTGAATATATATATATATATATATATATATATATATATATATATATATGAATAATGTACATGAAAATATACATAGATAAAATCTATATAGGAGAGCAAATTATAATAATATACATATGCTTACAGATTTTGAAATGAAATATTTATATAAATTTTATTTAAAACAAGAACAAAATTAAATATTTTTGAAATAAAAAACTATGACCGTTATATGATCAAATGATTAAGAGTGATTAGCGAGCAGTCGACTACTTTATTAAGTATTTTAGAGAAATATACTTCAAATAAAAAACCTTGTTGTTGTTCATCAATGTTAATTTTTTCTGTTGAATTATTAAGTCTGGAATAAAGTATTATACTAAGATGAAATTTATATTATACATATTTTTTATATCAGATTTTTAACTTAAATATTAACTTAAAACTAAAATCGAACTTAAATAGTCGAAAATTAACCTATGTACGAGTAAATCATCTTAAGATACATAACGGAATTTATTAATTTACACAAATATCAGATGTTAGGAATAATTTAAATTATACCATCCAGAAAAAAAGTTTGTGAAACTAGTTTTTTAAAAACACTGAGAGATATGGCATTTTACAATTTAACAGATTTGTACTCGTATATATTTTGTAGTATTAAGATCAAATAATAGATGTGAATATTTTATATAAAAAAGTTTGGAATGGATTTCGGTCTTAGGCCATTAACATCTCGGTACACTATAGTATATAATATTGATTTTGTTTATTGATATAAAAAATGAATAACAGTTTATATGATTTTCTTTATGACATTCAAAATAATTGTACAATGAATTTTTATTCCAAATTATTTGTATTCTGCAGTTTTAGAAAATAGGTGTATATGAAATGTAATTATAGAAATAGAAAATTTAATATAAAAGTAGCCTGTTATATTTATGAACATTAAATTGAAATCCATAATTATATTAAATATTTATGATCTCAATGAAATAGATAAATTGAGATTAAAAAAAAAAAATAGTTGATATTTCAAAAAAAAAGAAACAGTAGACCTTTGTATACAAATTTAATGGTAAAACTGCATGATAATATGTAACTATTTTAGATAAGATTATACGGAACGAGAAATGAAACGAATTCTTTATTCTGATTTTGCTGTATCAAATTCGGAATTAATTTTCCGCGTAACTTTTTTGTCATCTTTAAGGTTATGTTTTTGCAGGTAATTTGTCAAAAAAATATAGCATGTAACAAAAGCGATTAGTGATTAGTAAAATATTCGAGTTTTTTCTAAATAAATAGTTTTATATTTTTTTTTACTTTGATCCGAAAATTCGTAAGTTAACAGAAATTTTTTTATAGTATGACTAATAATTTTTTTGACAGTTTTCTTGATTTGTGACATCCGGCTTACACTAAGATGCAGATAAAATTACTTATAAAATAATTATAGAGACTTATAATTGAACCATATAGAATATAACCTAACATATATTAAATAAGTATTAATATTTTAAATAAACTAACGAAAATTATTATTCTATGTATTTATTTTTTAAATAGTTTAAATATTATTAAATAATTTTTAATATATTTAGTATTAGCATAACTTGTATTCTAAATACAATCTAAATTTTGAATGAATTAAGAGTTTAATATTGGGTATACCTAACCTAAAAGAAACTTATCTAATTTAACCGAAGTACCTGAAATATATACATATATACCATAATAAAAGTGAAACCAAATGTGCAATATGTTAGAAGGAAGTTTTTCTTTTATTGTAGGAGTAAAGATATTTTTGAAAGTTTTGTTGACCTGTGACATATCCGGTTATATTGTCATGCGGAGTAAATTTCTTAAAATTCTTACGTGTGTTATATGGTTCATGCATATAAATAAATGTGAAACTTTTTGAAATTGACAACTAAGTGAAAATTGTAGATAATCTAGTACATGTAAAAGAAAAGTAAGACACCTACGGTTTTCTTATCTATATTTAAAGATTTAAAGAGTGAAAACTATACACTTAATCAG
The DNA here is from genome assembly GCA_943142095.1 of Ophonus ardosiacus. Lineage (NCBI taxonomy): Eukaryota > Metazoa > Arthropoda > Insecta > Coleoptera > Carabidae > Ophonus > Ophonus ardosiacus. The sequence goes on along the minus strand of OW964825.1, from coordinate 1,273,520 downwards.
TATATTAAGAAGGAAACATACATATTCCATCATATATATATATATATATATATATATATATATATATATATATATATATATATATATATATATATATATATATATATATATATATATATATATATATATATATATATATAATCACAACTTTAGAAAGAATACTACATTTATTTAAATATACAAATATTATTTATTTAGTGTTTAATAGCTAAGAGTATAATATATATTTATCAATTTGATGTCTGCAGGGTGAATATTAAAATAGGTTAACATTTAACTTAAATTTCAAGTACTGAAATATTAGAAAAATTTAACCTAATTACTTTTTTTTTTAATTTGTAATTAATTTGATTATAAAACAATGTTAATGTAACATATATTGAGTTCACTGATGTTAACTGCATAAATGAATTTTTTGTTTCTGGGAAAATTTTGAGTGTGATGATAGATATTTTGTAGATTATTTTATTTAATAAATTATATAACTTATTTATTGTGGTACTAAAACACTAACTCTTAATTATAGGAAGTGTGTATTAAATGGCTTAAATTTTATGGTTACTAACAAAATCTACTATGTAATACTAACATTGTCGTTACGAAACGAATTGCGCTAATTGAACGGTAATAAAAGTGAAAAGTGAAAGATGTCAAGATGAAAAATTAATTGATGGATTGGTATTTAACATGAGCTATCTTCAAAATTTCACGTGGTTAAAGTTAAGGAGCCTACATCTTTAAATTTATTACATCATATTAGTTTTTACTTTTATATAACGTTTAACTGTCCATTTTACGTTTTTCTCAAACTAAATTATAGTACTTGCATATACCTCATGAGTAGGTTATAATTAACTCGCTAACACTTAATTCTAAAAATCTGTCTATATATCTAAAATATAAACTTATATCGACTACCTCACTAAAGCCTAATTGTATTATATTGGTAGCAAATTGCTACTAGCAATTAATGTAGATTCTTAAATACTAACTTAAAAATATATCTTATACTCATATAAAAAAAGATATTTACATATGTACTACATACAAACCAAATTTAAATTATATAACTTTCGAAATGTCGAAGAAAGAAATTCACATGAATAACCTGTTAAAAGAGGTTATGTAAAAATGTCGAAAGGTCAAACCAGAAAATTTATTGGATTTTGGTTATATAAAACAGCTGAGAACTATAGCCAATCAGGAACTTAAGATGATACTAGAGAAATTTTTAATTTGCTTCCTAGTTTAAAAACGGAGTCTAATATGTAATAGCTAATTTAAAAATCTGCTTTGTATTTTACCTCAAAAATAAGCCAAATATATTATAGAAAACAGTTAATATTATTATAGATTTTGACTAAAAGTAATGACTGACTCATGTTCGATTTTTTATATAGTCATACTAAATATTAATAAGTAATAGCTAATATGTAAATTAAGTCCTATATTTCAATGAAATAAACATTCCAAATATGTTAGTGTAGAAAACAATGGATATTATAGATTAAAGAAAATGTTAAAAATGTTCGATTTTTTATATAGTCATACTAAATATTAATAAGTAATAGCTAATATGTAAATTAAGTCCTATATTTCAATGAAATAAACATTCCAAATATGTTAGTGTAGAAAACAATGGATATTATAGATTAAAGAAAATGTTAAAAATTACATACCTATAATTATCGTAATAATAAAAAAAAATTTGACAACTTGCCTTAAAAGTATCTTATAAGGTACCCAAAAAGAAATTTACATCTAAAATAAGGTATATATAAATGACTGGGAAAATCGAATATTGAAGAATAGTTCTAGTTGATTAATTGCAGCTTAATATTAAAATTTACACATTTAGTAGTTCATTTAATAATAAGAAAAAGACAACAAAACAAAAAAAAAAAAAAAAATGAATAATAGAAATTAATCAAAGAATATTAGATTCAAAGGAATAGTGAAATCCAAAACATAATTGAAGTTTAACAATGTATGAAAACATAAAATCGTCGAAAATATAGAATTTTTTTTTTTGAAGAAAGTAGAAAGTAATTATGAGTACCTACAAAATAATAAATGATATATCGAATAACCTCAATACATCTTTTCTCTAATTCTATTATTATCTATTTAATATATTTAACCCTAGTAACTAATATTTAAAAACTAGCCCTAAATTATTTTATATTTTACCCAAAAAGAAATATCTATATATAAAAACGCACTAAATGACTAATATAATACATTATCGAAAGATTACTAGATTTAAAGATGTGCTGAGAACCAAAAACAGAAAATATATATGTACCTACTTATAAATTATATAGAAGTATTTGTGATAAATTTAGTTAGGTAAAGTAGTAATTAGTATACAGGAAAACAACAAATTTAAAAATAATATAGAAATTTAAATGCAGCCTTGTAGAAATAATGGGGTCGGGTACTCATTTTTCTTTTTCTGAAAGATTGAATAAAATGATGAATTTATTGTTTATACTTGCAAATGTGTGTGTGGTTACTAAAATATAATTTTACATTTACTGAATTTGAAATTTTATGGTATCAGATATTTAATATGTGCGCCTCTTAGTGAAAAAATTGAAGAACTGAAGTTATTTATAACTATCCGAATTGCCATTAAACATTAAACCTGGTAGTAGCCGTGTGAAATTTTGAATAAGTACCTAATATAAAATTTTAAAATCACTTTGAAGTATTTATTAATTATTATAAATGAAAAGTTTCATATTTTAATAATTTGATCAAAAGTAAGCATTTTATTTAGTAGCGGATCCTTTTGAATAATTTATGAATCGTGATAGTATTATTCATGTTATTCTTATTTTAGATTATAATATTACTTGTCTAATATAATCTTAAATATAACTTACATACTACCCAAAAAGAAATGTACATCTAAAATCATACTAGAAAAAGTACATATTATTAACTACTAAATGAAAAGCGAAGAGGTGAATCTTACAATGTGAGGTTAGAACTGTAATATAAGCATTTCTTAGTAAAAAAAAATAAAATCAAATTTATTTACAATTTTCAGCATTGTCTCTCGGCCACGTGTTACCGTGCAAAATTTAAATATAAAATTATACAAAAAATATGTATTTTTTAAAGACCAACTCAAATCAAATAATTTTATAATTCGTATGGTTAGTATTATTCACGTTATTCTTATTCCAAATTCTATTTTACGTACCTATCTAATAAAACCCTAATAATTACTAATATTTATATTAATTAACTAGTTTTAATACGTGTCTCATACGCTGTCCATAAAGTTATACATCCGAAATATATACTAGAAAATGTGAATATTATTAAATAGAAATAGTAAAAAGTAATATATGAAGAACCTTATCCTATGAAGTACATAGATCTAGTAAATCAATTATAACCTAATATTAAATATTAAAAAATTACACTTTTTGAGGTTCATTATAGAAGAGACGATGATAAATTTTATATGATTTAACGTTATGTTTATCTTAACGGAATTACATGAAATTTTGAGAAAAAAAATTATGTATGGCCAGTAAACTGAAATTTAATAATGCCGAAACCGCAAAATCGTTGAAATTATAGAATTAAGATTGAAAACAAAGCAAATCAAATCCAGATACATGTTATAATTATAATGAAATTATGATACTAAATATTCAAATAACAGAAGTACAAAATTTATTTGAGAAATAATATATCGGATACTTAATTTAATTACTGTTTTTCAAGAATTTTATGAATAACTTTTATTTTTTTTTTCTTATTCTAACTTAACCTACATAAGAACATATCTAAATAACAAATTTTATAAATCTACATATCTAGTATTTTATCCCAAAAAATTATTAATAGTTACGACTTAAATTTATCTTACATACTACCCAAAAAGAAATGTACATCCAAAATATATACTAAAACATGTGCATATTATTAACTACCTATAGTTATAGAAGCCTTAAGGGGAAGACGAAAAACTAATACTTTTTAATAATCTTATTCTATAATTACTTAATATTAAACTTACATTATTTGTGGCTCACAAAAGTAAGAAGAAACGATAAGAAAACAACTAGTGTGATTTTGTTTGTATATTAATGAAATTGCATGAAACAATATTACTGGTAATGAGAATAAATTTTATGAATAGTCAGAGCATTCTTATAGTCTAGTAGTAGTACAGAAAATTTGTCATTAGTGTTTATTTTTTGATGCGTACAAGTGTGGTGTTATATAGTGATTGATGTTAAACTGGCAAAATGGGGTAGAGAAACAATTCTAATATGGCTATGAAAAATTCATTTGATGAAAATTCAGTGACAATTTAATATAGGTATAACTTTTGGATATTTTAATTCACGCAAAACTTGATCGTTAAATATACTTGTATAGTCACTGATAAAGACACTTTTCAAATAACTTGAAAATAAAAACTTCATTGTGTAATCCACGCTTTAATATGTTGAGATATAGAAATAGATATAATTTGAAAAGGTCTATTGTAATGCAAAAGTAAAGATTTTCTGCAAACAAATACATGTAGAAATAATTTCTTGTAATCCATGTGAAATCGAAAATAAAAACACTAACCATTGTGGCTTTGGTGACTATGTATGTAAATTATCATTGACATCTCACCTTGATATTACTTTCATTCTTGTTGCGTATACGCGCCTTTGTTCAACACTGCCACAGTGATAAATATAAAATTAAAATTATGTAGGTTGGCCGGAATCAGTATTTATTTGTAGCTGGGTGCAGTACAGGATTGTTGTGCTAGGTTCATATAGTTCCTGTTATTAAAATTCTTATTTCATTAGTGGTTTACACATGGAGATATTTGAATCAGATTAATTATGGAGAAAATAATTAGTTTATAATAATTTCAATTTAAAATTTTGTAGTTTTCAATAGGTGTGGGTACCGTATACTTCCGTAACGTCATTTTTATTTGTATTTATTTGTAGATAACTGTATGTTTTATTTTGACAGGCCACAAAATTTAAAAATAATTCTTGAACGGTTTTTACTTTAGTACTGTATTATTTAGCAGAGTGAAAAACACAACCTAAAAATGGGGTCCGGAACTATTTTTTTTTCCTGAAAGATTGAATAAAATGATGAATTGTAGGAGTCAATTACATTTTCAAAATATGTATGGTTACTGATATATATTTTAAACATTTAACTGAATGACTTTTAAATTCGTGCGCTTCTTAGTGACTAAAGTATGAACTAATGTTGTTTCTAACTGTTAGCACTGTCAACCAACCACATGTTAGCAGTATGAAATTTTGCTTAATACTACTGAAGATGTTGAAGTCAAATCCTTATAGCGCAACCAGTTTTTTCCTAAAATTGTGAATGTAATGTTTTATACTCATTGAAATTTTGAATAATTTAAAATTATTTATATTTTGATTATTTTACAAAATACATGTAACCCCACTGCAAACTATTTCACTTCTATTGTCTTATACTTATATTTATTATTCTATTGTTTAATATTAAAATTTATAATAAAATAAAAAAACTATTTGAAAACTAATCTATTACATAAAATATTTTAATCATAAGAACTAATATGTAATGAAAGAGAAATTGAATCCTAACAATATATTTAAATTAATTTAACACCTGAGAAAATCCTAACTATTTAAAAGTATTATTAATCTATTTTATAAGCTAACTTAAAAACTATATTTTAATGAATATGTACACCTTGGAATGACTTTGCGCGAACTTTACCATAACAATATGTTAGGCATTAAAATTAAAGTAAAATCTAAGAAAATCCTTACTATTTTAACCAATTTTATAAGCTGACTTAAAAACTATATTTTAACGAATATATACATCTTGAATACTCTTCGACCAAACTTTACCATAACAATATGTTAGGTGTTAAAATTAATTTAAAATCTAAGAAAATCCTAACTATTTAGTAGTATTATTAATCTATTTTATAAGCTAACTTAAAAACTATTTTTTAACGAATATATACATCTTGAATACACTTGGAACAAACTTTACCACAATATGTTATGTGTGAAAATTAAATTAAAATCTAAGAAAATCCTAACTATGTCGTAGTATTATTAATCTATTTTATAAGCTAACTTAAAAACTATATTTTAACGAATATATACATCTTGATTACCCTTGGAACAAACTTTACCACAACAATATGTTAGGTGTGAAAATTAAATTAAAATCTAAGAAAATCCTAATTATTTAGTAGTATTATTAATCTATTTTATAAGCTAACTTAAAAACTATATTTTAACGAATATATACATCTTGAATACTCTTGGACTAAACTTTACCACAACAATATGTTAGGTATTAAAATTAATTTAAAATCTAAGAAAATCCTAACTATTTAGTAGTATTATTAATCTATTTTATAAGCTAACTTAAAAACTATATTTTAACGAATATATACATCTTGAATACCCTTGGAACAAACTTTACCGTAACAATATGTTAGGTGTTAAAATTAATTTAAAATCTAAGAAAATCCTAACTATTTAGTAGTATTATTAATCTATTTTATAAGCTAACTTAAGAACTATATTTTAACGAATATATACATCTTGAATACTCTTGGAGCAAACTTTACCACAATAATATGTTAGGTGTGAAAATTAAATTAAATTCTAAGAAAATCCTAACTATAGAGGTATTATTAATCTGTTTTTTAAGCTAACTTAAAAACTTTATTTTAACGACTATATACAGCTTTTCGAAAACTTAGTTCGAACAATGTACACATTTATAACGTGTAACTACTTAAGAACTATATTTGTTAGTAGTAGGACTAAATTATTGTATTAGATTTAGGTTATTTAGGTCTAAGTTAATTATGTTATATAAAAATTAAATTAGGTATACAATCACACAGCAATTTATTTAAAAACTAAAGTTCAATGAATATAAACACATGTAGATTTAGGTTAAGTTATGCTTAGGTAATTTTAGGTTTAGGTTAAGTTAGGTTTTGGTTAAGTCGGGTTTAGGTAGTTGGATTTAGGTTGTTAGGTTAATAAAGATATAGCGACTCGCTTTAAAACTAGAGTTAAATGAATATACACACCTTTACCTTATAATGAATATATACACCTTTACCTTATAATGAATATATACATCTTTAAGATAATAGAAAATTTATATTAAAATAATGTTAGCAGTCCTATGATCAAAAAATCTAACTTATTGTTTATAATTTTTGTATTACGTATTATCTACATATAAATAAATGTATCTTAAGTACCTTATAAATTTTTCATATTGCAATTGATATAATAAATACAAATGAACGATAGTCAAAACTATATAATGTTCTCTTTAAGCACACCTAAATTGCACGTATTATAAGCGTGATCCCAATCGCCACTTATTCTTATTGCATAACAATTTACCATTATTATACCATCTATTATTATGAAAATTGTAACAACTCTAAACGGTAAGAATTATCACTAACGCATGGATGAATACCAGCCTACATACACCTGTGAAAACAGAAACAATGCTTTCACTTTTATTTTGTGTAATTACAACATCAAGTGAAACGAAAACACATAATTAAAAATTGTTAACAAGTTACACATCGTATGTTCATTCGGGTTTTTTTTGGGTAGATTTGCACAACTTGAATTGTAGGTAAAATTGCAAAAAATTGTCTCTTTCCTGGCACAAACACGCATTTGTTTGCACACAATATGATTTTAAAAATTATTTGAAAGTAGAGTTAAATGAATCTATAATGACTAAAAATTGTTAGTAGTAGGCCTTGGATGACAGTTACAGCAGAAAAAATGTTATTTTTTCAAATCTTCTTTTGAGATTTCTTAATAATCGTTTTTTGAAGATATAATTAACACAAATAATAGAAATATGGTTATTTCAAATAAAATCGTCAATTTTTTTATGGAATCATGAAAGCCGTCTCATTTAATAAATATAGTACTATAAAATAATTTGAAAGATGCGACCTTTTCATTCATAAATTTGCTAATAAACTTTCGCGCTTTTAAACATGGACTTAATTTGTGACGATACAGTTTCATACTCACACAAAGACACTTCTCTATCACACACACATACACATTTATGCTTCACAACATGAAACAGCAATCTAATCTAAAATTGACAGTTGTCAGCAAAATATTCAAAAGATTATTATTAGGTATTTTCTATTTCTTTAAAAGTACTAGTGCAGTATAAGGTGTGTATATAAAATATTTATTTAAATAAATACCAAACTAAACAATCATTGTTTCAAATTAAACCGGTAGAGCTCGACTATCGTATCCGTGAAACTGTGTCGTCAGCCGTTGAAATATTTGAAATTAAATGCAACTTTTAAAAAATCATGTCTGATGCTAAAGACTTGTAAAGCCGCGTACAGACCAAGTTCGCGAATAGCTTGCGAACAGTTCGCGAACCTCTGCAGAAGTCGGTGTGTACCAGAGATCGCGAGCAGTTCGTGTTCGAGTTCGGCCAAAGTTCGCTACATGAGCGGTAACTTCAAAGAAAGTGTTAGCAAACAGCAGTTCTAGTGTGGACGTTCATGGGTGATGATCGATCTTAAAAGTGTAGTTAGCTCTTTTAATATGCCACGGTTTGCAAATAATTTTTTTCTCCACCACCTTGACGACGTGGACATTGTTTCTATATATAATTTAAAATAATGAAAATGCAGGACGCGTAGCTTTATAGCGAACTTCTGACGAACTGCCTTCAAACTAAATGACGAACTCGAGTCTCGATTCGAAAACAGTAGTGTGGACGTTGAGCTCTCGAACAGTTCGCGAAAGCTGATTTTGGTCTGTGTAAAACATACACCTAAATGTTTAATTTGTCCTATTTTATGAAGAAAAATTAATCAGAAAATGTGAAATGACTCCATTATGTATTCTTATTACAACAAGAGTAACCATCAATCAAAATGGAAATGCCACGAATAGCATTTCGTGCCATGATTTTGCATGACAACGTTTGATTAATCAAAATTTGGTACTTGAATAAATCGAAATAAAGGTAAACGAGGGACAATCAACATATCAGACATATCACTTGTAAGTCAGAGTTATTTTGGAATTGCAACGACGAACACAATCAAATTACCATTTTCCGGCCCTAAACCTTCTTGTGATCTCTTGAATATCCAAGCAAAATAATAATTAAAAATCTTGAAGGAGTCAGCCACAGCCTCCTACTAGAGAGACATTTCAGGATTCAGTCAGACGAAGTTCATTTCATCCTAAATAACTCGCCAAACAGCTATTTGCTACGCTAGAAAAAGCACCTTAGAACTATGACCTGCATTCTTACAGGTATAGCTGAAAACAATATCTGTCGACTGTGAGAAGAAGACGAATAAACTTTACATTATATGTGAATGTTTAGTTTAGTAGTAAGAAGACTTACTGATCTAGGTAAACGATACCACATCTCAAATGAGTCGGGAAATTGACTTCCGAAGCTGTAACTAGCTCCAAGAAAACTTATATTATAGCTTAAATATAATAATAATCTGAGAGATTTAATTATTATTATTCAGTAAATTTTGATAACACTATAAGGCGGTATAAAAAAAGTTTGCCTGACGGCGGTACATATTCTCACGACAGGCCTAGGCATAAAATGACAAAGACATACAACATGATTTAATTTTGGAAAATGTAGATAAAATAATTCAACTTATAATTATGAAATAATACGACAATTACATGGAAAATATGGTATATCATGAATAGAGTTCACTAAATGAAAGGTACTTATTAAAATTTGTTGAAAATAAAAACTAGAAAAATGTTTACGAATACAGAACTTAAATTATATGTTATATATTCTATTGTACTACTAATAACGTTATTATGTCTGCTTAAGGACAGGAATTATACATATAAAAGAGAAAAGGAAAAATCAATTGCGAATATATTACTATAGTTTTGAAATTGAAGAGAATGGATTATTAAATAACTGTGATTCACGAGCCAAACCTTTAGTACCTCCACGATGTATAAAGGTTGCACTTGCTTAATAAGATTAGAATGCAAATCAAACAATTCAATTGTAATGTTGCTTATAATTAATTTCTGAGAAAAAATCGTTTTTCATCTATATTAAATATGAATTTACTTTCCATATAAAGAAGACCATATGCTATTCTATTTTCTATTTTTACCTTCCGTGCCCCAAAAGTCAAAATACCCCACATTTAGATAAAAACTTCAAAATTTTCAAAAATCTAATTTGTATGTATCTAGATACTTCTCAATGCGCTGATTCCAAATTTTGAAACCGCAGGTCGATATCGCTTTTCGTTCTCGAGATATTTAGATTTAAAATTTTGCTCAAAACTGCCCATTTTTGGGCCTTAACCCAAAAATGGGCCGAGATATGAATTTGGCGACATCACCATTCGATTCTACGGACAAAAATACATAACTATAGCAATTTTCATAATTTTTGTCGGACCGGTTCATTCTTTATGAATAAAAGCTTGAAAATGGCTAAAATCTGAAAAAATCGTAAGGGGTACCCCTTAGGATTTTTGTGATTTTTGGCCATTTTCAGTTATTTTGCTTTAGAGATTGTATGCGGTGTTCAAAAATTCTGAAAATTGGTGTACTTACGTAATTTTGCCTGTAGAATCGAATGGTGTTATCGTCAAATTCATATCTCGACCCATTTTTGGGTTATTACCCAAAAATGGGCAGTTCTGGACCAAACTTTGAATCTAAATATCTCGAGAACGAAAAGAGATATCGACCTGCGGTTTCAAAATTTGGAATCAGCGCATTGAGAAGTATCTAGATACATATAAATTAGATTTTTGAAAATTTTCAAGTTTTTATCTAAATGTGGGGTATATTGACTTTTGGGGCAATAATTCAAAAATGGGTAGAGATATAAACTTGGTAGTAATATTATTTGATTGTAAAGAGAATGTTACGTAAGTATACGCATTTTTAGAGTATTTATATATGAGTATACAAAATGTATATTCATGTGATAATTTTATTGGATTTATAGAATATTTTCCAAGGAACTTTCTGTATGGAATTTGTAAAAAATTGTTATTATGTTCGTTTTACAAAAAAATGGATATACTTATAGAATCTTTTTCATTAAACTTTTGGTAAGGGATTTGTACAAAATACATCAAATAATGGAAGGTCTTGTGCTGGCCACAACTGATTTTTGTTTTTTAATATTTTTAAGGAGTACGAAAACAATATGCAATCCCATTTCAATGAAATTTTAAAATATATTGCTTTTTATGTTCAGTATTTGAAGTGTTTATTTTCTTGCTTTATGTAGTTTTGTAATAAAAATACAGTATAGATACAATAGTTTGTTATTCAAATGTATAATTTTCGACGGCGTTCTATACTAACTAGTTTTGTCGTATAATATTTGGCTTCACAAAAACATACGTTCACAAAGTTATTTATAGAAATACGAGACAAAAAAATTATAATAATTTTCAAGAAACTATTACATTCTATATATTCACTGAGGTGTGACAGTGAGTTCAATGTCAATACTTCTGGTCTGGTTTAAATTTTAATGCTACGAAAATATTTCTTATTTAGTAATATCTTGTTTATCTCATCTTGAATCGCAGAAAAACAAAAGTAAAATTGCTACATCGAATGTCACTACCGTTGTGTTTAGGCATAATGACCAGAAGATCCTCAAGAATATCTTGAGGATTGTCTCGTCACCGATTTGTGCTAGTTCATTTGGTGTCACCCTCGGTGTTCCACAAGGAGGCGAACCAGCTCTTCTCTCCGATGTGCGGGTATAGAAATAATAATTATCAAATTGATTGCTACGATATGAACCGAGTTAGGTCGATTTTAAGAAAACAGTACTGATTCTAACGAAAGATTCATACAAATTGAATTTATTGTCAATTGCAAATGCATCAAATTATCAAGAAGACATCGGCGGAATACAATTAGCTACAGCTGTGTCACAATTCTTCGTAGGCATTTAGAAACAAGTGAACCCAAAAGTATTTTGTTTTTCCGTATTTGATATGACGCCAAGAATTTACTGACCGTAATTATACACACCTCATGTTTCCAACAAAGAAATATTGCATTCTACGGATGTCTGCAGATTTTAAAGATAGATAAATTGTTTTAAGAATTATATCTTGATAAAGTTATTGTTACTAAGACAAATTAATTATGAGATTGTATCTAGTGGAAATCATTATACTAATAGTCAATAATTAATGATTACAGCATCCTCATGATTACTTAATACAATTAATGATTATCAATAAATAAATATATCATCACGGCATATTACCCATTTCTGGGTGTGCCAGTATCTACAACACATGTAGACTTTGGTAATAATGACGATATATTTTACCGTGTGGGCGCTTACCAGGCGTCACCTCACGGACACTCACAGCTGGTGTGGAGAGTGCACCATTTGAGCCATTTAAAATGATTATGTATTGCGATATTAGTCAGCATTTGAAGGGTAGGTGCACGAAAAGGAAAGTGACTCCCGGTTTTATAAAAAAATGAGATAATTATATTCTCTGCTGGTCTTCACCTACTAGGTTAGTTTAAGTTATATAAAAATTGGGTTAAACTATTTTTGCAGTAATGATTATAAATTAAAAAGAAAAAAAATTTCAAAATCATTTGACTTTGCTTATGTGTTTCTACATCCTTCATTTATTATTACCTACACATGTCTAAAATTCACTTCAAAATAAAAATTATTTTCAAAAGTTCTTGTAAAAGCGTAAAACGTAAAAACAAAACAATTAAGGATTGAAAAAAAACCATTTCATTCAAAAATGCAAAAAAGAAAAAATTTCTTTTTCTTTTTTTCTTTACAATTTTAAAAACTTCTAAGGGACTTGAAACAAAATTTTAAGAAGAAACTTATAAAAATTAAAACCTCAACACATCCATTATTAAAAAGAGAAGAACTATATTTAGTTAACGTGTATTAAGATTTCTTATATTTAAATAATCAAACATAAATACTCAGTATTCATACAAAAACATTTTTTTTTTCGTCATACAGTTCTTATAACATTGCAAAAAATGTTTCGTTTATTAGATATTACCTTAGCAAAAATTTCTAAGGATTTTGAAACAGTATTTTGGAATCGAATTAATAACGAACTTTTTAAAATTAAAGCATTAACACATGAATTATTGAAAAAAGAAAAATTAGTCGACGTATATTCTGTTTTAAATAAAACTAGGACCTAAAAAGACTCAAAGAAATAATTTCATTTTCGTCGTTCAGTTCTTTTAGCATACCCAAAAAAGGTTTCGTTTTTTTTTTCCCTTTAGATATTAAATAAACAAACCCAACAATGAACTGAGAGAAATTTAAGCCATAACAAATATTGATAAGTAAAGTAAGTACTAAAACATGCTTATAAAGAAATAATTTTATTTCTGATCTGCCTTCCAGGATAATCCTGGAAAGTGAAGAATGCTAGATTGAGCCAGAAAATTAAAAAAAAATTGGGGTAGCTAAAAAAGAGCCGACTTGTTCCATAACTGCTTTTATATCGCACTATCCTTATGCTGGGTACCTTTGACCTGCCTTCCAACCTTCCAGGAAATCCTTAGAAAGTGAAGAATACTGGATAATGCTAGGCGCAATGGAAAATTAAAAATATTGGTGTAACTAAAAAAGAATCGATTTGTTTCATAACTGCTTTTATATCGCACTACCTCAGCTTATGCTGGGTACCATTGACCTGCCTTCCAGCCTTCCAGGAAACTCCTGGAAGGTTAAGAATACTGGATAAAGCTAGGCGCAGTAGAAAATTAAGAAAATTAGGGTTGTTAAGAATAGTTCAATTGTTCCATAACTGCTTTTATATCGCACTACCTCAGCTTATGCTGGGTACCATTGACCTGCCTTCCAACCTTCCAGGAAATTCCTGGAAAGTGAAGAATACTGGATAAGGCTAGGCGCAGTGGAAAATTAAAAAAATTGGGGTAGCAGAAAACTGGAAAGTGAAGAATACTGGAGAAGGCTAGGCGCAGTGGAAAACTAAAAAAAAAAAAATGGGGTAGCTAAAAAAGTGTTCCACGATGATGATAAAGGTGTATTTAAAAATTAAGATATTTGGGCTTTGATATTACATTACCTCAGCTAAAGCTGGATACCAGTGACCTGCCTTCCATAACAACCCTGGAAAGACACGAATACTGGACAAGGTTAGGCGCAATTGAAAATTTACAAATTTGGGGATTGTTTAATATATGTTTTAATTGTTCCATAACTACTTTTATATTATACTTCCTCAGCTAATGCTGGGTACCATTGACCTGCTTTCCAGAATAACTCTGGAAGGACACAAATACTGGATCAAGACAGGCGTAGTTGAAAATTGAGATATTTAGGGCTGTTAAACATTTTGTTGATTTGTTTTTATTTCGCACTTCTTTAGCTTGATTCCATTTAAAAACTGAAAAACGCCGACGATGTAGAAGTGGATAAAACAGTAACTCGAATTGGTAAGAAGAAAGATTGCAAAAGCAGATTAAAGAACTTCCCAATTTAAATATCTTGAGAGCTCTGGCTCAAACTTTAATTTCTTGAGAGAATCAACCTACATTGTAAAGGAAGACAATGATAATGCTCTTTTATATAGAAACTAGATGGCTTCGGAACCTAATCGGTTCGAAGTCACGGAGATGAGTACAAGCGAAGGCCATTCGATGACCAGGTCTGCTGCAGACTTCTTGAAACCTATACTACAAGGCTTGAGGAAATTTCATAGGCCGGAAGCGATGTTTTAGGATGATAAAATTATTTTATTTGAATACCGGAAAAGGCCAGGCGCAGTTAAATATTCAGATAGCTTAGATTTAGTTTTGTTTTAAAATGCTTTGTACCGCCAAATTATTATATTTATCGTGTGATTCTTAATTGTACCTATTCCTGGTGGTTAATTTATGATTGTGTTATTTCAGAGAGAAAAATGAACCAAAGCACAATTTTAGCAGCGATACTGTGCTTGTGCTGTGCAACTGCTACAACAGCACAAAATCTAGAGATTGTGAACCAATGGAGTTTTCTAGAATTCGACTTCCCTTATGATTATGAACTTATAAACATGTACAGGTAAATATTGTTTGCTTAATTATTTCAGTTTAATTCTAGGCACGTTCATAAATACTACATTAGGTGATACACATTCATATAAACTTAAAAAAAAATGGAATTTATTTTTGATATGAATTGATTTGCGCGTAAAATAATTCTTAAAAATATCCCACATGGTTATCAAACTCATTGATCTTGGAATCCACAATGTTAATTATAACACTAACTTTCAAATAATCTGTATGATATTATATAATTGATTTTGCATAGTTATTTACTTCTGCATAGTCAATTAAATATTAATAAATAAATTCGTTGAGCTCAAACAGTCTGAAATATGCCATAAGTATTTTACTTTTTATTTTTATTTTATTTTGTGATATATCTTTCATTTTATTTTTTTCTATTATTTTTTTATTTTTCACTTTCAAAAGTTCATTATAATCTTCAATTGCTAAATCGCATTTTTCATGTATACATTTGAATCGCCTCGAATTTTAATAGCTATTGCATGTGTTGCACGTATTTCCAAAGCAGTTATACTTCAACTGCATCATTGTATAATTGTTAATTATTTCTGCGATTGTCATATAAATATTGTTAGATTTTTATTTTTATTGCATGGTACATTTTATTTGCCTCGTCCAATTTCTTGTTACGAAGGGCTTTATCAGCATTTTTTCCTTTTTATATAATTTATTTATATTGTCTCTACATATTTGTTGCTTTTTGATGTAAAGTTGCGATTTCCATAACTTCTATTACACCTAACCTGTATTTCTCTTGATATAGTAAATTCAATGCTCGGATACATACAGCTTCTTTCATAAAAAAGTAAAAAAGACGTCATTTTTTCATATAACCCAAACATTCTGCTCTCATTAATTTAACTACTTCTGCATATTTTCCCATAATTTTTTTAGTTTTTTTTTTGTCCATTTGTTTGTGATCTTTCATTTTTCTAATTCACACTTTGCAAAAGCGTTTTCCGGTTCTATTTGAGTTAAGGACGTTAGCGAAACAAAATTATATAATTTTCTAAATCTTCACTGGCTTCTTTAAAACGGCTTAATATTCATATAACACTCTGCTCTTTTCTATGCCTCTAATACCTTGAAATCTGAATTTATTAGCAAGTATGAGTATAAAATACTTTCAGTTTGACGTATAAAATATTCAACAAAATAAATAATTTTAGTTATTGTTTTAAAAGATTTGTAAAATACAGAAAACGAAATATATGTATATTAAAGCAAGAAAATTAATATTTTAAATAAATTTTAGCTTTTACATCATAATGCAACCCATAAAATTAGAATAATGAGTCGGACATTCGACTCCAAACAGGAACGAATCCTGGAGGACCGGGACCCTGGTTACCCGTTAATATAAATATAATGAATGTTTCTTTTTTATTGCAGACCAGACAACACTCTATTTACGGGTTTGGAAATTATGAGAGACCGTATCTTCTTGGCGATGCCAAGACTCCGAATTGGAATTCCAGCCACTTTAGCAACAATTCCCAGGCATACACCTCCTGGATCCGGACCTGTTCTTCAGGTTAGTACAAAATATTCTCAAAATGATTTTTATAAATACAGTAAAATAACTATTAATGGATATCTCTGCTATAACCAGGCACCTTTCTAACGGATGTTGTATAGGTCCTAAAGTAATCTCATAAACTGTCACAGACAAAAAAAAAATATATCTGAATGAAAAAGTTGTCTTGTGCGGACAAGACGCTCTGTTGAACGTATGCAGCAATTATAGATTTATAATTTTTCGGCCAACCAGTAGTCAAACTATTTTGTCTACAGTGGATAAAGTTAAATCTGTGGACGAACTTTCAAAATCAATAGATTTACGAGAGGTAATCCATTGCTTAAATAATTCCAGGCCACAATAAAAAATTGTTTTCTGAAAGCAAGATGAAAAACCTGTTTGAACTAGCATGCGAAAATTTTATTATAAAAGATGATTTGCCCTTATCGATATTAGTAGAAATGAATAAAAATGTAAATGTGCTACAAACAACTGGATTAATTGGTACCTCTTCGAGAATATTTAAGATTGATTGTGTAATATTGGTCAAAATTTGGCAACAGAAGTGATATTTTGACTGTTGTCAGATCATGATGTGTAAAAACAAGATGAATCGGATAATGAGAATTAAATATTGAACAAAAAGATCACAACATAAATTCCTTTGAAATGTTTTCGAAAGTCATAGGAAGCTTGAAAACTATTACAAAAAAACGAAGATGATTTTGTTGCTTTTCAATTAGCAAAAAACCTAGAATACGAGTACGATCGAAAAGAACGTACTTTGTCAACGAGCAAGAAAATGACACATAACAATAAAATTGTCACTAGTAACTTTCATGAAAAAGGATATATCGTAATTATCCACCATTATGATTATGTAGTGTTTTTGAAATAAAAAGAAGTTGTACAGCAAGAACGCAAAATTCCTAAAGCCACAACACAATTCCTATTGAACAATTTAAATATGTCTCTAAAATAGATACGTATTGAAATCTTAAATTTTAAAAATGAAATGAGTAATATCAAATTCATCACAGATTTACTACATTTCTTTCTACAAAATTTATAAAAAGATAACATATTAGAAATTTATGTGCAACTGCAAACTTTTAATATGTAGCCATTTTTGATGGCTATATAAAAGAGAAATTTTTGACATAAAAATTGTAAATATTAATATATGTTCCAAGTTTTCACTTTTCAAGTTCGTTTAATACTAAATTTTCTATAGGCGTAACATTTGAAACCATAATTTTTTTACGAGAGAAATTTTTTAAAATTATTTGGACTTGTTCTACTTTTCTTCCACTATTATACTATTATTTTAATGGGATTGTCAACTTTATACTACATAATTGAAATTACTACAGAACAAGTATTGTCGCTCCAGTGGCGTAGCCAGGATTTTCAAATGGGGGTGGATATTTCCAATAGTAACAATTTTGCGTCAAACTTATACGTTTTTATGAAATATATAATTTATTTATTATAATAAAATGTGTCAAACTTGTAAGTTCTATGAAATATATCATTTATTTATGAAAATAAAATATATATTAATATTACAAATGGAGAGGGTTCAAACCAGAAAACACCCCCCTTGGCTACGCCACTGTGTCGCTCACATTATATGATTACAGGTTACTGTAATACCGCCTACTCATATTTTTGAACCTGTGCCATTATAAATTTTTAAAATTAAAAATAAATAAATAGTTACAATGCACCACGATGTATAAGACCCCATTAGAAATAATCGTCAACTACAAGTACTGGAAGTATGAAATTTAATTTTATTTATTTACACGTAGACAATATGTAGACAAAGTAGACTTTTTAAGACAGAAGACTAGGTACACAACTTTGTAGTCAAAGTAGACAATTAATTGAGAAAAACATAAGCATTTCCAAACAGGATTACGGTAGTTATTATTTGATGACATAAGAAAAAGAGTTCAGAATCATATTCCTTCTGTAGTATTCACCATAACAGCCATTTGGGTGACGCGTTGTAATTATCATCAACAATATAGATTAATTGAAATTTCCGTTATCTGAGAATAAATACGAAATACAGAAAGGGTTAATAACATCGTACTTCTGTAATTATTATTTCTTCTCGCTAGAGTAGCGATTATTTTAGTATAATGATAACATAAAAATTCGAATCATCTAATGATTATTTGTACTTAGTACAAATACTAGCACAAAATGATTCAATTATAACAAAAATTATCGAATTAGATTAACATAAATTTAATATCATTAACTAGTAAAAATGCTAGTACAAAATGTTTCAATTATAATAAAAATAATGGAATAAGAGTAACATAAATTTAATATCATTAACTTGATTATTAACAGGAATGAGCATACAAGAAAATGTCCCAAATGACGATTAACATGGAATAAAATTTGGAGTGACATACGTTCTCATAAAAGGTTAATAATATATCATAGTAATTATTAAAGGTTAGCATTAGTTCTCATTAATTTCTTCTCGCTAGAATGGCGATTATTTTCATATAATGATAAGATAAAAATTCGAATAATCCAATGATTATTTGAACCTAGTACAAATACTAGTACAAAATGATTCAATTATAACAAAAATGATTGATTTAGAGCGACAAATTTAATATCATTAACTTGTTTCTTCACACATTAATGTAACAAGAATGAATATATAAGAAAAAGTCGCAAAGGCATTGCAAATATAGATCTCTCTTAGGAATGAAATTTAGACCGACATACGTTCTCATCAAAGGGCTCGAGCCCCCAAGCGAAAAAATCTGAAGGGTTTCTGCCCTTCACAATAATAAAATATTATATGCGATTTTTATAAAAAAGATTAAAATTGCACCGCGATATGATGTATGATTTGGCTTCAAAAGAAAATATAAAAATAAAGGACTTTTGGGATGTAGCTGAATTTTTTAAAAAGAACCTCGCTTGTACAGAAATGTTAACTGAAGTGAAATATATTAAGTTATTTTTAACCATTCCAACAACGTCATGTACAGCTGAACGATCGTTTTCAGCTTTACGAAGATTTAAAGTCAACTATAGGCCAAGAAAGATTGAATAATATAGCAATACTAAATGTACATAACTATTAATATTGATGAAATTGCAGAAGAATTCATTAAACGAACAGCGGTTCGTCAAAATACTTTTTCTTTAAAACTATAAATACATTTTTTATGTTTGTATTTCATTAGTATAAATATATATACTATTTATAATAAATAAAGTTTTTATTCGGTAAATTTTGTTGCTCCTTTTTGAGCCCCCACACGAAAATCCAAAAGTCGGCGCCTATGTATAAGATACAAATTCGAATCATCCAATAATTAGAACACAAGCTAGTACAAAATGATTCAATTATAATAAAAATTTCGGAATTAGAGTAACAAATTTAATATCATTAACTTGATTACCTACTATTTGTACATAAAACATAATATAAAGTGAATATATAAAAATGTAGCACTCAAAGTGATTATTGCAAATATAGAAGAAATGAAAAAGAATATGATTGACATACTTCTTGAAATGAAAATTTGCACTATATTGATTTGATATATATAAAAAGTAACGAAATAATTTCGTAGAAAAATAAATGTATTAAGCAACAAATTATCGACAAAATTAGTTGTATTTGATATGAACAAGAAAATAAAAATTACATTCACTGTTATTTTCGGGCCATGCAAAATATAACAAGAATGAATAAAATAAAATAACGAGATAAATATAAGAGTCAAAGATGAATTTCGTACTTGATATCCAACGAAACAATTGCATGAAAGATAACATATTAAACAAACAACAAATCGTCGACAAAGAATTAGGAGTATTTGTGATATGCAAAAATATGATATGAAATTGAAAAATTGCATTCGTTTATTATTTTCAGCAAATAAACAGTAATATGTATGAAATGTAAAAAGTTTGATTTTTTTTTTTGTAGGATATTTTGTGTTACATGAAAAGTGCAATAAATGATGTTTTGCAAGTGTTTCATACATTTTTCCACAATCGAAAGTTATTCCACGAAAATAGATAAAATTAGAGGAAATTTATGATTTACTCTCAAAAATACATCTGAATTTCTCAAAATTTGTGCACAAAATTCATTTACGAATTAGAATTTTTTGTATCAAATTCGGCAAATATGGGTGCAACGACTATCATTGGCAATAAGATGAAAATATTTATTTTTAACAAATTGCAATATATAAGCAATAATTTTTAAAATTTCATTGTATTTGTGCATTTTGCGCACGATCAAATTAATATAAAAATTATACCTTTATCTAAAAAATATTATGAATTAAAATAAAATAAAACTTATTGGCTATAATACTTGTATCTTCATAAGTCGTATTCAAAAAATATTATTTTCATGATAAAAAAAATCATCATTAAGACAAAAATACTTAGCACAATAAAAATGTATCTCTAGTTTCCAAATTTTGTAATATAACAATACTTGTAATTCCCAAAATTTGTAGTTAATTAATTGTGCATATTTTTTGTACGATAAAGAAAAATTAGTTTGTCATCTAGCAGCCATGTATTATCTCTATTCCTTGTAATGATGAGACGCATTATACCTTTAATGTAATATATTAAGTAATATGAAAATTATACTATTTAAAAAAAATATTATAAATTATTATATATCGTAAAATATATTGTCTATAATCCTTGCAAAATTTATGCAATACATCCACTATATATTTAATGTAAAGTATGTTTTAAAATTAGCTTTTATTATTTTTATCAGCAATTTTTTTAAGTTGAAAGTATTTGTTTCATATTCGGTATTTTGAGAAACAAAAGTAATTTTTGTTGTAAATGAAAAAATATAAAAGTGTACATATTAAATATATAAATATTGCTTGTACCATAATAAGTATTTTCAAATTAGATAATTAAAGATTTTTTAAAACAAGTCGAGCAATTTTTGGTATACAAATTATTCCCATAAAAATTAATAGTCCTCTAAAAGTAAATTATTTTTATAATAAAATTATAATAGTATTAAAATGAAAAGTATGTTTTAATAGTAGCGACTTTTATCTGCAATTTGTTTTGAGTTGGAAATAATTCCTTTTATTTTCGGTGTTTTTAGAAACAAAAGTAATTTTTGTTGGAAATAAAAAAATATAAAAGTGTACATATCAAATTGCTTAACATAATTTATTGTTTTGTTTGTACATAGTAGACAATGTTTAAAAATATTTGGTTGAACAAAGTATTTTTAGATGGTGTCCCATCCCAGTTATAACCATGCTCATCGTTGCTTTACATATGTTGGCTGCGAAAAATTTATTTATGATTTTTTTTAAAAGATCAAAAAAGTGTTTGGTATAAACGAAGTATTCTCAGACGGTAATACATCCTAGTTATTATCGTGCTGCCTTATATACAGTTTAAGATAAATTATTGAAGATTTATAAA
The DNA here is from genome assembly GCA_943142095.1 of Ophonus ardosiacus. Classification (NCBI taxonomy): domain Eukaryota; kingdom Metazoa; phylum Arthropoda; class Insecta; order Coleoptera; family Carabidae; genus Ophonus; species Ophonus ardosiacus. Next base: position 1,251,365 of record OW964825.1, on the reverse strand, counting down.
AAAAAAGTTTAAATATATTTGGTAGAACAAAGGCGGTTATCCATCACAATTAAAACTGTGTTAATCGTTGCTTGATCATATAAAATATCTGCCCTATATGCAACTTGTGATTTAATTTATTGATGATTAAAAAAAAAAGTTTGAAAGCAATTAATATAAAAAATCTGAAAAGTATTTATTATTTTTTACCAGATGATTAGCTAATTTATTGCTGGTCAAACAAATTAATTATAAATGTAACTTTTGATGGGCAATAAAATTAAACGAGATAGAAGAAACTATCATACTCGTACTTGCCATTAAAGTTACATAAGTTTTTTCAACTTTCTTCATTTTGGTTATAAGTGTGCCTTGCGTTATTTATGATATTCTAATGGCAAGTTCAGATCTAGAGCGACTACTTTCTCTATTTGATAATTAATCCACCGGATTTCGAACAGTCAAGGTTGATGTGTCAGCATTTTTTGGCGTGCCGTTGTAAATATGCTGAACACTCCATGGTGTAACAAGTTACATACCGAACTCAAGGTCGAAAACGAACTCTAGTTTAAATGTTACAATTTTTGTTTCACCAATTTATTCACCTTCATTTTAATAAAGAAAAAATTAGAATTGTAAATAAAAGTGTTCTCAAATATTAGTAGACGTTTAAGTCATAATCTGCTAAACAACAAAGTTGCTGTTTGTTAATGTAATTAATATGAACTATTATATGTAATTAATACTTGCTCAATTAAGTTAAACTAGCAATTAATATATTTGTGATTAAACCTTGAAAAACTCAGGGTTATTTTACGAGTAGTATGTAGTTCTAGTTTTTATTTTTACTCTAAAACATAAATTTGATATTTTACATTTAAGCAAAAACGGGTATAAATAAAAATGTATTTAAAAGTAGCCGGATGTTTTTGGGTTTGGCATAACTATTTTCCCAATTTTATTAATTAATTAATTAATCGGAAACGTCGAAAAATATTATTAAATAAATGAAAATAATGGATATAAACAAACTTAAATATGACATACATTACAAATCATGTAAATCATAAAAACAGTGGATTACCAAAAATAACTTATTTTTTTTAAAGAATGGATTGATGCATACATAACTTTGTAGTATTTTATTTCTACGGCAAGAGTGCATTGGAAAAAAACTGCTAAACATTACATCAACGCTGTTTTAATCTTAAACTATTGTTTAAATGTATAATCTTTGTTGTGTAAATTTGAGTATATTATTGTCAAAATAAAATGGAGTGTCAAGTAGAAACAAAACATGCATTTCCAACATATCCTCTTGTTTGAGTTTAACTGAGAAAAGGCATTGGATGCCACTGGAACCATATGTACCGTTTACGAAGAGAAAACCACCAAGAAAAGTACAACACGTTTCAAGGAAGGTTATTTTGGTTGATGAATTCTTCACTTCCAAACAACCGGGTTCTTTTTATAAGCGGAATTGAAAAACTGTCACAAATCGTAAAAGATGGAGAGAAAAATATTTTTGATTAGTTCATGTATTTTCTTTATTAAAAAATAAATTAATTCAATAAAAACGTTAATTCTTTAAAACAAGATATTTGTTTAAAGTTTTCGTTAGATTAAAATATAAATAGTTCCGATTTTATTTTTATAATAACCAATTAAGAATAAGGAAAAAGGACAGCATAATTACTCAACTGTAAAATTCCTAGATTTGTACATAAGGATAAATGTTAGCAAAAATAATCAAACCAAATTGAATTCAATATCTATTTCAGCACAATTTCTATTGGCCGATGTTATTTTAATGAAAATATCAACTCAGTATTTTATTTTTTATTTTTGTGCATATCTAATAATTTATATCAAATGCAAAGCAGGATTCATTCTTTGATTTTTTAATAACGTCATTTTTTGTCGATCGTAGACTATTTCAAATTATTTTAGCATTCGCATACTACTTGAAAAATCGTTTATCTCATATAGAGTGGTTTAGTTCTATTTTATTTATCCCTTTTATTGGTAGGACAACAAATTCATTTCAGAGAAAGCTCTTACAAAATTTATTTTTGATAGGTTTCAAAAATTTGGTTCTAGATATATATTCATCTAGTTGTTCATGTTGTATTTTGCTAAACATGACAACAATGTTGTGGGTACAATAAATAAAAAATGAAAATTAAAAATCATTTTTAAATTATGCAGCATAAAAATTATTATAAATTTATCTTTAGCAACAGAAATTCTACGACTAGCATTCCAAAATATTAAATTCTGATTTTTTCATGATACCCTGGGTTTCAATAGGTAACCCTGTTTATTATTTTGAAGAAAAGTTATTTGGATATTGGAAAATAGTTTCATTTTTCAGTGATACAGTAGTTATTAGTATAAAAGAAAGTCGAATTCAGAAAAGAATGAAAACATTCTGTAGATAATACAATGTTGCGCTTATAAGACATCGTACATATGTTCCATGTCATAAATAAAACAAAATATTTGTGAAATTGTCGATTGATAAAAGGATAATAATTATTTAGGACATATAAATATGAATGGAATTATTATGAAGTAGAAGGCTCTTGATTGCGTATAGCGTTCACTATTATTCTTCCTGAATATTTAATAATAGTATTCTATTTTATTTTTTTCACCTCAGGTAATACTGAAAAGCAATGACATGCCTTCTTTTCCTCCAAGTTAACCTTGGCTGGTTCTAGGATGAAAATAGGCGACTTAATATTCCAAATAGGTAGGGTAGATCGGTATTTGTTTTACAGTTCATAGACAATAAATGTCTATATGAGAAAATGTTGAACTTTAAAATATCAATTGTTCAAGGCTTTGTAAATTAAAGAGCATTCCGAAGCAATTGATAATGCAATATACTTTTAATAAGGAAGCCCCAAAATATCTGTACTATTTGACAGGTTTTTAATGAATACATTTGAGTTGATATATTCGGAGCAAATATTTAAAAATTGTGTTACCTAGTTACACTTTTAAAATTTGTATGGTTAATGAATCGTAAGCAAGTTAATGCTATCTACTCGTAAACCGAGTTTGGGAAAGCCTTCAAAAAAATTTCACACAATCTTTTAATTTTCAGGTTAGCTGAAGTTGGTATTGGTAACAAATTATTGTTGTTGGTTTATTTCTTATCTTATCAATAGAAGGTTGTAGTAAATGGTTTCACTTCTGAAGATGCTCTTGTTACATCTGGAGTCCCTCAACGGTCTTATCTTGCTCCTCAATTCAAAATTTTTATAAACAATATAAATACTTGCTTTAATTTTGCAAATATTCAGTTATATGCAGATGATTTAAAGTTGAAACCGTGTGCGACTGTATATCATTACCAAGCACACATTGGCAATTTTTTGAACTACACTAAACACATGAAATTAGAACATTGAAAAATGTTCCTTTATAACATTTACTAGACGTATAAAATAGAAAACTTATTAATCAATAAGGTAAACATTGTCAATAAACTATTATTCGATGTGCACATTGATAAAATTGTTAAAAAAGCTTGTAAGATTTTTGGATTCTTAATTCGTTCTAGCTCGAACTTTAAGTATTCTTGCAAACCTTTTACGCTTTATATCACTCTAGTAAGTAGTCAGTTAGAATTTGCTTCTGTGTGTTGGAATCTTCAATATATCGACCGACTAGAAAGAATTCGAAATAATTTTTTAAAAATATTGTTTAAAAAATTTCCCACACACAGACCTAACCTACTATATTTAAAAAACAAAAGTTAAATGAGATATGTTATATATAATTTAATAATGCCATATTATCCCCATGTTTATTACTTCGTTTAATTTTCACGTATCTAATTATCCCAGCAGACATATAGGTCTTTTTTCAGTGAATTAATAAAAAACAAATTCAACTATGAATTTGCCGATTGTAGGCCTCATCTATGCAATAATTTGTATTGTAGTGGAAGAATGCCGGATTTATTTTGTACAACATACGTAGCTTTAAAAGAATGATTACATTTTAATTTTAGTTGCTTTAAATACAAAATTTTCGTATTGCGTTAGCGTTAATTGGTATAGGTTTATATTTTGTATATTTCATTTACATGTTCATATTATTATTGCATTTATACACAGTTTTTGTTAATTTGTCTAGTGCCTCTCTATTATTAGAATTTTTTTCTGTTGAGAAGCCAAAATTGTAAAATAAAATATAAATAAAATATATGAGTAAAGAACTAAAATGTTTTATAACTTCCAGCTGTTAACCAACAATGTGTAGGGAACTTTACAGGTAGGCCAGTATAAGTGAAACCGCTCAATCTTATTTGTGTAGTAATTAAGAGTTGTGGGGAATTATTAAGGCAATACAATAAAAACAAAACAATTCACATAGTGACGAAGACACATGAGGTACCATTTAGCATATAAAAATAATATAATACTCCTTAAAATATTTATAAATTTTTCTGCACTACAATACAACTATGCCACAACTGCACTACGCTCTATCCGAATGGGGCTTTATTTGAAGATATTACAACTATTTCTGTTCTTTTTTAGGCGTATCCCGACTGGTCCTTCCATCAAGCAGCCAGAGGCGTCGTCAACTGTTCTGGCCTAATGTCCGTCTACCGTATGCGTTCTGATGCTTGTGGGCGCTTATGGGTTTTGGATTCAGGCGTCATGACCTCCTTGGATGATTTTAGACGCGTGTGCGAGCCAAAAATTGTCATCTTCGACACTAGAACTGACACCGTTGTGCGAACTGTTATCTTCCCAAGAGAGGTGTTAAGGCCTGCGTCTTTGTTCACAAATTTGATAGTGGATGAAAGTGCAGGACAATGTGATAGTGCTGTGGTTTATATTACTGATACTGCTGCACCAGGTGAGTTAAAAAATAAATAAATTGCGGAATACAGATATTGATCTGGTTTACATCGATAATGATGATATATTTTTACCGTGTGGGCGCTTACCAAGCGACATCTCACGGGCACTCATAGCTGGTGTGCAGAGTGCGCCACAGGATCACTTTTGTGCGATTAAAAGTCTGCACTGGCCCGGATCGAACCCGGGATACTAGATTAGCAAGCAGACACTATACGCAGACGGCCTCGCGACCCCATAAATATATCATCACGGCATATTACTCATTTCGGAGTATGCCATTCTGCTTTATCACAGATGGCGGTAATGATAACATATTTGTACCGTGCGGGCGCTTACCAGGCGTCACCTCACGGGCGTGGACAGTGCACCACGGGGGTCACTTTTGTGCCATTAAAAGTTCGGAAATATTTGGCGTCGGTCGGGATTTAACCCGGTTCCCCAGGTTCGCGACCAGACACTCTGGCACGCAGCCACGAGACCCCATCCAAAATTATTGCATTTTCTAAATCTTCACTGGTTTCTTTAAAACGGCTTAATATTCATATAACACTTTGCTCTTTTCTATAATGCTTCGACATCTTATAATCAGAATTTATTAGCAAGTATTAATATGAAATACCACAGGGGTCACTTTTGTGCCATTTATAATTCGAAAAAAATTATAATATGTCAAGTTTTATTTGATTATAATTTGGTAAGACATATCGTTATTATTAGAACTTTCACTGTTATACTACCCTAACTTATTTACTTCAATAATTATAAGGTAGCATACTTTAAACTAAGAATTTCAGTAAAATGAGGAAATACGACTTCGCAGTATTAAAAATGATTAATTACTGTAAATGCAACGTCACAGTCCCTATCGGTTATTATCGTAAAATTTCGGATGAATTCGGGCATACTAGACGTTTTAGCAATGCTACTGTCATTCTAATGACATGCTCAAAATGTTTCATGAAATAAATTGAAATAATATTTATTTTACATATTTTACTTATTCTAAACATGTTTACTTTTGTATTCATTAGTAATTAAATTGAGAAGAGAAAGAAGTTTTAATAAAACAAATCAAAATATGTGTTTGCTGCATATCTCGCTTGCTAATTCGAATTTTAACATCACGTTTTCACCAGTACTCCTAGATTATTATATGACACTCAAAAATGAAATAATGAATCACAAATTCATGGAATAATATTTATTTTCAACATTTTACTTCTTTCAAACATTTTTATTTATTTCTGTATTCACTACTAATTAATTTAAAAAAGGAAAAAGTTTTAATAAAAATAAATGAAAATATGTACTTGATGCAGACACCTCAAACATTAACTCCTTGGCAAATACTTTCAGATATTAAAATATTCATATCTCGCTTTACTAATTCGAATTTTAACATCTCGTTTTCACCAGTACTTGTAGATTTTTATATATTATTTAAAAAAATTCGGTAGTATATCCCAATCTGGATAAGTTACAACATAATGAATGCTATCAACAAAATAAAAAAAAAAAAATCATGAAAATTTCTTTCACAATGTTTCAAAGCCTTTCTATTAGGCTGAAAAAAAAAATGTAGAAAATGTAGAAGAACCAAAAAGAAGGAAAAAGAATTAATTGGTATGACGAACCAATTAAATTTATATAAAGTTGAATCTGAAGGTATTTATATATTCTGAACGTAAACTATCCTCGCAAAATGAGTTACAGTGAAGAAATAAATTACTGAATTTACTAATTAACAACTTTCAATCGATAGGTTTATTGAATAATTATAATAGGATACACAAAATTAAAGCACACGCGAATTTTGACAAAATGTAAAATATAATAATACATTAAAACAAAAGTATCATAAGACAATCTGTTAACATACGAGTCCAAGTTTGGACGAGTGCGTTAACAGGCCTTATGATATATGTTTTAATACTATTTTTTCTATTGAGGTAATTTTACAATTATTTTTTTTTAAAATGCTACGTCAAAAGTTTGACTTGCTGACTGACCACACACTGCTATCCTTCTCGTTGTCCGTTACACTGCGTACTCGTCTACCGCGCACATTCCACACTTCAATTTCACTCGCACAGAGCCGTATTCACATCTTAACTATAATTTACATGAATTCTAAGAAAATACTGCACGTTACAAATAATGTGTTGAAATATTACCAATAACTTGACATTTTGAGGTTAGTTGTAATTATTCATTAATATGACAGTTATAAAATCATGACTACCAACTCTACAACACGAAAGGCGCCACAAATAGAACTCTTATAGATCTTCTAAACGTCGTGTTTTCAGTGATAAACAATGCTTTTATAGACCTGGTAAGTACACCGAAATAGAAAAAATAAAATGAGAACAGAATTCTTGACAACACCAATGGAAGTGTAGTCTTCAGTTGTCTCTTTTTTAATTGAAAAACAAAATCAAAATGGAGGCGTAGTTCAAGCTTGTTATTTCTTTCTCCGTTACTGATAATTCATATAAGAAGAAATTTTAGTGTTATTTAATTCGTATAGTTTAATCCAATAGCTTAAACTCGTATGCTATATAAATGGCTAAATTAAAATAATACATTGGTAAGCAAATGCTTTAATATCATAGATCACTTAAAATTGGTGAGCTTAATATGCCAGATTTTTAATTTAGATTATATTATGAATAAATTTTATTTTTTGCTTTTAATAAAATAAGGTAATATCAATTTTTCTTTTTTAGTAGTGATATAAAAGTCAAAAGATATTGTAAGGTATTATTTACTAAAATAACAAGTTTTTTTAGTTCCAATTTGAAGCATGAGCAAGAAAAATTATTTGTCTTGAACGTTTCGTACAACACAGTTAAAGAGTTTTTAGTTGCTCCGATACCCCTTAACAACACATTGCAATAAATGAGTTAATGAACTTATTCAACAAGAACTTCGTATATTTAAGATGTGTAATTAGTGTTATATACTGGCATTTGTAGAAGCCAATAGAATTGATAGAAAAATTCACTAGAATGCGCCACCATGATTATGACAAATGAAAAAAACTTGCGCTGTGATCACCAAAATGGCAGCGATATTATTTAATTCATTTTTAATGTAGAATAAAATAAAGTGAATGTTTCACTGATTGGTTAGTCGACAATATAACAATTAAATAAAATAAAATTATTAGAGATTTAACATGTTGAGTATCTAACATTATTTGCCATCTGACACTACAAAGAAAAACATATATCGACTGACATTTGCATTATTATATTTTACTATCTTTAACATACATGGAATTATGCCTGATTATTATCTATTTTACTTAAAATTTAATCGTATAAATATATTGTCACCTTATTGAATAGCCTTTGTCGAGAATGGTACAATGTAAGGGACATATATAAAGTATAGAATAATATATTTAATTACGGACGGACGGCAAAAGTCGTGTCCTCGGTGGGTAACACTCGAAATTTTAAAGAAGTATCTACGATCAACTATTTTGCAGGACCGATAAACCACATAACTTTGTTGCACATTTATTCAGAAGTTAACATTATGAACTTGAAAAAAGTCATGGACGAATTCATTGTCTTTGCTCTCTAAAATTAATCTAAAAAATAAATCCTTACAATATTATATTTAAGTTAAAAGTTTATAAATTAAACTCCTATTCAAATGAATTTAATTATAATTTCTCATGTTACTGGCCTTGAATTTAATTAATAATTGTCGGTTATCACAACTTTAATTATTATTATTAATAATACAAGATATAATTTACAATATTTGTCCACCTTACAATATTGTTATATATTTTTAACAATAAATGAATATACTTATTTCTAGCAATATAAAGTATAATAATAGTTTCAATATTGTCTCATAGATGAAATGAAATATTTCTCTACTACGTAAAATACAACATTTATTTGTTAATAAAATTACCGCTAAATATGATACATTTAATAATTGATTTAGCAAAAGATAATACAGATTCAAATAAATAAATGCCATTATTCGCTTTAGTAAATTAACATTACAAAAAAGTTAATCATATTAACATAGTACGATTAGACGAGTTATTACCAAATTAAAACTGTTTCTTTGCGAAAATATTTATAATATAATAATAAATATTGCTTTGAATTGAATTAACAATAAATAGTATTGTTATAAAATAGCAACAGACATAAAACTAGTGTCATTATAAAAAGTAGGTTTGCAATTGTGAAGATATGAATATTTTCTTTGCCAAGGATAATATGACTCGTCAATATCACAATAACACAAGCAATTGAGGACACAGGTTTTGTAATACAAAATAAATAAAAAAAGATAAGAAATTGTATTTGATATACGCAAGGTAAAGATAAACTTTGGACAAAGATATATTATAACTAACTTTTAAAATGTTACGTCTACATCTATCAGTTTTGACGTAAAAGAAAGCTCAATTATTTGTTTATAGTGTCACGTATATCAACTATTTATCAACGAAAATGCCATCTAAACAAGATGTTCTGCGCACTTCACAAAATAATGTTCTAAACAACTTCCAGAACAATCTTTCTTTACTACAACAAAGGACAAGAAATAAGATATTGAGATATTCAAAACTAAGAAAATGTCCCAATTTTCAAATATATTTGTGTGGTAATTAACTTGTACATGAGAAAAAAGTAAGAGTTTCATTACAATAATAAATAAGGATATTTACTAAAAAGGTTTTAAAAACGTTTCATTACCTTTCATTACCTTGCACGGAAACAAGTTCACAAGACGCAACTAAACATGATGATTTTATCAAAATAAAATTAGGCAAAATACAATGGACCCTAATTGTTGAAGAGTCTTTAAAAGCGTTTGTTGCCTTTATTAATAGACTTTTAGACTGATTTGATTTCAAATCATTATGAAAAAAATGTAATCCAATGATACATTTTAGACTCATTTGAAATGTAATCCAGTGATACATAAAAAAAAATCCCATTGCTCAAAAACATAAAAACAAGCTAGTTGGTCCGATAAAAACAAACTGAACAAATGAATGACAAACTGAAGTACACTCAAAGATCAAGAATATAAGGAATTGTAGACTCTTCGATAAAACAAGTTTCAGAAAATACTACAAAATCTGACAGTTCGAGATTCATTTATGACTGCTGAAATAAAATCTCGAGTCCGACTCTTTTATAAAAATTATCATAAGAAATAAATATAAATACGAAACCAAAAAATATTCCAATGGTTCTAAAAAACGTAAATAGAAAATAGGTATTGCAATTGTCAGACAGCAACGAATTGGCAATTGCAAATGAAAAATTAAAAACTAATAGTGAAGCCAGAGACTGGGGGGCTTCTTAAACATAACAAGTTTCAGAAGACTTCAAAATTTTACGGTTAAAGTTAAAAATTACATTTCGGTTCAGAAAATTATTAAAATAACAATTACATCAGACCAGAACATATACTAAATTTAAATTTTGCTCACAATTCATAATAAACTTCTGTGACCAAACATTTTGAAAAAAAAAAAAATAATAAAAAAGTTGATGGTTAAATTTAAATATAGGATAACTATTAAATATAAAAATATATACTAAATGTTATTCCTGCTTTTAAATTCATAATAATTATAAATCGTTATTATAGTTGCATTGAGGTTTTTTTTTTATTGGAGTTTTTCGTTATCTCAAAATTACATGTACAAATTTAATTTGTTACATTGGCTCAATTGTCAATTGCAATATTATTAGTTAATAAAAAGTATATGCACATTGGGTTTCATCAACACCAATTTCTGTTCCACAGATTCTCAATGATCTAAGACCTACAAGATTTGTACTTTGTCTATTTAAGACTTATCGAAAAATTGCTTCAACAAGTTTATTATTTTTTTCATTCACAATAACTTTGTATCCTCCCAATTCCAGCATTGCTGAAAAACAAATGATATTATGAGATGGATTGACAATCATGAAATAATAATAAATAATAGTAAATGTCAATGGCGGGGTTTAGTCTAAGAATGTAATGCCACCCAATCAGTACAGGTGAGAATATTTAACATTAAAGTAATATCAAAACTGCAAAATAATTACAAATATTAACATAATAGTTCATTTATTTATTTAGACGTTCTTGACTTATTTCAGTAATATTTGTGAATCATCGAAACTGAAATTACTATTCAAAATTATGTACTCAACACTAAACAATGAGTTATTTTAAAAGAAAGAAATATAAACTTTATAAATATCAAATAGGGTGTACCGCAAGGTTCAATTTGTGGTCCTTTGCTATTTTTCATCTACATATTTGATTTACAAAAATAAATTTTTGAATCAATCGAAACAATAAAGTATACAGCGACATAATAAACATTCTCTACCACCTTACAAATTTTGTTTGCCGGTAAAGTTCTTCCGAAACTGGAAATTTAAAGAAAAAGAGACGAGAAAACAAAACCCATATTGGTCTCTAGTGACTTTTATTTCCAAATTAAAAGATTCCAACAGACCATAAATGAGAATGATACAATCAAAACAGTTCTTTTTATGAAGAACCAAATCTGAGAGTGAGCAGAACAAAAATCATAAATGAAAAAAATATACGACTAATACCCTAGCAAGTAGATATGAAATTCACGGCATATTACCCATTTGTGAGTGTGCCACAATCTGCTTTATCGCAGATATCGGTAATGATGACATATTTGTACCGTGTGGGCGCTTGCCAGGCGTCACCTCACGGGCACTAATTGCTGGCGTAGAGTGGTCACTTTTGTGCCATTTAAAATTCTAAATATTTGTCGTCGGTCGGGATCGAACCCAGTTTCCCAGATTCGCGACCACACTCTGGTACGCGGCCACGGGACCCCATTATTATACAACAGACAAATATCCGAGTACAAAAATAACTTTTGAACTGTAGAAATAGATAAGATTGTTAATTATAAATACTTTTTTTTTAGGTATTGTGGTGTATGATAGTCGGTCGGACCAATCATGGCGGTTCATGCATCCATCCATGTTTGCTGATCCAGATTTTAGCACCTACAACATTCAAGGAGAGACTTTCAGTCTTATGGATGGTATTGTAGGATTGGGTCACTCTGCAAATTTGGGACAACTTTACTTTCAACCCCTTGCCACAGATCGGTATGACAAATGATAAAACAATTTTGCCGGTTAGACGAAAGATAAATCCATAATAGAAATCTAGCGAGATAATACGAGAAATCGGATTAGCGAATCCCGAAAATCCGGGTTAAAGTCAGGTCAATTATTTTTGTTAAAATCGGTTGATTTCAAGTCGAGTCTTAGTTTATCTTTATTTTACTCATGAAAATTGTGTAGACCAATCAAAAACAGTGTTAAATTAATCTGGTTTTATTGTCTTACATAAAATTGACTGAACGAAAGCTTCCATACTCAAATTCGAAATTAGGACAATCTTTGCATGAGATTTTGGAAATAGAAATGAATGTTTTTCTAGACTTTTAACTTTTGTATATAGAACTATATACAATCATTTGTCTCATGCCAAATATTGTATTTTATTTATTTAACAGTTTTAATGTGTTTTTTTCTTTATTTGATCACAGTTTCAATTTTGATGGGGTCAAAATTTTAGATAAGGAATCAAATTTATATAAAAGACTATTTTTAGAAATAATATATATTCAAAATAATAACAGTATAAATTTCAGAACAGATATTCAACATTTCAGTAGTATTTACAATAGAATATGTAATTTTCAAAATTTCAAGTCAACTAAATTTAAAAATTAAATAAAATTCTCCTTTTTAAATATGTTGCTACAGTTTATATATTACTGTTAATTTTATTTTTTTTTTTTTTTACTTTTTTCCAATTTTTCCTTTTCGGTCTTCCGACTCAAAATAGTAGATTGTGTTATTTGGATTAAAAGTGAGACTTTTTTTTTATGAGCAATTAGTTTGCATTTGCGAGGCGAAGCCGAGCGAAACAAAAATTGCGAATAATACAAAGACACTTTTAATCAGAATAACACATACTATTTTTTCTTCAACCGAAATAAATATGATGAATACATACATCTAAATACGATGAAGACAAGTTTTCGAAATGTGAAGCTAAGCGGGTAGTTAGCCATGACTTTTCTTTTGTTTACATATTTCTTTGTTCTGTGCTGTTAAGTAGAAAAATTGTATAAATATTCGTATTTGCATTTAAATTTTGATTAAAAATGTCTGGATTTGAAGAATCTGATTTACCATTTGATATTGAAGTGCAAAAGAAATAGTGGTAAATTTATTGCCATCAAAATCGCGTGAAGTTTACGAGTGCGCATATAATCGTTTCATGGAATTATTTGCTATACAGGATTAAAAGTACTTTTAATACATGTAAGTAAAAGTGTTACCTAGCAACAGTTACATTTTTATACTAGTAACAAAAAGATTAACTTTTAAAACAAAAAACAGTATAGCCTTTTAATACGGTTGAAGAAAAAATATATTATTTCCATTTCCTGTTATTTAGGAAGTATTTAATGTATCTATTTTGTATTACTTATTGTTTATATTTATTTATTATACTTGTCCTGATAACGTAACTATAAATAAGAATAAGAAAAAATAGACTGAAGTCCTGTGTAGTTATTATTTAGTTACATTTGACAGTCGTTAATACTCTATTGAAATATTATTAATATGTTTTACTTTGAGCCTGCAACATTTTGGTCGATATTGCAATATTATTCAACAAAATTATTGACAGATTAACATTTTTAATTATCCGGCTGAATTTTTTCATAAATTCTGGTTTTTCACCCAGATCAGTATCAAAATCTTATATCCATTCCTATAGAAAAAGCTATGAAGATGTACATATTATACATCCTTTATAATTACATACTCCTGTTCGTCTACATCTGAACTTTCTCTGGAGTGTTCTATTGCATAGTTTCAAGGCTGTTTGTGTTCTAGGTTATTTAGCGTACCAACTGATGTTCTTCGTCGCGGACCACTACCAGAATTCGATGAACTTCCGGTAGCTTTGGTGGGCCGAAAATCATCCCAAGGTTTAGGTTTAGCTGTCGATCCAAGAGATGATACTATTATCTTTAGTCCCTTGACTGAAACTGCCATTGCTTCATGGCAACCCGGATCTAACGAGCAAAAGTAAGATCAATAATTATTATTTATTATTACCTATCTAAAAAATACACCATTAATATACCTGAGCTGATCGACAACAGATTGATCCAAAGGAAATGCAAACAATAATTTTTTAACTGAGTGAAGTTAATATTCTACCATCCTCAAGTAGATTTTTAAATGATAATAATGTACAATGAAAAATACTAAACAAAACAATCTAAGGAGGTGCCATTCAGGTGCAATGAATTATGTAAATTTTCATGATGATCCAATCATCAAATAGATAACAAATTTAAAAAAACATTGATGAAGTTTTTGGAAAAAGAAAGTTTGGGAACATTGAAGACGTAACAGCCACATGATATTTATCTATGATCCAAAAATAAAAACCAATAAAAGAAGGAACGGAAACAGAGTTGAAAATTTATTTCAAGAAAGTTATGCCAACTGTCAATGTTATTCTTCTATAATTTTTTGAATGAGTAACCATTAAAAATAATCAGCTGTACATACAGACGATAAATGTATGAAGAAGCTTTATGAATACGAAACCGTAAAAGAATTGTATAATCTTGTATTAAATCATATAAATGCAGAAAGTAGGATTGATGTTCCATCCTGCTTTCAGTTCAGATTTGACCCCACGTGGCCGAACAATGGAAAAAATATTAAAAGGATTCAAAATTTATGCATCTCAGGAAGACAATAAAACAGTGAAAACTATGATATTGTTTTTATAGTAGATTTGAGCGATAAATTAAAATGACGTAGTTACATATAATAAGAAATAAACGGGCATAACTAATTATAGGTACACCAACTATATCAAAAAGACGGAAATACAAATTTCCAACGATATAAAAGAAAATCACAAAAAGTCAATATACAAAACTTTTAAGAACAAATATTATTTTGTCTTGAGAGTTCCAAACACTATTTTTGCAAAATAATATATATGATTAACAAATAAAACATTTTCTCATTATTACATTATCTCTTTCCTAAATAATTTGAAAAACATGAAATTTGAATACAGAAATATTTATGGTGCAAAACTAGACATAAACATGAACTTAGATTCCTTCCAATTGAAAATAAAGAGAAAAAAAGCGTTTTCCCTTTCATACAATTCAGAATAAAAATATTCCAACATCTTTTAATATGTGTTGCCTCATGTTAACTACAAGATATTAAAATCCATCAGTGCCCATACTTCATACAAAAAAACTCTTCTATAAAAAACCTCACAAAAATATAATTTGGAATTTAAATTAAAAACAATGCAAGTACAATTATTTTATATAGCATTGATAAATTGCTTATACATTGCAATTTTGTAGAGAAATCAAGAAATTTCAATATTCCCTCTTAGAAAAATAGAAAAAAAACTTTTGTTACAACATTGATAAGTATTTATCATATCAAAATGAAGGAGCTTATTTCATATTTCCCACATGGAAAAATAAAATATGTAGTTTTATTTTAGGAAAATGTAAAAAATTCATTCGTACTAAATAAGTTTATAGTATTAAGCATATTATTTATTTTGGTAAACGTGTTTTCTAAATTGTATTATGGTATTCAAAATGAAGAACTTTCTAGCTCTATCTTTAAAATCAAACGAATTGGATTGTTGTAGTAAACTTGATCAAAAGATACATAAAATATTTGAAGAACTTTTATTTATGTTATACATAATATCAGACTGGAAGGTCCGATTTTCTTTTCGCTTTAGACAAAATTAACGTAAAAAATATTGCTTTACTTAAGAAAAATGTATAAAATTCAAATTAATTTGAAGTTCAATATTATTTAAGTTACATCATTGATTTACACATCAAATGATAGATATAATTTGCCCAAGAAAATTAGGGCAACTATGTCAGAATGTTATTTTTGTATAATACGAGGTGTGGCAATTAAATAACGAGATTTATTTTTCCTGCTTCCCTGTAAATTTGGAAACATTGCAGGCTATGTCATATTAATTTGCAATCTGTCTTCCATCCACTGTTAAAATTTCAAGATAGGCAAACCGTTCGGTATTAGCCTTTTGATTGTAGTTAACTACTTTCTCGTACTCCGCCGGAATTATGTTAGTGTCAATATGAAATTCTGTGTGAAACTTAAAAAATCCACTACAGAAAAGTATGAATTGTTGAAGAATGTTTATGGTGATGAGGGTCTATCTAGTGCTCAAGTTTTCGAGCAGTTTAGAAGATTTAAAGAAGGAAGAAAAGAGATCGGAGATGATTAGCGCCTCAGCCGTACACTGACATTGTTTTTTTTTTTTTTTTTTTCGAAATGCGAGTGCTTGTTCACATAGATTGGGTGCCTGAGGGGCATTTCGTTAACCAAGCATATTAGTAGGTTTTGAAATGTAATGGATTCTCCATGAAGACAGCGCCCTGTCCGGCAAGACATTTTTGACGAAATACAAAATCACCGTGTTGGTACATCAACTGTACTCACTTGACCTGTGTGACTTGCTTTTATTCCCAAATTGTAATTTTGCGTTAAAAGGCACCAAAATCGGGGCCCAGATGTAGTTATAGACAAGCGACAGAGCTTATGAACAACCTAACAAAAAAGACCTGTAGGCATTGCTTCCAACAATGGAATATTCACATGGGCGGCGTAGGGTTCGGTGAGAAGGTGACAATATTTGTTTTGTGGAATTTTATACATTGTCAATGTTCTAAGATCAATCTTGTTATTTAATTGCCACACCTCGTATATGAACGAACAACGAATACCTATATAAAGGTTGCCTTAGGGAGTATACACTAACAAAAAATGAAAAATCTTATATTATACCATTTGAAGGCAAAATAACCATGAAAAATTTTATCATCCTTGGCAATAGAGCCAACCATGTGTTGTTGAGTGTCCATGAATGCTTCTTAATCAATTAATGAACGAGTAAATATTCATGCTACAAATAGATTATATTCTGTTAAGAACTCATCCCAATTTGATATTTATAACGTAAAAATGACTTTTATAAGGCAAAAGAGCTTTATTCATCTCTGTGAGATTTGACTCAGAATTTTAACAAAAATTAAACATGCAGTAGATAACGACCGTGCGATGGAAGAAATATTGTTTGAAATTGTAGAAACTTCAGTGGAATTCTTTAAAAATGAAGAAACGCATTGGACAGAATTTCTTCTGGAAATATACACGTACCATATAAAAATAAAGATACATGAAACGATTTACACCGACAATTAATATTCTATCCAACTTATATTACTGATTTAACCCTACTTCATTGGACAATTAAATAATGGAAAGAAATTAAATTTGTTTAAATTGGTTGTAAAACAGTGAAATATACGATATTTTACTAAATTTAATCTAAACGACATATTAAAATGACATGCTGCGGTTTTATGCTTATGTTGACAATAATGTTTTCTAGCTTAATGTTTAGATAAATAAATAAAGAGGCATAACTAATGGTACATTATTTATATAGTAGAAAACGATATCAATTCTTAAAGAATTTGAAATATATAAAAATAAAATATACAAAATATTTTTGTTGCATACAGTGTCTAGTTTCCAACATATAAAAGAGAGTACATCCTCAATGTAAAATAAAACACTTTCTCATTATTATATTTTCTCTTTCTTAAAGAATTTGAAAAATATGAAAACTGAATAAAAATATATGATTAAAAAATATTTGTGGTGCTTGTGCCAAACTAGACGTAAAGATGAACAACGAACTCTCCAGCGAAATATAAAAAGGAAAAGGCGTTGTACCAGTCATCCAATGCAGAATAAAATATAAAAGATATTTTAGAATATTAAAATTAGGGCATCCATGAGTTGTCATAATTCTTTGAGAAAAGAAGTAAATAAGTGTTTTTTTTTTTTTAAAGATATACATCAAATATTCCATCTTCAAAAAAAAATGTCACAACTATATAAAATTCAAAGTAAAACTTAACATACTTTCATTCTAACTGTATGCATGAAATAAATTGCATTTTTGTAGTTTAAACTAGAGGAATCAAGAAAGTCCATATTGTATATTAGAAAATAGAAAAGGAATAGTGCAGCTTCCCATATTCTACGTAGAAATATAGAAATTCGCAAAGATAATCTTAGAAGAATTTTTATTTGTTTGATAAATAGTTATCATATTAAAAGAGGTTAATTTATTATATCCTCATAATAATATAATATGAATAAAATGAAATGTTTAGTTTTATTTAAGGAAACTATATAAAATTCATACCTATGAAATAGGGTGACAGCACAAATTTGTGTCCACATCATAGAAAAAATAAAATAGAAAGCTTTTTTTTCTTTACAAAAGGACAAAATTTAAATGTTACGTTCATAATTCATAAAAATACATTAAATTAATTTCATTCTAGTAAAAACATGAGATTCTATCTCTCATAAAAGAAAAATATACAAAAATACCGTAAAATATTTTGAAGAACTTTTATTTATGTAATGGCATTAACATACACATAATATCATATTGGAGGGCATGATTTTCTTCTCGCCTTCGACAACATCAACGTAAAAAATATTTTTTATTTGAGGAAAATATATAAAATTCAGAGTAAAAACAAAATATACACGAAAGAAATGATTGAAAAACAATGAAGTGCAATAAAGGATTCTTTGTTGAGCAAACATTTAATTGAAGTTTTATATTTTGGTTCAGGGCAGAATCAGGTGAGGCAGACTTGAAATTTTACGCCCCAAATTTGCAGTTAATTAATAGTTAAATTTTAAAACTTTAGGGCAACTGCGTTATAATGATATACTTCTACACGAGCAATCATTATGAAAAATTAACAGTACATATTACCGTTGAAATCCTTAAAGGAGCCTTAAGGAATACAAAACGACCAAAAAATTGCATAATCTTGTATTATACCATATCAATGCGCAACTCAGATGGAAATGTTTCTCGTCCTAGGCACACTGATGTGCCATTTGAAAGTTTCATATTGAAAACATTCAAAATTGAAAGTTTCAAGTCGTAAATTTCAACTTTCGCAAGCTGCGCTACTAATGCGCCGTGAAACTCTCTTCAATGGAGTTGCGTACATGAACATGCATGCACGTTTTTTTATGTATGTTTTGGTTCGGTACTCGGTAAATCTACAACCTGGAACTTGTATATTTCTTCAATATAAAATTTAGAAAATGTTAAATATGATACAAATTAACAGCAAAATTTGGCGATATTTCACTGAAATAAATAATAAAATACGTGTACAGCGCCAATTTTGTGGTAAAAATATCTTTAAAAATTCAGCTAGAGTGATCAATCATTTAAAAAAGAAATGCATAGAAGTAACAAGAACTAAAAAAAAATTCACGAAGTGTTACTAGTTCTACAAAAAGAAACGGCAATACTTTTTGACTGAATTATCAGATTTCTCATCAAGCATACCAAGTATTTCAAATTTAACTGAAAAATGTTAAATTTCTTGAAATTTTCAGTAAAACTTTCAAAATAATAAGTTTCTGAAATTTGCACATCACTATCTAGGCATAAACGCCAAGCATGTGTTGTTGAATATCCATGAATACTTCTTAAATAATTAGTGAACGAGTGAATATTCGTGCTACATATTAATTACATTAGCATAAGAATTCTTCCCTATTTGATGATTATATCTTAAAGAGACATCCAAAAGAGATTTATTATAAAATTGATGCAGCATTTTAACTACCACTGGGCTATACAATCTTCCTTGTCTTCCTAAAAACAGTTAAACATAATAACGACGATAGAAGAAATATACAGAAATCAGCAGAGGAATACTTTAGTGACGACAAAATTTCACACACAAATGATGTTCTATTGAGCTTATCTAGAAATAATAATCCAACTCAACCGGACAATGAAAACAAAAGAAAGGAATTAAATTTGATTAATTGATGAAGCCTACCTACCATTTAAAAAAAGTGCATACGTGCATCTCTCGATTTAAAAGAAAGCAAAAAAGTTATTGTACAAAACTTCCGAGAAAATTATAAATGAATAAATTTTCTCATTATTAATTTATTCTTTCTTACAGAATTCGAAAAATATTTCTATGTAGAAAATATAGAAATTCACAATTACTTTTGATTTTTTTATTTCTTTGTTACATTTGATGTTATCATATCAAAATGAAGGTGCTAATTTTTTAATCTCCGCATAGGAACATAAAATATGTAGTTTTATTTAAAGAAAATGTAAAATGGATTACGTTAGTTAAAACGTAGAAATTTCTACCCTTTTCATAAGAAAATAGAAGAAGGATACTGAAAAAACTTAAATATGTTTCGCTTGTAAATTATATAAGTACATTATACGAATTTCATTCTAGTGAAATCATGAGATACTATGTCTCTTTAAAAAATAAAAGGATACATAAATATTGTAAAATGATTGAAGAACTTTTATTAATGTTATGCACTTAAATAAATAAATAATATCAAACTGGAGGGTTCGATTATTGTTTTCCATAATAAAAACGTACAAAATTCAGAGCATGTTGCAGCATTTACACAATAGTGCATTGTGGTTAGATCAACCTGGAAAATTCAATTTCAATTATTTATATTAAAAAAATTAGTAAAAAGTTTATTTGAGAAAAATATAAAAATAAATTCAAAGTAAAATGTCTTGAACATAATTTATTATATTTGTTTAATTGTCATTGATAAATGCATAAAATAAAACGTTATCTAAATTGCAGGAATGCAATATTTATATTTACTATTATTAAAAAGGAGTATAATTATGTTTAAGAAAAATATATAAAATTCAAAGGGTTACTAATATACTAAGCACCATGTTTGACAAATTTTTTCAACTTTTAGTAATCAAATTTGAGGAATTTCTATTCCCAACTCTTTGTATAGAGTTAATGTTAAAATCCATGCGTTGTAAAAGAAAAACGTGTACCTTTCTACATACGGTTTCAATACTTTAATGATTTTTATTATGAAATTGATAAATATCAAATGAAGTGTCCATCATAAAAAAGAATAAAAAATATAGTTTTCCATATAGCATGAGAAAAAAATTTCAAAGTGAAAAAAGTTGGAGAACTATTATTATTACAAAAAGTAAAATTTGTTGCTTTCCATATTCCAAATTAAAAGCTATGCAAAACTTTTATTATATTTATTACTTCACTGATAACATCCATCAAATGAAGTGTATTACATTGTTATCAAAATGGGAGAACCAAATTTATGGCCTCCATATACAAAGACCAAAAAGTATTACTTTCCATCCAAGAAATATTTATTCCCAGTAAAAATATATACGAGTACTTTTATTATTTTTATTACATTGTAATATTTGTATGCAAATCAAATTAAGAGAATAATATTGTTAAAGTGAAAGAACTAATTTTCTGGCCTCAAATTGTAAAAAAAATGCAACTTCTCCGTGAAATGATGTGATGAAATTTTTTTTTTTTGTCTGATATGTGCATTAAATGTATTGTACTTTATTGTTATCAAATTGGAGAAACCGGTATGCCTACGCCCACATAAAAAAAAAAAATAAAATGTGTAGTTTTACTTTTAAAAGTATATATATATTAAAAGTGGTACAAGACTTTCAAGAACTTTTCTATATAATTGTGTATATGTATATTGTTCATTTAGAAACAGAGTGATAAATGCAGTTTTACAAACAATGAATTATTAAAGTTTTCAATAATTAGATACAATTAGAAATATTAAAAAAAATCTTGATAACATTTTATTAATAAGTACTCAAAAAGTGAAATAAAATATTATTTTATAATGCTATGACGTCACGGCCACAATACTGGAGTCATAGTTGATTTAATTTGCCGTAAATGTATTGGTTAGGTTAGACGATTGTGACTTGTTTTATCCAACGTGCAACATCATAACGAAACGACCGAATAAAACATTTTCTGAATATAATATATTTATGACATCAGTTTAGGATACAAAGATAATTGAAAAATAGTTTTCTCTCGACACCTATAGCCGTTCTATTTTCTTTGTCTATCATTGTTCTGTCTTACAGCGGACAAGCAGTATTCTTCTTACTTTTGGGGTAATACGTCACAAGCGTTTACCCAAAATTGTATTAATTTCGAGTATTGTTAATTTATTATAAAATAAAAAAAAATGGTAATATATACAAAATATATACATTTGTTATTTAGAATAAAAGTATAATATAATTTTTATTAAATACATTTTATTTTGTCTAAATCTAAACCTAAAAACAGCTGTCTACCAATTATGAATTGTCAGTTAGGTATTGATATAATTTGTCTTTAAAAAAAAAAAAAAAAAAACCACGAAAACAATACCTAACTGGCATTTTTTTTTGTGGCTCTATCTGGACAGTGCAGTAAACACTTCCTATTATAAAACCGTACAAAATATAAACATTTGTTATTTAGAACAGAAGAATATTATAATTTTTATGAACGCTTTTATTAAATGTTTTTTTTTTTTATTTATTTTAATGCCTTGTCTAGGTAGGTTATTCATTGTTTAAATACATAAAAGAAAAATAACAGTTTTGCGTCATAATTTAGTAAGCTGTGAGAATTTTCATGAAAACGAAAGCACATGTACATCAATAGAGAACCAATTAAATAATTTTTTACTTGCATATTTCTTCTGGATAATGCATTGTTACAAATTTTCGAAAAAAATAAAGTTTTCCGTTCTATACTGGCAATTTATAATTATCCATATGATTTTTAATTATAATAGTATTATTTTAGTTAGTATCAAATACACTAATAAAAGAAATTAACGCATCACATAATATATTCTATATCTTGAAACCGGTGTTATTTTAAATCATTTTCTGTCTTTAGGGTTCTCGCCTACGATCCAGTCCGCCTTCAATTCCCGTCAGAGATTCGCGTAGCTGATCAAGATGACTACCATATCTGGGGATTAACAACCCGCTTCCAGAAATTCTTTAAACGCCAAGCCAATGCGCAGGAGATTAATTTGAGAATCGTGCGCATCTGTACAGGGAACCAACGTGGACGCCTTCCATTGAGGGGAGGTCCGTTACTACCAAGACTTCAAGGATATCATAATAATACATTGTTTTAAAGTTAAATCAGGGGGTGTGTTAGTGTTTCATAAGGAAAATGAATATGAGAATATAGTTTCTTATAAGTAGTTTAATAATATGATATTATTGAGGATTATTAATTAATAGTTCATATAAAAAAGTAAAGACTGGTACGGGTATATATGAACATTTTGAAAAAATAGTTTTATTAAAAAATTATTTTATACCTAATATATTTTCAGGCGAATGTCAAAAAAATAACAAAATGGCCGACAAATTAAAATATTGTGATTCCGTAATTTTCCACGTTTTTCCTTGAGAATTTTTTGCATACCATAATTTCTTGTTTGTAATTGGTCTTGAGAACATGCCAAAAGAGATATACCTAACAATCCAATAAATATGAAGAAGATTAGATTTCTCTCTGTTCAAAATAAGAAGAAAATTTTCCATGAGAAATGATAAAATTCCCTGACTTTTTCAGACAATAAAATATCCTTAATTTCAATGAAAGATAGGATCGTTTACCACGATTTATTTTATTATCTATCAAATGTTGTGGGTTTGCAGACATCCTAGAAGCATTAGCTATATAAAAATTGAAATTATTTCTTTCATAATCTTTTTTTATGTTTATTTATTTACTTACTTACTTTTCATTCTGAATTGAAATATAATGCTACTTACGAAATTAACGAAAACAATAATTGACGCCAGTACAATTGCAGAATTGTTATAAAAATAACTACCAATACCTAGAACATATAAAAAATTCAATTGTTACAACTTTTTGTAAAATAAGATACTATTTTATTTGACAATATTGTAAACTTTTCCAAATAAATGAGTAAATTTAAGAATTTTTAAAATATATTAAACGAGAAAATATAAATAGAAACATGAAGTAACAATCAAATATTTACAATAATTGAATTTATAATTTCATTCTAGCTTAAGTTGTAGCTAAATAAAAAATATAAAAATAGTAGATTTTGCAATAAACACACCATATGCCGCACAATTTAGAACTAAACAGAAAAATATTTTTCATAAGCGTTGCTTGCATTTTGATTAATAAGTGTATTAGTAAAACTAACTAGTCAAATATCTTCTTACAAATCTAATTTTTCTTCAAATATTTAGACAGACGACAATTTGCATTAACGATTACAAGAAATGAAAAAAATTTCTTAAATTTTTACTTAATTAAAGCTTGGGCATTTACTCTAACAGCACGATTCACAAAAAAGTTTAAGCTAATCCTCATTTTTTGATTAGCGAATTCTACTCTAATTTAGACAGTTTATATCTTAAAATATAGTCTAATATATTAATAGAATCTACCTTTACTGATAATATCATGAAAATAAAATTTTAAATATAGGAATAGAATAGAATTCACTAATCCAAAAATGAGGATTAGCTTAAACTTTTTTGTGAATCGGGCTGTAAGTTATTAGTATAATCCATCACACAACAAAATAAGAGTCTTTTTTACGATGTTACTAGGTTTAGTAGTGCTTTGTATTTTTTTTTTAATATATATTTTCTAGCCATGTATTTATTATTATTTTTCCTTATGAAATACTACACAAAAATGTTGTTATGTATTATAATTTAATATGCTTTGGCACCGTTTAAAAAATAAATAGAATAAGTTTGTATATTTTTATAAAGCTCTTTGTGACACCATATAGTTATTTATCTTTTTAAATACTCGCGTTTCGTGTGAAGCAATATATAAATTTTATTGTAAAATAGTCAGTTATAACTATAAGTTACTTCTTATTGTCGTATTTACAATTCCACATTTGTATATAAATTTCAACTATACTGTTAAGAATGTATGTTTTTATGTGAATAAAAATTATTTTGGAAATATTTTGTTAACCATAAAAATAAATCTACAAATAAATCAGTCCCAAGCAGATACCCTCAGAAGAATTAAAGAAAAACAAATTTTATTTGTATGAAACATAAAAATGCTTTTTTTTTCTGGTGTTGTTTTGTACTAGTACATTTTTTCATCCATTACAAGTGCAAACTTCAAATACTAGTAGATATTAATCCAACCCAGAAAACACAATGATCATATAAACGTATAATAAACATATACTTGGTTTAAAAATAGCATATAGGGAATACAACGTAGGTATAATACTATAAGAAATTAGACAGTACAAAAATATACGTTAAATATACGTCTATTTATGACATTTTTAAATTCTTTTACTGTTTATTAAAAAAAATAAAAAAATCACAAAATTCTGATAGACGATCGAAAATGAACAAAAAAGAGGGAATATACGTCTAATAAATGTCTAATAAATGTTTATTGTAAACTAAATAAACTGTTTGGTTTATACTAAGAATTGATATAAAATATAAAAATCTTTTCTAGTAATGATTGTTTTATAATATATCTAAAATATTAAGAAAAACTGAATATTATTTAGTAATTAACTATATGTTATACTCCATTTTTGAGTAAATGAATAATTTTTATTTTAACATAATCTTGTAAAATGATGATTAAAAAAATAATTGCAATAATGCCATACTAAAATTAATAAATGGTATTTTTAGTAATATTGATTAATTATAATGTATTTGAAATATTTACAAAAAATGGATATTAAATAATACAGTATTAAAAAAAATTCACATTTTTCGTTGAATTCGCATGCTTCTTAGGGAACAATAGAGAAAAACAATATTGTTAATGAATAAACAAATAATAAAAGTATTCAAGCCAATGTTGAAATTACAGCATTTTACGCCGACTGTCAAGTAAGATTGGTGGGTTGTATTTTTAAAATTGTTCTAAAATAAAAATGTGGTTTTAATTTTAATTTTTTGCTTTGGGTATAACTGCTAATTCACAGTTACTTGTCATTTTTGTTAAAATAAATATTTTAGTTTACAAAAATATATTAGAAATGTTTCCTATGTATAGAATGTATAATAATTATATTAATCATGATAATATTATTTGTTTATTTTTAGATTATGATACTTGTATCCTCTATCTATAATTTTAATAGGAAATTATGCATTTGGTTTTGGGTTCTAACATTAGACATGAAAGTCTACCAAATTTTACAAAAAAAAAAAAAAAACAATATACCGTAAAATTAAAAACGGATTATAAGATGTATAGTGATCCACTGTCAAAATGCACATTATTTATTGGTTTTTATTTTAATAAAAATACGATTTTGTGATGTGAATAAATAAAAAAAATGTCGTTAATATTTTTTTCAACTCTTCGTAATGAAGAAAAAAATTCCCAACATCTTTGAAGGTTGCACATGAATTACGTAAAAAGCCTAGACTTGAATTGATACAAATAAACAAAAATTAGAATTTTAAAAATTATTTTATTTATAATATCGTGAGAGCAAAGCATTATTTATTCATTGAACAATTTCAAAATCTTATAGGAATAGGTGAACAAAATGATTTTGATCTAGAGCAGTAAACACTACAGCTTGATAAGAATAATTATTTTGTTTTAGCAACAAGATCATATTATTTTTGTTTTGATTATAATCTGAATTATATGTATGTATATATGTTCATCATTACGGTTCTGATTGTGACTGTAGGTATATAGATTTTTACAATAATCTCTCTTGATTACAATCAAGACCACATTGATTGCGACAAAGAAATTGAATGAATACAACAATAAAAATTTGATTGCAACAATAAATATTATTGTACAGCACTCGAAAAAAGTATTTATTTGCATTTGCTATTGCTAGCTAGAATTTCTATTGATATTTGCGACTAATTTTACAACAATAAGCCCACACTTTAAAAGAAGCGAACAAAATTAATTACAAAATGTTTAACAATGCAGTTTTTACACTCAGAAAAAATCAGTGAACACAGTATTTTATTTTCTTTAAGATTACATATTATTTGACAAATTAGATTATATTAATTTGGACCTATATTAAATTGTTTATAAATACTTCTTTCAAAAAAAGCATAATAGTATTGAATGGAATAGTGGTAGTAGTAATTATGATTGGTTATATTAGTAGTAACTAGAAATAAATCATTTCTTCGACGAAATTCGACTAGTCCGACAGACGCAAAAGTTCATCATAAAAAACGATATATACTATAATGGAAGGTACTATAAATAACAGTAATAATACTAGAATAATAATAAAATGTTTTAATGTTTTCCCATTATTTAGTAAGTAGGTCCAGGTCATCTATAAAATCATACAATATGACTATTTGTGGTTTATAACATAAAATGTATTTACCTCGCTACTTTTTCTAAACTTCTCCCTTATTATAATGGTTTATGGATTTTTGCTTGTTATTAGTCAATTATAATGGTTTATGGATTTTTGCTTGTTATTAGTCAATTATAATGTTTACATCTTGGATTTCCAATTAAAAGTTATTAAGTTGGATATTGCACTTATGAAGATACTTCTATTATAAATAAAATTTGTTTCTTTTTTCATTGTTTCACGCCAATGGCGACTAGGACTTTTGCATGGTTGCATTCAGATAAATATTATTATGTATATAGCAATAATTTCCAAATAAATAATATCATCCGTTGTTTATTGTAATATAAAATTATTGGTATTACAACTACCAGAATTAAATAAAAAAATTAAATTAAAATTGACTGGAGAACCAGATTTGAACTAAATATTTTAATATTGTAAGAAATAATATTTTTTTTTTCCAATAAATATGTAGCTTTTCCACAAATTGTGTAATAAATTACATGCACAACTGCAGATAAAAAAATATTTCAATATATATTAAGCTTGTCAATCGGAGGTCCCATTTACGCGTGGCCGAAGTTTAAACTTCGTAAGCCACTGCTACAACCTAACAATATTTTATAAAAATTTACATGATGGTACTTACAGTTGGATTTATATTTTAAAAAAATGGCATACAATCAAAAAATTAAACCAGTATTACTTTTGATGTATTTTAATAAATAAATGCGATTATTGTTGAAGAAATAGAAAAAAATTACATTTTTTTAAAGTTTTGTTTATTGTTTTTATAAATAATGAAAATATTAGAGGCTCATATAAACCAAAGAAGAATGTTAATTATTGAAAATAAAAATTGATATTATACTGTTTTTTTCTTTCTTATTATTACACGAAAGCACTTTATGCGTAAGTACATTACATACCATGTAAATAACATTATTTTTGATGCAAAGTATTTAATGTAAACATATATATCAATAAAATGAGCTTTTCTTTCTAAGTAAATTATACAATTAACCGAATATTTAATTATCCGAATTTTTATGATTTATCACAAAAATATTATTGTAAGTACTTTTCTATAGTTTTAAGAATATATCTGCATTACATTGTTTCAAAAAATTAGAAATGAGTTCTTAAAATATTTTAAAAAAATATATCAATATTGAAATTAAAACTAGATTATAAAAAGATAAATGGTACATTGTCAAAATATAGTTAATAAATTAACAGTATATTTAATTATCCGAATTTTTATGATTTATCACAAAAATACTACTGTAAGTACTTTTCAAAAGTTTTAAGAAAATTAACAATTAAAAAAAATATGTCAATATTAGTTATTTATTAAAACTAGGTCATGAAAAGATAAATGGTACACTGTCAAAATATAGTTAATAATTGATTACATTTTAAGTACTTAGTACTTTAATAAATAATAACGATGTTTATTAAAGGAAAAAAAAAAACTTAAAAAAATCTTAGTCACACAGTTACAAGGCATAATAATAATCCTTATGATATAATTAAACATATTAGTATAGAAAACTAATAAAGATGTTAAGAAAAACAATAAAACACTCATTACTACAATAATTATGAAAACACAATTGAAATATATTGATTTGATTGATCTCATGGATATTTTACATACCATAAATTGTTAGCGAATAAGAAAAAAATGTATTTTCTCATTGGGAATTGATTTATAATAATCAATTTCTTTAAATAATTGTAAATATTAAAACAAAATTAACAAATACTTTATTAAAATTAAAATTATATATATATTTTTTGTATTGTGATCAACACCTTCCATTTATCGATAAAGTATCTCTTGATCGTCTTGTATAATAAATTTCCTGGCATATAAAAAAAAATAATGAAAATTATACGACTTTTTAGACAACACCAAATTGTGATTTGTGAAATCAAAACTCTATACCATGGATTACAAGACATATGTCATTTTTGAAATAATATCACATATATGTGAATATGATAAGAAACAAACAAATATTAAAAGAATCGTACCCGCTAAATGAACAGAGGTATTTGCTTAATGCTACATTCATGAAAATTCCATGATTTTTTCAAACACTACTAAATCCTTGACTTTCCTATGACTTTGCATACATTACAAAACATAACGTAATTTTTGAAATTTGAACACAAATATGTGAATACCATAAAAAATTATTAAAATATTCGATGCCCACTATATAAGCAGAGGTCATTTTAATAAATGCTACCATCCCATACAAAATTCAAAAGTATGTTTATGCATATGAATATATAAATGTATATAATCAATAATTATGAAAAAAATAAATATATTTTTTAAAATTACTTTATCAAAGTGTTAATATAGATGCACTGAGGTCCAAAAAAATGAATGAATATTTACAAGGTATTAACTGTTGTTTATTTTTGGTTTCCCATTTCTGTTACTTTGTATTTGCACTTTATCTCATACTTACGGATCAAACTGTTTTAAGCAAGGGCTACACTTCAGGCCTTATGAAATATGAAAACAGAATACGATTTATTATAAATTAGTAATATTTTAAGATATTGCTTCGGCTAAAAATATTTGTCAATTAAACATTTTTTTATCTCGTCTACTTCGCGAAAATCTAACATTATTTGATGTTATAACAGTTCTAAATGATCTAACTTATTAAAATAAGAATTCATGTCAGAAAGAGTAATTTTTACATATATGAAATTATATAGTCACACCATGTGACACCAAAAAGTAAAATTAATTTTTTTTTTATAAATTTGATAAATGTATTTTGAAATACTATTTTTCAACCATATGTTTAAGCTGGTGTACCATTATGTACCAGAACGTCCAGTTAACAAACAACATAAAAATCAACAATATTATCAATGATCCTCAAACCTCCTGCTATAAATACATGAGAAATAAAGTTCGAGAAATTAATTAATACGAAATTAACTGATAATTCTACACGATAATACAAATGAAAGACAATTATTTTTACCATAACATAGTTTTATTTAAATATTAATTTATGTTTTGTTTGTAGTTTTAGAATTTTTTGAATATAACTTTATGTACAAATATACGAGCATGTCCATTCCATTTCGATTCATATCTACGGTTTCATGTAGTCTGTTAAATAAAATTACAGAAATATACTTGCAATGCAATCACTGGTTCCTACAAGTTAAATAAAATGTCATTTTTTAAAATATCGATAATTATTATTATATCATATATTCTATATACATAATTTGCAGCCGAACATCCCAGTACATAGTCCAACAGATATATGTATATAATATTCAGTGCATTATTTAAAAAGAGTGTGCTACCTACGTTTTTTTTTTTTTTTTTGAAATCTATCAATTGAAAACATCAATTGGTTATTATGAATTAAACTCTTACTTAAAAGTACATGAAAGAGAAAAAACTCAAAATTAATATAAGAAGGAAAAACTTACTGTAAGGTACCATCCTTGTTATCCTTCGAAACAAACTTGTTTGTATGAATTTTGATATTTTTTGGTGGTACAATATTTTATATTCTTTGATACAATGATTTTGGTTTAACAGCAAATTAAAAATATACCAGTAATAATCGGGCCTATTCTGTGTTTAATTTTTATTGTGTTTAATTTTTAACTGGTTAAAAAATTAAACCAACCAATTAAGTATTTTGATGTATAATAAAAAACTGAGTTTATAGTTTTCAAATCAATATGTATTGAATAAATTTTTTAACCAGTGAGTTACAGAACAGGCCCGGATAAAGATTTTGTTTTGTTAAATTTCATACAATATTAATTTTGATTATTCAAAAACGTCTAGACATACAGATAAATGACTGTTTATTTTCTTGAAAGGTATGTATTTAAATCTGAACAATTTTGATAATATGAAGCAGATTCGAATACATGGTTCCTGAGGACCATTAAAAATGCATGAATAACTTCATTTTTTCCTAGAACACAATGAAAATTGTTTTACACCACTAATGACGAGGAAGATATAATTATTAATTAATTCCCTTCATTTTTTTTTAGAAATCAATGAAAACAATTTTACCCCAGTTATGAAAATGACGATTGAATTATTTATTAATTAAAAAATATGTTAGTAAATTGTCTTCTCAAGTATTAACTGAAGCATATTATTTATCTAATAGCATAAATGTAATATAATCGTGATATATGAAGAACTTTTTTTTCTTAACAGCGTGATAGTATAAAATAATGATAAGGTGAAATCAAATTAAAGAAACAAATCGAAACATGGAGAGCAATTATTGTCACGTTTTAATTTCCTTTAAATATAAAGTAGGAATATGAAATACAAATATTCCTACAGCAATTCTTCTAATAGGAAATTTAAATATCGGATGAATAACTATATATTTTTATTGATTATATGCAATTTGTTCTAATATTAGAAGCAATAAATGACTAAATAAATTATTTGTCTCATTTTTAAAATATAAAAAGAAAATATTTCTTTAGATATTATGAATTGAATCCCATAATAAATGTACAGGAATGTATAGTAAGAAACATAAAATAATGAAAAATATGTGAACATAGGATTGACTAATGTCAACCTGCGAGATTAATTACATTTTGTTTAAAATTTGATATTTTTTAGCAGTATTTACATATTATTTGCTAATAAATTAAATAATAGATATATTTTGTATCGTTGTAATTCAGTGTTATTCTGAAATTGGGACATTATGTCCAGTTGAATAACTAAAATAAATAAAATAAAAAAATAAAATAATACATGATTCAGTAAATTGTTTCAATCTGTCTGTTTTTAAACAATCGACAGTTTTAAAATGGCGCTGAAATCAATTTTTGAGTGGCTGTTTTTCATAGGAAAATAGAAAAAGGAGGCTGAAAAAACTTAAATATGTTTCGCTTGTAATTTTTATAAGAACATTATACGAATTTCATTCTAGTGAAATCATGAGATACTATTTCTCTTTAAAAAATAAAAGGATACATAAATACTGTAAAATGTTTGAAGAACTTTTATTTATGTTAAGCACTTAAAAAATAAATAATATCAAACTGGAGGGTCCGATTATTGTTTTCCACAGTAAAAATGTATAAAATTTAGAGTATGTTGTAGCATTTACACAATAGTGCATTGTGGTTAGATCAACCTGGAGAAACTAATTTCAGTTATTTATATTAAAAAAATTAGTAAAAAGTTTATTTGAGAAAAATATAAAAATAAATTCAAAGTAAAATGTCTTAAACATCTTTTATTATATTTGTTTAATTGTCATTGATAAATACATAAAATAAAATGTTATCTAAATTGCAGGAATGCAATATTTCTATTTACTATTAAAAAGGAGTATAATTATGCTTAAGAAAAATACATAAAATTCAAAGTGGTACTAATATTTGAAGCACCATGTTTGACAATTTTTTTCAACTTTTAGTAGTCAAATTGGAGGAATTTCTATTCCCAACTCTTTGTATAGAGTTAATGTTAAAATCCATGCGTTGTAAAAGAAAAATGTGTAGCTTTTTACATCCAGTTTCAATACTTTAATGATTTTTATTACGAAATTTTTAAATATCAAATATCTTTTATTATATTTGTTTAATTGTCATTGATAAATACATAAAATAAAATGTTATCTAAATTGCAGGAATGCATTATTTTTATTTACTTTTAAAAAGGAGTATAATTATGCTTTAAAAAAATATATAAAATGCAAAGTGGTACTAATATTTGAAGCACCATGTTCATGGCTGTTTTGCAGATAGTTTTACACTCAGAGAAATTTCAATTTCAGCCTTTGTTCAACCATTACTTGTCAGTCCCTTGTAAAAAATCGTATTTACACGTGTTTGGTATTTATATCTTTTTGTAATATTTCACAAATAAAAACAGTTCTTTTGAGAACTATTTTATAACTCGTAGATTTTATTTAACCTCCAATAGATTCCACATACAGCGAATCCACTAAAAACTATGTGCGTAAATAGTACAGTTTATTCCACAAAAATAAACTAACCACTTTGAATAAAATTTTAGAGGTACGAAAGTGTTCAGATTTGCCTCTTATGTGACCATTTTATAATAACAAAGCAAATTAATTTGAAGTTGCATTTTTTAATTAATACAACTAAAACACAGAAACAATGATACTTTCTTGTTTTTAGATATTTCAAACGGAACCGGAGAAGTATTTTGACGGAAATATTTGAGAAGTATTAAATATATTAAAATAAAAGTCGAATGATATAATTACCTTGGGTCAATGAAATGAATACAAATGAAAAAGTGTCGGTTGACATCAGTGTTCAAAACCGAAGACAGGCATTCGTTAACAGTCCTGTAGCAGTACTAAAGAAAATCTTTCAGGAGAAGAAAAACATGTCATCCACAGAAAATAAAAGTCGAATGATATAATACCTTGCGTCAATGAAATGAATACAAATGAAAAAGTGTAGGTTGATATCAATGTTCAAAACCGAAAACAGGCATTCATTAACAGTCCTTTAGCAGTAATAAAGAAAATCTTTCAGGAGAAGAAAAACATGTCATCCACAGAAAATAAAAGTCGAATGATATAATACCTTGGGTCAATGAAATGAATACAAATGAAAAAGTGTCGGTTGATATCATTGTTCAAAACCGAAAACAGGCATTCATTAACAGTCCTTTAGCAATACTAAAGAAAATCTTTCAGGAGAAGAAAAACATGTCATCCACAGAAAATAAAAGTCGAATGATATAATACCTTGGGTCAATGAAATGAATACAAATGAAAAAGTGTCGGTTGATATCATTGTTCAAAACCGAAAACAGGCATTCATTAACAGTCCGTTAGCAGAAATAAAGAAAATCTTTCAGGAGAAGAAAAACATGTCAACCGCAGAAAATTTGGATGAAAAACACTTTGTGGGATTAAATTTGTTATTTATGAAAGTTTATGCTCATATTTTGACATTGTACATTTTCTGTATCGTTATCTACTTTCTCAGGAAGTTCAGGTAATCATTTATAATTTTTTTATTTATTTTTGTTCTCATACTTTGACATTGTTTGCACATTTACTGCAATTTAAACTACTTTTTCAGATTTAAATGAATAAATTAAGTAAATTTTAAAAATATTGGTTATCTAAAATAAAATAACCAGGAAATTACATGTCGATGTGACGAATACAAAAATTTCAAACTAGACGTCGAATATATTTAGTGACTTTTTGGTGATTTTCTACAGTGTAAATATAACTGTAGTTTAAAAATATGCAATTGCCTTTAGACATACGGGCAGTGACATAGACTTAGTAGCAATTATCAATAGAAATACAAAACTGTGCATCTTGAACTCCCAGTAAAATATGAGGTATGCTTAAAATTATACGTTTATACGTGAAAAAAGAGACTATCAAATGTGCCATGAGATTGATAAAAAATGAAGTGTCTCTTGTTTTATTTATGAAACCATTAAAATAAGTAGTTTGGTGTGTTAACATTTTATTGTTTTCCAGTTTGAATCATTTTTGGAAACAATATTTCCTACAAAAGCAGCAATCAATAATAAAAATATTAAACAGGGTTAATTGGTGTTTTAGAAATCTAACGTTCAAAACTTTTAAGAAAATAATAGAAATTAGATACCCAACAAAAACTCATGAGTTTCAATAAAAGTTCTCGAATCAGATAGTACTAAATTTGTATAAATAAAAATGATTTATTCACCATGATTATGAATCGGATATTCTGATTAAGTTATGAGTATGTTGCATTCAGTTGTTTTTTAATCAACTCTCTTATGTTTTTCGAAGTAGTCATTGCAATAATCATCCTATTGAAATAAATTTTACTTAAATATCAGTAAATAATTACGAAGTTTCCACACTTGGATTTTGGATGCATTTGAATTTTTTATTGTCAATCAAGTATAGGACAAATAAACAAAAATAAAAATGAATTCTCGTGCATTTTGTGTATTAGGCCACAAGGGAAAAATTGTGGATTGAATGTGTACTATTCAAAAAATATACGAAATACAAGTAGTCATATATGAAGTGTTATTTTTGTTGAAAAATTATTCTATATAAATATTTCCGGAAACGATATAATTGTTCCATTATATGATACATCAGACCTGATTATTAGAATATACAAATAAGGTTATAATTTTTAAAAAGCTCGTATGTAGTTGTTCAAAAATTCAATATTTCTAAATAAGATACAAAAATTATTGATTGAAAGAATATTTTATCATTTTCTATCTGTGCTCCTTTGAAAATAAGAAATATGTTCACGATATTAACAATTATTAAGAGGGCAATATTTACATAATATTTACTATTTATATTAATAAAGAAAGAATCAAAAATATATATTGGAATCAATTTCTGTAATGATTTTTCTGGTTATTAACATATTGTTGGAAACAAATTTTTATTAATTCAAAATAAAAATTATAGAAAAAGGACAAATTTCGTTGTTACACAACTCATAAGTATGCGAATAATTTAATATATGTATAATCATTATTATTTAAATAATTTTGGACGGCAATATATTGTTGAAAACAAATTTATTATTTATATTTCATAATAAAACGAAAATTAATTCTATCACATTCTGTCCGAATCGTACTGATAAGTATTATTAAAAAAAAGTGACAAAAAAAAAACAGAAAAATATTAATTTTGTTGAAGCTTACATAAATGTAACCTCATTAATTATTAAATGAAAGAAAGTATATTTCGTATATTGGAATAATATTTTAACTATATTCTTTTCATAAGTATTATTACAATTAACTACAAATTTGGTATTATATTTTTATAAAAATAGGTGGGAATTTTTTTCTTTGTCTCAATAAAGAAAAGGAACCCAATACGATTAATGATGATCACCATCATCAAATTAAAGACGAAACGCCTTACGTTTAAGAAAAAGAAAATCAAAATTAATAAATAAAATTCTCAATGATCACACCAAATTAAAATAGAATGGTTTGAAAATTGCAAATATCTACGATTCTAAGCCAGATCATAATGAGTATTCAATTACACCGAATAATACATCTTCAGATAATGAATATTTAATAGTAATTAAATTTTCAATATTTGTGATAATAAGAACATTACAAACAAAATATTTCAAGATGAAACTAGAAAATGGAGAATATGTAATATGTGAATCTGGAATCTGAAAGGTTGAAGCGAAAATCATCTAAATAATAAAGTTTAAAGTGCCAATATTTATTAAGAACATGTAAAATTGAATATAATGTGTACCATTATACAAATATGACAACCAATAAGAATATGATTAAATTTAAAATTAATCAAAGAGAGAATATATCAGTTGATGAAGAATCAGAAATACTGTAATTTTTAATATAATGACAGTAATAATGTTACTAACAATATTTCAGGATAAAACTAGAACTACCTAAATAATATGCTGTACTTCAAAAAAAGTATCAATAAAAATATTTATTAAGAATGCAAATAAAATAGGATTTTATTTATCCCAATACAAATACGGTGAGCGGTAAAGATTCAATATGATTATTCGACTTTTGCTTGAAGAAAGCGATGCAAATTAAAGTAACTCAAAGAGTGAACCATCTATCAAATCTTGAATCAAAAGTTCTGTCCGAACATCATGACATTAATACGAGAAATATCCAAATAATGCAAGTTGATCTTTAAAGTGCCAATAATAGTATTTATAAACCATACTGTAGGGTCTTAGAAAAACTATTAAAATTTTTGTTTTGATGAAGAAACAAAAATTCCCAAATTTTACGTAACTAGACAATGTACAATGATCACTAAATTAAGTGTCAATAAATATGTATAAGAATGCATTAATACTGAAATAATTTCATTTCTACCCATTATACAAATATGATCAGGAAAATTCTAAATTATTAGATTACTTGCATCATGAAAAGGATGCAAATTAAAATTTACTTAAATGTGAAGTATGTAAGAAAACAAAAATAAATAGGACTTTAGTCTTGTAAAAGATTAATTTCTTTTTTTTTGTCGAAGTTTCGGAAAACATTTATTCCTTCATTAGGACAAAAAAAATAATACGAAAAAATAAGATGATGGTCAAAAAGGAAAAAAGAATTATATTATCTTTTTTTTCAATGAAATATGAATAAATAAGAGAAAATGTGCGTCCGTAGAGAAATACGTACAAAAATATGTTTTATGAATGCATGCGAACATAAAATGGAATTTTATCTGTACAATCATACGAGGGTGCCGACAATTATAATAAGAATCTAAATGATTAAATAACGTTTGTATATATAATTGTTTTACGGGTTGTCAAAAATATTCTTCGCAATATTCAATTAATAACATCCGTCTGTTCGGCCTAATAATATTTTACTACCATTATTATAAATAAGACGATTACGTATCTCAGCTTACTCCTGAACAAGTTGTGAAGATTGACAACTCGTTCCTGTCATTAAAAATTATGTATTTTCACAGTAAGTACTAACAAAAATACATATTAAAGTATGCGAGTAGATGTCGGTAACTTATACTCAAAAAACTACTAATAACAGTATTTTTGGAAAGTAAGGTAAATTACATAATTTAGTTTTTCTATTAATAAATTGCATTAGATTCAACGACTCTTAGACAATTACTATTAAAGCTTTTCAAGATAAAAATTAGAGAAAAAGGTTAATTAACAATGCAAGAACCACACCAGAGGAAAAAGATTTACAGGACCATAAATATTATTTGTTTTAAATAATTTATAAAAATATTTTGTTGGGATAAAATGGAATTGGAAGTAAAAGATACAATCAGTTACTCTAAAGTGAACAAAAACATTCTTCGGCAGTGATTACAGAAAGAAACCGATAATTTATTCTCCGGAAGGCAGCATTGGAAAAACGTATTAAATTATTTTCATTAAAATATTGTCAAAAGATGCAAAAAACGAATAGAAAAAGCGAGAATCCCACCAAAACTAAAAAATCTACAAAAATACATTGAATTTTAGGATTACAAAAATATTTTTGCAATATATATCTTAAAAACATTTCCATCCCCAATATAACCTCAATTCAAGCTAAATTCAGTGTAATTGCAACACTATATCCGAAAGAGATTGTAAGAAAAAAAAATAAAAAATAGGCAATAATCAGAAATAAAAACATTTTGTCTTGTAATATGCAACATAATAACACTTCTGATACTGAAAATATATCACACTGAAAATCCTTCAATTGCAAGAATTAAAATTATTGAATACAATTTAAATGTATTTGAAAAATTCTTTGTATAAAATTTTCAAACCTTAACAGTGTTAACAGTGTTTCCTAAATATTTTCCCAATAATTTAATATTCTTTATTTTTATGATAAAAATCATAGAAAAAATGCAGTTTTCACATAATTATATCCCTACAGTAATAAAAAAAAAACTCATCTCAATACGAGAGTATTTTTACAATAATTGAAAATAAATACTTAGTATTTTTAGTATTACATTATATTTCTTTGTTAAATATTATCTCGTTAACACCAAATTTTACTATTGGAAATATGGCAATCTTGTATATTATGGGACTATTTTTTTCTTCAAATTAATAAATCCAAAGTCGATATTAAATGGAGATGGAAACTTAATAATTTGGAATAATATTCCATCAATGTTGTTCTGATACAGGATACGCTATTTGTTAAATTCATGGTAAAAATTATGGAAAAGGATGATTATCACACAAAGGTACAAAATCATAATATCTACATATTTATAATATAACATTCAAAAAAAAATCTTAGAATATTCAGGATAAAAATCAGAAAAAAATCGTTCTTCTAAAGGGTAAAAATTTATGGACCAACTTATGGAATGATTAAAAAAATATATTCCGTGTTTTTTGGAAAACCATAGGATTCACAATAAATTTATTTTTTATATTCATGGTCAAATAGTTGAAAATTATCCCTAAAGGGAAAAAAACTCATCCATTTGATTTTTTTGCAGTGAAGTTTTGAAATAACGAAAAATGATGAAAATGAAAGGAAATGTACCTCATACGATTAGAAACTAATAATATTTGCACAAAGAATTATATTCATAACTCTAGTAGATTATATTGATAAAAATATCATTCAATTAAAAAAGAAACTTTTTATATAAATTTTTTTTTGATTAAAAATATTTTTGTGTTTTTATTCATAGCAGTTATGGAAAAAATGCAATTTTCTTTTCACCATAAAAGTAACGAAAATTTGAATTCATGGTAAAAATGATAAAAATCTTGGAAAAGAATAATTTTTCCATCACAAAGCTAAAAATTCATAATGTATACATACCATATACGTATATTATAACTTTCAAAAAGAAGTGCTTATTTTATATTGTTAAGCATTGGATAGGACGAATCACCGCGGAATACAATTATTAATTAGATCCTCAAAGGAATGTATATTAGTCAATAAATTAGTTATATTCATGATAAAAAACCAGAGAAAAATATTCGTCTCCCCTCAAAAGTAAATATTTGTTATATTGAATTATAAAGTTAAATAAAAGAAGAAACAATTCTATGGGTAGTTTATAAATATAATATTCTGCGTTTTTCTGAAAAACTTTATAAGAATAACAATAAATGTATTGTTTACAATTTTCGTTTCCCCATAAGGGAAAGAATTCATACGTAGAATCCGTAACATCTTTTATTTATTTATTTATTTGATACAATACCCTACAGGCGAATACCCAATTACAGGCTAAGGAAAAACTACGAAAGTACAAGATACATTCAAGTGAAATAAGTTAAACAGTTTTTTATGTCTTTAATATTGTTGTGAAATAAATCAATGTAAGGCTCAATAATATTGTAACTAATAAACATAAAATGAAGAGGTGATTTAACCAAAGAGTTGGACCTGGGAGCTGGATAATAAAATGTTATTTCTAGATGATAATCTTGGAACTTGAATCGGAACTTTACTTAAAATGGCTGGACAGTCAATGAGGCAATTGATAATTTTAAATAATAAAATTACAACATTAGTACTACGTCGCTGGTGTAGTAGTTGTAAATATGATCCTTCAGTTATACATGTAGCAGATTTTAAAAATAATCTTTGAATTTTTTCAATGGATTGCTTTTGTTAGTCATAAATGGGATTCCATATTACTGAGCAGTATTCTCGATGGGGTTTTACTAAAGATATAAATAACCTCAAAGTATATTTATTGAATTGTTGTGCATTTCTAAGTACAAAACCTGAGCACCTGTAAGCAGTTTTAACAACTGCGTCCGTGTGCGATGTAAATGTCAGTTTAGGATCGAATATAACACCCAAGTCTTTGAAAATAGGAGGTCTGTTCAAAATAGATCCAATTGAATAATCAAAGATAATAGGCTCCGATTTTTTTGTGAATGACCTGATATTACATTTTTCAATATTTAACAAAAGTTTATTGTCAACACACCATTTGTGGATCATATTTAAATTACTCTGTAATTTTACTCAGTCAGCAACTGTAGAAATTCGAAAGAACAATTTTAAATTATCTGCATACAACAAATGTTCAACATCAATATTTGTAGTGATGTCATTTATAAATATATTAAATAGCAATGGTCCCAAGACCGAACCCTGCGGCACCCCCGATTTTTGTGGAAATTTTTCAGACTTAAAGCCATTGTGACATACATATTGATACTTTTCGTGCAGATATGAGGACAAAATAGCAATAAGCGAGTTAGATAAGCCGAAGAACTCTAATTTACGTAATAGAAGTTGGTGGTCTAGCTTGTCACAGGCTTTAGAAAAGTCCGTGTAAACCACATCCACTTGACTTTGTCTAAATCTTCGAAATAAAGAAGGATATTTTTATTATTTTGAAATTATTTGAAAGTAACCTGACATTCATCTTTTTGCAATTTTTTTACTATTGTAAATCATAATACTTTAAAAAATCTACAAATGGTACCAGATTAACAAGAAAATCTTAAATGTGCACATTATTCATGTTAAACATAAATGGATATTGGGATTTTCGTTATCGCATAAGGGTAAGAACTCATTAAAAAATTCATCCCCTTTCTTATCACACATGAATAATGTAATAATAATAGCAAAATATATTTTGCGGCATCAATGTTGAAATTTTTGTATTTGTTCTTCATTATAATAATTATGGCTGACGAGACTCTCTCTATATAGTTCGCGAACAGCTCGCGAACTTCTGCAGAAGTCGGTGTGTACCAGAGGTCGCGAGCAGTTCGTGTTCGGGTTCGAGTTCGGCCAAAGTTCGCTACATGAGCGGTAACTTCAAAGGAAGTGTTAGCAAACAGCAGTTCTACTGTGGACGTTCATGGTGATGATCGATCTTAAAAGTGTAGTTAGTTCTTTTAACAATGGAGTGGAGTGAAGAGAAAATTATTAATTTAATCGAACAATATGAAGTGCATCCTAATTTATGGAATCCAAAAAATCCCCATCACAAAAAGCGGAATATGAAGAAAGACTCGCTTCAAGAAATTAGCGCAGCTCGAAATATGTCACGGTTTGTAAATAATTTTTTTCTCCACCACCTTGACGACGTGGACATTGTTTCTATATATTTTAAAATAATGAAAATGCAGGACATGTAGCTTTATAGCGAACTTCTGACGAACTGCCTTCAAACTAAATGACGAACTCGAGTCTCGATTCGAAAGCAGCGGTGTGGACGTTGAGCTCTAGAATAGTTCGCGAGCAGCTCGCGAACAGTTTGCGAACTGTTCGTGAAAGCTGATTTTGGTCTGTACGCGGCTTTAGCTTGTGGCATTTTCGTTCGCTCCTCTCTGAAGATGCAACGTGACTTGATCTCTAAGGTGCAAGTTCACAACAAAAATCTACGTGTTCGACGAAGGGGAACACTTCAAACATGCTCCATGGGTTTTGATTGATACTGAGAGTTCAACGGGCTGTTGACGGTCATTACGCTCTATTGTCGTCATTTGCACAGGCTGCTACCAGCGAAAACACCTACCGTCAATAATGCTCCCGAGTCGTACGAATTGGAATAGCAAAATATTGCATGAGTAACAATATAATACAAATAGTAAAGTAATATATGAACAGTGAGTAAAAATCTCAAAAATATTTGTTCAAAATAAAAATAATGATATACAGACTAAAGATTTTAGAAAAAAAGGGCGGATTTATGGACTACCATAATTCTTCATTTGAAATTTGTAGTAGTATGAAACTGTCTCCAAGACCTTTTTTAAAATAACTAATTTAAATGCAGATGATAAATCAAAAATTGTAATGCATTACAAATGCACACCTGGATTTGAAGAAAGAAATGGACGAATTTATGAAATTACAATAATAGATGAATTTCATTTTGTATGGTAATATGAAAAGACTCTATGATACTTTTTTGAATATCATATAATTTAAACTCAGAATACAAATAAATTATGATACATCAAAACCTCAGACTTGGATTTAAGGAATCGTATATAAAAAGATTCCCCACGTTCGCCATCAGCGACATTAGATAAATACGCAAAATTGCACGAAAATATATTGTAATTATTATGGGTACGAAGTTTTGTCATGCTACTAGAATAATCACAATAAAATAAAAAAATAAAGATAAATGTATCTCAAGAAAATAAAACAAAAAATGAAAGACTGAAATGAATCCCAAGAAAAACCAAAAGAAATAAAGACAGAAATATATATATCAAGAAAATAACTACAGTATAACTTCTTTAATTCGGACATCCAGTAAGTCGGACACGAACCATAGTCCGGACGCTCCTCATTAATACGGCCACTTTGCATGTACGGACTTCAAACTTCTGACAAAAACAGACTGTCTAGTTCTAGTGATGATGAAATTATTTAGATAGTCAAGCACAAAGAAGCTATTTCTTCTTTCAATACCTGTATCACATGGGCATCAGAAAATGATATGCCATCCCATCAAGTGCTTTTGCTTTACGATCTTCGTAACAAGGCAGTCAGAGCAGATATGGGTAATTCATAATTTTGTTTTGATTTTTACATACAATTAGATATGTAGTGAAATAATATAAGTAATACATACAGTATTATTATACGTACCTTTATACGTCGTACTTAGAATGTATGTACATAATGTAGTTTTGTTGAAAGTATTGGAACAAAATTTGCTGTGTTTTATTTAATTCGCAAATTTCCGTATCCATATTATTATAAAACGTGTATATTCCATTCTTATATCAACATTATTCACAAATATCCAGTGATCCGGACAAATCGATCATTCGGACACACCCGTGCATTTAATTGTCCGGATTAAACAAATTGCACTATAATTGGTTGTGAAATAATGTCAGAAAATTTAAATTTATTAAATGTGTATTTATTGAAAAACGTATAAAACAAAATTAATAATTGCCAGAACATGAAAATAATTACATATGTACGATTTGGGACATAAGGTGA
Source organism: Ophonus ardosiacus (assembly GCA_943142095.1). Classification (NCBI taxonomy): domain Eukaryota; kingdom Metazoa; phylum Arthropoda; class Insecta; order Coleoptera; family Carabidae; genus Ophonus; species Ophonus ardosiacus. The sequence continues at coordinate 1,207,554 of OW964825.1, read as the reverse complement.
CAATATAAGAGCACTTAATAAAACATGCATGCTAATCACAAAAAAAAACACCTT